>OZ018325.1:153279174-153961674 GCA_963969495.1 Ceratothoa steindachneri
TGCTGATGTTCATGTTTTGTCTAATTTTGTTGATTAGGGCATTGCTATTTATTCCTCCTTATTTTACTGTTATATTCACATTTATTTCTAAATTAAAACTATCTAATTTCCTAAAATTTAAAACCGTTCCCTTTTTAAATTGCCTTAAATTCATAAGAAAATATATTAAAAAAAGAGATTTAATCCAGCTTGTAAAAGTTAAACTATAAAAAAAACGCAATCCCACTATGTATAGTGTACATTACCTAAACCATTTATCAGGATGATAAACTCCCAAGGGGTTTCTGGAATTAGTAATTCCAAATTCACCAACTGAGAATGGAGGTACAGTAGGAAACATTAAGTATTCATACACCTTCAAAATTCAATTTTAATAGACTTCCAATCCATCGTACTTCATGGAATTTACACATTAGATGTATATTAATGTAAAGTTAAAAGTTCTGTGCACAAAAAGGAATGAAACGGTACTGATATTCATTAAAATTGAAATTAATGAAAAAAGTTTTTGTACAGAAACATAAACCTAAGGAAATTCTTTTTTAAAAGCACATGAGAGATGTACTATTAGCTGTGACGGTGCAAGAAGCTTCTAGAGGGCTCCAATAATATTTACAGCAGTTATCAAGATCTCAGGAAAGTTTGGAATGCCATTCAGCAGTCTACATTCCCGCAGTAAAGAAATTATCATTTGGAAGAATAAATAACTCTCCCATGACTGAACCAGCATGTTTTTGCTTGCAGGCCAAGAAAGACACCTCTGCTGCTGACGAGATACAGAGCTGTAAGGTTGAAGTTCATATGTGAGCATTTGGAGAAACATGGGATAATGTCATCTGGTTAAATGAGACAAAAATAGAATTGTTTGCCTGTAATGATGGTTGTCCTACCTGGAAGAAAGATGTCAGTGTCTACCACCCTAAGAACACCATCCCTCCAATAAAGTGTGGGGGAGGTAGCATCATGGTGTGAGGGTGTTTCTCATCTAAGGGTAGTGGCAATATCCACATCATAGATGGGACCATGAATTTGGCAATCTACAGAGACATTTTAGAAGAATATCTGTTTGTTTCTGTAGAGAAGTTTGGACTTGGAGAGGGATGGATCCTTCAACAAGATAATGATCCAAACCATACTGCAAAAGCTACTCTTGAATGTTTCCGTAAAAACAATGTAAACGTTCTAGTGGCCTAGTCAGTCACCAGATTTGAACCCAATTGAGAACTTGGGGCGAACATTGAAGAGCAAGATTCATTTGAGGGGTCCCAAGAACAAAGAATTGGAGGTAATTTGCAAAGAATAATGGGCCGAAATACCAAATGAATGTTGCAGCGCACTATTGAAGAACTGCAGGAAATAATTGATGGCAATGAAAGCCAACAAAGGTTACTCAACTAAGTATTAATGGCCAAATATCGATTTATATGAATTTTTTTTTTTTTGCCCGTTTTCATTAATTTCAAGTTTACTGAATATCAATTCTGTTTCATGCCTTTTTGTACACATAACTTTTAACTTTAAATTAATATACATCTATTGTGTAAATTTCATTAAGTTTGATGAGTTGAAAGTATATTAAAATTAAATTTTTAAGGTGTACAAATACTTATTTTTTCCCACTGTATGTCCTATACTATGCTAAGTTGCCCGACTTATTGGCAGACTCGAGCACACAAGCCTCCATCAAATATCAGCAGCTAAAGAAAAGAGCACTCCCCTCCCCCCCTTCCTTGTTCGGGATAGATTGAGATACCTTTGTATGATCCCCTCATAATTGAAATGTGTAAAAATGGCAGTAGACTTTGTATGAAAGCTGATTGGAAGGAGAATCAGCATCCTTATATTAAAGGTTATAATATTTTCTTTAAGTTTTCTTAATTGGTAGAAGATCCTGTTGAAAATTTAATTTTATACACAGCACTTTTGTTATTTGGAAAATTTATCTTAGAAAACCTAGTAATTTATACATTATTTGAACATATTGTTTAAAGTTGTACGTTTCTATATTTTTCACCACTGTTTTAAGTAAATTGTTTAGTGTGTTTGGGTATGTTTATTCCTACTCTTTGCTGTTGGCCCACCTTGGTGATTGAAAACCCTGTGAAAGTTTGGTGAATTGGTTATGCCCCAATAATAAGCCCAAAACTAGGCTTTGCCAGCCCTGTATTCATCCCTCAAAGAGTGGGCTACTGTGTGGGGGGATTAGCATTTGCCTCCTGTGATAATAATAGGGTCACCATACCCAATGATGTAAACCAAAAAAAACATTCTCTCCACTTCCCCTCTAGCACCGTGGGTGGTGCCCTCAAGTAGCTCCCAGTAGAAAAGGAGGTCTGCTCCCCCCCCCCCTGTGCTTTCTCAGGGGACCCTCCAAACTTCTTTGCCTAGACTTACGGATGCAGGGGACTCCCCCTAAACCACTTCTGTGGAGGCACCCTTGGGTGACTCATCTCTTCTACAGCGGCAGTCCTTCCTTTGATTTTCCAGGGGACTGCCAAGAGAGGATTCAGGTGGCCCATAATTGATAGCTCACAGTGGGAACAACTTGATAGGACCAACCCCCTTAGGGGAGTAAGGGATAAAAGGGCCCATCGGCCCATGCCCCCTAATGTCATGCCATGCATGAGAAGTTTACAGGGGGTCAGTGTACTAGCCCATATCTCTTTCCTGACAGATGCCGGTTTGCCGGCATTAGACAAAAAAAGGAACCTCAAATGGGATCCGGGATAGCTTGGGGTGGGGTGGGGCACATGGAGCCCTTCCCTGAGATGACCCACCCTCAGATGGTAGGATCTTCAATGGGGTCCAACCCGGCTCGGTGCCAAGAACAGAACTGGAGTCCACCCCTTTACAAGCTTCTCAGACAGCTCAGCCCCCGAGGCCTTACAAGGACAGGAGGAATCTGCTTCCTTGGCTGGTGCCCCTCTGAAAGCCAAGACCTCCATTTCAGAAAAGGATCTTGCCGAGCCTGGTCCATCTGGCCTAGGGGCTCCTACCGGTGGAGGAGAAAAGCGGGTTCATTCCACACTCCTGATAAGAAACCATAAGACAAATCAGACTAAGGACTGCTCTCCCTCCACAGGAGCCATGGGGATGGATGGGTCCACGGCCATTTCGGTAAGCAACCAAGCCAAGATCATCACGTCACCCCCAGTGCTTTCCTGGGTGGGAGTCCCTGACAAAGACAAAAATGGGGGGGGGGGCTCATTCAGAGGTTAACTGGCATTGTTGAGCCTGCTGGCTCCAAATGCTTTCTTATTATTCGCTCCACTGATAGCAGCATGTTGGCTAAGGGTAACATGATCCCTCAGAGGAGAACTTTAGCTAGCATGATTGATAGAGAGCCGAAGGTGACTCTTTCTCGCAGAGGAGCTTCTGACAAATGCATCAAATCCATCCAGGGGATCCATGATTACTCACCTTCAGACACTGACTTGCATGCTGGTGAGTGTGGCGCCACACACTACCATGAACTTCATGAAAAGAGTGGTTTATGCAAGGGAACTCTTGGACTGCTCCATAGATGACATCACTTTAGAGCTGCCGACCAAGGAGAGGTCAAGGTTGAACGTGTGTTCAGAAAACAGGGAGGGGCTTCGAGATCCACCCCTGCACTCCTCATCACGTTTGACTGTGACAAGCTCCCTTAGTTGGTGCATGCCAGTTGTTATTGCTACCGCATGAAGGCATTCGTGCCACTTTCTTGTAGGTGCTACTCCTGCCACCGCTTCAGGTATACAAATCACTCCTGTAGATATTCAAAGTCGGGGTTACCCAAGGTCTGTGTAAGTTGCTTCAAGGCTGCATATGATAATTCCAAATTGTTGTGGCTAAGTGTGTTAATTGCGAAAAGCTGTACCATGTTTCTTCAAAGTAATGTCTTGCGTATCTCCTCAACAAGGAAATCCTGTCCATTCAGGCTAAGGACTTGACCTGTTAGTTCTACGTATATTCCACCGTCAGCCAACTTCGCTGCAGGGACATTGGCCATGTCGTGGCATGGTTCCCGAGGCCCTTTCTCTTGCTCGATGATTAGAACAGAGAACCCCCCTGGGGAGACTACTCAATCAATCTCAGGTTTCAGGTCCTTGCTGATTGATGAGCATAGGTGTCCTAAATGTGGACGAGTTTACGCCTCACTGCCTGAGAACCGCTTCATTTTCCTGTCTTGATCTATCCCCCGTAAGGGGCGCGGCGATTTGCCATCCTGGCCGCCATGCTGACGGGATCCAGCGCTTCGTCCGGCCCTAGCTTAGCCACTCTTCCTTCCTTCAGATAGCCTGTATTTCTCCCCTACTTCATCGCTTTACAAACAACCTCTCCCACAGCTTTCTCTGGTCAGCCTCTAATTTCAAAGGGTAGATGCTGACCTTTTCAAGCCAACCGTCCGGGATCGGGGCTGAGGGGGGAGGGGACAATGTTCCCTAACCCCTGAGCTCCGGTCTGGGGTGGTTGGTTTTTAACAACCTGCTTCATCCCAACCCATACCTTCCTCACATCCCTTTTTCCTCTCGTCTTCAAAATCTATCTTTTTTACACCGTGTTCAAGGTGGAGCCGCCATGCTGATTGACTGCCAGGCCACCAAGCGGGAGGGGTGGTCCCAAATGGTGGCGCCTGGCTCTGCCGGGCAGGTAAGCACCTCTTGCAGTGCAGGCTACTGCGAGAGGTGGTGAGCGATTGCGTCCTGTAAAACAAAGAGGGTCACCATGCCCAATGATGCCCCCCAAAAAACTGCATCTTCCCTTAATTCCCCCTATAACAACGACAGAGCCGCCCTCGGGCAGCTCCACCTAAAAAAATAGAGGTCCCCTCCCCCACTGTGCTTGTGCAGGGGACCCTCCATATTTCTCTAACCGGAGAGGAGGCTTACTACTCTCCTTCGCCTACGGGTGCAGGGGACTCCCCCTCACCCCCTTCTCTGGAGGTGCTTTTGGGCACTTCCCTTTTTCCAGCAGAAGTCCCCTCGTTTCTTTCCAAGGGGACTGCCAAGAAAGCCAGCAGGCAGCCCATTGCTGACCGCCCCTTGTGTAAGTGGCTTGGTAGGGCAAACCCCCTTAGGGGGGAGAGGGAAGCCAGGCCCCTTCAGTCGCTTCCCTCAAAAGACCTGCTGGCAAGAATATTGAACCTTGCCGGGGTCAAGGTCTGTGCCTCCCAACACAAGACTAGTGATAATACAACCAACGGGACCTGCGATGTCTTGGGAGGGAAAGGCCAACTGGAGGCCCCTCCTGTGACGCACATGGTCCTTGAGGAACCCCAGCCTCAGACGGTAGGGCCTTCCATGGGCGTTTATCCGGGCTCGGCGCCAAACACCGAACCCGAATCAGCCCCTATGCAAGGTCCTCCTCAAACGGATGGGGTCTCTGAGGCAGTACAAGGAGGGAAGGGCTGTCCTCCGACAGGGGCCCCTACGACTACAAGGACCTTCTCCATTTCGGAGACGGACCTGGCTGAGGCCGGTCCATCTGGCCTGGGGACTTCTGCTGGCGGAGGTGAGAAGCGGGTTCATTCCCTGCCCTCTTCTCCAAAAAGAAAAAGACTAAATAGACCAAGAAGACTCAGGGCTCCTCTCCATCCGCGGGGGCTGCAGGGACGAATGGGTCTGCTGCCACTTTGGTAGGCGACCAAGCCAAGATTGGCACATCCGTCCCCTCTACCCCCCCCCGTGTGCGGAGCCCCTGACTAAGACTAAGACCAAGAGTGCACAGGGCGGAGCCTCGATGACATCGGGGCCCCTCATTCAGAGGTTACCTGGCATTTTCGAGCCCACTGGCATCAAGCGCTTCCTCGTTATTCGCTCCACTGATGGCACCATGTTGTCCAAGGGCAACATGATCCATCAGAGGAGAGGATTAGCTAGTGCAATCGGTAGAGAGCCGAAGGTGACCCGTTTCTCGGACGGGAGCCTTCTGGCGAATGCGGTGGATCCCGCCGAGGTGGCCAAGATAAAGTGCTCTTCGGACACTTCATGGCACCCCGGTGAGTGTGACGCCGCACTCTACCATGAACTTTGTGAAAGGAGTAGTTTATGCAAGGGAACTCGTTGACTACTCCATTGAGGACATCACCCTAGAGCTAGCCAACCATGGGGCGGTCAAGGTCGAACGTGTGATGAGAAAACAGGGAGGGGCCTCGAGACCCACCCCTACACGATTAGTCACGTTCGACTGTGACAAGCTGACTTAGTCGGTGCATGCCAGTTGGTACCGCTACCGCGTGAAGGCATTCGTGCCACTGCCGCTGCGGTGCTATTACTGTCATTGCTTTGGCTATGCAATTCGCTCATGTAGACGTGCAAAGTCGGGGTCACCCAAAGTCGTTGTAAATTGCTCCAAGGTCGCACACGATAAGTCCAAATCGTGTGTGGCTAAATGTGTCAATTGTGGAGAGCCGCACCCTGCTTCTTCGAAGCAATGTGGTGCATATCCTTGAGAAAGAAATCTTGGCCGTTCAGGCCCAAGATAGACTGTCATTCCGCGAGGCTAAGGACTTGGTCCTGGCCCATCCAGGCCAACGAGCACGGTAGTTTCCGCGCCCATTCGGAGCACTTCTGCGGGCTCTACCCAACCCGGGCGCTTCCCTGGTAAAGCTGGCAGCAAAAAGGGTTCATACCCAGCCCTGGCTAAATCCAGGGCTTTCCCCTCTTCGCCCAGCGTGAACGTTTCCCGTAAGGCCAAACGGCCACGTGCCTCCACCGAGACGTTAGACTCACAGGAGGCAACACCCCTGAAGTTGGTCTCTAGGCCATCTTACAGGGTTTCTAAAGCTGTCCCCCGAAAGGAGGACAGCAACAAAGGAGCTTCGACTCCTTCGCCCACGCCTAATGGTGGAGGGAGTGGCTCGGAGACGGTGGTTCCTCGAAAAAGCGCCCCCCGCCTCTGAAGCCTCAACGCCCGCCTAATGTTTCGAGGCGGAGGGAGAAAAAGACTCGCATGGCGAGCCCAACCTCCCCCAATAAGTCCTTGAAGGCGACAGCGCCTTCAGCGCTTTGTCCGGCCAACAGCGCCCGGGGTTCTGCACCCGGGAAGCGTACGGCCATTCCCGTGAGGGTATTCTGTTCGAGGAGGGCCCCCGCGTCTCCAAGCTAGGCCTGGAGGGTATATTTCTTCAATGGAATTGCCGTGGACTCCGAGACAACTGGGAGGAGCTGCGGAGGCTCGTCCCGTTCCCCGTTAGCTATCTTTTTGCAGGAGACCATGCTAGGCGCGTGCCCCCGACCCGCCCTCCCGGGGTATAAGGGTCTCGCGATCCCACCACCGCGGGATGGCCGGGCTGGGGGATGCGCGGTTTACACCTGGCATGATGTCTCCGTTCTTCCTTTCTCTTTAGATACCTCCTTTCAGGCAGTGGATGTGCAGCTGCACCTGGATAGGAGGTATACTCTGATTTCTGCGTACATTCCACCGTCAGCTGACTTCGACGCGGGGGGGAATTCCGCCGCGTCGTGGCACGGTTGCCGAGGCCCTTTCTCTTGCTTGAAGATCTGAACGGCAGGCATCCTCTCTGGGGAGATTACTCCATAAATCCCAGGGGACAAGTCCTTGCCGATCTGATCGAAGAGCTTGAGATGGGTGTCCTAAACGTGGATGAGTTTACGCATCACTGTCCGAGAACCGCTTCATTTTTTTGCCTTGACCTATCTTTGTGCTCTTCGGATGCACAGCCTGATTTTGATTGGGTGTGGTCGATGACCTCCATGGTAGTGATCACTTTCCCATTCAAATATCATTTTCAGGGCAACTGCCGCCTGAGAGCCCACATCGGTTGGGCTTGTTGTGTGCGCTGTGGCCTGCATTTCAGGAAATGACTGAATTCTCTATCTCAGTTGAGGAGTTTAGGTCGGTAGATGAGGCCGTTGAGTTCTTCTCGGCAAGCTCATCGCCGCGGGCCTGACTACTATTCCTAGAACGTCTGCCCGTTTTGCACGCCGACCACTTATGCCTACATGCGCTATAAGGGCCGCCCGAACGATTTCACTGTTGGTGAATTTCGTCGGGCTTAGGCTGGGTTCCGGTATATTTCGAAGCACGCCCGCCGCTCTTCTTGGCGGGCATACGTGTCTTCACTTAACGGGAAGACCCCTTTAGCAGAGGTTTGGAGGCGAGTCAAAATGATTCGGGGCAAGTTCTTGCAGGACCCCCCTCCCGTTCTCCATGAGAATGGGACCGCAATATCGGACCCCGCGTCCGTGGCGGAATCCTTTGCGACCGCTTTTTCCACATTCTCTAGCCGTGATGCTGCTCCGCCAGCATTCAATGCACGTCGTGATGTCGCGGAAGGCCGCCGGCTGGACTTTACCTCCAGAGGCGGAGAATCCTTCAACAAAAGGTTTACTGGGAGCGAGTTGCGCTCCGCTCTTGCTTTGTGCGCGGACACCGCCCATGGTCCGGACGATGTCCCGTACGCCATGCTCCGACATCTGGGTGAGCGAAGCATGGCCTTTCTGTTAGATTTGTTCAACAGGATCTGGGTGGATGGTTTTCTCCCTGATTCCTGGCGAGTCGCTACTGTGCTCGCCTTTCGCAAGCCGGGGAGAGATCACTCTACTCCGACCGGTTTCCGCCCAATCTCTCTAACCTCTTGAGTGTGCAAGTTGATGGAGAAATTGGTAAATGTTAGACTAGCCTTTTTCCTGGACAGCGGAGGCCATCTGTCTTCTGCACATTGCGGCTTCCGCATGTTCCACTCCACGTCGGATGCTCTGCTCCGCTGGAAAATGCCGTCTGCGAGGCTTTCCTTCATAGACAGCACTACGCCACGGTGTTTTTCCATCTGGAGAAGGCCTATGATACCGCATGGTGATACGGTATCATGAAGACTCTCCACACGATGGGGGTGAGGGGACGCCTCCCAGTCTTTATATCTGAATTTTTGCGAGATCGTCGATTCCGCGTACTGTGGAGCGTCGACTCTGAAAGGCATTGAACCGAATCTCTCGCTATGCCGAAGCGCACAGGTTCCGGTTTTCCTTGGTCAAGACTAAGGTGGTGCATTTCTGCCGCCATCCACGGCTCCACCCCGACCCAGATTTGTTTCTTAATGGGGTGCGCCTTGATGTGGTTGAGTCGAACCGTTTCCTTGGTCTTGTATTCGACCGAGGCCTCACCTGGGAAGCTTATATTCGCAGCCTCATATTCGCAGCTGATCTCGACGGTGCCTATGCCGCCGAGAGACGCCATTCATACCCTAAGCCCTTTGGGTTTAGGGCCAGGAAACTCCTTCAAGAGCTAGATATAGCTCTCGGGCTGGTGGCGCCCCTGGTTCTGCCCAGCACGCTACCCTGGAGGGTACCAAATTTGGCTATTTGTCGCCACGACTCTGCTCCCAAAGCTTGTACGGCGCCGGGAGTATTGCATTCAACCTTTTTGGAGCACACCTCGTGTCACGCTGGAACCGTGCCATTGTATACGGATGGCTCCAAGTCCCAAGAGGGGGTCGGCTTCCACGCCGTATATCCTCTTTGAATTCAGCGGGGATCTGCCAGGCGCTGCCTCTGTCTTCACGGCCGAGCTGGTGGCAATACACCACTCGTTACGGGAGATTACGCGACGTGCCCGTTTCGGAGACCGGATTGTGATCTATAGCCACTCACAAAGCGCCCTGAGTGCTCTCGGGGCATTGGAATCTCCGCATCCCTTGGTTCGCGATATCCGTGACGCCACGGTTTTGGCGAGCCGGGCAGATGTCGAGATTTACTTGTGCTGGGTTCCTGGACATGTAGGAATTGCGGGGAATGAGGGCGCCAAAGAGTCCGTGAGGACTCTGCGACCGGACCAGCGTTTCGCTTTTCCTCACACCGATTACATGGCACGAATACGGGCAGCTCTTCGGACTGCTTGGCAAAGAAGATGGGAGACGGTCGAAAGGAACTTAAAGTTGCGTGCCATTGCGCCGCGACTGTTCCCATGGACCTTTCCCTCAATGCTGCGACGGCTTCAGGTCGGTTTCTGTCGTCTCCGAATCGGACACACTCGTGTGACGCATCGCTATTTGATGGGGCGCTCGCCTGCGCCGTATTGCGACGACTTCGTTGTCCCCCAGACTGTTCAGCACATTCTTGTCGAATGTCCCAGTCTGGGGGATCTTCACGCACGTTACCTGTCCCGGTAACGGGATGGGCGGGGTCGCTACCTCCTGTCCCTTGTACTCGGGACGAGTGCGTGCACATTGACTGGTGGACTAGTTGACTTCTTGGGAGAGGCCAGCCTTCCTATTATTTAAGCAGGGTTTGTTTTTTTTGTTTTGTTTTGTTTTTTGCATTTGTTTTTTTCATTTGTTTTTTTCCCCCCTTTAGGTTGCATGCTCCTGCGCCGGGGGGACTGCCCCCCGACGCACCAGCTTGCTTCCTTTTTTCCTTTTTGTGGTGTTTTTTTTTGTCTCTTTAATTTTATTTTAAAGTAGCCTAGAACTAGGCCAGTTTTAATACGGCGACTAATACCCAAGTAGGCAGTCGCCAGATGAGCTTTTAAAAAAAAAAAATTTCTTGTTCTATATCTGTGCTCTCCAGATCCATAGCCTGATTGCAAATATTTTCTGGGCTGCTTCCGCCTGATAGTCTGCCCCGGTGGTCCATATTTCAGGAAAGGACTGCTTTCTCTTTTTCATTTGACGAGTTTAGGGCACTGGATGAGGCCATTGAGTTCCTCTCTGCCAACTTCGTCCCAGTGGGCCTAACTACTATTCTTAGAACATCTGGCCATTCTGCATCCCAACTGCTTCTGTGAGACAGCCCTCAAATAGAACCTTTATGCCTATATGATCTATAAGCGCTGCCTAAAACGATTTAACTATTGGTGAATTTCGTCGAGCTAGGGCTAGGTTCCAGTATGTTTCAAAGCATGCCCGTCACTCTTCTTGGCCATGTGTCTTTACTTAATGGGAAGACCCCTCCAGTTCTCCGTGAGAATAGAACCTCCATCTAGGACCCTGCATCCGTGACGGGAGTCTTTTGTGACCAATTTCTCCGCATTCTCTAACCAGCATGCTATCTGCCATCATTCAATACACTTTATGATGTTGCGGAAGGCCATTAACTGGATTTTACTTCCAGAGGCAGAGAACCCTTCAACAACAGGCTTACAATGAGCAAGTTGCATTCTTCTCTAGATTCGTTTGCAGACACTGCCCCTGGTCCAGATGATGTTGTCCCATACACCATGCTTCAACACCTGGGTGACGAAGCATGGCCTTTCTGTTAGATTTGTTCAACAGGATCTGGATAGAGGGTATCCTCCGAGACTCCTGGCAAATCGCTACTGTGTGCGAGTTGATGGGAAAATTGATAAATGTTAGATTAGCTTTTTTTCTGGACAGCAGAGGCCATCTGTCTACTGCACAGTGTGGCTTCCGCAAGTTCCACTCCACATCGGATGCTCTGCTCCGACTGGAAAATGCTGTATGCGAGGCTTTCCTTGATGGACAGCTCTATGCCACAGTGTTTTTCAATCTGGTAAAGGCTTATGATTTTGCATGATGATGCGCGTACTGGTGGAGGGAGCCCTCCTGCCCAATGGAGCAGGAAGAGGATGTCCTGCAGGGAAGAGTCTGCAGTATCACACTCTCTGCCCTGAGCATCATCCACATCACCTCAGTCCTTCTGGAAGATGTTCTCACTATGCCCTACGTGGATGACCTTTTGATCTCTTTTGGCAATGCCCAGATGCCAACTCTGGAGCGTTAACTCCAACAGTCATTGAACTGTGTCTCTTGCTATGCCAAGGCGCACAGGCTTCAGTTTTCCTGGATGGCGGCCAGCCATCCATAGCTCTACCCTAACCCAGACTCATTTTTAAATTGGGCTCACCTGGAAGTGGTGGACTCGCACTATTTCCTTGGTCGTGTATTTGACTGACGGCTCATATTCGCAGCCTTAGGGTCTCTTGTTACCCGCGCCATGGATATTCTTCATTCCATGACATTCAGCTACTGCCCTACTTTTTTATCGATCCTTCTTTCTTTCGAAGCTCGACTCTGGATGCAAGTTTTATGCATCTGCAGCCGAGCGTGCTTTGCAGAAGTTGGACCCGATTCACCACACTATCCTTCCCCTGGCGACCAGGGCCTTCCATACATCCCCCATTGAGAGTCTACTTTTTGATGCTGGGGAGATGCCACTTACTCTGCGCCATGCACAGTGCAGTATTTGCACGTACGTGCGAGCCTGGCACCTTCCTCAGTCACCACAGTTCTCAGTGCATTCCAAATTTGGGTTTAGGGTTAGGCAACTCCTTGAAGAATTTGGTATAGCTCTCAGGCCGGTGGTGCCCCTGGTTCTGCCCATGATACCACCCTGGAGGGTACCTTCTTTGACTATTTGCCCACGTCTCTGCTCTCAAAGCTTCTATATCGCCAGGAGTATTGTGTTTGTCTTTTTGGGAGCACACTTCGTGTCATGCTGTAACTATTCCATTGTATACGGATGACTCCAAGTCCTATGAGGGGGTTGGTTTCCATGCTGTATCCCCTCTCTTTAAACTCGGTGGGCTCTGCGTCTGTCTGCAGCAAGTGTGTTTGCAATACACCGCTCGATGCGGAAATAACATGATGTGCCCAGTTTGGATGCTGGATTGTGATTTATAGCGACTTACAAAGCGCCCTGAGTGCTCTTAGAGGCATTGGAATCTCTGCATCCCCTGGTTCGCACTATCCATGACACTATGGTTATTTATGCCGAGCAGGGTGGATGTTGAGATTATCTTCTGATGTGTTCCTGGACATGTAGGAATTTTGTGGAATCATTGTGCTGATGACAGCACCAAAGATTTAGCAAGGACTGGATGACCAGAGCAGCATTTCATTCATCCTCAAACTTATTACATGACAGGAATCCGGACTGATTGGTAAGGAATATGGTAGATGGCTTAGGGAACTTAAACTTGCGTGCAATTTCACCGCGACTGTTCCCATGGACCTACCCCCCAATGATGTGGCGCTTCATCAGGTTGCTTTCTGTCATCTCCAAATTGGACACACTCGCAGGATGCACTCTTCAAGGCCGGAGGTGATGACTGTGTTGTTCCCCAGACTGATTGGCACATTCTTATTGAATGCCCCAATCTGGGTGATCTTTTAGCACGTCACCTGTTCCGCCACTGGAATGAGCGGGTTCACTTGTCTGTGCATACAGACTTGTGGACTATACATGCATACAGACTTGTGGACTATACAGTGGGCGCAAAGGAAATGTTAACATTAAGAATTTTTGTATAATTAAGCACAAAAGTACATTTCAAGTTTGTTTTATTGGGTCCTTTTACTTATTTTTCTTTACATTTAGTACTTTGTCGTGTTCCCACGGGTCTTCAACACCTCCTGGATCCTCTTGGGCATGGATGTTGCAAGATTCTCGAAGTAGGAGCCGTCCATTGCCACCCATAGCTTAATGAGTGTCTCCTTCAGGGCGGGGATCGAGGTGGGCTGGGACTTAGCAACTTCATTTTTCATTTAGGTCCAGGCATTCTCTATGGGGTTTAAGTCGGGTGAGTTGCCTGGCCAGTCCAAAACTTCGATTTTCTGTTCATTAAGGAAGTCTTTGACAGCTCGTGCCTTGTGTGCAGGGGCGCCATCTTGCATAAAAAGTGGCAGCCATGGAGAGTGTAGAAATGGAGCAGATGTTCCTCCAAAACCTCACTGTAATTCTTTCCCTTCATGGTGACGTTCTTGGGGAGGAAATAGAGACCACCCCTGCCCTTCTCCTCACTGAAGCATCCCCAAGCCATGACACCATCAGGGTGCTTCACGGTGTAGCGGTGGTCATATCTGCTCACATCACTAGGCCACCGCACCCCTGATGAGCCAAAAACTGCTCTCGTCACTCCACATGATTTTCTTCCACTGCTCTGGTGTCCAATCTTGATATTTCTTCGTTCTATCTAGCCGTTTTTTCTTCATACCCTCTGTCAGCAGCAGTTTCTTGGCAGCACGGCGGCAGGGAAAACCCAGGTCTTTTTGTAGCCGGTGCTGGATCGTACAAATAGCGACATTGTGGAGCAATTCAGGATGTTTCCCCTTCAATTCAGCCGCTGTTATTGAAGGGTCCTACTTCACCTCACATAGCAAAACCTTCTCATTCCGAGCAGTTGTCTTTTTCTTGCCCCCAGAGCCAGGTTTGTGAGGCGGTGTGGTGCCGGGAGGGAGTGTGGTGGCTGCTTTTTTGAGCTTGAAGAGTGACATACAGCTCACGTTCAGATTAGCAGGTACACGCTTTACTGGCACTTCCTGCTCCATTAGGGTTAGGGCACGGGTCTTCTCCTCCATTGTCAGCTGCTACTCCCCATTGCGATGGTATGGTGGTGTCTGGTAGGGCGTCAAAGTCAACAGAAAGGTGAAAAAGATGCAGTCTGTGGGGCAGCGTAACACAGGTGTACACTCTTGAGCTCTGCAAGCATACTTAAATGAGCCTCGCAGGAAGTTGTGAGGGAGTCCTGGCTGCAGGTACATGCATCATACCAAGCTCCTCCCACTACCTATATGGCGGGAATGCGGTAAAAAGGTTAACCGCGAAATTCAAGTTAACATTTCCATTGCGTTTAAGAGGTTAACATTTCCTTTGCACCCACTGTATGACTTTTTGGGGGAGGCTGGCCATCTCCTCTGTTACTGTATTTTGTAGGTCCTATGTTCCTCTGCGGTGGGGATGGTTGGCCGATGCCAGAATGCACTTCCTTCTTGTTGCCTTTCTGCCTTTTATTTTATTTGTTCTTTTTTAGCTTGTGCCTATATCTTTATTTTTTATTTACATATTATTTGTTTTTTAATCTAGGCTAGTAGTAGGCTATCATGTAAGTACAGCGACTTTTGCCCTAGTAGGCAGTCGCCAGATGGTCTCAAATTAAAAAGGAATGTAAAGATCTGTCAAGACTAGCATTACGGCAATAGCATTAAAGAAAGCTAATGTGATACCTATATTTAAGAAGGGGGATAAGACTGTAATTACCAACACGTGAGTTTGACATCAGTGGTGGGGAAAATGATGGAATCTCTAATAGGGATGACTTAGATAGACATACTCATAAGTTGATTAATGGATCTTAATATTGCTTTACTACGGATAAATCGTGTTTCACTAATTTACTGTTTTTTTATAGAAAGGTGTACAATGCTGCCAAAAGATATGAGAATTACAATATTGTTTATTTGGATTTTAGTAAGGCTTTTGACAGGGGGCCACATTTATGCCTTTTGAAAAATGTTAAGCGCATAGGATTGGTGGGGGGATTTTTAGGTAGATTCAGTTGTGGTTTAGTGACAGAGAGCAAAGAGTTAGTATAGACATGAAAAAATCAGACTGGGGGGAGGTTACCAGTGGTATTCCTTATGGGTCAGCATTGGGGCTGTTGTTATTCTTGATTTATAATGATCTTGACTTGGCTATACTAAGTAGTGACAAGCAAGTTTGCTAATGATACTAAGGTAGGATTATAAGGTCTTACTCTGATACTTAGGTATAACAAGATGAATTGAACATAGTATCCTAATGGGCAGAGAAATGCCAAATGGAATTTAACATAAGCAAGTGTACTGTACTTAGTCTAGGTAGGTGTAATACACTGAATAATTATAAACTAAATGGAAGAGATTTTGAAGGTCAGAATGCAAAAGAGACTTTGGTGTCTTCTTTAGTTCTGACCTCCAGCCTGCAAAGCAGTGTATATGTGCTAGGAATAAAGCTAATAGTGTATTGGGGATTAATGGAAGGAGTGTAAGTAATAGGAGGGCTGATTTCATTCTGAAACTGTACCTGGCATTAGTTAGGCAGGCCTCACCTTGACTATGCAATGCAATTTTGTTCACCATATTATAGGTTGGATATTGGTTTGCTCGAGTTTGTTCAAAGAAGGATGACTAAGATGATCCATGTGTTGAAGAGCTTAACTTATGGTGAAAGGTTGAGACTAAATTTTCATACATTAAAAAGGAGAAGAGTCCGAGGAGACTTTATTGAAGTCTTCAAATGGTTAAAAAGCTATAATAAGGAAGACAGGTGAGGTACTTTTAGAGAACAAGATAGGACATGTAGCAATAGTTTAAGCTGTCAAGTTTAGTTATAGCAAAGAGATTGGTAGCAATTGGTTTACAAATTGAGTGGAATAGGCTCACTATTCATGTGATAGAAGCATTGTCTCTTCAGAGTTTTAAGAATAGACTGGATAGATTTATGGCTGAGGATGTTAGATGGGACTGAGTTGGGTAATGGGAACAGGAGCTGTCTTGTATAGGCTATGATTAGACCTTTGCAGACTCCTTTTCTTATGATTTTATGATGGTTCATGCTTGGGGTTTCAGGGTGGTAGGCCTCCCTCCTGGCATCCTATCATGCATTTGTTTTTGTTTACTTTTTTTAACTGTTAATTTAGCCAAAGAATGCTAGTCTCTAGTAATTTCAATGACTATCTCTGTGGCTAGATGGTAGCCTTAAAAAAAATCTTACTGAATTAGGAGACTCGTATGATTAAAGTTTCGAAGATATGCGCTAATGTATTGAATTTTATTTCAGATTTAGTAGTATTTACAAAATGGCTAAAAATACTGAAAAGCTGTATGATTTAGTTATCTATGGTGCCACTGGATTTACTGGGCAATATGTTGTTAAAGAAGTGGCCAGAGTTGCTTCTTTAGAAGAGGAAAAAGGTCAAATGCTCAAGTGGGCCATTGCAGGAAGGAATAAAGAAAAACTTGTGTCAACATTGAAATCATCTGGCATTGGTATATTATACCTCTATTTTGATCCTCATCCTGAGGCCGAAGCTTATTTTGTTAAATGTCAGTAATCAAACTTTTGTGATAGGTTTTAATTTAATTTGGCTCTGCTTCTTTATCAGGGGCTGGTGATATTGGTGTAATTGAAGCTGATAATCAGAATATTGATTCCCTAGCCAATATGGCAAATCAAGCTAAAGTAGTTATTAATTGTGTTGGGCCTGTGAGTATGATTTAAAATTTCTTTTTTTAGAGTAAAATGATGTTGGGAATAAAAATTCTCAACTCACTACATATGATACAACTGTAGCTTGTCAAATATTTATTACATATATATAGTATATAGTTTTGGATATATAATTTATGACTGCATTTCTGCAAAAATAAACTAATTTTTCTTTTATTTTAAACTACCTTGATAATGAGGAGTTCAATTTCATATATTTGAGCACCTGTGATCGTTTTATCAACTTATTCTTGAAGGCCATTAATCTTCTTCCCTGTCACAATATTTAAGTTTAACCAAGTTTGCTATTGCAGTTTTTATCATCCCACATTTCTATTTATCTTCTTTTTTTTGTTTAGCCGTTATGCCCTTGTAGGCACCCAGCAGAATACAGGACCATAATAATGATTTCTGTCTGCCCCCTCCATTTTTTTTTATCCTTATGTGAAAGTGCTCCCATTTGGATCATTAATGCTACTCTAATATCTAAATGTTCTCTCGGGACCTTTGCCTTATTGATGCTCTCATTTTTCACAACTTTTTTTCATCATAAATTTCAATTAATTTTGATTACTAATAACTATGGTAATTAAATGAATATTTGGTCTAGAATTTTGTTTCAAACTTAAGTATTTTTATATATTAAGAGATCTAGGCTGAGGCTAAGATGAATGAAAATATTTTAAACATTTTTTATTCCATTTTGAGTTACTTTTTCAGTATCACACCTTTGGTGAACCTGTTGTGAAAGCTTGCATTGAAAATGGTGCCAGTCATGTAGATATATCAGGAGAACCTCAGGTGAGTGGTCTAAGGTGGTAATTAGTTTAATCACTGCTACATAAGACATTTTACCTTCCAAAGGGACTTGACATCCTTGCAGAATATTACCAGGTTTATTAGCACTCAAGTAATTATATAAATTAAAAAGCACCCTCTGGGTTGTGAAGGCAGTATGCCATTTCATGGCACCCTTGCACAAGATCCTTCCATGGCCAGAAAAGTCATAGAAAGGATTCTCAGAGGCTTTGAAGAGGGATGTCCCAATGGAGGCTCTTTCTGAAATGAGTGGAGATCTTTTCATGGGGGACTAGGGCAGCCTTGCCACCTGAGTAGATCATGGCTTAGCATTAGGGGCAATCCTTAAGCCCAATTTCACTCAGTGTCAGGGCCCTCCCAAATGGTCTGAGGCCTGTGAGAAAAGAGAAAAATAGCTCCCTCCTCTGGGTTGGGACTCTTGTGGCTGGTGGGTCAATCTGACCTTGGATCCTCCTCAAAGTCAGGAGAGAACAGTGAAAACCCTCCTTCCTCCTCTCAAAAGAAGTCAAATGGAGAAAGAGGTCTGGGCCCCTCATTGAAAGCTTGTGTGTCCTCTTTGAGCCTGCCTGCTTCATTCACTTCCAAGTCATTTAACTGATGAAACAAGGTTGTCTTTGCTCTTTCAGTGAAAGTCTTGTTTAATTTCTGAGTAGGGAACTGAAAGTTTTCCCACTGAGTGTCAAATTGAGTGATCTTCGGACACTCACTGATATACCTGTGCCGATGACCCCTCCTCCAACTCTACCTTAAACTTTGTAGAAGGGATAGTCCACATCAGAGAACTCCCTTAAGGTCATTACTGAACAGCTAGCTGACCAGGGTCAATTAGGGTTGAACAAGTGGCAAGGGAGGAAGGAGGAGTCACAAGACCCACCCCAAGACTGTCACATTTGAGCTAGATAGACTCCCTGAATCATTGCATGGTGGTTAGTATCAATACTGTGTGAAGGCATTTGTGTCATTATAGCAGCCGTGTTATCATGGTTTTGCCATACCAACAAATATGCTAACTTGCAAAATGGGTCAACCTTAAATCTATTTAAACTGCCCTAAGGCTATGCGCAATTTAGTTGCTATCTACACAGCCATGTGTGAATCGTGGCTTATCACACCCTGTTTCATCTAAGCATTTCACTTAGTATTTGTTGAAAAAAGAGGTTTTGGCCATCCAAGCTGGGCACTGGATTTCATCTAGAAAGGTTAAGTAGATTGTATTGTTGCAGTCCATGTGACCTGGTATCTCCTATGCCTCTCGAGTGACAAAAAAAAACACAACACACAACCCTTCCAGACTTATAAGCATGGTAGCTCATGTACCCATTGGAAACTCTTGTGTAGGTTCTTATTAACCTACCTGGCAGCCAAAAAACATAGACCCTTCTGTGGTGAATACCCCCTCCCATGTGACCACTTAGGTATAAGTAGTAACCACACTCCTTTACAAAGTCCAGGAAGTTGGTAGTGTGAACCTACATTTAAAATAGTTTCCAGACTTGCCATAATTTCATAAGAATGCAGCAAATCAACATTCATCTCTATATTCTCGGGAGAGAAGTACACCCTTCCCCCATTATTGCAGATTCAGGCTGTTTTACTGTGCTCACCATGAATTTTGGGTGGTACCTGCTGACTGAGGAATGGTACTGAACTGTCCTTGTGCGACTCTAGATACACTGGAATGTGGATTCTTCCAACCACAAAACCTCGTCACTGCTGGTGTCCAATGTGAACATTTCTTGGCAAAAACATGTTGCTTCTTCATGCACTCCATGAGAAGGGGTTTCTTAGCTGCACAACAAACAGGCCAGGCAATGCCTTTCTGAAGGTCATGTTGGGTAGTGCAGGTGGAGAGAACCTTCAGAAGCACAGGATGATTATTTTTCAGTTTTTCTGCTATTAAACATGGGTTCTTCATCATAGCTTTAGTGCTTTTACATGGTGAGAGGCGATGAGCAGTGGCATTACAGTCGTCTTGTCCTCCCTTCACACCAACATTCTGGCCTTTTCTTCCATGGTCATGTGATTACAAGGCATAATTAGTGAAAAATTGATGCAACTGAGTGCCTATTTAAAAAAAAAAAAATTAGGAGTGTATCTAGCAACTACCCTCTTGGGCATAAGTTACGGCAATCACGACAGCCTAGCACTAGGCAACTTTAAAATAAAAATATGAAAAAACAACAGTAAAAATGAAAAATTGCAACAATTAGGAAGCAAGCTCCAGCATTGGAGGGAGGTCCACCTTTCCTCAGCGCAGGAGCGTGTGACCTACAAAGAAAACAACAAAAAAAAAACATAGTTAAATAAAGGGGAGAAAGCCGACCTCCCCCCAAAAGTCTATAAGTCCACTTGTCAATGTGCAGGAACTCATCCTGAGTACAAGGGACAGGTGGTAGTTACCCCGCCCATCCCGGTACCGGGACAGGTAACGTATGCGGACAGACTAAGGCATTCAACAAGAATGTGCCAAACAATCTGGGGGACAATACAGTCTTCACAGTAGGGCGCTGGCGAGCGCTCCATCAATTGGCGGTACGTCCAGTGAGTGTGTCCAATTCAGAGATGACAGAAAGCAACCTAAAGCCTTCGCAGCATTGGGGGGGTAGGTCCATGGAACAGTTGCGGCACACTGACACGTAACTTTAAGTTTTCTTCGACAGTCTCCCATCTTCTTTGCCAAGCAGTCCGAAGAGCTGCCTGTATTCCTGCCATGTAGTCGGTGTGAGGAAGAGCAAAACGCTGGTCCGGTCGCAGAGTCCTCGCAGACTCTTTGGCGCCCTCATTCCCCGCAATTCCTACATGTCTAGGAACCCAGCAGAAGATGATCTCGACATCCGCCCGGCTCGCCAAAACCGTGGCGTCACGGATATCGCGAACCAGGGGATGGGGAGATTCCAATGCCCCGAGAGCACTCAGGGCACTTTGTGAGTCGCTATAGATCACAATCCGGTCTCCGAACCGGGCACGTCGCGTAATTTCCCGTACCGAGTGGTGTATTGCGACCAGCTCAGCCGTGAAGACAGAGGCAGCGCCTGGCAGAGCCCCGCTGACTTCAAACAGAGGGGATACGGCGTGGAAGCCCACCCAATCTTGGGACTTGGAGCCATCCGTATACACTGGCACAATTCCAGCATGCCACGAGGTGTGCTCCAAAAGGTCAAACGCAATACTCCCGGCGCAGAACCAGGGCGCCACCGGCCCGAGAGTTATACCTAGCTCTTGTAGGAGTTTCCTGGACATAAACCCTAAGGGCTTAAGTTATGACTTGCGTCTTTTGGTGGCATAGGCACTGTTGAGATCAGCTGCGGATATTTTGAGAGCCGTTGGTAACAAACGGAGACGCTGCGCTTGTGCATACAGGCGGGTAATGCACTGTGCATGGCGCTAGATAACGGCATCTCTCCAGCATCGACAAGCAGGCTCTCAATAGAGGAAGTGTGCAAGTCGCCAAGCGAAGGCCACTGTGGTGGATCGATTCCACCTTCCACAATAGATGTTTGGCTCGGACGATTAAAACTCAAATACATAGTCGAAGCTCAATTATGTATGCGATAAAAAAGTAAGGCAGTAGTCCTATCAGCGCCCCAAGCGCTGAACGTCACAGAACAAAGAATATCCATGGTGTGGGTACAAGAGACTCTAAGGCTGCAAATATGAGGCGTCGGTCAAATACATGACCAAGGAAATGGTGTGATTCAACCACTTCTAGGCGCACCCCATTAAGAAACAAATATGGATCAGGGTGGAGCGGTGGATGGCGGCAGAAGTGCACCCCCTTAGTCTTGGCCAAAGAAAACTGAAACCTGTGCGCTTCGGCATAGTGAGAGACGTGGTGTAATAACTCTATACTTTAGGGCAATATTTTGGGAGAGCAACTGTTCAGAGTCACTATGATACCTTCAATCAATTCACCCGGTAAGGTTGATAATTTTTTATCAACAATTGTCCAGTCTTTGTGCGCTCTTTTATACTTTTAAATTTATATCCTGGAAATTAAAAAGTTATTGCATATGGTAAATATAATGAATCAACTATCTACAAAGTAAATGCTGGCCCGTGTACAAATGGAATTTAAACTGATAAACTTTCTTAGTCCAAGTATTCTAAGCGCAACAGAACAATTTTTCCTTTAAATAAATAGCACTCACCAACAGGATAAATGTTACAAGTTAATGCCAGAACCCAATACTCGTCAACAGGATAAGTTATACAGTAGCTCCTAAACACAGTACGTATCAATTAGATATGTTTGCATTGAAGTAGTTATCAGCTGGGAACCTAAATGGTGCATTCGTTTGTTTAAGGAGCTGCGGTAACCAGGTTGGCTGGTTGATCACAGTTGATGTACTGGTATGGTTGAAGAGCCCGGCTACAGTTGCTCCTACAAAAATAGGACAGTCAATCAGCTAATTAGCTGATCTCAAATTTACAAATTACATGATACAAACAAAATGATCAAAATTGGCCAAATTTGGACCCTCTATCAAGATCTAATTATTGAGTGATTGGTACTCACCAGTTACAAGACTGGAGCAAACTGACTAGACTCGCTACTAGTGAGTGAGAACACTGGTGCGAATCATTAAGGTGTTAGATACACAGAGTCCCAACCTTCAGAGAGGAGAATATATCTAATTTGGCAGTTCAATGGTTGTTTTATATTTAGTATTAAATAATATATTAATGAGCTTTGCTTAATCTAATTATTTAATATATAAATATATATATATATATATATATATATATATATATATATATATATATATATATATATAAATATCTATTAATTTAAACAAAAATTTAAGTATTATCTGAAACACAAAAATTTGTATTGAGTAAGCATAAGGATTTGGGCAAGGTCTTTTTGAAAACTAACTATTGGGAATTGGGCATGCAGAGGCACACCTCTGCAGTGGATAATGCCTGTTGGAGTCGACGCTCCAAAGTTGGCATCTGGCCCGTGCCAAAAGAGATCGAAAGGTCATCCATTGAGAGTGTAACAAGAACATCTTCTGGCAGCACTGAGGTAATGCCGTTGATGCTCAGGGCAAAGAGTGTGACAATGAGGACACTCCCCTGTGGGACACCCTCTTCCTGCTCCATTAGGCCGGAGAGGGCTCCACCCACCCATACGCAAAATCGAAGATCTCGTAAAAATTCAGATATTCTAGATTCTGAGGCATCCCCTCGCCCCCATCATGTGGAGAGTCCATTATACCTTATCGCCATGCAGTATCATAGGCTTTCTCCAGATCAAAAAACACTGTGGTGTACTGCTGTCTATGAAGGAAGGCCTCGCAGATGGCATTTTCCAGTCAGTGCAGAGCATCCAACACGGAAGCCGCACTTTGCAGAAGACAGATGGCCTCCACTGTAGAGAAAAAAAGGCTAATCTAACATTTACCAATTTCTCCATCAACTTGCACACGCAAGAGGTTAGAGAGATTGGGCGGAAACCGGTCGGAGTAGAGTGATTTCTTCCCGGTTTGTGAAAGGCGAGCGCAGTAGTGATTCACCAGGAATCTGGGAGGAGACCCTCCAGATAGATTCTGTTGAACAAATCTAAGAGAAAGGCCATGCCTCGCTCATCCAGATGTCGAAGCATGGTGTACAGGACATCTCCGGACCATGGGCAGTGTCCGCGCATGGTCTGTATTCAATCCTGGTGGAGCAGCATCCCGGCTAGAAAAAGAGGATGCAGGGTCCGAGATTGCGGTCCCATTCTCCTGGAGAATGGGAGGAGGGTCCTGCGAGAATTTCCTCCGAATCCTTTTGACTCGCCTCCACACCTCTGCTGCAGGGGCTGCGGGGATGGATGGGTCTGCTGATTCGGTAAGTGACCAAGCCAAAATTGGCACATCCGGCCACTCTGCCCCCCAGGTGCGGAGCCCTCGACTAAGACCAAAAGTGCGCAGGGCTGAGCCTCAATAACATCGGAGCCCCTCATTCAGAGGTTACTTGGCATTTTCGAGCCCGCTGGCTTCAAACGCTTCCTCGTTATTCGCTCCACTGGTGGCACCATGTTGGTCAAGGGCAACATGATCCATCAGAGGAGAGGATTAGCTAGTGTAATTGGTAGAGAGCCGAAAGTGACCGGTTTCTCGGACAGGAGCCTTCTGGCGAATGCGGCGAATCCCGCAGAGGCGGCCAAGATAAATGCTCTTCAGACACTTGATGGGACCCCGGTGAGTGTGACGCGTCACTCTACCATGAACTTTGTGAAAGGAGTGGTTTATGCGAGGGAACTCGTTGACTACTACATAGAGGACATCACCTTAGACCTGGCCGACCACGGAGCGGTCAAGGTCGAACGTGTGATGAGAAAACAGGGAGGGGCCTCGAGACCCACCCCTACACTCTTCGTCACATTTAACTGTGACAAGCTCCCTGAATCGGTGCATGCCTGTTGGTACCGCTACTGCGTGAAGGCATTTGTGCCACTGCCCCGGCGGTGCTATTACTGTCACCGCTTCGGCCATACGAATCGCTCATGTAGACGTGCAAAGTTGGGGTCACCCGAAGTATGCTCCAAATCGAGGGTGGCCAAGTGTGTCAATTGCGGAGAGAGCCGCACCCCACTTCTTCGAAGTAATGTGGTGCATATCTCCTTGAGAAAGAAATCCTGGCCGTTCAGTCCCAGGATCGACTCTCATTCTGTGAGGCTAAGGACTTGGTCTTGGCACGCCTGGCTCTGCCTGGGACGTCTTATGCCTCAATGGTTAGAAAGACACCCTCTGCGCCTGGCCCATCCAGGCCAACGAGCACGGTTGTTTCCGCGCCCATTCGGAGCCCTTCTGCGGGTTCTATTGAACCCAGGCGCTCCCTTGGTAAAGCTGGCACCACAAAGGGTTCAGACCCAGCCCCGGCCTAAACCAGGGCTTTCCCCCTCCTTTCCCCAGCGTGACCGTTTCCCGTAAGACGAAACGGCTACGCGCCTCCACCGAGTCGTTAGACTCGCAAAAGGCCACACCCCTCTAGTTGGTCGCCAGGCCATCTTCCGGGGTTCCTAAAGCTGTCCCCCGAAAGGAGGACAGCAAGAAAGGATCTTCGGATCCTTCCCCCACGCCTAATGCTGGGCTGAGTGGCTCGGAGACGGTGGATCCTCGAAAAGGACCCCCGGCTCCGAAGCCGCAACGCCCGCCTAAGGTTTCGAGGCGGAGGGAAGAAAACACTCGCATGGCGAGCCCAACCTCCCCCAATAAGTCCTCGAAGGCGACAGCGCCTTCAGCGCTTTGTCCGGCCAACAGCGCCCGGGGTTCTGCCTCCTGGAAGCGTACGGCCATTTCCGTGAGGGTCTTTTCGAAGAGGGCCCCGGTGTCTTCTCCGAGCTAGCCCCTAGTGGCGCGGCGATTTGCCTTCCTGGCCGTCGTGCTGACGGGCCCCAGCCTAGCCTCTTTTTTCCTTTCCGCTAACAACCCTTTAGCCTTATCTGGCAATTTCTTTCTCAACTCTCCTACTCCCTCTCTTCAAAGTCTTTGTTTCGATGGTATTGGACTTCTCTACTCGCGCGTTCGAGCCTGTGCTAGTTCCGGTTGGCGAGAGGTCCGATTCTCCGTAGTCTGTCCTGGTTTGATTCCCCCCCCCCCATCAATACCTGCAGAATATTGGCGGCTACCAAACCATCCCCTCCCCCCTTTTGGGGGGGCTGCCAAGAAGGGGTAAAACTTCACAGTTGGCGTTCGGTTTGCGGGACCGGGCCGTGGCCTTGGTGGACGGGAAAAGGGTTAAGGCCTACCAGGTATATTATAGATGGTCCGCCAAGCTTACCCTTGGGTTACCTGCCGGTGAAGTTTGTGGCCCCGCTCCCGCGCCTACACGCCGACTGCGTTGTTTAGAACCGGCTCGTTGTCTGCGCCAATGGGCATTCGCGGGGTTAATGGAAACCAACCCATAGGCCTTTCTCTAGAGTCTCGGGTCCGCTCGTTTATTGGATCTGGCAAGATGGTACTTTCAGCAGGCGGTAGATTCCTGTTCTTGTTCGAACAAATTCTTTAACAAATCCATCTTAAAAACCCAATAAAACCAACAAAAAAAAGCCTAAAGCTGCGCATCCCCTCCACTCTCCCCACCCCCCTTACTTCCCAGCCCGTCAAAGAAAATGGATGCGAATCTACTAACTCGAGGAAAGAAAAGAACACAAGACGTAGATAAAACCGGTGGAAGAACTTTAACCACAAGATTGCCCCCCAAAACAACTGGACAGATAGAAGAAAATTGCATAGAAACGAGCAAGGTCTCAGGAAATCGAAACTCGCCACCGCAAAAACGACCAAAGTCAGTAAGAAGTCCGCCGGAAGTTTCAAACTCCCAGCAAGCAGCAGGTCCAGCACGATCCACCAAAACGCTGCCTGAACTGCTCTCACTGCAGGTACTTCCAGGACAATTTGTTGATCGATCTTTCAGAAGATTTTACCTAATAAAACCAGAAAGCCAACAAACAAACCTAATGAAGACATGCATTGTCAAACAAAGTAAACATTTCCAAAAACTATTTCAACTTCCCAGATCTCAATTTCCACCTCTCATATCAACCAGATGGTAGTATACTAGTTGAAGTAAAAACAAAAGAGCAAGGGGAATAAACCTTAACATTAAAAGAATTGGCAGGAGATAAAGTAATAGTAACAACACATCCCTCCTTTAACACGAGTAAAGGCGTAATAATAGAACCAGACTTCGCCCAATACTCAGAAGCGGGATTAATTGAAGAATTAAGCGAGTACTCTGTCACTCAAGTACACCGAGTACATAAAACGATCAACAACAGCAAGATACCAACAAACACTTACTTCATATAATTTGACCTTGATATCCTACCAATATATATATATATATATATATATATATATATATATATATATATATATATATATATATATATATTTTAGGATGGCGCCGCTTCACAGTTAAAGAATTCAAACCTAGCCCCAGAAGATGCTACTACTGCCATTTGGGCACTCTACAAACACCTGTCGTTGCATGAATCAGGGCTTTGGGCCCACCTGCGTCAACTACACTACACCCTTAACAAATCGAAAATTGCCCAACGAAATGTGTAAATGGTGGAGAGCCCCACCCAGCATCAAGCAAAAAATGTAATGTCTACAAATTCGAAGAAGAAGTAGCATCCATACTTTGAAAAAGAACGACTAAACTTTAGAGATGCCAGAGAAAAGGCACAGACCTCCATAGGAACCAGAGGAAACTCTTATACCTCTGTAGTTGAAACGAGCAGAGTGACCAGACCCCCATACCACAGGGTTAAAGCAAAAACTCAACTGCCCCCTCCCGAGGAGCCTGCACCACAGGCCTCGAATATCGAACTCCCCTATCCCACGCATATAGTCGACAATCGACCATCTCCCCCCCCCCTCCCAAGCAGTTGGCACATCGCGAGGCACCTGCACCCGATACCTCGATGCTAAATCCAATCCCTAGCAGATAGGTAAACCTAAAATCACAATCACCGCAAATCCCTAAGCACCCGAACAATAGATACTCAGGATATACCAGAGATCGTCCGCCCACAATCTCGGTCACCCCCTCACAGTGTTTTGCCGCCACCAATCAAAATGCCTACCACACATCATCTATGAAGAGAAGGTAGAACAGAATAGAGAGACCCAAGACCCACGTGGAACAGACCTCGTCCCCACCAAACACATTGAAGCTCGAATCATACCACCAATGAGCCACCTCCCTCACCCACCAACAGAAGCAGAAAAAAAAAGATAGTCCGTCTGTCTATTATTGACGGAACACCAACACCACCCTCAACAGTAGATACTCAAGACACAAATAAGAAAAACAGTGACAAAGAAGAACCAATACCTCAAAGACCAGTCCACACCAGACTCCAGTGGCCACAGGACCCTAATAAATCAATGGGCGCCACAACCTCTGCAAAAACCAAATTGCTCACTTCTTGAACCAAACTAAAAGAATAATGAAGTTAATCCAGTAGAATATCTGCGGATTCAGAGCCAACTGGGAAGAATTAAGGCTTCTTGTAGCGGATGAGAGCCCCGCCTGCGTCTGTCTCCAGGAAACCATGTTGGGAATACACCCACCACAAAAGCTACCGGATTACAGTTTTGTAACCACCTCAATACCAAATGATGGCAGCACATCCCGGGGCTGTGCCATCTCCACCCTTCAAGATGTTCCCACATTACCCATCAGATTAAATTTACCACTGGAAACAATCGCCGTGACTATGCACATCAAGAAACGATACACGGTCGCAAATGTCTACCTTCCAGTCACTGCCTTATGAGACTTAATCTCACAACTACCAACTCCATTCATTCTAATTGGGGACTTTAACGGTCATCATACTGAGTGGAGCAACAAAATATGCAATGCCAGAGGAAATGAGCTATCAAAGCTAATAGAAAACCACCAACTTGGAATCATGAACCAGGGCGAAGGTACTAGATTTAACATACAAACAGGTACCCTATCACCGTTATACTGGGCCCTCTGCTCACCCGACATCATGGCGGACTTGGAATGGAGAATCTTGGATAACCTAAAAGGAAGCGACCATTACCTGATCATCCTTTCCTCAGACAAGGGACTACCCACCTCGGGTATACCACAATGGAGATTGGACCAAGCAAACTGGCTAAAATTCAACAAAATCACCGATATCCAAGTTGATGACATCCCGGAGATGGAAGAAGCGCTGGAAATCTTTACATTTATCATATATCAAGCAGGTTAAACATCCATCGCAACCAGCTCAGGACAACCCAGTCAGAGATCTACCCCATGGTGGAGCCCAGAATGCTCTGCTGCACTGAAAGAACAAAGGAAAGCCTAACAAACATACAAATGATGGCCAAATCTAATGACTAAAATGGCATTTAATAAATACCCGCAGGAAATCATGGAGAGCTTATGTCTCCACGATAAACTCTAAAACCCCCATCCACTGCACATGGAGCAAGATCCGAGGGATGCTAGGTAAAGCCAGCCAAGACCATACCCCTGTACTTCGGATAAATGGAAACACTATCTTAAACCCCATTGATGTAGCAAACACGCTAGCGACTCACTTTGCCAAAATATCAAGTAGAGCGAACACAACACCCGAGTTCGCTCAATACCGGTTGGAGAGGCAGTGCTCACCTCTAAACTTTGCATCAAGAGAGTACAAATCTTACAACGAAGAATTCAGCAAAAAAGAGTTTGATACAGCTCTTGCATCATGTAGAGACACGGCTGGCTCCAGGCCCAGACAATATACCTTATACAATGCTACGCCACCTAGGGGAAGGGGGTAAACGCTTCCTCTTAGATATATTCAATAAAATATGGATGGAAAATGCCTTCTCAGATACCTGGAGAAGGGCTACAGTCTAACTTTCTGGAAACCAGGAAAAGACCCAACCAGTCCCCCAAACTACCGCCCAATCGCCCTAACCTCCTGTATATGTAAGCTTATGGAAAAAATGATAAATGTACGTGTAACATGGTTCCTTGAAACAAAATCCAGCATACCCCCATCGCAGTGTGGATTCCGAAAATTACACTCGACCACGGATGCCCATATCAGTCTGGAATTGGCGATATGTAATGTATTCGCCAGGAAACTGCACTTAGTAGCTGTTTTCTTCAACCTCCAAAAGGCATACGATACATCATGGCATTATGCCATATTAAAAGCCCTCCATAACCTCGGATTACGCGGACAACTACCTACCTTCATTCAAAATTTTCTAACCAACTGCACCTTTCTGTAAGATTAGGTAGCGCAAAATCCAAATCATTTATACAAGAAGAAGGCATTCCACAAGGCAGCGTCTTAGGTGTACCCCGGTTTGCTATAGGTATCAATGATATCTCACAAAACCTCCATCAAGACATTAAAGCCAACCTTTATGTAGATGACTTCTCTATCTCCCTAGCAGGTTCCGAAATGGCAACAATACAACATCGCCTCCAGATCCCCATCAACAACAACACAAGATCGTCTACTACCCACGGCTGCTACCAATTCTCAGCCGAGAAAACCAAAGTAGTCCACTTCTGCCATTGTAGAAGGTGTATTAGGGAATCTGACCTATACCTATACCAAAAGAGGATGGCAGTCATTGAGAGCTATAAATTCCTAGGACTAACATTTTATAGAAGGTTGACATGGGAACCACATATAAGAAACTTAAAAACTCTTATAAGAAAGAAATGAACGTCCTATGTACAGTGTCACACCATGACTGGGGAGCTGATCACGAAACACCGATGCGAGATCTACTCCACTTCCAAGAAACGCCTTGCACTCATCAACACAGTGGCTAATGAATGTCTCCGCATGGCTACCGGAGCCTTCCACTCATCACCCATACCGAGCCTACAATGCGATTCACGGGGGACACCACTAGACCTACGTAGGATAGAACTCTACGCCTCTTTACCCGCATCCAGCTACTCCCAACATCGCCGACTTCGACCGCCGTCATGAATGACTAAATGGATAATATTTTTGCAACACGCCTAACTCTCCCACGACCATTTGGAAGTAGAGTGTGACTATGGATGGAGGAAATCGGGGTAACGATAAACCTCATTCATTCTACTTGCTTTCCCAGATATTCCATTTTGGAAATCAACTTTAAAGATATGCCATGGCAATATAACAAAACAATCAACAACTACTCCCCTGCAGGGGAGAGAGAATTCAATTCCTTACCCACGCAGCAACACATTTGGGTATACATATATACACCAATGGATCAAAATTCATAGATGGAACAGGATTCTCGGTGATATCAAATAACTACACGTTCTCTGAAAAACTACTCCAAACATTATCAATTTTCACTGCCTAGTGCTATGCCTTAAAACATGCAGTACATTGGGCATACAATAACCCAACATCAGATGAATTCACAATCTTCACCGACTCCTTCAGCAGCCTACAAACATTAGAACGAATGACAGACATCCATCCAATTCTGTTGGAAATATGAAACTACATATATAGAGCAGCATGCGAAAGAAAGAAAATTTCCTTTTGCTGGGTCCCAGCACACTTAGGGGTAGCTGTAAATGAGCAAGCTGATACAGTGGCAAAAAATGCCGCCCTTCATCCAATCAGGCCCAATGATATCCCAATACCATATGAGGACTACATCATTGCAATAAAGGCCACCATTCAGGAAAACTGGATGGGCAGATTTATACAGACCAAATAAGATGCAACACATTTTCCAAAAGTTATCGCCATGGAAGCCTCGAGAACTCACCTGCCGGCAAGAGGTATCTGTGTGCAGACTCCGCATCGGACATTCACTACTCACACACGGATACCTAATGGAGAAAGGCTATCCCCCTACTGTGAAGATTGCATTCTACCCCTCACAATTGCACATCTTATCGTGGAATGCCCACCTATGGAGAACTCCGACGAAGATACATACCCATCGATGATGGGGGTACCTCGAGGAGACAGGGCTATTAAAGAAGCTATAGATAGGTCTCCAGTAGCACAATCTAAATTTTAATGAATTTTCATTATTTTAAAACATTATCATACCATTTATCTATCTAGTACTTCAATCACCACTGCATAATCACCACCTCATGATATCAGACACAACTTTTATAACTCATCTTTAAAACTTCTTACTACAAAATAAATTATGGTTCAATCACCTCGCAGTGAGCACCAAGGGACTTGTAAATAATCCATCCATCCTCCGAGCTAGGCCTGGAGGGCATATTCCTACAATGGAATTGCTGTGGACTCCAGGCCAACTGGGAGGAGCTGCGGAGGCTCATCTCGTCTCGTCCCGTTCCCCATTAGCTATTTTTCTACAGGAGACCATGCTAGGCGCTTGCCTCCTGTCGGCCCTCCCAGGGTATAAGGGTTTTGCGACCCCACCACCACGAGATGGGGGCCGGGCTGGGGGATGCGCGGTTTACACCCGGCATGATGTCTCCATTCTTCCTTTCACTTTAGATACCTCCTTGTTGATCTGATCAAAGAGCTTGAGATAGGTGTCATAAATGTGGATGAGTTTACGCATCACTGCCCAAGAACTGCTTCATTTTCTTGCCTTGATCTATCTTTGTTCTCTTCGGATGCACAGCCTGATTTTGATGGGGGGTGGTCGTTGACCTCCATGGTAGTGATCACCTTCCCATTCAAATATCATTTTCAGGGCAACTGCCGCCTAAGTGCCCACCTCGGTGGTGCTTGGCGCAGGCGCGGTGGCCTGCATTTCAGGAAATGACTGAATTCTCTATCTCAGTCGAAGAGTTTAGGTCTGTCGATGAGGCCGTTGAGTTCTCAGTTAACCTCATCGCCGCGGTCCTAACTACTATTTCCAGAACGTCTGACCGTTTGCACGCCGACCACTCCCGTGGTGGTCGGCTGAGTGTGAGACGACCCTCATGCGCTATAAGCGCCGCCCGAACGATTTCACTGTCGCTGAATTTCGTCGGGCTAGGGCTAGGTTCCGGTATATTTCGAAGCACGCCCGCCGCTCTTCTTGGCGGGCATACGTGTCTTCACTTAACGGGAAAACTCCTCTAGCAGAAATGTGGAAGCGAGTCAAAAAGATTCGGGGCAAGTTCTCGCAGGACCCCCTTCCTGTTCTCCAGGAGAATGGGACCGCAATCTCGGACCCCGCGTCCGTGGCGGAATCCTTCGCGGCCGCTTTCTCCGCATTCTCTAGCTGGGATACTGCTCTAGCAGCATTCAATGCACGTCGTGATGTCGCGGAAGGCCGCCGACTGGACTTTACCTCCAGAGGCGGAGAACCCTTCAATGACAGGTTTACTGTGAGTGAGTTGCGTTCAAGTCTTGCTTCGTGCGTGGACGCCGCCGATGGTCCGGACGATGTCCCGGACTATGGGTGAGCGAGGCATGGCCTTTCTCTTAGATTTGTTCAACAGGGTCTGGGTGGAGGGTCTCCTTCTGGATGGATTCCTGGCGAATCGCTACTGTGCTCGCCTTTCGCAAACCGGGGAGAGATCACTCTACTCCGACCGGTTTCCGCCCAATCTCTCTTACCTTTTTCGTGTGCAAGTTGATGGAGAAATTGGTAAATGTTAGACTAGCCTTTTTCCTGGACAGCGGAGGTCATCTGTCTTCTGCACAGTGCAGCTTCCGCAAGTTCCACTCCACGTCGGATGCTCTGCTCCGACTGGAAAATGCCATCTGCGAGGCTTTCCTTCGTAGACAGCACTACGCCACGGTGTTTTTCGATCTGGAGAAGGCCTATGATGCCGCATGGCGATACAGTATCATGGAGACTCTCCACACGATGGGGGCGAGGGGACGCCTCCCAATGTTTATATCTGAATTTTTGCGAGATCGTAGATTCCGCGTACGGGTGGGGGGAGCCCTCTCCGGCTCAAAGGAGCAGGAAGAGGGTGTCCCGCAGTGAAGTATCCTCAGTGTCACACTCTTTCCCCTGAGCATCAACGGCATCACCTCGGTGCTGCCGGAAGATGTTCTCGCTACGCTCTACGTGGACGACCTTTCGATCTCTTTTGGCGCGCCCCAGATGCCAACTCTGGAGCGTCGACTCTGACAGGCATTGAACCGAATCTCTCGCTTGGCCAAGACTAAGGTGATGCACTTCTGCTGCCATCCACGGTTCCACCCCGACCCAGATTTGTCTCTTAATGCGGTGCGTCTGGAAATGGTTGAATTGCACAGTTTCCTTGGTTTTGTATTTAACCGATGCCACACCTGGGAGGCTCATATTCGCAGCCTTAGGGTCTCTTGTACACGTGCAATGGATAATCTCCGCTCGGTGACGTTCAGCGCTTTGGGCGCTGATAGGGATTCTGCCTTACTTTTTTATCAATCCTTTGTTCGTTCGAAGCTCGACTATGGATGCGAATTTTATGCATCCGCAGCCAAGCGTTTATTGCGGAAGGTGGACTCGATGCACCACACCGGCCTTCGCCTGGCGACCGGTGCCTTCCGCATTTGCCCCATTGAGAGCCTACTAGTCGATTCTGGGGAGATGCCACACGCTCTACGCCGTGCACATTGCATTTTTCGCCTGTACGCACGACCCCGGCGCCTCTTTCAGTCTTCAACAGCTCTCACTGTAACCGCAGCTGATTTCGACGGTGCCTATGCCGCCGAGAGACGCCAGTCATACCCTAAGCCCTTTGGGTTTAGGGCCACGAAACTCCTTCGAGAGCTAGGTATAGCTCTCGGGCCGGTGGCGCCCCTGGTTCTGCCCAGGACGCCACCCTGGAGGCTACCACATTTGGCTATTTGTCGCCACGCTTCTGCTCCCAAAGCTTGTACAACGCCTGGAGTATTGCGTTCGACTTTTTTGGAGCACACCTCGTGTCACGCTGGGCCCCTGCCAGTGTATACGGTTGGCTCCACGTCCCAAGAGGGGGTCGGCTTCTACACCGTTCCCTGTGTTTGAAGTCGGGGGGGGCTCTGCCAGGCACTCCATCTGTCTTCACGGCCGAGCTGGTGGTAATACACCACTCGGTAGGAGAGATTACGCGACGTGTCCGGTTCGGAGATCGGATTGTTATCTATAGCGACTCACAGAGCGCCTTGAGTGCTCTCGGGGCATTGGAATCTCCGCATCCCCTGGTTCGCGATATCCGTGACGCCACGTTTTTGGCGAGCCGGGTGGATGTCGAGATTATCTTCTGCTGGGTTACTCGACATGTAGGAATTGCGAGGGAATGAGGGCGCTAAAGAGTCCGCGAGGACTCTGCGACCAGACCAGCGTTTCGCTCTTCCTCACACCGACTACATGGCAGGAATACGGGCAGCTCTTCGGACTTTTTGGCAAAGAAGATGGGAGACGGTCTAGGGGAACTTACAGTTGCGTGCCATTGCGCCGCTACTGTCCCCATGGACCTATCTCCCAGTGCCGCGACGGCTTCAGTTCGCTTTCTGTCGTCTCCGAATCGGGCACACTCGTGTGACGCACCGCCATTTGATGGAGCGCTTTCCACATTCTGGTCCAATGTCCCAGTCTGGGTGATTTTCGCGCACGATACCTGTCCCGGTACCGGGATGGGCGGGTTCGCTACCCCCTGTCCCTTGTACTCGGGACAGATTCGTGCACACCGACCTGTGGACTTTTAGACCTTTTGGAGGAGGCCGGCCTTTTCCCCGTTATTCACAATTCAACTATGGATCGCGGTCTTCTTTGCGGGGGGGCGGCCTTCCCCCGTCGACGGAGCTCGCTCTATATTTTTATTTTTTTTATTATTTATTTATTTTTTATTTTTTGAATCTGGCTTTTAATTTAGCCTAGATTCAGGCCAGCTTGAGTACGGCGACTTATGCCCTAGAAGGCAGTCGCCAGATGAGATATATAAAATTAAGAAAAAAAAACAACCTAAACATGGAGTGCTAACCACAGATGCACAGCCAGCCAAAGGATTGGTGGCAAGAGAAAGAGAAGTCTTGCATGCAGAGAGTTACTTTTACCACTAAGTCCTCAACGGTGATAGCACTATTGACATGTTCTACCGACTATAACCCTTGGTGATCTGTGTCCGTGAGGCATACACACATTGCTGTGAAGCTTTCTTCCTCAAAGAGGGCCTCAACAGCTCCATCAGTATAAATCTGGAGGCTATATTCCTTCAGTTGAACCGCTATGGAACAGCAGTTCCATAGGCTGTAAGATGTTGTCAACTGAATGCAGTCTTCACTGAGGAGTGGGCCAACATCATACCCTTTAGGTGTTGCAGCCTTGTGGAGAGCATGCTTTGAAAAACAAATGCTCTCATTAATTCCATGGTACTCTCAACACTACTGGACTTCCTCTATCATTTTGGTTTTGATGTAATTTTCACAGCGCTTCATCTGCTTGTCTCTTTTATGTTGCATATGTTACATGTTTGGTAAATTTTGTTTATTCTTGTTGATTGTTTGTCTCATAACATTGCTATTTATTTCTCCATATTTCACATTCATATTGATATGTCAATAAAATGTGTGCCCTAAAATTTTGGATGTGCCTAGATTAAAAATGAGAAAAACCTTGCAAATATTTAAGACATGGCTTGAATCCAGAGATTACGTGGCACATTCCGTTTGAGTATTATGATAAAAAGATAACCAGCTATGTTCTTCCCAACTTTATTTTAGTCCAACCATGAGTTTGTGGCACTTAGTTGGCTGTTCATTCAAGATGTATAGGTAGATTGGGAAATGCCTACCTACCAATGTGGATTTATTTACTCCAGTTGTATGTTTTATAAAGTCTTCTATCCAACTTAAAGCCCGACTGGTGCTTGCCCTTTTTTCTCATCACAAATTCTCTGATGTAGAGAGCTTTATTTTACAGTGTGGAGATGGGACTGGGTGAAGTGAGAAGGGTTTAAAATGAGTAGAATATACTCGATTTGATTTTGTTTCTCAGTTTCTTGAAAGCATGCAGCTGAAATACGATGAAGAGGCTGAGAAGGCGAAAGTTCACATTGTGGGAGCTTGTGGGTATGACTCGATTCCCGCCGACATTGGTCTGTGCCACATGATTAAAAACTTCCCAGGTGAGGAGTGTTGAGTGTGAAAGACAGCCCTGGTCTCTCCCATCATTTATTTCTGTGTGTGATTTGGTATTTTGTGTATTTATGTAAAAATTAAAGTGAAAATCAACTAGTGTATCTTTGCCAGAGTGGTTTTCAAAGTAAATTGGGAACCTGTTCCTCATCTTCAGCTTCATGTAAAAGATAAAACATGTGGAAGGGCATGGATTGACTGGGCAAAAATGGAAACTGGGGGGTAGGGATATGGCCTATGCATTTCTTTTTGGCTTTTAACAAGATATTTGTGCATTTTTGGTTGGCTCCTCCCTCTAAATTTGCTCCCCAACCTTAAGACCAGATGTAAAGAGTAGTTATTCTAATCTGGAAAAGTGACCTCATTTTTTGTAGTGGTTCCTTTTCTTGATAATTTTGTTCCCCTCCACCCCCATCAAAGGATGCCCCTTGTAGACCTGGTACCTGAATGAGTGGCACACCCTCCTGTCCCCATTAGACTCCTACTAGATTGAGTCTACCTGGGTTTTATTGCTAGTTATTTTCTTTCTTCTATTTTTTTTTTTGACATTTTCCTTACAAGTCGCTGCTTATCTATTTTCTTGGCCCAGGTCTAATTTTGCCACTGATATCTGGTTGGGACTAATGCGTGTGTGATTCTTCACCTCGTCCCTCTTGGCTCCAGTTGGGGTATGGGGGAGTTTATCATCTCTGCATTCTCTCTTCACCTTTTCTCTCCCCCCTCCCCCCCCCCTCACTAACTTTTTATATATAATTTTATTCCCTAACAAGGTGATGCGAAGTGTGGTATGGGGGGGCTGTCTGTTGCTACATTTTCACTTCCTCTATCTCTACCACTTTCTTTACAGATTTCTCCTTACAAACCAGCATAGTAGGTGTCATCATTGGTTTTCACTTTTTATTCAAGGGGGGAAAAAATCTTTGTTCCTTTTATTTCATTAACGCCCTCTTTCCAATGGTATGGGCACCAACCAGATAATGAATTGCATTCACTATTTGCCCGCCTGAGGGTACCAAGGACATTCCACACAACATTTAATAGTAGTAAGGTTAGATACCAGTGCCTTGTCATCTCTAGTATTTTTTCAAGTATTTTAATTTTTCTCACATTTGCATTTCATTTGTCCCTCTCTATCAGTTGGATTGCATTGGTTTCCTCTTTATCACTTTCTTCTTTTCTTTTTTTCAGGTGAACTGAACTCAGTCGAATGTTTCCTGACCACACAAGGAGTAAGATTTAATATATTTGTTTCAGTCTCCCACAAGGGGCTATCAGTTATAGACTGGGCAACCATACTGTAGCTGACATCTGGGGGATTGTGACATCATAACTCGCAACTCCCATAGGTGGCTCTGCAGCTATATATTTTCCACCCATTTTCAGTTCCACCATATTTGCCACTTTCTTTATGGATCTCCCCTTACAAACTTTCTGGCAGAGATGCCCTCATTGGTTTTCGCTTCAAGTAACAAGTCTTGCATGGGGGAACAAAGGGAATCGGCATACTTGGACCGACTGTGGTATGGGTGACTGAACCCCTGGTTTTTATGACAATTGAAGTGAGTGGGAAATGCAATGACCTCTGGGGTATGTATCCTGTGAATAGAAGAGGTGGAAGGGTGGTGTTTCCTAGTTATCTACTCTTTTTCTACCCTGTAGCATTGCTGTATAGCAACAGATGACCCTAATGTCTTCAAGTTTGGGGGAAGAAGAGGATCTTTCCTAAAAATATAGTCACAAGTACTCCAAGAATGGGGAGATACATTCAAATATTTGCATTCGTTTGTGGGGTAAGACAACCACCACCCCTGCAGGTGTCAACTTCACATTGTAAAGCTCTTAAATCTTACCACACAGGGGCGGAGAGGCTAGGTTAGGAACCCACTTTTTTCTATAATAATCCCAGGGATATGTTAATGGCCTTAGTTTGGCTCAGTATATTTGGCCGTTCTTGGCTTTAGGTAGCCTAAATACACGGCGTCCATAACGTTTCTTAAAGTTGGGCAATTTATTACAAAAGCAAATGATTATATAAAGCTTTGAAATTTTTTCAATCTTTATCTACCACTTTTCCACTAGCTGAGGGTCAGCGTATATCAATGCCACTAAAGTTGTCCAGTCTCTCCCACACCCTTTATACTCTATCATGCATAAAGCCAGCCATCAATTTGTTTATGCTGAAAAAATATTGTTAAGGGATTTCTTGGATACCCTGTACTACTCTTCCCAAATTCTATTTCCTCTGGCATTAGTGAGCAACTTGGCTGGACCATTATTTTTTTTTCTTAGGGCCCATCTGGCAACGCCATCAAGGGCATACAATGGATGGACCAAAGTGCGGCCATGTCATTGCAGTGAATAGCATTTATTGATGATGAAAGCATATAAAATTCATTGTTACAACAAAGAGGGAGATTTATACTTCTGAATGTCTGTAATTTCCCCACCTAAAATATTTTGAAATTACATAATGTTGGCCCTCCATTAGTAATGAGAGAGGTTTGGTCTTGTAATAGTTTTTCACCTATCTAGGTTACAACTTGCATAGTGGAAACACTGCTGAAAATTACAGCAAAGTTAAGCTACACTGACTAGCAATTTGCTGGATGGAGCTGCATTTCAGGTCACCAAACTGTAGGTCCCTACTGACAAATAAAAGGAATCTTAAATGAGTGCAGATTTGTGGTAAAATTACCATTTTTCCCTCTGTTAGATTACCTAAAGCTCTTTGTCTGAATCCTTTGACATTTGATAAAGATAAAGTGACTGACAGCTATCTAAGGGCAGGCGACTGACTGATGGTGTGATATTTCAGGGACGTGGGGTTACAATTCACACGGGTACGATGGAATCTGCAGCCCTTGCTGTCGCTAACGCTGACCAGGTACGAGAAATCAGGCAACAACTTTATCCACAGAAGCTCCCGAAACCAAAATTCCAGAAGGAGAAGCGGTAGGAATGCAGTTTGTGTGGTGCTTCGTGTTTTAATTTTCTTGATCCTTATTAATGGCATATTCTTTCTATAGATGTTAATTTCCTTTACTGCAAACTATTTTTTAAAAACTTTAATATATCATAATTCAATAGATTACAAAGGCTACAAGGGCCTATCCGAGGTCATCCAAGTCGATCAAAGAGTGACTTATGAAGTACCCAATATTCCCCATAAATGGCATCAAAGGATTGCATCTAGAATACTGGTTCAAAAAGGACTTGGTTCATGCAGTTTATTGTTAAAGAAGTGCCACATTCTCTCAGAAATATTGAATTTTTTTTAGGTCTCATTACCAAGATGTGGTCATATTCAAGATTGCATCTTATTGTTGAATGGAAATTTGATTGATTGTTAGCCTCATTTTTCACATTTTTAATGAAAAAAAAATCTTCCCCAAAGGCTGTGCTGACCGAAATTCATTATACGTCAAGGGTAATTTTAACGAGTTCATAATCATTTTCTCCAGTAGTATTTCCACAATTTAGAGATTATTTCTCATGTGATCAAGAGTACCCCCAATTTTTTTTCTATATTAGTGAAAATTTAGAAATAAATTAGAAATCAGGCTGATTTGGGGCAAGCCATTAAAAGGGTGATGGTTGCGAGGCAAGAATGAAAACAGTTTATTGATTTTAATGAATAGTGAGGATAGGTGGAGAATGGAAGTCAGTTAGGATATGGAGAAAAATAAAATATTGGATTTAAAGGTTGGATAGCTTAGAGGGTTATGTGAGGAGATTAAGGTTATTGCTAAGGGGACAAGAACAAGGGTAGTCGGAAGATCGAAAAGGGGAAATAAACTGATCAATGCTAAAAGGAGACAGGCAGAGATTAGGAATCAATTAGAGGAGTTGGAAAGAAATGGTGCCATGGTTAGTGTAATAGTTAAAGAGAAAATAAAGAAAGGAAATATATAATTATTATGCATGAGCCAAGTGGGAAATCTTTTGTTATGAAATGTAGTTATATATGATGGATGATACTGAAATGAAAAGAAGAATAACTTTAAAAATGCTATGAAGTGGGGGGAATTAGAAAATAATGTCCTGAAAGAAAAATAAAAAAAGGTTGAAACAAATATCAGCCTGGGAAAGGAGCTTATGCAGAGCACGATAAGAGATTAGCAAAAATGATAGCTGGAGGCTGATTCCCAAATCAATGAAAGGATATAAAATGGCCATAGTTACTCTAAAGCATTTAATATGAGCAGGCATAGAATGGAGAGTCAAGTTGGCAAAAAGGAGGGAGAGGGCGGACAATTAAATGACAGGCCAGGAAAGGAATCACATGAATATGAGACTGAATGAATAAGGAAAAATGAGGTGGTCTATTTGAAGTGGAAGATATTAGGTAGTGCAGGGGAAGGTAGGGAATCCAGATGTAGTCATAATGGAGGATAGTATCATTGAAACCTCAAGAGAAGGTTTGATGGCCATGGCTTCAAGGCAGAAGTGATTGCTCTTGCAGGGTGGGGAATAGAGGTGATCTGTGATGTAGCCATAAAAAAATGCAGGTGCCTCAAGGATAAATGATGGCTATTGATACAAGAGGGAGGAAATAAGACGAAAATTGATTGGAACTGAGAGATTCCTAAAATGTGTCAAAACTTGTATGGACTGGATAAAAAGGATGAGACCTGGAGCAAGGATAAGAGTAATGCCAAGTGGACCTAGGTTGAACAAAACTTTGAATGTGGATACAAAGGGAGGCAAATGGCCATCTCAGGAAGTTGAGTCATTAGGGAGGGAAGAAATATAATAGAGGCTAGGGCAAGGAATTGGATATGATGGTTGAAAAGTGACGAGGTACATATGGAAACAGGTAATTAAGATAGTGAAGGAAATAAAAAGATGGATCTGAAAAACAGGGACCACAGATACGAAACTCCATAAGGAAGGAAGTGGTTAGGCAAAGCATGTCAAGGTGGGGGTTGGAATTTGGAAAACTGGAAGAGATTTTCAGAGGATGCAGGAATAAAAATCTGGGCATGGCTGAGATGAGAGTGAAAGGAATGTAAAGAGGTAGAAGAGTATAAGATATTGAGAGGAGAAGGTCGCAGGAAAAGAAGGGCATCATGGTTGTTTTAATGGTGCACAAGGATATAATATGCCTGGAGGAAGAGAACTCGAATGAAAGAGCTAGGAGAAATAGGTCTGAAAGGAAAAGCAAAATGGGTGAGATTGGTGGTATATAGCAAGATTGAAAGGGGAAATAGAAGACAGTGCAGTGCTGATAGATGATTTGATGGAGATGAATGCATGGATGATGATTGAAAAATGATTGGTAATGGGCGATTTTAATGCCTTAGTGGCCTGCTTGGTCAAGATGTAAACATGAATGGATGGATGGCTGACAAATGGCTAGTTGAGTGTGATTTGCATTTTAAAATTTTAGAACTACTAGGAGTCCTACCTGGAGACAGGAATACGAAAAGTGCAATTGATTTTCTCCTTTCTGGTGGAGATGCTCATGTTGGTTGTTGTTGCGGATCATCAAGATGTCTGGCAGAGCAGTTTGAGACCCTTTAAGAAAGGATATGGACTGTATTAGGTTTTCCCACAAAGCCCTCAAAGCCTATTGTTTGTGTGTGTATGTGTGTAGTGCATTTTTCCATTTTCAGTCCAAGAACAATGATAGCCACGGCCTAAAGGTTATGGCCATTTCTAAACATAAACGCAACGTTAAAACCAGAAGGCTTCTGATTGACAAATAGATACAACAATGTTCAGTAGAGTACATAAGCATTTACTATCCAACTTGGTTTGGTAAAGTCGCTTTTCATTGCACCATTTTCATTTTTAACTTTGAATATAGAAGCTAAATCTACAAGTGTCGCTTTATTTACTGGTCGCACATTGAGTTTTTCTCCTCATAGTTTAAAAGAACACGAGGCAAGCTCGGACCGATGAAACGCCACCCAGATCTATCAAGAATATGAAAACAAAACCAACAGATGATGACCCCCACCTTAGCAAATCTAGCACATACCAAGGCGAAGCAACAAAAATAAAATGAGTATGACGCCAAAGTACAGGGATAATTTTTCTCTCAACCCACTGATTAGCCCCTGTCTACCTCAAGTTAATATTACAAATTTTGCCCGGGTACTAATGAATGGTAATATAAGAGTATGATATCTAACTTATTAAAACCGGTGCCTCACTGGAATATTCAGCTAAGTGGGGGGAGGCAAGCTAAACTGAACAGATATAGCTAAAATAATCAATGGCATTTAGGGAATGCCAGTAGCGTGTATTAGATTAAGAGATAGAGGGGTTATGTTTATCTGCCCCTATAAAAAAAGGATGGTTCTACTATTCTGAAGATCGAAGCTGTATTCTGTGCCAGATGGAGGGGACATTTTGAAGATCATTTGAACCAAACTGTCGTAGTTGAGACCTGATCACTGATATCTTGAAAAGACATATTGATGAATCCATAAATGGACTACCCACACTTGGTAAAGTTAAATAAGCCATTAAAACCTTGAAGAATAACGCACCTCGGTATGGGAGATTACATGCCGCACCCAGTTTGTAGACCAAATTGGGATCTATAGACACTTAAGAGTGCCCTCAAGGCATTGCAATTTCCGCACATCCTTGGTCTCACTAGTGATCCGTGATGCCATGGCTGCTGCGAGCCGGAACAATGTCGAGATTATCTTCTGCTAGGCTCCTGGCCATATAGAGATTGCGAGAAATGGGTGACCGGACCAGCGTTTTGCTCCCCACACCCACTGTATGTCAGGTATCAGGTATGCCTTTTGAGCTCCATGTCAAAGAAGATGGGAGACGGCTCATGATAATCTAAATTTGAGTGCCATTGTGCCGAGACTTTGCACATAGACCTACCCCACAATGCCTCGACTGGTTTATGGGTTTTTTGTTGCTGCTACATGTGGTATGCATCGTCATTTGATGTATCGCTTCCCTGAATCTTATTGTGATGACTGCTTGATACCGCTTTCAGCCCAGCACATTTTTGTAGAATATACAAGTCTGCAGGAACTTTGCTTGCATTACCTATTCCTTTACAGAGGCGAGTGGGATTTCTACCACTTCTCCTTTGTACTCAGGACTGTGAGCAGGTGGATTTTTTGAAGGAGGCGAGCCTCCACCCCCCACCTCTGACTGGAGATCATGCATTCTGGGTTGTTGATATAACAGGCCTGCGCCCTGACGTTAAAGTCACCCATCCAGGATGAGGTTGGGTTGGGTGATATTGTGGTGCTGATGGGGGAAAAAATGCTGGAATAGTTGGTGAAGCTTGTGGGATTAGTTGCCAGGGCATACTTTGATTGTAGTTCTGTAGTTATATCTTGGAGGAGGGGGGGGGGGTTAGTGCACACACTGGTATCTTTGAAGTTTCTGGAATTGTTTAATAGGGTGATGAGTTCACTGCTAATGCCTCAATTCGAGTCCTGGTAAAGTTTGGAAAAGAAGTGGCATTTGTCCAGAGTTTTGTTTATTCTAAGATGGCAATGTGTATGTTGTGTTGTTTCAAGAAGTTTGTGAGTTCATATTTTTTTATTGTTAATACTGTCTATATTCAGTTATGTCTATATATACAGTGTGCGTTAGGTGCTGCTTTGCAGGAAGAAATGGGATGGGGTGGTAATGGATGAGATGGTGTTGGTATGGGTGCAGAAATAAGGTGTTGATGTTAGGTGTATTGGAGGAAAGCGGAGTTACATGCAGACCAGGTCCATGTGGTTGATTACTTTTTTTGTTGAGACAATTTTTGTATATGTGGAGTGAGTTTAGCTTTTACAATAGTTGCATTGGACTGAATCCTTAGTCTGTCGGCTCGAGGCGATGTTTGGACTATGTTGGATGCGTGTATTTGTAATGAGTTCAGGGTTGCTTTCATTATCTCCGGCTAGAAGGAGAATCCGAGAAATGACCACCCGACACTCATTTTTCATTGTGTTGCAAAGATGTGTGTCATGGTGAGGGTTGTGATACTTGTCCGGGTGACTGAAGCCATTCTCACGTTGGGTTTGGTGTATTTAAAGAACTTCTTTTTTTATAATTTTCCTCATACCGTCATCCGGTATATATCTTAAAAGGTAACTAATCCTGGATAAGGGCTGCTGGCCTGGCAAGCCACGAATGGGTGTTTAAGTGCACCAACCTCGCTGTGGAAAAGCGGTTGATGTCAGTTGCAAATACCCTGATTGTAGAGTTTTCCCTAATGTAAACTTAATTCTCCCTTGCTGCAGTGGGCTGCTGCACAGAAATCCAGATGTGGGTCGTTGGTGCATTCCATTACCTACGGATGAGCCTGTGGTATATCGAACTCAGCGTTACCTCGCACAGTCGCAAACTGTTCCTCGTCCCATTCAGTTCCAAGGCTTCTTCACTTGCGGGAACATGTTTCAGGCTTGCGGCATGATCATTGGATCCCTCTACTTTCTGATGCTGTGCTCGTTTAGATGGACGAGGAACCTCCTAATAAAAGTATGTGTCAAAATGTTGGTATAGTCCTGAAACAGGGACTGGCGAGGTAATGTTTGGTCTTGTTTTATTTAGGTTGAGTTGTGTGTGTATCTGTTGGGGGGAGGGGGGTCACTGTGAAAGTTTTACTTAAATTTCACCCTCACCCCAAAAGGGAACAATACCTATCAATGCTATAAAGTACCCTCCCCATCTCATCCAGTCAAGATTCATTCCCAGGCAGAGAAGATCTTAATTTCCCTCCATCACACCCCTCCTTGCATGGAGACATATTTTAGACAATATCACCCACTTCTCCCTCTGAGAGCCCTCTAGTGGCTGTCATTTGAAACGTGGGCCAATATGCTGTTGACACTTGGAGAATTGGAGCCTAATGCCCACAGATGGATCTGTGGGCACGGCGATTTGTTTCCCTGGGCGCCGTGCTGACTGGCCTCAGTTTAGCCTCTCCTTTCTGCTGACAGCCTGCGTTTTTGCCCTACTCCCTCACTCTGCCTACAACCTCTGCCATAACTTTCTCTGGTCGGCCTCTAATTTCACAAGGTAGATGCCGACCAGCTTCCTCTCACTCAACTATCCCGGATCTGGGCTGAAGGGGGAAGGGACAATGCCCCTTCACCCCCTGAGCTTCGGTTTGGGGTGGTGTGCTTTTAACAACCTGCTTCATCCCCACCCACATCTTCCTCACATACCCCTTTCTCTCTCCTTTCAATCTCTATTGATTTTACGCCCAGCCCAAGGTAGAGCCGCCATGCCGAAGGGCTGCCTGGCCACTGGGCAGAAAGGTGTGGTCCTAAATGGCTGCAGCTGGATCTGCCGGCCCCGTGTTCACCCCTAGCAGAGCAGGCTACTGCAGCGGGTGATTAGCCTTTTCTTCCCATATAACTAATAGGGTCCCGATGCCCGATGATGAGAATTTAAAAAAATAAAAAACGCTTCGGCCAGCTCCTCCTAAAAATGGAGGTCCCCCTGTGCTTTCGCAGGGCGGCTTACCTCTTTCCTTTGCCTACGGGTGTAGGGGCCCCCCCCTCACATTCTCTGGAGCCGGCATTGGAAGAGTTACTTTCCCCACGGGCAATCTCTTTTTTTTACTTTCTAAGGGGACTGCCAAGAAAGACAGGCGGCCCATAATGGCACGACAGGGCCCATCGACCCCTTCGCTCTAAAGACCAGAGAAGGTCACCGTACGTGCCCCCCTCTCTTCCCCTACCAAAGACGTTCTGACCAATGGGACCTGTGATTTCCTGGGGGGGGGGGGGCACATGGAGGCTCCCCTGTGATGGACATACTCCTTGACGCAACCCAATCCCATCAGGTAGGAGCTACCGTAGGAAAGCACCGAACTCTAGTCCGCCCCTGTGCAAGGTCCTCCTCAGACGGCTCGGGTCTCAAAGACTTTACAAGGAGAGGAGGGATCTCCTCCTCCGGCTGGTCCCACTGTGGCAGCCAAGACCTTCTCCATCTCGGAGAAGGATCTTGCTGAGGCCGGTCAATCTGTCATGGAAGCTCCTGCCGGTGGTGGGGAAAAGCGGGTTCATTCCCCGCCCTCCTAAAAAGAAAAAAAAAATATAAAAAAAGCCAAAGACTGGGCTCCTCTCCATCCGTGGGGGTCACGGGGATGGATGGGTCTGCTGCCACTTGGGTAATCGACGAAGCCAAGATCGTCATCCGGCCCCGTTGCTTCCCCTGGTGAGGAGTACCTGACAAAGACCAAAAGTGCAAGTGTGCAAAGCGGAGCCTCGATTACGTCGGGGCCCCTCATTTAGAGACTACCTGGCGTTTTCGAGCCCGCTGGATTAAAACGCTTCCTCGTTATTCGCTCCAGTGATGACAGCATGTTGGCTAAGGAAAACATGATCCATCAGAGGAGAGCTCTTGCTTGTGTGATTGGTAGAGAGCCGAAGGTGATCCGTTTCACGGACGGGAGCCTTTTGGCGAATGCGTCGAATCCCTCCGAGGGGCACGCCTGTGAGTCACGCCGCACTCTACCATGAACTTCGTGAAAGTAGTAGTTAATGGGAGGGAACTCGTGGACTACTCTATAGAAGACATCACCTTAGAGCTGGCCGACCATGAGGCGGTCAAGGTCGAGCGTGTGATGAGAAAACAGGTAGGTGCCTCTAGACCCACCCCTACACTCAAAGTCACGTTCGACTGTAACAAGCTCCCTGAGTCTGTGCGTGCCCGTTGGTCTCGCTACCGCGTGAAGGCATTCGTGCCACTGCGGCGGAGGTGCTACTACTGTCACCGCTTCGGCCATACTAATCGCTCCTGTCGACGTGCAAAGTCGGGGTTACCCGAAGTCTTTGTAAGATGCTCTAGGGCCGCACACGATAAGTCCAAATCGTGTGTGGCCAAGTGTGTCAATTGCGAAGAACCGCACACCGCTTCTTCGAGCCAATGCGGTGCGTATCTCCTTGAGAAGGCAATCCTGCCGTTCAGGTTCAGGATCGTCTCTCATTTCGCGAGGCTAAGGACTTGGTCATGGTGCGCCCGGCGCTACCTCGTATATGCTATGCCTCAATATTAAGAAAAACACCCTCTGCTCCTGGCCCCTCCAGGCCTACGAGCACGGTGATTTCCGCGCCCATTCTGAACCTTTCTGCGCTTCCCTGATAAAGCTGGCGGCACAAAGGGTTCACACCCACCCCCGGCTAAAACCAAAGCTCCCCTCCCTTGCACCAGCGTGACCGTTTCCCGTAAGGCGAAACTGCCGCTTGTTTCCACCTAATCGTTAGACTAGCAGGAGGCAACACCCCAGAAGTTGTTCGTGAGGCCATCTTCCTGGGTTCCTAAAGCTGCCCCCCGAATGGAGGACAGCACTAAAGAAGCTTCGGCTCCTTCGTCCACACCCAATAGTGGGTTGGGTGGCTCGGAGACGGTGGGTCCTCCAAAATATGGACCCCCGCCTCCGAAGCCGCCCCGCTCACATAAGGTTTCGAGGCAGAGCTGCCCCTGCATAGGTGGTATACTATTATTTCTGCGTACATTCCACCTTCAGCCGACTTAGACTTGGGCAACTTCCGCGCGTCGTGGCATCGTTGCCGGGGCCCTTTCTCTTGCTTGGGGATCTGGGGAAACTATTCGATTAATCCCCTTTGTCAAGTCCTTGCCGACCTGTTCCACCAGCTGGATATAGGTGTCCTAAATGTGGATGAGTTTACGCAGCACTGCCCGAGAACCGTTTCATTTTCCTGTCTTAATCTATCTTTGTGCTCTCCGGATGCGATGCACAGCCTGATTCTGGGTGTGAGTGGCCGATGGCCTAGATAGTAGTGATCACTTTCCCATTCAAATGTCATTTCCTGGGCCGCTGCCAGGAAATGACTGATTTATCTATCTCACTCGAGGAATTTAGGTCGGTTGATGAGGTCGTCGAGTTCTCCGGCAACTTCATCGCCGTGGGCCTAAATACTATTCCTAGAATGTTTGGCCGTTTTGCACGCCGACCACTCCCGTGGTAGTCAGCAGTGTGAGACGGCCCTCAAACAGAAGCGTTATGCCTATAAGCGCCACCCGAAGATTTCACTGTGGTTGAATTTCGTTGGGCTAGGGCTAGGTTCCGATATATTTCGAATCACGCCCGCCTCCCTTCTTGGCGGGCATGTATCTTCACTTAACGGGAAGCCCCCTCTAGCAGATGTGTGGAAGCGAGTCAAAAGGATTCGGGTGAAGTTTCAAGTTTCGCAAGGCTTCACTCCCGTTCCTGTTAGATTTGTAAAACAGAATCTGGGTAGAGGGTATCCTCCCAGATTCCTGGCGAATCGCTACTGTGCTTGCTTTTCGCAAACCGGGGAGAGATCATTATCACAGCCGGTTTCCGCAGTGTGGCTTCTGCAACTTCCACTCCACGTCAGATGCTCTGCTGCGACTGTAAAAACCCGTCTCCTAGTCCTCCTTCGTAGGCAGCACTACGCCACGATGTTTTTCCATCTGGAGAAGGCCTATGATACCTCATTGCAATAAGGTGTCATGGACACCTTCTACACGATGGGGGCGAGGAAGCGCGCCTCCCTATCTTTATATTTTAATTTTTGCGAGATCGTCGATTCCGCGTACGGGTGGGGGGAAGTCCTCTCAGGCCTAATGGAGCAGGAAGTGGGTGTCCCTCAGGGAGGTGTCCTCAGTGTCGCAATCTTTGCTCTGAGCATCAACGGCATCACCTCGGTGCTGCCGGAAGATGTTCTCCCTATGCTCTACGTGGACGACCTCTCGATCCCTTTTGGCGCCTCCTAGATGCCAACTCTGGAGCGTCGACTCAAACAGGCATTGAACCGCATCTCTCGCTATGCCGAAGCGCACAGGCCTCGGTTTTCCTTGGCTAAAACTTCACACTAACCCACACAATGGGAAGTGGGGGAGTCGCACCGTTTCTTTTGTCTTGTATTTGATCGACGTCTCGCCTGGAAGGCTCATATTCTCAGCTCTTAGGGTCTCCGCTTCGTGACGTTCAGTGCCTGGGTCGCTGATAGGGCTACTGCCTTACTTTTTTTATCGATCCTTTGTTCGTTTGAAGCTCGACTACGGATGTGAATTTTATGCATTAGCCTGTACACGCGAGCCCGTCGCCTCACTCAGTCGCCAACAGCTCTCACTGCATTCGCAACTGATCTCGACTGTGCCTATGCCGCCGAGAGACGCCAGTCATACCCTTAGCTCTTCGGGTTTAGAGCCAGGAAACCCCTTCGACAGCTAGCTCTCGGACCGGTGGCGCTCCTGGTTCTTTCTGCTGGGTTCCTGGACATGTAGGAATTGCGGGGAATGAGCGCGCCGATGAGGGCGCCAAAGAGTCCGCGAGGACTCTGCGACCGGACCAGCGTTTCGCTCTTCCTCACACCGACTACATGGCAGGAATACGGGCAGCTCTTCGGACTGCTTGGCAAAGAAGATGGGAGACGGTCGAAGGGAACTTAAAGTTGCGTGCCATTGCGCCGCGACTGTTCCCATGGACCTATCCCCCAATGCCGCGGCGGCTTCAGGTTGCTTTCTGTCGTCTCCGAATCGGACACACTCGTGTGACGCATCGCTATCTGATGGAGCGCTCGCCTGCGCCCTATTGCAACGACTGCGTCGTCCCCCAGACTGTTCGGCACATTCTTGTCGAATGTCCCAGTCTGGGTGATCTTCGCGCACGATACCTGTCCCAGTGCCGGGATGGGCGGGGTCGCTACCGCCTGTCCCTTGTGCTTGGGACAGATTCGTGCACACTGACTTGTGGACTTGTTGACTTCTTGGGGGAGGCCGGCCTTCTCCCTATTATTTAAGCAAGGTTTGTTTGTTTTTTTTTGTTGTTTTTTTGCATTTGTTTTGTTTTTTTTTCTTTAGTTGCCTAGAACTAGGCCAGTTTTAATACGGCGACTAATGCCCAAGTAGGCAGTCGCCAGATGAGCTCTTATAAAAAAAAAAAAAAAAAATTCCTGGTTCTGCCCAGGACGCCACCCTGGAGGATACCATCTTTGACCATTTATCGCCACGCCTCTGCTCCCAAAGTTTCTACAGCGTCGGGAGTATTGCGTTCGACCTTTTTGGAGCACACCGTGTCACGCTGCAATCATGCCAGTGTATGCTGATGGCCCCAAGTCCCAAGAGTGGGTCGGTTTCCATGCCGTATCCCCTCCGTTTGAAGTCAGCTGGGCTCTGCGTCTGTCTTCACTGCCGAGCTGGTTGCAATACACCGCTCAGTACGGGAGATTACGCGACGTGCCCGGTTCGGAGACCCGATTGTGATTTATAGCGACTCACAAAGCGCCCTGACTGCTTTCGGGGCATTGCAATCTCGGCATCCCCTGCTTCGCGAGATCCGTGACGTCACGTTTTTGGTGAGCCGGCCGTATTTCGAGATTATCTTCTGCTGGGTTCTTGGACATGTAGGAACTGCGGTAAATGAGCGCGTCAAAGAGTCCGCGAGGACTGGGCGACCAGACCAGCGTTTCCCTCTTCCTCACACCAATTTCATGGCAGGAATACGGCCAGCTCTCCGTGTTGCTTGGCAAACAAGATGGGAGACGGTCGAGGCGAACCTAAAGTTGCGTGCCATTGCGCCCCGATAGTTCCAATGGACACCCGCCCCCCTAATACCCCGACGGCTTCAAGTTGCTTTCTCTCGTCTCGGAATTGGACATACCTTATTGCGACGATTGCGTCCCCCCCCCCCACTGTTCTGCACATTTTTGTTTAATGTCTCAGCCTATGTGATTTTTGCGTACGTTCCTTTTCCCGGTACAGGGATGAGCTGGGTCGCTACCGCTTGTCCCATGTACTGGGAACGTGTTCGTGCACACTGACTTACCGACTAGCTGACCCTTTGGAAGAGGCTGGCCTCCTCCACTTTACTTGACTCTTTGTTGTAGATCGCATTCTTCCTGCGCCGGAGAGCGCCTCCTTGTTGCTTTTTTACTTATCTTTTTTATTTTTTTTTTTAGCTTGTCTTACCTTTTTATCTTTATTTACTTTTTTTTAAATCTAGCCTCCTATTATTAGGCTTTGCGTGAATTACGGCGACTTTTGCCTGATTAGGCAGTCGCCAGATGGGCTTTTAAAACTTAAAATTAAGAAAAATCTTCCCGTAGCTCTTGAAAAAAAGAACGAAAAACTTGTCTCTTTGGATAAGACTAAATCTCTCGCTCTCGTCCTAGATCATTTACTGTCTTCATGGGATTATTATACTAGTATGTGTTCTTAATCTTGGCCTTTCTTTAGTGATGAAATACAGTGATTATGGTCACATTTAGTTGCCTTCTTCGACGCATGGCTGACATGAAAGGGGGGGAGGGGTCATCTCCCAATCAAGATGACAGAAACCTGTCAATATTTGTTGTTTCAGTACCCAGAGATTATGACGGCGGGGGTGTTCAGCCAGGCCGGGCCCACCCAAGAGCAATTGGAGACTCTGAGCTTTACGTCCACCTTGGTGGGACGAGGCTGGCCGGAGAAGTTGGCAGAACCCTCCGACGAGCACGCAGCGGCCCCCGAGGCCAAAATCATCGTTAAGGTAGGGAGAATCCGCAATGCCCCCTCCCCTCTGTTCCCTCCTTTAGGGCTTGCGAGGGTACCAGCGAGCTGCTGAGAGGCAGAAGATCCTGGTTCCAATGCCCCCAGGAAGTTTGATTCAATCTAGATTGAGACTACCTGGGCTTTATTCGTTCAAAACTTTTCCATTTTACTCGTTTTTCTTTGGGGAAAAAAGGTGCCACCGTTCTTTTGGACTCTATCCTTCATCTTGGCATAAGGGCCTCGCAAGTGGGCGGGCCCTGTAAACTGTTACACGATACCTGGAGGACCGGTACAATATCCTGGCCCCACTGCTCCCGGCAATTTCAATCTAGATTGATACTACCATGGCTTCATTCTTTCTAGACATATCTATTTTGCCCCCTTTTCACTCCCCTTTTACACTTCTTACTTATTTTCCTTGCGTGCAGCTAATTTCTCGAGCTAGTCTCCGACTAGCTTTCGTCCGTTCCTCTTTGATCGGGGCTGGGATTGGAGGAGTAGTGGTGGCTGGGTTACCACTCACTCTTGGCCCCGACTCGGGTGGTTTGGGTGAGTTTCAACATCCCTCCATTCCCCTCCCTCTTTTCCCCCTTTATTTATCCTTTTACGCACTCGCAAGGGGGAGAGGCTCGTGTCCTATACTGGCCCCTTACAAACTTTCTGCGTGTTATGCCCTCGTTGGTATTGCGCTTTAAATTCAGGGGATGTGGAGGGGGGGAGGGGGTCACAAGGGTGTCCAAAGTTGGACTTGGTTATTCCTTGTTGCGGTGCATAGTACACCCCCCCCCCTCCCCCCCCCCTCCCCCCCCCCCTATCGCTATGAAGCGTCATTCGACGTCGACAAAATGAAGGGTGTGTGCTCGATAGGGCATAAAGGTTTTTTTTGGCGTTGATGCACACCGATCACATTTTGTGGGAAAGTGGTATATTTATTTCCTTTGTTTTGGTTCTTCATTAGTGAGTGGAAAGGCCGCTTGGTGTGTTTAGTCGCTGGATGGAGTTTTAATTCGGGTTGACTTCACCAGTGGCTACCAAACGCTGTGGTTCGGATACCGCGTTAATTGGTAGGTCCACATACGGTTGTTGGTCTTTTTAATCTAATGTTGTGCAGTAATGCCCCTCTTCAACCTTATCCACCCCTCCCAAGTGCTAGTTTGAATCCTGAGCGAGTTCCGTTCCATCTCTGACCCCAGGTTTCTGGAGGAGATCCCGGCTACGGCGCCACCTCTCTGATGTTGGTCGCAGCGGCCATGACTCTTCTAAGGGAAAATTCAAAATGTCCCAGACCGTAAGTTTGCCCTTCACCTTTACTTGAGAGTACACTCGAATCCTTTGGACGTGCTTGATACTTCTCGAAGTGGTTGTAGTTTGCAGGGTTGAGCGGCCTATAGAAAGGTCACTACGATTCATGTGTTGTTTGGGCAGTCTATGAGTAGGTGTGTGATGTCTGGGTTTTGGTTGCATCTGGTCTATGTTTGGGTTCGGGGCGAGGTTTATTTTGTTTGTTTTTCCTTGATGTTTAAAAGGCACAGGCAGATTCGTCGCTTGTATTGTTTGCTAAATTTGTCCAAGCGTGAATGACTGTGTATTTTTAGGACAAAGATATGTAGTTCGTGACTTGGTGGTTCTCTTCTTCCGAACCCGGCACCACTCTGAAATGACGTCATTGCATGTGGTTTTCACAAGTCTCCTAGAGAGGTTATGTTGAAAGATTGAAGATGGGCGAAGGAGGGGGAGGATAGATTGAGATGGGTATTAGTTTCGAGTTTCTGGATTTTGCAGTCTGGGTGGGGAGGAAACTAATTCTTTTTTTTATTCGTGTAGGTATGGGTGGTGTGCTGATCGTAGATGGTCTAACGAAACTTGTTGGCGATTCAGAGTGGATCCGGGTGGGGGAATTTCGGTTGGAGCACATTGTAATGTAATACATTTTATCTGGTTTTGTCAAGTGGTGGTATGGGTTTTGTGTATTGATTCAGTGATGTTGGGTGACGGTTCGCTATTCATTAGGTGTAGTGGGGAGGATGAGAGGAGGGGGGAGGGGGCTTTAGGGATAGAAATTGAAGGGGTATGTGGTAGTTGTGATGGGCAACCCAGCTTTCTAAAAAGAAATTGTGCCAATGTGGTTAAGTGAGTTTGATGAGGACAGTGAGCTTTTGTGGGAGATGTGGTTTTAATGTAGAGTTGTGATGCGATTAGCACTGTTTTGAATTGTTTCAATATTGTGTAAGTTTGTGTCCGATGTTGATGATGCCATGTTAGATATGCATAATTTAGTGTAGTGCAGATAAATGTATACAACACACCCACTCAACAAGAAAAAAAATTTGGGCTCTTTCATCTCTAAATACAAAAATAGTAAAAAGAAAATTGGGGAGGGGGGGGGGGCTTTTTCTCCAAACCTTAAGTAGGCGGGACAAAGTCATGTAAAAATTTGAGATGATGTTAGAAGGAATAATTGAATTTAAGAAAAACAACCTGGGATTCATGGCGATACTGGAGTTTCAATATATGTACATTCTAAATTTGTTCTGGAGATATTTTTACATTTAATAATTAATCATCTGGCGCTATTCTGATTGATTGCATTACAATTATAAATATCAAGAATTAAGCTGGATTGTTCATATGAATACATATATTTGTGTTGTTTTATCTGTTTTTTTAGGTTTGTCCATAGTAACATTTTGTACATCATTGCATCCTATAAACAGTTCCTGGTAGTGTGAGGTAGTTCTTGTAAGGAATTCGTCATAGAGATGACTGTATTTAAAGATTACATTAATTTTAAGTGGACGGTGGAGGCCGGGAATTCTACTAAACCCAATGTTAGAAGGTAAACTAGGAATCTTTCTTTTTTATTATTGGATGTTATGTATAATTGACTGATCAGCTACGTTGTGAGCTCTGCGTTTCTTTAGGTTACACGAAATTGTTGTTTTTCCAGTGGTCTGTGAGTGTTGTTTGGATATATACTTTAGCCAAAGTTGCTTGGGTTTTAGTGTAGGTCTAGCTCTTAAGGTAATAGTGCAAGGTTACAGGTAAGTGAGAGATGTTGGCCCTGCATGGTGTGTGGGTTGTGGTCTGATTCATATGTTAGTAAAGAGTGACTGTCGATTTTGGGGGGAGGTAGACATTGTTTTGTGTGAACCAGTAGATTGTGATGTGATAGATAGGTCATCTGCGTATATGTTCAGGTAACTGATTAGGTAATGGGGATGGGCATAGGGTACATGAAAAGATTGAATAGGGTAGGGGAGAGGACTGTGTCTCTGAGGATTCCGTTGTAATCTTTTTTCCTTTTGAATTGAGCACTGCTGGAGGACTTGGCCGAGTCTAGTAGAGCGAAAGTTTACGAGCCATCTCTTGTCGTTGGTGTGGTAGTGTATTATTTTTTTGTATGAGGATCTGGTGTAGAGCAGTGTGTTAGGCTTTACTGATGTTTATAGGGGCTTTTTTAGTTTTAGTTAAATATGAGTTGCGTTTTGGTATGGTGATCAGTAGTGTGGTTTAAGATTGGTTTGTGCTAAAGCCATGTTTGGTTTGCCTGAGAAGCTTGATGGGTTTCCAGATGTGTGTGTGGGGGAGGGGGGGGTAACCATGAGTGGTTGAAGAGTTTGTACCAATATTTTTTAAATTGCTGGGTCAGGGAGGGCGCGTTGGAAGCTTCCAAGCGCAAGTTCCTACGGATCCGAACTTTGCTTCGTTAGGAATCGGGGAATATGGTTGTTAGTGCGATGATTGCCTTGATTGCAGAGGCGGTGTGATGACTCCAGGGATGGCTTTTTTGAACACATCCATCGTTGATCGCCTCGTGGAAAGAGGAATGAAGGTTTCCGTGGAAAAACTATGGTAAAAATGTGGCTAATCTGAGAGTCGCTAACGAGTGAAGGATGTAAGCCCATACTGGCCCATTTATGATCACAAGCCGCAAGAGAAGGACAAACAGACCATAGTAAGATTTGGGGCTAGAAAATTCAGAATACTTTCAAAAGAGTTGAAAGCTATAGTGAATTCAATGGCTTTCAAACCCCTCTAATCGGGAAAAGTCAGATTTCGGGGGGTCTTCAATTGTTAAGTCGTCTTTACCACTCCTGTTTAAAGGGGTATATTTATTATCCTAGGATTTCTAGCCAGGACTCGTCTTCACTTTTGTCAGAATTTGACGAAATAGGACAGATGAGGATGGCCAGGTGGAAAATCTTTTAATCTCAATTATTCAAGGAGACGAACCAATTTTGTTTTATTCTCGGTGGTGCTTATTTCTTTCACTTGAGCCTATTTTTCACAAGCCAGATTGCTTTTAACTAATTAAAATCAGAAATTGATTATATTCTTTAAGTATTCAATGATACTATTCTGTTATATATTTGTACAGATTTGAATTTTATTATACAAGAAAGGCTCATTTCGCCAACTTCTCTACCCTGGGGTTTCTGATTCCTACCTAAGCATCAAGACGAGACAAAACAGGGCACTACACTTTGCCACCAGATGCATTTGAAGTTTTTTTTTCCTATTGGTACATAATTATGACGGCTAGTTAGTGCGTCACTCAGCCAGACGGGGTAGTGTGCAGGGATCGGTGGATGAAAAAGTTGGGTAGGGGAGAAGGAAAAGGTCCAAGGATTCTTCTGTTGGGGACAACACTACATGGAGCCTCAACCTCCACACGACAGTGCCTTGGTTCACGAAGGGCTTAATGGGTGTTCACGGAGGTTTTACGAGAGGGTTTAATGGGTGGTGCGGGATTGGGGGACCGCCCAATGGGGCGTTACGTGATTACAAAAGCGCTCAGCGGTTGCCCATGACCAGATGAAACAAAAAAATGTTTCATTCCCAACCACACCTTCCTAACATACCCTTTCTTCCTTCTTTCCCTGCCTATCAATTTTACGCCGTGCCCAAGGTGGAGCAGCTATGCTGATGGGCTACCAGGTCACTAGGCGGGAGTGGCCTCAAATGGCGGCGGCTGGTTTTGCCGGCTCTGTGTTCACCCCTTGCAGAGCGGGCTACTGCGTGGGGGTGATTAGCGTTTGCGTCTCATAACCTAATAAACAAACATCTCTCTCATTGCTCTTTACCAGTGTCGGAGCCTGCCTCGGGTAGCTCCAAAGTAGAAAAGGAGGTTCCCCCCACTGCTCTCACAGGAGACCCTTCAAACTTCTCTGACTGTAGAGGAGGCTTGCTCCTCTCGTATGCCTTCAGTTGCACCTCGCTCAGATCGCCTGTCCGTTCCACTCGCCCTTCTACCCATGATCCAATGGAAGCAGTTGATATCCCAACATTACCAATCGCGGCGGTTGGACCAACCCCTCAGACACCGAAAATACCCTCGACCCATGAATCCGGATCTACTGGTCGAAAATCCCTTCTCGATCTTCCTTTTCCGCCAGGTTGTGAGCCCGAATTATAATTAAGGGCCTCGGTCTGTTCTCCAAACCCTCGAAAAAAGCCCCAGTTACTGCTCCCTCTAGGATCTCTTTCCCTGCAAAGGCAAGCTCCTCAAAATCTGCTCTCCATCTCCCAAGCTCTTTGGGACGAATTTCAAATACAATATCGGTCACAAAAGAGAAATAGATATCCACAGTGGTATCTAACCGTACCACATAATATCTTCCATTTTACAATGGAATTGTCAAGGAGTTCTTCCAAAGTGGGGAGAACTCAAAATTCTTTTGACGACTCTCCACCCCGCTGTTATTTGTGTTCAGGAGAATAAACTGGGTATACGTCCCTTTCCGCCGGTACCCGGCTTTCACACTTTCAACTCTATTGCTCGTGCTGGAAGCCCCTCTCATGGGTGGGTGTCAATCATGGTATCTTCATCCCACCATGTATCTCCCATAACCCTACATACTACCCTCCTAGCTGACCACCGTAATCAGTGAGGCATTCCTGAGCAGAAAGAGAAGTGAACACGTTAAAGAATCCGTCTGGACATGAGGTAAAGTTATCGGTGTTTAAAAAGCAAAGAAAGACATTATAGCGCACGAGAAGTGCAAGCAAGCGGCTTAAAAGCTTCGTTTAAATGAGTCTTTTGGGGACTGGGACTCAGGATGGCCGAGTGGATTCGTCGCTGGCTAACAGTCGTCCAGTGACGCGGGAAGCTGTTCGCAACTCGCCTACGCTATTATTTTTTTCTTTGCTCCCTTTTCCTACTCTATCTACAACATAATAAAAGTGACTCTAAAACACTACTTTTGGCGTTACGAGTAACGTTCCCAATCTGGGTGAGGGGCATTAAAATCACGAGTAATAAAAATGGGGTGGGTAACTGATCGACAAGTTCTAAAAGGTTGGGTCTTAACATTGGGAAAAAAGGAGGGAGGCAAATAGAGCAAACGGTAAAAAGCCTTGTAAAAAATATACCCTCGGCAACAGCTTGGAGGGTAGTGTCAACGGGAAGGGGAGATACATAGTGGGATGATGAAACCATAACTGATACCCACCACGGTATATCGTGAATGCTTCTAACACTAACGGTAGATGGGCAATGATTGCTTCGGGCGTGTCGGAACTCGAACGTGGTAGTCGGTTTCGTCCAGCGCCACGCAAAACATCTGAAAAGAGACCGCCAAAAGGTGAGGTTTATGCCCCGGCACGCTGGCGCGCCTCTCTCGCATCCAGACGCAAAACCGCGCAAAGCGAGGACCTCCTTTTAATATAAGAATATTGAGCACATTTTTGACCCCGCAATTAGCACAGTGCGGTGTTTTGGTGTATTCAGGGCCATGGTAATCAGATCAACAATTCACACAGGAACAGGGCATGCAGACAGGCACGACCAACATGTCCAAATTGGTTGCAGTTGAAGCAACGTCTGTCTAGTTCGACGTGGGAGCTTACCGGGACACCTAAGGTACCCAGCTTTATTAACTGAGGCAGTTCCTGACTGTAAAATCATTTTGGCAGTTGCCATTCGTACAGATCGTAGTCCCTTAATTCTTTCGAACGGACGACACCTTTGACTATTTAGACGTGGATGGGGCGAAACGATTACTGGAACTTCGGCTATCGAAGACATTTCGGACAAGGTTATGTTGAGAGAGATGACACCTCAACCACAATATCACAACTACCTCTTGACCACATCGGGACTCGATTGATTCATTGACGTCAAACGCGTCCACCGTTGCAAGTGGGGTTCAGATGAGGAACTCTAGCCCCCAAAACGTGGATAATCTAAATCTGGGTCCACATCGTTGGCATTAGGGATCCAATGAACGAGGTGTTTTGTTTTAATTTAGGAACCCATCTGACGACTACCTACTTGGGGCATAAGTCGCCCTACTCACTAGAACCCACTGCTAAGCTATATTAAAAAATAACTATATATAAATAAATAACGATAAAAAACAAAGAAAAAAAGGAAAAGGCAACAAGGAATCGGGCTCCGACGACGGAGATAGGACCGCCTTTCCCCGGCGCAGCAAGATGCAACCTGCAAAAACAATCAAATAGAGTGCAGGAGGCAAGCCTTCTCCAAAAAGTCGTAAATCCACAAGTCGGTGTGCAGGAACTCGTCCCGAGTACAAGGGACAGGTAGCGTACGTGAAGATTATTTAGACTGGGACATTCAACAAGAATGTGCCGAACAGTCTGGGGGACAACGCAGTCGCGCACTCCATCAAATGAGGCGGGGGGGGGGGGGGCGTCCCGCCAGTTTGCTCAATTCGGAGACGACAGAAAGCAAGCTTAAGCCATGTAATAGGTATGAGGAAGAGCGAAACGCTGGTGTGCTCGCCCAGTTGGTGACGGGGTGAGGCGCCCGGCTCGCGCTAACAGGCGAATAATAAACAGCGCAGAGCAAGTTGCATCTCCCCCAGCATCGACAAGTAGGGTCTCAATGGGGAAGTGCGCAAGGCACCGATCGCCAAGCGAAGGCCTGTATGGTGGATAGAGTCCACCTTTCGCAATACACGCTCGTCTGCAGATGCATACAACTCGCATCCGTTATCGAGCTTCGAACGAAAGAAGGATCGATAAAAAAAAAGTAAGGCAGTAGCCCTATCAGCGCCCCAAGCGCTGAATGTCACGGAACGGAAAATATCCATGGCGCGGGTACAAGACAACATAAGGCTGCGAATATGAGCATCTCCGGTTAGGCGTCGGTCAAATACAAGACTAAGGAAACGGTACGAGTCCTCATTTACAGGCGCACCCAATTTAAAAATGAGTCTGGGTCGGGGGTCAGGCCGTGGATGGCGGCAGAAGTGCACCACCTTAGTCTTGGCCAAAGAAAACCGGTTTAATGCCTGTTGGAATCGACGCATCAGAGTTGGCATCTAGGTGATGCCAAAAGAGCTCGAAAGGTCGTCCACGTAGAGCGTAGCGAGAACATCTTTCCGCAGCACCGAGGTGATGCCGTTGATGCTCAGGGCAAAGAGAGTGTCCCTGCGGGACACCCTCTTCCTGCTCCATTGGGCCGGAGAGAGCTCTTCCCTTCCCCCGTACGCGGAATTGACGAGATTGCAAAAATTCAGATATAAAGATTGAAAAGCGTCTCCATCTCGCGGAGAGTGTCCATGCTACCGCATCGCCATGCGTTATCATAGGCCTTTGCCAGATCGATAAACACTGGCGTAGTGCTACCTACGAAGGAATGCCTCGCACACGGCATTTTCCAGTCGAAGCAAAGCATCAGACATGGAGTTGAACTTGCAGAAGCCGCATTGTGAGGAAGACAGATGGCCTCTGCTATCCAGAAAAAAAGCTAACCTAACATTTACCGATTTCTCCATCAACTTACACACGTAGGAGGTTAGACAGATTTGGCGGAAACTGGCTGAGGTAGAGATCTCTCCCCGGTTTGTAAAAAGCAAGCACAGTAGCGATTCGCCAGGGATCTGGGAGGATACCGTCCACCCAGATCCTGTTGAACAAATCTAACAGTAAAGGTAATGCCCCGCTCACCCAAGTGTCGAAGCATGGCGTACGGGACGTCCTCCGGATTAGGGCGGTGCCCTAATCGCACGAACAGAGAAAGGAACGCAGCTCACTCAGAGTAAACCTCTCGTTAAAAGGTTCTCCGCCTCTGGAAGTAAAGTCGCGGCCTTCTGCGACATCACGACGCGCATTGAATGGTGGTGGAACAGCATCTCTGCTAGAGAATTCGGTTGCGAAGGATTCCGCCACGGACGCGGGCTCCGAGGTTGTGGTCACATTCTCCTTGAGAACAGTAGTGGGGGTCCTGCGAGAACTTTCCCCGAATCCTTTTGAATCGCTTCACACCTCTGCTAGAAGGGTCTTACCGTTAGGTGAAAACACTTATGCCCGCCAAGAAGAGCTGGCCGCGTGCCGGATGGCTCTTATAGCGCATGTATGCATAATGCTCCTATTTGGGGGCACTCACATACTCGGCTGACCCCCCAGCTGGAGTGGTCGGCGTGCAAATTAGCCAAACATTCTATGAATAGTAGTTAGGCCCACGGCCGGAGAACTCAACGGCCTCATCAACCGACCTAAACTTCTCTAATGAGTTATAGAAATGAGTCATTTCCTGAAATGCGGACCACCGCTTCAGCGCCAAGCACGACCGGGGCGCGCGCTTGGGCGTTAACTGCCCAGAAAATGATTATTTTAATGGGAAAGTAATCACTATCATCGAGGTCATCGACCACCCTCAACCCAAAATCAGGTTGTGCATCCGGAGCACAAATATAGATCTAGACAAGAAAATGAAGAGGTTCTCGGGCAGTGATGCGTACACTCGCCCACATTTAGGACACCTATCTCCAGCTCGTCAATCAGGTTGGCAAGGACCTGCCCCCTGGGATTAATATAGTCGTCTCCCCATAGGAAGGTCTACCGTTCAGTTTTCCAAGAAAAGAAAGGGCGGAAGTTCCCCACGTCTAAGACGGGTGGCGTCCTGGGCAGAACCAGGGGCGCCACCGGCCCGAGAGCTATATCTACCTCTCGAAGGAGTTTCCTGGCCCTAAACCCAAAGGGCTTAGGGTATGACTGGCGTCTCTCGGCGGCATAGGCACCATCGAGATCAGAAGCGAATGCAGTGAGAGCTGTTGGCGACTGAGGGAGGCGCCGGGCTCGCGCGTACAGGAAGGTGATGCACTGCACGCGGCGCCGAGCGACTGGCATCTCCCCAGCATCGACCAACAGGCTCTCAATGGGGGAAATGCGGAAGAAACCGGTCGCAAGGCGAAGGCCGGTGTGGTGGATCGAATCCACCTTCCGCATTAAACGCTCGGCTGCGGATGCATAAAACTCGCAACCGTAGTCGATCTTCGAGCGAAAAAAGGATCGATAAAAAAGTAAGGCAGTAGCCCTATCAGCGCCCCAAGCGCTGAACGTCACGAAACGGAGAATGTCCATGGCGCGGGTACAAGAGACCCTAGGGCTGCGAATATGAGCCTCCCAGGTGAGGCGTCGGTCGAATACAAGACCAAGGAAACGGCGCGACTCAACCACATCCAGGCGCACCCCATTAAGAAACTAATCTGGGTCGGGGTGAAGCCTTGGATGGCGGCAGAAGTGTCCCACCTTAGTCTTGGCCAAAGAAAAGCGAAACCTGTACGCTTCGGCATAGCGTGAGACGCGGTTCAATGCCTGTTCGAGTCGACGCTCCAGAGTTGGCATCTAGGTAATGCCAAAAGTGTTCGAAAGGTCGTCCACGTAGAGCGTGGCCAGAACATCTTCCGGCAGCACCGAGGTGATGCAGTTGATGCTCGGGGCAAAGAGGTTGACACTGAGGACACTTCCCTGCGGGACACCCTCTTCCTGCTCCTTTGGGCCGGAGAGGGCTCCCCACCCCCCACCCGTACGCGGAATCGACGATCTCGCAAAAATTCAGATATAAACATTGGGAGGCGTCCCCATCGTGTGGAGGGTCTCCATGATACCGTATCGCCATGCGGTATAATAGGCCTTCTCCAGATCGAAAAACACCGTGGCGTAGTGCTGTCTACGAAGGAAAGCCCCGCAGACGGCATTTTCCATTCGGAGCAGAGCATCCGACGTGGAGTGAACTTGCGGAGGCCGCACTGTGCGGAAGACAGATGGCCTCCGCTGTCCAGGAAATAGGCTAATCTAACATTTACCAATTTCTCCATCAACTTGCACACGCAAGAGGTTAGAGAAATTGGACGGAAACCGGTCGGAGTAGAGCTGATCTTTCTTCGGTTTGCGAAAGGCGAGAACAGTAGCGATTTGCCAGAAGTCTGGGAGAAGACCTTCCACCCAGATCCTGTTGAACAAATCTACCAGAAAGGCCATGCCTCGCTCACCCAGGTGTCGAAGCATGGTGTACGGGACATCGTCTGGACCATGGGCGGTGTCCGCGCAAGAAGCGAGAGCGGTACACAACTCACTCACAGTAAACTTGTCGTTGAAGGGTTCTCCGCCTCTGGAGGTAAAGTCCAGCCGGCGGCCTTCCGCGATATCACGACGTGCATTGAATGCTTGCGGAGCAGCATCACGGCTAGAGAATGCGGAAAAAGCGGTCGCTAAGGATTCCGCCACGGACGCGGCGTCCGAGATTGCGGTCCCATTCTCATGGAGAACGGGAGGGGGGTTCTGCGAGAACTTGCCCCGAAATCTTTTGACTCGCTTCCACACCTCAGCTAAAGGGGTCTTCCCGTTAAGTGAAGACACGTATGCCCGTCAAGAAGAGCGGGGGGCGTGCTTCGAAATATACCGGAACCTAGCCCTATCCCGACGAAATTCAGCGACAGTGAAATCGTTCGGGCGGCGCTTATAGCGCATGTAGGCATAACGCTTCTGTTTGAGGGCCGTCTTACACTCGGCCCACCACCATAGGAGAGTTCGGCGTGCAAAAGAGCCAGACGTCCTAGGAATAGTATTCAGGCCCACGGCGATCAGGTTGCCGGAGAAGAACTCAACGGCCTCATCTACCGACCTAAACTCCTCGACTGAGATAGAGAATTCAGTCATTTCCTGAAATGCAGGCCACCGCGCCCACTCCAAGCACCACTGAGGTGGTCTGTCAGGCGGCAGTTGCCCTCAAAATGATATTTAAATGGGAAAGTGATCACTACCATGGAGGTCATCGACCACCCCCCATTTAAAATCAGGCTGTGCATCCGAAGAGCACAAAGATAGGTCAAGGCAAGAAAATGAAGCGGTTCTCGGACAGTGATGCGTAAACTCATCCACGTTTAGGACACCCATCTCAAGCTCTTGCGATCAGATCGGCAAGGACTTGTCCCCTGGGATTTATGGAGTAATCTTCCCAGAGAGGATGCCTGCCGTTCAGATCTCCAAGCAAGACATAGGGCCTCGGCAACCGTGCCTCTACACGGTGGAAGTTCCGTGCGTCGAAGTCAGCTGACGGTGGAATGTACGCAGAAATGATAGTATACCTCCTATCCATGTGCAGCTGCACAGCCACTGCCTGAAAGGAGCTATTTAAAGAGAATGGAAGAACGGAGACATCATGCCGGGTGTAAACGGCGCATCTTCCAGCCCGGCAATCATGCAGGGGTGGGGTCGCAAGACCCTTATACCCCGAAAGGGCGGGCAGGGGGCACGCGCCTAGCATGGTCTCCTGCAAAATGATAGCTAACGGGGAACGGGATGAGACGAGCCTCCGCAGCTCCTCCCAGTTGGCCCGGAGTCCACGGCAATTCCATTGAAGGAATATGCCTCCAGGCCTAGCTCGGAGGAGACACGGGGACCTCCAAAAACTGAAGACCATCACGGGAATGGCCGTACGCTTCCCGGGGGCAGAGCCCCGGGCGCTGTTGGCCGGACAAAGCGCTGGAGGCGCTGTCGCCTTCGAGGACTTATTGGGGAGGTTGGGCTCGCCATGGGAGTCTTTTCCTCCCTCCACCTCGAAACCTTAGGCGGGCGTTGCGGCTTCGGAGGCGGGGGGCACTCTTTTCGAGGAATCACCGTCTCCGAGCCTCTCGCTCCACCTCGGGGCGTGGGAGAAGGGGCCGAAGCTCCTTTGTTGCTGTCCTTTCGGGGAACAGCTTTAGGAACCCCGGAAGATGGCCTAGCGACCATCTTTAGGGGTGTTGCCTCCTGTTAGTCTAACGACTCGGTGGAGGCGCATGGTTGTTTCGCCTTACGGGAAACGGTCACGCTGGGGGGAGAGGGGGGAGCCCTGGTTTTAGCCGGGGCAGGGTATGAACCCTTTTTGCCGCTAGCTTTACCATGGGAGCGCCTAGGTTGGGTAGAGCCCGCAGATGGGCTCCGAATGGGCGCGGGAACAACCGTGCTCGTTGGCCTGGATGGGCCAGAAGCAGAGGGTGTCTTTCTAACTATTGATGCATTTGACGTCCCAGGCAGAGCCGGGCGCACCAGGACCAAGTCCTTAGCCTCGCGGAATGAGAGTCGATCCTGGGCCTGAACGGCCAGGATTTCTTTCTTCGAAGAAGCGGGGTGCGGCTCTCCGCATTTGACACACTTTGCCACACACGATTTGGACTTATCGTGTGCGACCTTGGAGCAATTTACATATACTTAGGGTGACAGAAATAGCACCGCCGCAGTAGCGGTACCAACCGGCACGCACCGACCCAGGGAGCTTGTCACAGTCGAACGTGACGAAGAGTGTAGGGTATGGGGCTCGAGGCCCCTCCCTGTTTTCTCATCACGTTTGACCTTGACTGCCCTATGGTCGGCCAGCTCTAGGGTGATGTCCTCAATGGAGTAGTCAACGAGTTCCTTCGCATAAACTACTACTTTCACAAAGTCATGGTAGAGTGCGGCGTCACACTCACCGGGGTGCCATGAAGTGCCTGAAGAGCACTCATCTTGGCCGCCTTGGTGGGATTCGCCAGAAGGCTCCCGTTCGAGAAACTGGTCACCTTCGGCTCTCTACCAATTACACTAGCTAATCATCTCTGATGGATCATGTTGCCCTGGGATAACATGGTGCCATCAGTGGAGCGAATAACGAGGAAGTGCTTAAAGCCAGCGGGCTCGAAAACGCCAGGCAACCTCTGAATGAGGGGCCCAGATGTCATCGAGGCTCCGCCCTGTGCACTCTTGGTCTTAGTCAGGGGCTCCGCACACGGGGGGGGGGGGTAGAGGGGCCGGATGTGCCGATCTTGGCTTGGTCGCCTACCAAAGTGGCAGCAGACCCATCCGTCCCCGTAGCCCCCGTGGATGGAGAGGAGACCCGAGTCGTCTTTTTCTTTTTTGGAAAGGAGGGCGGGGAATGAACCCGCTTCTCATCTCCGCCGGTAGAAGCCCCTCGGCCAGATGTATCGGACTCAGCCAGGTCCTTCTCCGAAATGGAGAAGGTCGCAGGGGCATCATCCGGAGGAGATCCCTCCCCTCCTTCTTCTGCCTGAGAATCCCCAGCCGTTTGAGGAGGACCTTGCATAGGGGCGGATTCAGGTTCGGTGCTTGGCGCCGAGCCCGGATTCGCCCCCATGGAAAGCCCTACCGTCTGAGGCTGTTTTTCCTCAAGGGCCATGTCTATCACAGGAGGGGCCTCCAGTTGGCTATCTCCTCCCAGGACATCGCAGGTCCCCTTGGCAGCATCATGAGTCTTTTGCGGGGAGGCACAGGTTTTTGACCCCGGCAAGGTCTAATATTCTTGCCAGCAGGTCTTTTGAGGGAAGCAACCGAAGGGGCCTGGCTTCCCTCTCCCTCCTAAGGGGGTTTGCCCTACCAAGCCGCTTAGACGAGGGGCGGTCGGCAATGGGCTGCCTGCTGGCTTTTTTGGCAGTCCCCTTATAAAGAAAAGGAGGGACTGCCGCTGGAAATAGGGAGGTGCCCGAAAGCAATTCCAGAGAGGGAGGTGAGGGGGAGTCCCCTACACCCGTAAGCGTTCTTGGGGAAGTTGAGGGTTGGGTTTTTTTTTATACTCATCGTTGGGCATGGTTACCCTCATATTTACACGGACGCAACAGCTCACCACCTCTAACAGTTTCCCGCACTGCAAGAGGTGCTTGCAGGCTCTCAGAGCCAGGCGCTGCGATTTGGGACCACCCCTCCCGCCTGATCGCCTGTCAGTCCATCGGCATGGCGTCCATTTTGGACGTTCATAATTGAGTTAAAATTAAAAGCGATTCCGAGATTTGTGGCCTGGCATTAGATGTGCTAAATATATAGATTAGTGACGCAATCCTCTGAATGTAGTTTTCCTCGGAGTTTGGGTGCCTTACAAATCCTTAAAAGAACAAAAAATTATAACGCAGTGATTGTCACATCTGACGCTACCGTCTGACGTCATAAGAGATATGCTGTAGCCCAAAATTGTAGCCGACTAACAGCGCCATCTACCGTGCGCCTCGAATCTGAAGTATTACCATAATATTTACACAAAATATTTTTTCCGGCTGGGCCGCTCGTCTACATGTTTAGTACGTTCTTTCAACGATAACTTATCTTTATCAGTTTCTCTGGTGTAGTTGGGTTTCCCGTTCGGCTATCATGGCTATCAGTACATCCGTGTTATCAACTGGGTTAAAAAGGTAAGGTAGCATAACATTTTAATTCATGAAATTTAATTTTATAACTCGTATGTTAGGCTACATCTTGTTTTGTATATAGCCCCGTCCTCCCGTCCATTTTAGACGATAGCATTGGAAGCCTTTAGGGGAGAAATGGGGATGTTCTCACCTGATGGGCTTCCCAAACAACCAATTCGAGTATGGTCCAGGAAAGCCTCTCACTACCGATGCCCCAACCCTCGGAGGGGGGGGGGGGAGAGTAGGAATTACATGGATAGGCAAATACTTTATAATTGATGTAGTAGGTATGGAGAGAGAATGGTAAATATGTAGATTAGCGGCCTGGCCGGAAAAAAAATTGTGTGTAAATATTATCGTTCACTGGTGTTGCAATATTCATGCACGTTTGAGTCCTTTTTGAATTATTATTCTATAAACAATTAGGATTATACAGACCCCACCTAATTTAATGAAACTCAGGATCATTATAGTGTAGTCCCCTTATTGTGTATACCCCCACACGAGCCGTCAACTTAAATGTACTCCAAAAACGTGAAACATTTTGGAACACCGACGAAATAGTATGTCCCATCGTTCGCGCCGATAATCTACATATTTACCGAGAGAATTTTGGTAAATATGTAGATTATCGGCGCAAACGATGGGACGTACTACTTCATCGGTGTTCCAAAATGTTTCACATTTTGGGAGTACATTTAAGTTGACGGCTCGTGTGGGGGTAAACACAACGGGGGAACTACACTACGATGATCCTGAGTTTCATTAGAATGGGGGGGAGTCTGGGGGGCACAGCCCCCCCAGTATATAATCCTAATTGTTTATAGAATAATATTTCGAAAAGGACTCAAACACGCATGAATATTCCGACACGAGTGAAAGATAATATTTCTATACAAATTTTTTTTCCGGCCGGGCAGCTAATCTACATATTTACCAGAATTTTAAAGGTAAAATTAAGTTATTCAATTTTGTTGATAATTTCATGGATGACAAAAGCCACAAAGGCTTGTCAAAGGTCATCCGCATCTGTCAAAAACCCACCCACAAAATGCATCTATAGGATTGTGTTAGATCATGCATAACATAACATAACAACAATTTCATGGATGACAAAAGCTGTCAGTTGGCTGTCTGGCTTTGTTCGGCAAGGTTGTCTTACAGGAAGCTCCTGATTCTCATTGTAAGATTGGGATATAATACTGATTTGGGTGTGTAGTTTTTCTTGTATTTATTTAATACATCAATCACTGTAATAAATACATTAGTGATTAATACTTTTAGGGAAGATAACTGGCAGCAATCCTGAGCAAGAATTTTTTTTTGATGAGTGTTAACTTTTTCCTTAGTAAATTTCTGAGAGTATGGCTGTTTGTATAGATGGTGAGAGCATGCCGTTTGAAAGTAGTATGTATGTGGTGTGTGATGCATGTGTAGTTGAAAGGAGAGTGAATGTAACTGAATGCCGTGTGTGTTTTCTGGAATGGGAGGTTAGGAGGTTGAGTGGGGAATGTAAGAGGTTGAATGATTTGGTGTTTGAGGTGAGAAGAGATGTAAGTGTGCGATTAAAGAATGAGATTAGTGCTAAGAGGGTGGAAGATAGGGCTAGGACTGGGAACAGTGTGGAAGTTGTGAGTGATGATGAATGGTGGGTGAAAATGGATAGGATAGATAAGTTAGGACAGATTAGGTGTTTGAAAAGGAAGGACATAGAACCTGTTAGGTTAACTAACAGATTCAATGCCCTGAGAGAGGAAGAGTGTGAAAGTGATTTGCCTGGTGTGATTGGGGAGGAAAGCAGGATGGATGGTAGTGTGACTGAGAGCAGGAGGGAGGGTAATGTTAGGCCAAGACAGAATAGGAGAATGACTGAGGTGCTAGTGATGGGTGACTCTCAGATTAGGTATTTAGATAGGAAGTTGAGTGATAGCAAGTGGAAGGGATTGAGAGTTTGTCTGCCGGGTGCTGGTGTAAGTGATGTTTGTGAGAGGTATGATAGGCTGGTTTAAGAACATAAGAAAACAAGGAGACTGCAAAAGACCATTCATGGCCTACACTTGGCAGCTCCTGTTCCAGTCAACACACAAAAGATTTCTTACCAGAGAAAAGTCATCAACATTGTCACCCTTTACAGGAGTTCGTCAGATCTTATCTACAATATACATGAAATGCATCCAGAGGATTATGTCCATTCATGCAACCGCAAAATATAATCTCCCCACTCGTTATAAAAATATATACATATGTACATAAAAAAAAGTCAGTCCCATCTATAATAGATTCCATCATTTTCCCTACCACTGATGTCATACTTACTGGTCTGTAATTAGACATATTTGTTTTATCCCCTTTCTTAAATATAGGTATCACATTGGCTTTCTTCCATGCCACTGGCACAATGCCACTCTCCAATGATTTTCTAAAGATGCATGCTAGGGGCTCACTTAACAAATCCTTACATTCTTTCAAAATTCTAGGAAAGAGCTCATCAGGACCAGGTGCTTTACTACTTTTGATTTTATCAATTTCCTTTGTCACTATCTCCTTTGTGATCAAGATATCCTTTAATTTCTCTTCATCATTACCCTGAAAGATCATTGACACCTCAGGTATATTTAGAGTATCCTCCTGTGTAAATACTGAGAGAAAAAAGTCATTTAGCATTCCAGCCATTGAGTCCCTATCACTCACTATTCTCCATTGGAATCTATAAGTGGGCCTATTTTATCTCTAACCTTAGTTTTGTATAATTGATAAAAACTTTTAGGATCTTCCTTTGCCCTATTTGCCACTTTAATTTCATAATTTCTCCTTGCTACTCTAACTAACTTTTTAACATCTCTTGCTAGTTCATTATATCTCTGCCTTAAGTGATCCTCTCCATTTTTTATTTTCCTATAAATGCCCTTTTTAATGCCAATATAATGCTTAATTTTATCTGTCATCCATTTTGGGTCATTATTTTTAGTCCTAATCTCCTTATATGGAATGTTAATCATCTGACCTGTAATTAATTGCTCAATTATTCTTTCATACTCCTCTTCAATTGTAATCTCTTCCTCCTGTTGATTATTGCCTCCACTAACTGGTATCATTGAATCTATTCCTGAATTGATTTCATTGCCTGGTTTCTGTATAACTGCCTCCAGGTAAGAGTGAGGAGAGGTACAATTCAATGGAGCCAGTAGTATAAATATAAGAGAATTAAAAGGAGAACTGGTAAAATATGTGATAGAAGAATCTAGGGAAGAGGAGGATAAGAAAGCCAGGAAAAGTAATCTGGTGATATATGGGATGAAGGAATCTGATAAGGAGAGAGGACAGGATAGAGAGAAAGAGGATAAGGAGGCCACAAATACATTATTCAAAGAGGAAATGGGTATAGGGAAGAATGTGGAAATAAAGCAGGCAATAAGGTTAGGAAAGAGAAGAGAGGGAGAAAATGAACAGGATAGGCCTAGACCACTTCTAGTTAAGCTAGAAGAGAGGGAGGAGAAATTCTGGATATTGAAAAATGAGAGAAAACTTAGCAGGTGAGGTAAGTTGGAAGTAAGGAATATAAAAATAGCACCAGATCTGACAAAGGAGTAAGAACAGGATAGAGAGTTAAGAGAGCAACTGAGGTTAAAAAAAGAAGAGGGAGAAAGGGGATGGTTTATAAAGGGAGGAAGACTAATAAGGGGAGAAAATTTTTAAATTTTCCAATGGGAAGAGGAAGTATAGGGATAAGAAGTAAAGTCAGAAAGGGTCAAGATATGGTTGCCGAATGTACAAACATTAACAAAGCAAAAGTTGGCAGAATTGAATAGTGGATTAGAAGAGAATATAATAATGTACCTAACAGAGACAAACCAAAGAGGAGAAAACCTATAATATCATGATGGAATAAACAGTTACAAGTTATAAAGTGGAATAAACAGTTACAAGTTATATAAAGAGGAGGAGGACTGGCTATTATAAGTAAAAAGAGCGGTAATATTGCAAACAAGCAACAACAGATAGGAATATATTAGATGTAGTAATGAAGGTAAGAAAGGAAGAGGTGAGACTGATCTTGGTATACATGCTCACAAGAAATAATGAGCAAAATAAAAAGATACAAAAGGAATTATTAAGAATTATAGGCAAGGAGACAAGACCATTGATAATGTGAGGGGGATTTTAATGCACACTTGGAATTCTTGGGGGAGCAAGAGATTAACAAGAATGGAGAAATAGTAATGACCTTACTGGAGAAGGGAGACCTGATCCTAGTTAATGCCACAGAACCATGCGAAGGGACCTACACATGGGTAAGAAGAAATAGAAGACGTGTGATTGACTTTGTAATGACAATCAAAGAAGGTTTTAATGTGATAGAGAAACTGAAAATAGAGAGGAAGGAGAAATTATAGATTTCTCAGACCACAATTTGATTATATGTGAGACCAATATAAAGACCAAGGGAGAGAGAAAAGGAAAGATAGATACAAAGGAAAGGCTGTATTATACCAAAGAGGCAAACAAAGTACAAAGATATGTGGAAGGAAGTATAAGAGTAAATAGAGTAGAAAATATCAAGACTTTTGACTTAATTTTGGAGGATTGTGTTAAAAAAGAACTACAAAGGAAGATAAAGATAAAAACAGTAGAGGGAAGAGGCAAGGTTAGGTTAGGTTAGGTTAGTGAACCAGCAATGCTCACTAGATAAATAGAGACAGAGATAAAAAGGAGAAGGCAACTGAAGAAGATTCATTGGAGAACAGAGGAAGGGGAAAATAAGGAAAGAGCATGCCAAGACTATACAAATCAGAAGAAAGGATAACCAGTCATGAGAAAAATTTGACAAAACAGATTAAAGAGGAAAAAAATAGCAGGAAGACCTGGGAATACAGTGGGCCCAAAGGAAATGTTAACATTAAGAATTTTTGAATAATTAAGCACAAAAGTACATTTCAAGTTTGTTTTATTGGGTCCTTTTACTTATATTTCTTTACATTTAGTACTTTGTCGTGTTCCCACGTGTCTTCAACACCTCCTGGATTCTCTTGGGCATGGATGTTGCAAGATTCTCGAAGTAAGAGCCGTCCATTGCCACCTACAGCTTAATGAGTGTTTCCTTCAGGGCGGGGATCGAGGTGGGCCGGGACTTAGCAACTTCATTTTTCATTTGGTTCCAGGCATTTTGTATGGGGTTTAAGTTGGGTGAGTTGCCTGGCCAGTCCAAAACTTTGATTTTCTGTTCATTAAGGAAGTCTTTGACAGCTTGTGCCTGGTGTGCAGGGGCACCATCGTGCATAAAAAAGTCGCAGCAGATGTTCCTCCAAAACCTCACTGTAATTCTTTCCCTTCATGGTGACGTTCTTGGGGAGGAAATAGAGACCACCTCTGCCCTACTCCCCACTGAAGCATCCCCAAACCATGACGCCATCAGGGTGCTTCACAGTGTAGCGGTGGTCATATCTGCTCACATCACTGCGCCGCTGCACCACTTTCGAGCCACCCCTGATGAGCCGAAAACTGGTCTCGTCACTCCACATGACTTTTTTCCACTGCTCTGGTGTCCACTCTTGATATTTCTTCGTAAAAGCTATCCGTTTTTTCTTCATACCCTCTGTCAGCAGCGGTTTCTTAGTGGCAGGGCAAACCCAGGTCTTTTTGTAGCTGGTGCTGGATCGTACGAATATTGATGTTGTGGAGCAGGTCAGGATGTTTTCCCTTTAATTCAGCCACTGTTATTGAAGGGTCCTCCTTCACCTCATGTAGCAAAACCTTGTCAGTCTGAGCAGTTGCTTATTCTTGCCCCCAGAGCCAGGTTTGCGAGGTGGTGCAGGAGGGAGTGTGGTGGCTGCTTTTTTGACCTTAAAGAGTGACACACAGTTCACGTTCAGATCAGCAGCTACATGCTTTACTGGCACTTCCTGCTCCATTAGGTTTAGGGCACACGACTTCTCCTCCATTGTCAGCTTGCTACGCCCCATTGCGATGGTATGGTGGTGTCTGGTAGGGCATCAAAGTCAGCAGAAAGGTGAAAAAGATGCACTCTGTGCGGCAGCGTAACACAGATGTACACTGTCTGAGCTCTGTGAGCACACTTAAACTGAGTCTGGCAGGAAGTTGCAATGGAGCCCTGGCTGCAGGTCATGCGTCACACCAAGCTCCTCCCACTACCTATATGGTGGGAACACGGTAAAAAAGTTAACCGCGAAATTTGAGTTAACATTTCCATTGCGTTTAAGAGGTTAACATTTCCTTTGCGCCCACTGTACATAAACCAACTAAGGGGACAGGAGAGAAAAGTAAAGAATATATAGATATACAGAAAAGAAAGAAGAGAAAGCAAAACCTGAGAAGCTAAGCAGGGAGGCAGGACTAGAAATGATAAAAGACTTTTGGGGAAGAATATACAAGAATCAATAGAACAAAATAGGAACAGTATGGACAGAAGTAAGAAAGAGAGTATGAACAGGAAATGGAAAACCAAACTGTTAAGAAAGATATGAGAGGAGAGTATAGATTCCCATGGTACTTGAGAGAACACATGGATGCATGGATAATAGTGAATGAGGAAATAATCTACAATTATAGAATAGAGGAACACATGGAAATGGTAATGAATATAAAGAGGTATATAAGACCGATGAAAGAGTATAGAATAACATGGGAGGAAGTACAGAAGGCATTGAATAGGATGAGAAGAAACAAAGCGGGGGGACCAGATGGACTAAGATCCAACCTGTATAAAAACTTGGAGAAGAGCCAAGTAGTGATAACAAAATTAACAAGAGATATACAATGATATACTGGAGAAGAGGATAGATGTGGAGAAATGGAAAGTGATGATAACAAAAATGATACCTAAAGAAAATAAACCAACGGAGGAAGAATTGAGGCCTATTGCACCTGGTAATTGTTCAGGCGAAATATTTATGAATATTTTAAAGGAGAAAATTGAAGAACACATCATGATAAATGAGGAGAAGAAGAAGGAGGTCCAGGCAGGGTTTACAAGAGGGGGCCGAGTAGAGGACAACTTAGTAATTCTGCAATACTGTATAGAGGAAACATACAAGAAAAAGGAAAGCCTGATAGTAACCAATAGATTTTAGCAAAACATATGACTCAATAAAAAGGGAAAAGGTAATAGCATTAATGAAATATAAAGTAAATGAAAGGATAATAGATATCATAGCAAATTATACACAGGAGACAAAACAATTATGGAAATAAGTGATGAAGATAGGATTGAATTTGAAGTCTCAAGTGGCATAAAACATGGATGCACGGCCTCTACTGTACTATTTAAACTAATAACATATTTAATATTAGAAGAAGTGGAAGAATGTAATGTAGGTTTTGAAAATGAGAAGTTCAAGTTGAGAATGCTTTACTTTGTAGATGATGGATTAATTCTGAGCAGGAACATAGAGGAGGCAGAACAGAACATTAAAAATTTTATAAGAATAAGTGAAAAATATGGGCTAAAGATAAACTTAAGCAAGAGCAAAAATATTCTATTTAACATAGAAGAAAATGAACAACCAGAAGAAATTGGAGGGGTAGGGGTAGTGACAGAAATAAAATACCTGGGAGTGGTAATTAATAAAGGAAGAAATTTTTTCAGGAGATAAAGGGAAGTAATGAAAGAAAAGGCAATTAGGATGGCAAATAATGCATACTCAGTAATAAAAAAGAGCTGTAACAAACTGATGGTAGGGAAGACCTTCTGGAAGGCAGTGGCATTGCCAGGAATATTATATGGAGGAAAGGTGGTTGGATTTAGTAAAAAAAGAAATAGAAGAGCTCCAGAAAATTGAGAACAGAGCATACAGAGTGATTTTAGGGGCAGGGCAGGGAGATGTGGTTGAGGTTTTAAGGGGAGAGATAGGGGAAACATCAATGGTAGCAAGAGTGATATTACAGAAGCATAGTAATGGAGAAAGAACAAGTTAAAAATGAACTGCTGAGAAGAATACTTGAGGACATGAGACAAAAAGGATATTTTGGTTTTATGAATGAAGTGAAAAAATATAAAAAGGAATTAAAACTGAGGGAAGCACAGGTAGTAAAAATGAGTGAAGATGAGATGAAGAGGAAAGTGAAAAAATGGGATATGGAAGAGTGGAGAAGAGCATTGCAAAAGAAAAACAGTGTAAGGATATATCTCGTATGAATAAGAAGGATGTTGAAGAAGAGAGATGGTACGATAATACATATGGAGCAATCCTCATGTATAAGGCAAGGACTAACACACTGAAATTAAATGATAGAAGAAGATTTAGTGGTGTGGAAGTGGGGTGTGAAGTGTGTGGATGAGACATGGAAAATCTGCACCACTTCATTGTAAATTCTGAAGGTTATGAGCTGGAGAGGCAGGGGGTAAGAGTACTGCAGAGACCACATGAGGAGGATGAAGAACGAATGTTGGGGAAATTCTTATTTGAAAGAGATAAAGTGAAAATGGAGAGAAACAAAGAAATTTTGGAAAAAATGAAAATGAAAATACTTACAGCTAGAAAGGGAATCTCTAGACCCAAATACACTAAGTGCCCAGGCAGCTGCATTTTTTGCTCTGACACATCGTTCGTATATGGGGAGTCCATGACAGGTCACTAGTTAGAATAATCCTGAGGTCCCTCAATTTATTCACAGGGTACAACTGGAGATCTGCATCTGTAGATCTGTGAGGAAGGGCATCTTGGCTATCCACAGTTCATGTCGAATTTCATGCATAATCAGGTCAAATATTTGCTTATGCAACGCCATATTATTGCTGTGCGACCACTCCATCATCCTCATTAGATCATCTTGGAGGGAGGCCTTATCTGTACTGCTCGTTATCATTTTGGATATTCTTGTGTCATCTGCAAAAAATCTGACTTGAGTTTTGGACGACAGATTTCATGTAGTTGATAAATATCAAGAACAATACGGGACCCAAAACTGTACCTTGGGGGACACTGCTTTTAACTGGAGCAGGTAAAGAGGGATGTCCATCAATGACAACAACCTGTGTCCGATCAGATAGAAATGATTCTACCCAGTTAATTATTTTTTCATGGAATTTATATATTTTCAGTTTTTCAATCAAGAGTCTGTGGTCTACTTTATCGAAAGCTTTTGCATAATCCAAGTAGATAGCATCAGTGTCAACTCCATCGAGTAGACCACTTAAAACTTCATCAACATGAGCTATCAGCTGTGTCAGCGTTCTATGACCAGATCTGAAGCCATGTTGATTTTTTGTTATTTTCCAGAAATTTGATCATAATTTTCCTGAGACAACGCTCAAAAATCTTGATAAAATGGGAGGTCAGTGTAATGGGCCTATAATTTCCAACAGTTATTTATTTTGTTGCCTTTTTTGTGGATTGGAGTTATATAAGCCATTTTGTAGAATTTGGGGACTATTCCATATTTAATAGATTCATTCCAGATAATGAACAGAGGTTTTACAATTGAACTCGTGCAATTTTTTATAAATTTTGCTGAGATACTGTCTGGTCCACTAGCGAAATTATTATTGATCTTGCTGATTGCTTCCAAGATCTCCGCTTCTGTTAGATTAATTTCATCATCTGTTGTGGGTTCTTCAATATTTGGGGAGGCAAAGTATGGTAATCTTATCTTGAGCCCTCGGCATCAGGGTTGCTGTATACATCTGAAAAGTGTGATTGGAGTATATTTGCTATGCTGGTAGGGTTGCTAACAAGGTCTCCCACATTACTTTAGATAAGGTGGACCCTACTCTTCATGCTTAATCTAGTCTTGGCATATGAGTAAAAGCACTTGGGATTTTTTTTTATATTAGAAATTACAATCTTTTCATCTTTTTCTAGTTGTTTTAGGTGACATTCCTTTATGTCAAATACACAAAGTGCCAACTCTCTTTCAAATTTCCTGATTCTATTTTCATTTAAATCAGTCCCTTTTGATTTCCGGAGCAGGCTCTGGATTCTCTTCTTTTTTCTTCTTAAGGCATGAGCTTTTTTGGGCTTTCCACTTCTTGGTCTCTTTCTGGGAATATATTCCATTTCCAACTGAAGCAGAATCATTGTGACTAGGATAGGAAACTCTTCGAAGCAATACATATTGCGAAATGCCTGCCAATCGGCAGTGTTGAGCTTTTCATAGTCACCCCTGGGAAAATCAAGTCCTCTGAAATCATCACAGGACCTGTCTGACGTGTCTGGTCGACAATTTTCATACTGTGCTTGGATTTGTATTTTAACAAGGGAATGGTCAGATATCATTGTATCGACAGTCGCGGTGGATAAAACCAAGTTTGGATTGTTAGTGCAAAAGATGTCAAGGACGTTATTACCGCTTGTTGGGATGTGAATGTATTGGTTCATCATCTTTTCAGAGAGAAATTGAAGCAGGGAACCACCCATCTCTTGATTTAGTGACGAAGTTCCTGGTTTGAAGGATTCATCAAACCAGTCAATAAATGGAAGGTTTGTGTCACCAGCTAGATAAACTTGGTAAGATGAATCAGTATTATCTTTGATCGACTGGGATATAAAGTTTAGCATATTTGAAAAACTAGTTGTCTCATCTCCAGGAGGGCGATATATTACTACTACACATGTTTTTATAGTGGAGAAGAATGTTGTGATACATCCACATGTGCCATCATCATACAAATTCATAGAAGTAATGGGCAGGCTCTCATGGGAGTATAGGAGGACCCCTCCACCTCTACCATTACGGTCGCATCTCATAATGTTAAACTGGTTTATACATAACTGGGCATCAGTTATGTACTGATCCAGCCAGGACTCAGTTATGGCAATGAAGGGTACAAAGTTGCCATTTTTATTCTCATCACCAACTAGTGCTTTGATCTCCTTGATTTTGTATTTACATTGGCTGGAAGCACTAAGGTTGATGGATCTGGTATTTAGTAGTAGGAAGCAGGCTCGGTTGCTTTCATACTTTGCACACCGATCCTTCATGTCTCTCTATGTCTTTCCGAAGACCAAGTATCATGTCTTCCAACATTGTGGTCCAGCCATTTTTTGACTGTTGTCGAGGTTCAACTCTCGGAGTTCTGGAGTCTGATGTACCATCTCTTTGGCCTATGTTGATATTTTCAAGGGAATATCCTCTTCTCTCCGTTTGGTTCCCTTAAGGTGTATGTATGTACACTCAAGATTTGTACATAGACAGTTCTTTGTGGAGAATTTGCACAGGGTTGGATGGAAATATAAGCAGTTAGTGCCCTTCTTGCAACCTTTCTGCCCTTTTGAGCCAAAATTGCAGAAGTTGAAACATCTTTTTCTGTGTAGGAATTCACATTTTCTGCCATCAATAATGTTGTTACCATTGATACCATGTGGGCAGGCTCCTCTCTTGTATCTAGGGCATATCTCAGATCTTGTTGATGGGGGGATTTCAGAGGATATTTCAGAGATATCGAGGCTGCAGCCAGGGCACAACCAGACAAAACCTTTGGGGACTATATCAGGCAAGGCAGCTTTAAAATTTTTCATAGTAACACAGGGGTGCAATCCCCGTTCACATCTCGCACAGGGAAAAGGTGAGGATTATTCTATTTTAAGGCAATAATCCTGATTGCAGAGAGTACACTGTGTGGGCATGAGGGGGTTCAGTTTTTTGGTTAATTTCAGAGCCAGTGTTTTCTTATTCAGTGTTTTCTCACTTCCCACCTCCCTGGTCTCAATTTTGAGGAATGAAGCAGCTTCTTCCAGCATTGTTTTTATTGAACTTGTGGATCATTTTCTCATTCACATGAATGCTGCTAGCAAAGTCATATGAGGAAATTATTTTCTTTATCACTGGAACAGTCAGCTAGCAGACCACCTATAATTTCCATAAAGGCATTATCACTGGGGTCTTCTTCACCAGTTATCTCATTGGCATTCGCCTTATCAGGGTCCAAAATTCGGTTGGGCAAGACACTGAGCCACTCATCATACGTCTTGTTCCAGTTTATGAAATGGACTTGTATTTTCTCATCTATCTCATTTATATCAATTATCTTACATATATATGGCTTCTTGTCAGTCTTGTCAATCACAAACAAGGTATCACCCAGGTTTTTTGAAATAGGTTGTCTGACAGCCATAGCAATAAGTGATTTGTTTTCAGCTATTATTTTTGTTAAAATTATTTGGTTAAAATAATTTTAGCAAAGAAACTATCTCTCCCTTATCTAATTGTTTATTAACATAATCCATTAAATTGTTTAAACATGATCTACCTCTTCTAAACCCATGCTGAGCATCATTTATTAACCTACTACACTCTAGATCACAGGTCTCTAAACTATGGCTTGCGAGGTCAGTTCATCCAGCCCGCCGCTGCACTGTGCCACAAATGATCACGCATAAAAATTGAAGTATGTCAAGTCAGCACATCGGACTAGGCTGACTGATGAACATTTGAAAGCAATTCTCTTGATTGGATGCATCAATTACAAAGCAAATATTGATGATATCTTAAAAGCTAAACACCAGTTTCACAAATCTCACTAAGCTTTTTTGCTGCTTAGTTGAGGCTCGGATATGTGCGCCCTGAGTGTGATAATACTATCTTATCGCTAATGATGCCTTCTTTGATAACTTTTGGGTAAATAAATGTTTTCTTTATTTTTTGACTATTTTGTGTAATGGTAAATAAATATGTTGGTTGTCTTTATTTTTTGTGTATTCACTATATTGTATCAAACAAAATGGTTATGCGGCCCACGCTCATCATTATCTTGGTTATCTGGCCCACTGTGGAAAAAGTTTGGCAACCCCTGCTCTAGATAGTCAGAAATCCCCTTCTTAACTATCTTCTCAAGAATTTTACAAACTATAGAAGTTAAGTTTACCGGTCTAAAGTTATTTGGGTCCTCTTTACTTCCCTTTTTAAAAATTGTCACTACATTTGCTAATTTCTAATCATTAGGTATTTCTCCCAACTCTAGTGATCTAGTAGGTATATATCTTCTCAAGAGCTACTGCAATATTATCTACACCTTCTTTGAGTAACCTAGAATGAATGTTGTCTGCGCCAGATGACTTACTACTATTTAACTCAAATATAAGCCCTTTAATTATTTCCCTGTTCACATTAATGGTATTCAACACTAGTTCCCTTGATCTAGAATTATCATCAAATTAATCTATCTGGATTCTCTTTTTGGTAAATAGTGAAGAAAATGATCATTAAGAATATCTACTATTTCCTCATCAGATTCCTTCAGACCCCCTTCATATCTGATAGGCCCTATTTTATCACTGTTAGATTTGTTATTAATTCTATAATAGCTAAAGAATTTCCTTGGATCTTTATTATTATTATTCTGAGCTAATTTTATTTCTGCTGCCCTTTTTCTCTTCTTAATAATCTTATTTAGCTTATTTCTGGTTGACCTATAATGATCTAAATTGTCAAAAGTACTTTCTCTTTGTAATCTCTGATATGCCCTTTAATTCTCAGAAACTTTCCCAGCCATCTCTTGATTCCACCACAATGGCTTCCTAAATTTCTTCCTAATAGCCTTCATTGGAATACACTGCTCCTGGACTATGTTTAATATAGTCTTAAAAGTGTCCCACATTTCATAAGTATTCTTCCCTCTGAATTCTATATACCACCTATTCTGATTTAGCAAGTTGCGTAATTTATTGTAATTGCCCCTATAAAAATTTTGTTTTTATGGAGTTTGTTGATGTTCTACCTTTCATTATTCCCAAGTTAAAACGAACCATCTGATGATCACTATTTCCCAATGGTTCCCCCACAGTTAATTCATGAACCAAGTGAGCATCATTTGAAAGAATCAGATCTAATATATTGGCACCCCTTGTTGACTTATTAACAAATTGAGTCGAAAAATGATCCTCAAAGCATTCTATAAACTTACAACTTGCTATATCCCTTCCTATCATATTTTCTCATTCCACAGAATATAAATTAAAGTCACCAAGAATAACTGTCTACTTCACATTCTTTACTTATTTTCCTGTTCAATACCTCATCAATACAATCAGTCTGTCCAGGTGGTCTGTAAAAGGCTCCCAAGTGTATTATCTTATTTTTACTCACCCTAATATCTATCCACATTGACTCAAACTTCTTCTTGCTTTATAGAATTATTTAGATTTCAAGAAATGCTATTTCTGATATAAATAATCAACCCTACACCAGTCCTATTTCTCCTTTGACTAATGTACAATAACCCTGTAGTTCAAATTCACTCATGTTGTCATTAAATTTATTTTCATTAACCTATGATTCTATTACACATATCTATATCTTCATCAATAATATAACTAAATAACTCATCTTTCTTATTTCTAAGACTATGAGCATTGGTATAAAGACAACTTAGCCCTCCTGTCCCTGAAGCACCTCTTTTAGAATGTATACCTTCTGCTCTCTCTCTTCTGCATCCCTTTCCTTTCCCTGCCCCTCCCTTGTACTCTTATATTGCCCTGACCACTATCACTAACTAGTTTCCTGCCTGCAAAGACCCAATGACACTATCTAACTCCTGCCACAACACGTTAACTCCAGCTCGGCTTAGATGGAGTCCATCCAATGCATGCAATGCCTTATTCCCATAAAACCGATTCCAAACATCTACAAACACTAATCCTGACTCCTCACACAGGCCTTTCACATACTCGTTCAGTCCAATTGCATAAGACAACCATTCCATCCCCACATCCAATCTCAGAAGCACACCTGAAACTACGCCTTTCACTCATCCTTTCAACTAACCTTTTGTACCTCTCTTGTAACTCACATGAACCCACCTTCTTTACATCATTTACTCCCACATGTGTAATCCCTCTCACACCCAGACACCAGACTATCAGACACATCATTTACATCAGCACCCAGCCAACAAACTCTCACTCCCTTCCATTTGCTCTCACTCAACTTCCTATCTAAATATCTGATCCGAAAGTCATCCATCACAAGTACCTCACTCATCCTCCTAGTCTCCCTAAGCCTAGCATTACCCTCCCTCCTGTTCTCATTCAAAGTACCACTTATTTCAATTTCTGCCACAACCACATCAGACAAATCACTTTCAACCTCTTCCTCTCTCAGGGCATCAAATCTTAGTCAACCTAACAGGTTCCATGTTGTTCTTATTCACACACCTAAGCTGTCCCTAACATATCTATTCTATCCATATTCACCCACCATTCATCTTCACTCACATCTGACTTCTTTCTCTCCAGTTCCTAGTCTGGGCTCATCTTCCACCCTCCTGGTCCCAGCCACATTCTTTATGTGTACACTCGCATCCCTTCTCACTTCATGCACCAACTCACTTAATCTCTTGCACTCATCACACAACCGACCACATTTGCACTAGTCACATAACACACCGGCTATTCAGATACATTTACTCTTCTTTAAATGCCACAAAAATCACACACTACATACATACTGCTTATATCAAAAGGCATACTCACTTCATCCAAAGCAACAGCCATACTGAGAAAACTTTTCAAAACCCTTTAAGCAATCAAGAAAGGGGGGAGAAAATTAGGCCGGTCTGAAACGTAAACAAACGGGAGTTATTACACGATTTAATTGAAACTATAGTTAAAAATTCCTTGAATATTTTGTCTACACAAAATGTTAACTATCTTCTTGAACTTAAATATATTACACCTAAAAACAAAACAAAATGTCACTGAATAGAGAGCTCGCTGAGAACACGTCCGATCGCTACTGCAGGGGTTGAACTGAGTTAAACTGAGCCTGCAAGAGATGAGACTGGAGACTGGGGCAGGCTACTTATATGCTGTCAATAATGCATTAGAGTGGCGAATGGGGATGAGAACTGGATTTGAAATATGAAGTGAGAGCAAATGGAAAGCTGAAGCAGAAAATACTAGAAAATGGACAGAGGGTCTGGAGAAGGGGAGTAAATGATAAGAAGTTTGAATATGTGCAAAAGAAAGCCTTCCATGGAAGAAAGGTATGATGGAAGTCAACTTTTGTTCAAAGTAAAGTATGAACAGGATCCCTGAAGATAAAGGGATGAACATATTGATGGAATAGTAGAAATTACTTACGAGTGGTGCCCATGGGGTCAGAGAGGGCAGTTGAATATCTGATGGTAGAATGTGAAGGACATAATACCAATTGGCAGTTCTTTTTAGGGATATTAGATTGGTCTATTTGATATAACCACTTGCTTGAGGAGCATCTCCTAGATGTGCCCAATGGATGGGTGAGCCCGAAAACTATTACTCTCCTAACTGAATTATTATACAAGGTTTAGCCTCTAACTACAGCCATGGCCAAATGTTTTGCAGCACCTTTAATTTTTCTTTGTGTATGAATATGTTGGTGTAGGTTTGCATTCCAGTGTACAATATATCTGAAAAGCAAGATAATAGTACAAACTTCCTTATAACTTTTCTTAAAATATTTAAAATGGCAATGCTATTGAGATGTATTAAATCCTGGCATCAGTATGCAGTGTGCTTGTCAAAATGTCTTCATATAATATAACACATATTTGTTAATTAATATGATACTCCATGTTGACAGGTTCTGATATGATAATGGCAAAAACCACTAACTATACTATGGAGGAAAAAAAATCTGATATGCATACTGTAGGAGGGCCTAGCTGTCAAGAAATTGCCCGGAGGGTCAGCAGATCATATTCTGGTGTTACAACACAGGGTCAGTATGCAATATAATGACAGTGTCTCTCCCTTGAATGAGCCTTTGAGATTGTAAGAAAAACGCAGTCCAGCTGCAATATGAATGGCAGAAGGCAACCAAGTTAATGCATCCATCAGCCCAGTCTATTACAGACTGCTTGCACAAGGTCTAAATTCATGCAAAGCCTGCCAGAAGCCACTGATCAACCTTCAGCAGAAGTTACGTCACATGCTTACTGCATCAGTGGGCATGTCCATGTTTCAGTTGTTCTCGACCCCAGGCAACATTAGAGTCTGCAGGAGACTAAGGGGGCAATGGAATTGACACGATAGTGAAAACAGTAAAGCGTGGTTGCTTTCTCTGTAATGGTATGGGAATGGATGTCAAGTTCAGGGGTGGGTCATCTCACTTTATGATGGCACCATAAATTCATATAAGGAACAAGCTGCCCTGTGAGATTGCATGCTGCCCTCAGCCTGAGACCTCTCCATAAATGCCCAGGTTGTGATTTTCCAGCAGGACAATTCTGCATCCACTATCTATTGTTTCCAGGACAACGATATCACAGTGATGGACTGGCCATCTCAGTCTCTGGAAAAGCTGTGGCAGGACCTGAAAGAGGCCATAAGACATAATCAGCCAGCCTCCAATGAGCAACTGAAAGCAGGTATCACAGAGAAGTGAGCCATTATCAAAACCCCTCAGGTTTTGCATCAAAGAATAAATGCTATAATCACTACCAAAAGACTCTTGACATCTACTGGGCTTCCTGTATCAGTTTGTTGTTGCAATAATTTCCACAGATCTTCATCTCCTTATATGTTGCTGATGTTCATGTTTTGTCTAATTTTGTTGATTGGGGCATTGCTATTTATTCCTCCTTATTTTACTGTTGTATTCACATTAAAACTTTATGGCCTTACATTTATCTAATTTCCTAAAATTTAAAACTGTTCCTTTTTTAAATTGCCTTAAATTCATAAGAAAATATATTAAAAAAAAAGAGATTTAATCCAGCTTGTAAAAGTTAAACTATAAAAAAACTGCAATCCCACTATGTATAGTGTACATTACCTAAACCATTTATCAGGATGATAAACTCCCAAGGGGTTTCTGGAATTAGTAATTCCAAATTCACCAACTGAGAATGGAGGTACAGTAGGAAACATTAAGTATTCATACACCTTCAAAATTCAATTTTAATAGACTTCCAATCCATCGTACTTCATGGAATTTACACATTAGATGTATATTAATGTAAAGTTAAAAGTTCTGTGCACAAAAAGGAATGAAACAGTACTGATATTCATTAAAATTGAAATTAATGTAAAAAGTTTTTGTACAGAAACATAAACCTCAGGAAATTCTTTTTTAAAAGCACATGAGAGATGTACTATTAGCTGTGACGGTGCAAGAAGCTTCTAGAGGGCTCCAATAATATTTACAGCAGTTATCAAGATCTCAGGAAAGTTTGGAATGCCATTCAGCAGTCTACATTCCCGCAGTAAAGAAATTATCATTTGGAAGAATAAATAACTCTCCCATGACCATAAAAAGGTGATCCTGAAGCTCCATACTGATAGGCTGAGATATTGGAAGATATCCAAGTACCTGAAAATACCTTTAGTGGAAAAAGGTGCGAACCATCGACAACCTTCAATGTTCAGGTGCTCCTTGGAAGATTTTTCCCAAAGCTTCTCCTACCGGTGGAGGAGAAAAGCGGGTTCATTCCACACTCCTGATAAGAAACCTTAAGACAAATCAGACTAAGGACTGCTCTTCCTCTGCAGGAGCCATGGGGACGGATGGGTCTACGGCCATTTTGGTAAGCAACCAAGCCAAGGTCATCACGTCCACCCTTAGTGCTCCCTTGGGTGGGAGTCCCTGACAAAGACCAAAATTGGGTGGGGAGGGGGGGGGGGCTCATTCAGAGGTTAACTGGCATTGTTGAGACACTCTTATTATTCCCTCCACTGATAGCAATATGTTGGCTAAGGGTAACATGATCCATCAGAGGAGAACTTTAGCTAGCATGATTGGTAGAGAGCCGAAGGGTGACTCTCTCGCACAGGAGCTTCTGACAAATGCGTCGAATCCATCCAGGGCAGCCATGATTAGTCACCTCCAGACACTTACTTGCATGCTGGTGAGTGTGGCGCCGCACACTACCATGAACTTCATGAAAAGAGTGGTTTATGCAAGGGAACTCTTGGACTACTCCATAGATGACATTACTTTAGAGCTGCCGACCAAGGAGAGGTCAAGGTTGACTGTGTATTTAGAAAACAGGGAGGTGCTTTGAGATCCACTCCTGCACTCTTCATCACATTTGACTGTGACAAGCTCCCTGAGTCGGTGCATGCCAGTTGTTATTGCTACCGCATGAAGGCATCCGTGCCACTTCCTTGTAGGTGCTACTACTGCCACTGCTTCGGGTATACAAATCACTCCTGTAGATATTCAAAGTCGGGGTTACCCAAGGTCTGTGTAAGTTGCTTCAAGGCTGCATATGATAATTCCAAATTGTTGTGGCTAAGTGTGTTAATTGCGAAAAGCTGCACCATGTTTCTTCAAAGTAATGTTGTGCGTATCTCCTCGACAAGGAAAGCCTGGCCATTCAGGCTAAGGACTTGGCCTGTTAGTTCTACGTATATTCCACCATCAGCCAACTTCGCTGCAGGGACATTGGCCATGTCGTGGCATGGTTCCCGAGGCCCTTTCTCTTGCTCAGGGATTAGAACAGTAGACACCCCCGCCTGGGGAGACTACTCAATCAATCCCAGGTGTCAGGTCCTTGCTGATTGATGAGCATAGGTTTCCTAAATGTGGATGAGTTTACGCATCACTGCCTGAGAACCGCTTCATTTTCCTGTCTTGATCTATATCTGTGCTCTCCAGATGCACAGCCTGATTTGGAGGGGGGGGGGGGCTAGTCAATGACCATGGTAGTGATAACTTCCCCATTCAAATATTTTCTGGGCTGCTGCTGCCTGAGAGCCTGCCCCAGGTGTCCATATTTCAGGAAAGGACTGCTTTCTCTTTTTCATTTGACGAGTTTAGGGCACTGGATGAGGCCATTGAGTTCCTCTCTGCCAACTTCGTCCCAGTGGGCCTAACTACTATTCTTAGAACATCTGGCCATTTTGCATCCCAACTGCTTCTGTGAGACAGCCCTCAAATAGAACCTTTATGCCTATATGAGCTATAAGCGCTGCCTAAAACGATTTCACTATTGGTGAATTTCGTCGAGCTAGGGCTAGGTTCCAGTATGTTTCAAAGCATGCCCGTCACTCTTCCTGGCCATGTGTCTTTACTTAATGGGAAGACCCCTCCAGTTCTCTGGGAGAATAGAACCGCCATCTAGGACCCTGCATCCGTGACGGAGTCCTTTGTGACCAATTTCTCCGCATTCTCTAACCAGGATGCTAATCTGCCAGCATTCAATGCACTTTATGATGTTGCCGAAGGCCCTCAACTGGATTTTACTTCCAGAGGCAGAGAACCCTTCAACGACAGGCTTACAATGAGCGAGTTGCATTCTGCTCTAGATTCGTATGCAGACACCGCCCCTGGTCCAGATGATGTCCCGTACACCATACTTCAACATCTGGGTGAGCGAAGCATGGCCTTTCTGGTAGATTTGTTCAAAAGGATCTGGATAGATGTTAGATTAGCTTTTTTTATGGACAGCAGAGGCCATCTGTCTACTGCACAGTACGGCTTCTGCAAGTTCCACTCCACATTGGATGCTCTGCTCCGCCTGGAAAATGCTGTCTGCGAGGCTTTCCTTCATGGACAGCTTTATGCCACAGTGTTCTTCACTCTGGAGAAGGCTTATGATTTTGCCTGATGATGCGCATACTGGTGGGGGGAGCCCTCCTGCCCAATGGAGCAGGAAGAGGATGTCCTGCAGGGAAGAGTCCGCAGTATCACACTCTCTGCCCTGAGCATCAACCACATCACCTCAGTGCTTCTGGAAGATGTTCTCGCTATGCCCTACGTGGATGACCTTTCGATCTCTTTTGGCAATGACAGGATGCCAACTCTGGAGCGTTAACTCCAACAGGCATTGAACCGCGTCTCTTGCTATGCCAAAGCGCACAGACTTCAGTTTTCCTGGATGGCGGCCAGCCATCCAAGGCTATACCCTAACCCAGACTCATTTTTAAATGGGGTTCACCTGGAAGTGGTGGACTTGCACCATTTCCTTGGTCCTGTATTTGATCGACGCCTCATCTGGGAGGCTCTATTTCACAGCCTTAGGGTCTCTTGTTACCTGCGCCATGGATATTCTTCATTCCATGACATTCAGCTACTGCCCTACTTTTTTATCGATCCTTTGTTCTTTCGAAGCTCGACTGCGGATGCATGTTTTTATGCATCTGCAGCCGAGTGTGCATTGCAGAAGTTGGACTTGATTCACCACACCAGCCTTTCCCTGGCGACGAGGGCCTTCCATACATCCCCCATTGAGAGTCTAATTGTCAATGCTGGGGAGAGGCCACTTGCTCTGCGCCATGCACAGTGCAGTATTTGCCCGTACGTGCGAGCCTGGCACCTTCCTCAGTCACCACAGGTCTCAGTGCATTCCAAATTTGGGTTTAGGGTTAGGCAACTCCTTGAAGAATTCGTCGGTATAGCTCTCAGGCCGGTGGTGCCCCTGGTTCTGCCCATGATACCACCCTGGAGGGTACCTTCTTTGACTATTTTCCCACGTCTCTGCTCTCCAAGCTTCTATATCGCCAGGAGTATTGTGTTCGTCATTTTGGGAACATACTTCATGTCATGCTGTAACTATTCCATTGTATATGGATAACTCCAAATCCTATGAGTGGGTTGGTTTCCATGCTATATCCCCTCTCTTTGAAGTCACTGGGCTCTGTGTCTGTCTTTGCAGCCAATGTGTTTGCAATACACCACTCGATACAGAAATGACGCAATGTGCCCAGTTTGGATACTGGATTGTGATTTATAGCGACTTACAAAGTGCCCTTAGTGCTCTTGAGGCATTGGAATCTGCCCATGACACCACCCTGGAGGGTACCTTCTTTAACTATTTTCCCACGTCTCTGCTCTCCAAGCTTCTATATCACCAGGAGTATTGTGTTCGTCATTTTGGGAACACACTTCATGTCATGCTGTAACTATTCCATTGTATATGGATAACTCCAAATCCTATGAGTGGGTTGGTTTCCATGCTATATCCCCTCTCTTTGAAGTCACTGGGCTCTGTGTCTGTCTTTGCAGCCAATGTGTTTGCAATACACCACTCAATACAGAAATGACGCAATGTGCCCAGTTTGGATACTGGATTGTGATTTATAGCGACTTACAAAGTGCCCTTAGTGCTCTTGAGGCATTGGAATCTGCCCATGACACCACCCTGGAGGGTACCTTCTTTAACTATTTTCCCACGTCTCTGCTCTCCAAGCTTCTATATCACCAGGAGTATTGTGTTCGTCATTTTGGGAACACACTTCATGTCATGCTGTAACTATTCCATTGTATATGGATAACTCCAAATCCTATGAGTGGGTTGGTTTCCATGCTATATCCCCTCTCTTTGAAGTCACTGGGCTCTGTGTCTGTCTTTGCAGCCAATGTGTTTGCAATACACCACTCAATACAGAAATGACGCAATGTGCCCAGTTTGGATACTGGATTGTGATTTATAGCGACTTACAAAGTGCCCTTAGTGCTCTTGAGGCATTGGAATCTCTGCATCCCCTGGTTCACACTATCCATGACATTACGGTTATTCCAAGCAGGGTGGATGTTGAGATTATCTTCAGATGTGTTCCTGGACATGTTGGAATTTTGTGGAATGATTGTGCCAATGACAGCACCGAAGATTTAGCGAGGACTGGATGACCAGAGCAGCATTTCATTCATCCTCAAACTGATTACATGACAGGAATCCAGACTGATTGGTAAGGAATATGGTAGATGGCTTAGGGAACTTAAACTTGAATGCAATTGCACCGCGACTGTTCCTATGGACCTACCCCCCAATGATGTGGGGCTTCAGGTTACTTTCTGTCATCTCCAAATTGGACACACTCGCAGGATGCACTCTTCAAGGCCGGAGGTGATGACTGTGTTGTTCCCCAGACTGTTTGGCACATTCTTGTTCAATGCCCCAGTCTGGGTGTTCTTTTCGCATGTCACCTGTTCCGCCACTGGAATGAGCAGGTTCACTTGTTTGTGCATTCAGACTTGTGGACTATATGACTTTTTGGAGGAGGCTGGCCATCTCCTCTCTTACTGTATTTTGTAGGTCCTATGTTCCTCTGCTGTGGGGAAGGTGGGCCGACGCCAGAATGCACTTCCTTCTTGTTGCCTTTCTGCCTTCTTTTATTTTATTTATTGTTTTTTAGCTTGTGCCTATATCTTTATTTTTTATTTACATATTTGTTTTTTAATCTAGGTTAGTAGTAGGCTATCATGTGAGTACAGCGACTTTTGCTTTAGTAGGCAGTCGCCAGATGGTCTCAAATTAAAAAGGAATGTAAAGATGTGTCAAGACTAGCATTACGACAATAGCATTAAAGAAAGCTAATGTGATACCTATATTTAAGAAGGGGGCTAAAACTGTAATTACCAAAACGTGAGTTTGACATCAGTGGTGGGGAAAATGATGGAATCTCTAATAGGGATGACTTAGATAGACATACTCATAAGTTGATTAATGGATCTTAATATTGCTTTACTACGGATAAATCGTGTTTCACTAATTTACTGGGTTTTTTATAGAAAGGTGTACAATGCTGCCAAAAGATATGAGAATTACAATATTGTTTATTTAGATTTTAGTAAGGCTTTTGACAGGGGGCCACACTTATGCCTTTTGAATAGTGTTAACCCCGTAAGGGGCGCGGCGATTTGCCGATCCCGTCTGACCCCAGCTTAGCTTCTTCTCGTTCCTTCAAAACACTTGTTTCCTTGCTTTTCATGCAACCTCTCCCACAACTTTCTCTGGTCAGCCTCTAATTTCACAGGGTAGATGCTGACCTTCTCAGTCAACTGTCCCGGATCGGGGCTGAGGGGGAGGGGACAATGTTCCATGACCCCTGAGCTCCAGTCTGGGGTGGTTGTTTTTTAACAACATGCTTCATCCCCACCCATACCTTCCTCACATTCCTTTTCCTATCCTCTTCACAATCTATATATTTTTATGCCGTGTCCAAGGTGGGGCCGCCATGCCGATGGACTGCCAGGTCACCAGGCAGGAGGGGTGGTCCCAAATGGTGGTGCCTGGCTTGTAAGCACCTCTTGCAGTGCTGGCAACTGCGAGAGGTGATGAGCTATTGCGTCCTATAGCACAAATAGGGTCACCATGCCCAATGATGATAAAAAAACAATCTCCCCCTAATTCCCCTTTGCTCATCGACAGAGCCACCCTCGTGCAGCTCCACCAAAAAAATGGAGCTCCCCTCCCCCCACTGTGCTTGCACAGGGGACCCTCCATATTTCTGTAACCGGAGAGGAGGCTTACTCCTCTCCTACGCCTACGGGTGAAGGGGACTTCCCCTCACCCCCCTTCTCTGGAGGTGCTTTCTGGCACCTCCCTATTCCCAGCAGCAGTCCCTCCTTTTCTTTCTAAGGGGACTGCCAAGAAAGCCAGCAGGAAGCCCATTGCTGATCGCCCCTCATGTAAGTGGCTCGGTAGGGCAAACCCCCTTAGGGGGGAGAGGGAAACCAGGCCCCTTTGGTCGCTTCCCTCAAAAGACCTGCTGGCAAGAATACTAAACCTTGCCGAGGTCAAGAACTGTGCCTCCTCACAAAAGACTGGTGACGCTGCCAACGGGACCTGCGATGTCCTGGGAGGGGATGGCCAACTGGAGGCCCCTCCTGTGATAGACATGGTCCTTGAGGAAACTCAGCCTCAGACGGTAGGGCCTTCCATGGGGTGGAATCCGGGCTCGGTGCCAAGCACCGAACCTGAGTTCGCCCCTATGCAAGGTCCTCCTCAAACGGCTGGGGATTCTGAGGCAGTACAAGGAAGGGAGGGATCTCCTCCCGATGATGCCCCTGCAACAACCAGTACCTTCTCCATTTCGGAGAAGGACCTGGCTGAGGCTGGGCAATCTTGCCTGGGAGCTTCTACCGGCGGAGGTGAGAAGAGGGTTCATTCCCCGCCCTCCTTTCCAAAAAAGAAGTACGAAAAAGACCAAAGACTCGGGGCTCCTCTCCATCCGTGGGGGCTGTGGGGATGGATGGGTCTGCTGCCACTTTAGCAAGCGACCAAGCCAAGACCGGCACATCCGGCCCCTCTGCCCCCCCTCCTCTGTTGTGGAGCCCCTGACCTAGACAAAAAGTGCACAGGGCGGAGCCTTGATGACATCGAGGCCCCTGATTCAGAGGTTACCTGTCTATTTCGAGCCCGCTGGCTTCAAGCGCTACCTCGTTATTCGTTCCACTGATGGCACCATTTTGTCCAAGGGCAACATGATCCATCAGAGGAGAGGATTAGCTAGTGCAATTGGTAGAGAGCCGAAGGTGACGCGTTTCTCGGACGGGAGCCTTCTGGCGAATCCCGCCGAGGTGGCCAAGATAAGTGCTCTTCGGACACTTCATAGCACCCCGGTGAGTGTGACGCCGCACTCTACCATGAACTTTGTGAAAGGAGTAGTTTATGCGAGGGAACTCGTTGACTACTCCATTGGGACATCACCCTAGAGCTGGCCGACCATGGGGCGGTCAAGGTCGAACGTGTGATAAGAAAACAGGGAGAGGCCTTGAGACCCACCCCTACACTTTTCGTCACATTCGACTGTGACAAGCTCCCTGAATCGGTGCATGCTGGTTGGTACCGCTACTGCGTGAAGGCATTCGTGCCACTTCCGCAGCGGTGCTATTACTGTCACTGCTTTGGCTATACGAATTGTTCATGTAGACGTGCAAAGTCGGGGTCACCCGAAGTATGTGTAAATTGCTCCAAGGTCGCACACGATGAGTCCAAATCGTGTGTGGCCAAGTGTGTCAATTGTGGAGAGCCGAACCCTGCTTCTTCGAAGCAATGTGGTGCATATCTCATTGAGAAAGAAATCCTGGCTGTTCAGGCCCAGGATCGACTCTTATTCCGCGATGCTAAGGACTTGGTCCTTGGGCGCCCGGCTCTGCCTGGGACGTCATATGCGTCAATAGATAGAAAGGCACCCTCTGCTCCTGTCCCCATCCAGGCCAATGAGCACGGTTGTTCCCGCGCCCATTCGGAACCCTTCTGCGGGCTTTACCCAACTTGGGCGCTCCCCTGGTAAAGCTGGCGGCAAAAAGGGTTCATACCCAGCCCCGGATAAAACCAGGGCTTCCCCTTCTTACCCCAGCGTGACCGTTTCCCGTAAGTCGAAACGGCCACGCGCCTCCACCGAGTCGTTAGACTCACAGGAGTCAACACCACTGGAGATGGTCGCTAGGCCATCTTAGGGGGTTCCTAAAGCTGTCCCCCGAAAGGAGGACAGCAACAAAAGAGCTTCGGCTCCTTCGCCCACGCCCCGAAGGGGAGCGAGTGGCTCGGAGACGATGGTTCCTCGAAAAGAGGGCCCCCCGCCTAAGGTTTCGAGGCGGAGGGAGGAAAAGACTCGCATGGTGAGCCCAACCTCCCCCAATAAGTCCTCGAAGGCGACAGCGCCTTCAGCGCTTTGTCCGGCTAACAGTGCCCGGAGTTCTGCCCCCGGGAAGCGTATGACCATTCCCGTGAAGGTCTTCAGTTCGAGGAGGGCCCCCGCGTCTCCTCCGAGCTAGGCCTGGAGGGCATATTCCTTCAATGGAATTGCCGTGGACTCCGGGCCAACTGGGATGAGCTGCGGAGGCTCGTCTCGTCCCGTTAGCTATCTTTTTGCAGGAGACCATGCTAGGCGCGTGGCCCCTGCCTGCCCTCCCGGGGTATAAGGGTCTTGCGACCCCACCACCGCGGGATGGCCGGGCCTGGGGGATGCGCGGTTTACACCCGGCATGATGTCTCTGTTCTTCCTTTCTCTTTAGATACCTCCTTTCAGGCAGTGGCTGTGCAGCTGCACCTGGATAGGAGGTATACTATCATTTCTGCGTACATTCCACCATCAGCTTACTTTGACGCGGGGGACTTCTGCCGTGTAGAGGCACGGTTGCTGAGGCCCTATCTCTTGCTTGGAGATCTGAACGGCAGGCATCCTCTATGGGAAGATTACTCCATAAATCCCAGGGGACAAGTCCTTGCCGATCTGATCGAAGAGCTTGAGATGGGTGTCCTAAACGTGGATGAGTTTACGCATCACTGTCCGAGAACCGCTTCATTTTCTTGCCTTGATCTATCTTTGTACTCTTCGGATGCACAGCCTGATTTTGATTGGGGGGTGATCGATGACCTCCATGGTAGTGATCACTTCCCCATTCAAATATCATTTTCAGGGCAACTACCGCCTGAGAGCCCACCTCGGTGGTGCTTGGAGTGGGCGCGGTGGCCTGCATTTCAGGAAATGACTGAATTCTCTATCTCAGTCGAGGAGTTTAGGTCGTTAGATGAGGCCATTGAGTTCTTCTCCGGCAACTTCATCGCCGTGGGCCTGACTATTATTCCTAGGACGTCTGGCCGTTTTGCACGCCGACCACTCCCATGGTGGTCGGCCGAGTGTTAGACCGCCCTCAAACAGAAGCGTTATGGCTACATGCGCTATAAGCGCCGCCCGAACGATTTCACTGTCGCTGAATTTCGTCGGGCTAGGGCTAGGTTCGGGTATATTCCGAAGCAAGTACCGCCGCTCTTTCTGGCGGGCATACGTGTCTTCACTTAACGGGAAGACCCCTTTAGCTGAGGTGTGGAAGCGAGTCAAAAGGATTCGGGGCAAGTTCTCGCGTGACCCCCTCTCCCGTTCTCCAGGAGAATGGGGCCGCAATTTCGGACCCCGCGTCCGTGGCGGAATCCTTAGCGACCGCTTTTTTCGCATTCTCTAGCCGTGATGCTGCTCCGCCAGCATTCAATGCACGTCGTGATGTCGCGGAGGGCCGCTGGCTGGACTTTACCTCCAGAGGCGGAGAACCCTTCAACGACAAGTTTACTGTGAGTGAGTTGCGTTCCGCTCTCGCTTCGTGCGCGGACACCGCCCATGGTCCGGACGATGTCCTGTACGCCATGCTTCTACACCTGGGTGAGCGAGGCATGGCCATTCTGTTAGATTTGTTCAACAGGATCTGGGTGGTAGGTCTTCTCCCAGACTCCTGGCGAATCGCTACTGTGCTCGCCTTTCGCAAACCGGGGAGAGATCACTCTACTCCGACCTCTTGCGTGTGCAAGTTGATGGAGAAATGTGTAAATGTTTATTTATTTTATTTTTATTTATTTATTTATTTATTCCATACTAATCCAATGTACAGTAAAAACATATTACATTTTAGATCTTAATGCCAAGTTACTATAAGTACTTATACATACAGGATTATTTATGGGCCCAAAATAAGTCAGTGACTTTTAGGGCAGAAACTTAAGACTAAGCATAAAATTATAAAGACTAGAAATCCCTTCATGTTTATACAAATATAAACAACTTAATATTCATTTGAGAACCTAACCATTGTAATGATTGCAAATAACGAATAATTATATAATTGAAATTTAGAGATAAATTAAAAACTATTTTATTTACAGCGATTCTTTCAAGAGGTATGTAGTTAACATAGTCAACAGTCTTATATAAATAATAACATATTTATAATGTATAAATCAAAGTAGTAGTACACAGTATAACATTGTACGGCAACAAATAAATACACAATAACAAAAGCTGAATAGAAATTTAGTAAGCCGAAATTATATTGTTTTTAAGAGCTTTTTTGAATTGAGCTAAATTGGTTTGGGATTTGATATTGTCGTCCAAGCCATTCCATATTTTGATAGATTTGTACAGAAAGCTACATTGAGATTTTGATTTTGAACACAAGGGTGAAATAAATTTTGTTCTATTGCGGGTTTGGTGATTATGGATATTATCAGCTGTTTGTAACATATTAAATATATAGCTATTATAGGAACACTTTATTGTTTTGTAAAGGAATAAGGATGTTTGAAAAACAAAGAGATCATTTAATTTTAGAATTCTGGATTCCTTAAAATAACGATTAGTGTGCTCATTGTAGTGAAGTTGATGGATGGCTCGAATTGCTTTTTTCTGTAATATGACTAATTTATTGAGATAATTTTGATATTTTCCATACCAACTCTCTATGCCGTATGTCAAGTAAGGTTGCACCATTGTCATATATAAAGAGTGAAGAATAGATTTAGGAAGAAACTTATTTAATTTATATAATATTCCAATCGATTTTGATAGTTTTGTTGAGATATGCGTAATATGTTGTTTAAAACTCAGATTTTTGTCAATAAACATGCCTAGGAATTTGATATGAGTAGTTTCATAAATTATTCCGTCGCCCATTTTAATATGGGGCAATTCAATAGATTTTTTGTAAGAGAAAAGAATATATTTGGTTTTATCTACATTTATTGATAGTTTATTAACATTTAGCCACCTGAAGACATTTTCGAGTTCTTTATTTATTGTAGATGCAATGTTGCTCGGTTTGTCATATGGCAAGGGAGTTGATAAGGCACTATCATCCGCGAATAATATAAATTTAAACAGAGAAGATGATTTAACAATATCATTAATATAGATTAAAAATAACAGTGGCCCTAGCACGGAGCCTTGTGGGACCCCAGTTGTAATATTAAGGTGGGATGAGTCATGACCATTGACGGAGACAAATTGCTTTCTTTCAGTTAAATATGATTTGAACCAATTTTGACAGTTGCCTCTAATTCCGTACATAGCTAATTTTGACAGTAGAATATTATGGTTGACACAATCGAAAGCTTTTTTAAAATCGAGAAAAATTGAGAATACAATGTGGCCCTTTTCAATGTTATCATATAAATATTGAAGGTGGTTAATTATCGCGTGAATCGTTGATTTCTGACGTCTAAAACCATATTGGTGTTTATACAACAGTGAATTAGATTCCAGAAATTTATAAAGTTTATTGAATGCTATCTTTTCAAATATTTTACTGAACATTGTAAGACATGAAATAGGGCGGTAATTGCTGACGTTTGTGAGGTCTCCGGCCTTAGGTAACGGTGTTACTCGAGCAACTTTTAATACACATGGGAATATACCCTGCGTAAATGATTTATTGATTATTGATGCTAAAATTGGAGCAACTATATCGGAGATGTATTTTAAAATTTTAGTGGAGATTGAATTAATCCCCGATTTTTTATTTTTTAGTGAACTAATGATTTTTTTTATATCGGCTACGCTTACAGGAGAAAAGAACAAGGAATTTGGTACATTAATCTCATTAAAATACGAAAGAAAAGATTTATCGACTATTTTGCAGGAGTCTGAGATTTTTTTACCTACGTTGACAAAAAATTTATTGAATTCATTCGCTTTTTTCTTATTGTCATCAACTGGTTTACCGTCAATGATAATTTGTTTAATTTGGTTTGTTCCTTTAGTAATTTCAGGTTTTATCACAGAATTGATTAATTTCCAAGTTTGTTTTATATTGTTTTTCGTTTGATTAAATCGTTCATGGTAATAATTTTTCTTGGCTATTTTAATTTGGTTAGTAACTTGATTCCGAAAATTTTTATATGTATGTTCTGGAATTTGACTAAGTTTATAAAGAGAAAAGTATTTTTGACGTTTTTTGATGTTATTTATAATTGCGTTTGTTATCCAAGGTTTTGTTTTGTGTTTATATGACATGGTTTTAGATTTTAGAGGACAATTAAGTTTAAAAGCATCGTCTAGCCTTGAAATTAACTCTTCGGTAGCAGAATCGATGTCATTTATATAGGAAATTTCATATAGATTCTGATTTAGAACATAGTTATAGAAGTTTGATAAGGTATTTTCGTTAATTATGCGGTAGGTTATTGTACGGTTTTGATGAATATTGTTCGAGTTGAAAAAAGACTTTTGGATCATGAATATAGGAAGATGGTCCGATATGTCACAAAGGAGAATACCGGAAGAGTAATTTTCGGGGTGAACTCTGAAAATATTGTCAATTAGTGTTGCTGAGTTTTGGGTTATTCTTGTCGGTTTTGTTATAATTGGAAGTAAGGAATGAGAATAAAAAGTATTGAGGAAGGACTGAGTTGATGCGTGGTTTTCAAAGTTTAATAGATCGAAGTTAAAATCTCCTGTAATTATTATGTCGTCATAGTTTGTAACATTGAAGTAATTGATTAATTCAGTAATCTTATCTATAAACATCTTTGGGTCACCAGAAGGGGGCCTATATACGGTTCCAATGATTATCGTTTTACCATTTGATTTTACTTCAATAAATAAAGTTTCTATATAGTTATAGGAAATACTAATTTCATCAACTTTTTTAGTATTGAGTCTGTCAGATATATACACGCTTATACCTCCCCCTATCTTGTTTACGTCGCGTAGTGAATGAAAAGAGCTATAGTTTGGGACACTGATAAGGTGTTTATTATTATTTGTTAGCCAGCTCTCGGTGAATGCCAAAACGGAAAATTTATAATTAAGTGTTGACAAAAATATTGAAAATTCCTCAAAGTTTGCGTGCAAAGATCGAATGTTAAGATTTAAAATGGACAGGTCTGTTTTTTCAAATGAAAATGTAGTGTTAAATTTATCACAATCGTAGTATTGGTTTCTTACGTTATTTTCTTTAAAATTTGGATATAATTCATCAAAATGGTTTATGTCTGGATCGATATTATTGAAGTGATCGAGTTGTTCAAACATAAAGGAATTTAAAAATTAAAGGTTACAAATTGAAATTACGTATAAAATATCTATGAACAGTTAAAATACTGTTTTTATGATAACTTTAATAAGAGAAAAAGGAATAAAGTATGTAATACAATTGAAATAAAAGTAAGTGAATGCTAGGTCAAAATATGGCTTGTTTGTTTTTGTTTTTTTTTCATCTAAAACAGTAATATCGCCGAATGTATTATTACTGATCGTTCCAGAGATTCTCACCATTAAAGTCTGCAAGCGTCGAATTGAGGTGTTCCGACAGAAATTTTTGGAGGGCAGCTCGGGTATTGATAACTATACGTAGATCACGGCGACCAGAGGGTGATGGCAGGAAGACGTTGATGAATCCATCTCTGGTAGTACAGCCTGCGATCTTTGTGGAGAATTTCTTTTTAGCTTGGCGGAGGACGAAAAAGATTTTGTTGCGATTTGGAGTCAGTTGTTCGTTTACAAAGAATGAAGGTTTGAATTCTTTGCATGCTGAGAAGATATCACGCTTCAGATCACTTCTGCGCAACTTCACAATTATGTTTCTTTTGTCGGGACCTTGTACTTTTGGTTTGGGACCTAGACGATGAGCAACAGAGATGTCAGCTTCTTGCATTTGTATGTGGCAGTTATCTTTAATAAGTTTGCGGATGATATTGCTGCAGTTTTCATTATTGGTAGCTTCAGGTATATTGCCGGAGAATATAATCGTATCTCGTCTTTCATAAGCGTCGGAAGAATCAACCTTTTCTTCTAATTTTTCGATTTTTGATCTCATTTCTTCGTTAGATTTTTCGAGAGAGATGATTTTTTGTTCTTGTTTGGCAAAAGATGATTCAAAAAACTTAAAGAGAACGTTCATAATGTCTTTGGCATCAACTGATAGCGTAGATGAGGAAATATGGGTCTGCAGTTCATTAAAATTAACTGGTTCGTTTAATTCGGTTGTTCCTCTTGTAATTGGAGTATTTTTTTCTTTGTCTGCCTTCCTGAGAGTAGGAGGAGCCATTCTTTCTAAGGATGAATGGAGAAATCTGACAACAGTGTTTATGCACTATGGGAGTTTGTTTAATTACTGGGAGAAACAGTAATGCTTAATTGTTAAAATTTTTACTTTGAAGGTTGTTAGGTTTTGATTGATGAGTGATTGTTTTAATTTATTAATTCAAAGAGTGAAGAGATTAGTTAAACAAGATGGACGTGGCAGGGCTGCACTTCTAATCACTCAGTTGAGTTTAGGCCTAATGGCTTTCAAACAGACTCAGTGAGAACATGGGAATTTTCGACGTAATGCGGTAATATCACTTTATATGTCCAAATAAATTAACTTACATACGTAGATTTATAATTTTTAGTATTCAATGCAGTTTAAAAACACTAGTATTCACTTTTATTCGATAGATAAGCAATATCACTGTTTGTTGATGAAAACAAAGATTGATAAAGGAGACCGGGCAGCACACCTTCACTCTACAACATTTCTAGAGGAGCCTTTTTCCTGGACAGCGGAGGCCATCTGTCTTCCGCACAGTGTGGCTTCCGCAAGTTCCACTCCACGTCGGATGCTCTGCTCCGACTGGAAAATGCCGTCTACGAGGCTTTCCTTCGATCTGGAGAAGGCCTATGATACCGCATGGCGATACGGTATCATGGAGACTCTCCACAAGATGGGGGCGAGGGGACGCCTCCCAATTTTTATATCTGAATTTTTGCGAGATCGTCGATTCCGCGTACGGGTGGGGGGGAGCCCTCTCCGGCCCAAAGGAGCAGGAAGAGGGTGTCCCGCAGGGAAGTGTCCTCAGTGTCACACTCTTTTCCCTGAGCATCAACGGCATGACCTCGGTGCTACCCGAAGATGTTCTCGCTACGCTCTACGTGGACGACCTTTCGAACTCTTTTGGCGCGCCCCAGATGCCAACTCTGGAGCGTGGACTTCAACAGGCATTGAACCGCGTCTCTCGCTATGCCGAAGCGCACAGGTTTCGGTTTTCTTTGGCCAAGACTAAGGTGGTGCATTTCTGCTGCCATCCACGGCTCCACCCCCACCCAGATTTGTTTCTTAATGGGGTGCGCCTGGATGTGGTTGAGTCGCACCGTTTCCTTGGTCTTGTATTCGACCGACGCCTCACCTGGGAGGTTCATATTCGCAGCCTTAGGGTCTGTTGTACCCGCGCCATGGACATTGTCCGTTCCGTGACGGTCAGCGCTTAGGGCGCTGGTAGGGCTACTGCCCTTCTTTTTAATCGATCCTTTCGTTCGAAGCTCGACTACTGATGCGAGTTTTATGCATCCGCAGCCGAGCGTTTATTGCGGAAGGTGGATTCGATCCACCACATCGGCCTTCGCCTTGCGACCTGTGCCTTCCGCACTTCCCCCATTGAGAGCCTGTTGGTCGATGCTGGGCAGATGCCACTCGCTCTGCGCCGCGTGCAGTGCATCACTCGCCTGTACGCGCGAGCCCGGCGCCTTCCTCAGTCGCCAACAGCTCTCACTGCATCCGCAGCTGATCTCGATGGTGCCTATGCCGCCGAGAGACGCCAGTCATACCCTAAGCCCTTTGGGTTTAGGGCCAGGAAACGCCTTCGACAGGTAGATATAGCTCTCGGGCCGGTGGCGCCCCTAGTTCTGCCCAGGACGCCACCCTGGAGGGTACCACATTTGGCTATTTGTCGCCATGCATCTGCTCCCAAATCTTGTACTGCGCCGGGAGTATTGCGTTCGACCTTTTTGGAGCACATATCGTTTCACGCTGGAACCGTGCCAGTGTATACGTATGGCTCCAAGTCACAAGAGGGAGTCGACTTCCACGCCGTTTCCCCTCTGTTTGATTTTTTTTTTATTTAAGGGGCTATCTGGTGACTGCCGACTTAGGCATAAGTCGCCATAAGTCGCCTGCGCCCTATTGCAACGACTGCATCGTCCCCCAGACTGTTTGGCACATTCTTGTCGAATGTCCCAGTCTGGTGATCTTCGCGCAAGTTACCTGTCCCGGTACCGAGATGGGCGGGGTCTCTACCGCCTGTCCTTTGTACTCGGTGCGTGCACATTGACTGGTGGACTTGTTGACTATTTGGGGGGAGACCGGCCTTCTCCCTTTCATTTAACTAGGTTTAGTTGTTTTTGTTATTGTTTTTTGTTATTTCTTTTTATTGTTGTTTCCTGTTCAAATTTTTGAAAGTAGCCTAGATCTAGGCTGTTTGTTTACGGCGACTTATGCCTAAGTGGGCAGTCGCCAGATAGCCCCTTAAAATAAAAAAAATTTAATAATGTTAAAGCGCATAGTAATGGGGGGGGGGGGAGATTTTTAGGTAGATTCAGTTGTGGTTTAGTCACAGAGAGCAAAGAGTTAGTATAGACAGGAAAAAATCAGACTGGGGTGAGGTTGCCAGTGGGATTCCTTATGGGTCAGCATTGGGGCTGTTGTTATTCTTGATTTATAATGATCTTGACTTGGCTTTTCTAAGTAGTGACTTGAGCAAGTTTGCCAATGATACTAAGGTAGGATTATAAGGTCTTACTCTGATGCTGAGGTATTACAAGATGAATTGAACATAGTTTCCTAATGGGCAGAGAAATGCCAAATGGAATTTAACATAAGCAAGTGTACTGTACTTAGTCTAGGTAGGTGTAATACACTGAATAATTATAAACTAAATGGAATAGATTTTGAAGGTCAGAATGCAAAAGAGACTTTGGTGTCTTCTTTACTTCTGACCCCGAGCCTGCAAAGCAGTGTATATGTGCTAGGAATAAAGCTAATAATGTATTGGGGAGTAATGGAAGGAGTGTAAGTAATGGGAGGGCTGATTTCATTCTGAAACTGTACCTGGCATTAGTTAGGCCTCACCTTGACTATGCAGTGCAATTTTGTTCACCATATTATAGGATGGATATTGGTTTGCTTGAGTCTGTTCAAAGAAGGATGACTAAGATGATCCATGTGTTGAAGAGCTTAACTTATGGTGAAAGGTTTAAGACTAAATTTTCATACATTAAAAAGGAGAAGAGTCCGAGGAGACTTTATTGAAGTCTTCAAATGGTTAAAAAGTTAAAACAGGGAAGACAGGTGAGGTACTTTTAGAGAACAAGATAGGACATGTAGCAATAGTTTAAGCTGTCAAGTTTAGTTATAGGAAAGAGATTGATAGCAATTGATTACAAATTGAATGGTAGATGAATGGAATAGGCTCACTATTCATGTGATAGAAGCATCGTCTCTGCAGAGTTTTAAGAATAGACTGGATAGATTTATGGCTGAGGATGTTAGATGGGACTGAGTTGGGTAATGGGAACAGGAGCTGTCTTGTATAGGCTATGATTAGACCTTTGCAGACTCCTTTTCTTATGATTTTATGATGGTTCATGCTTGGGGTTTCAGGGTGGTAGGCCTCCCTCCTGGCATCCTATCATGCATTTGTTTTTGTTTACTTTTTTTAACTGTTAATTTAGCCAAAGAATGCTAGTCTCTAGTAATTTCAATGACTATCTCTGTGGCTAGATGGTAGCCTTAAAAAAAATCCTACTGAATTAGGAGACTCGTATGATTAAAGTTTCGAAGATATGCGCTAATGTATTGAATTTTATTTCAGATTTAGTGGTATTTACAGAATGGCTAAAAATACTGAAAAGCTGTATGATTTAGTTATCTATGGTGCCACTGGATTTGCTGGGCAATATGTTGTTAAAGAAGTGGCCAGAGTTGCTTCTTTAGAAGAGAAAAAAGGTCAAATGCTCAAGTGGGCCATTGCAGGAAGGAATAAAGAAAAACTTGTGTCAACATTGAAATCATCTGGCATTGGTATATTATACCGCTATTTTGATCCTCATCCTGAGGCCGAAGCTTATTTTGTTAAATGTCAGTAATCAAACTTTTGTGATAGGTTTTAATTTAATTTGGCTCTGCTTCTTTATCAGGGGCTGGTGATATTGGTGTAATTGAAGCTGATAATCAGAATATTGATTCCCTAGCCAATATGGCAAATCAAGCTAAAGTAGTTATTAATTGTGTTGGGCCTGTGAGTATGATTTAAAATTTCTTTTTTTAGAGTAAAATGATGTTGGGAATAAAAATTCTCAACTCACTACATATGATACAACTGTAGCTTGTCAAATATTTATTACATATATATAGTATATAGTTTTGGATATATAATTTATGACTGCATTTCTGCAAAAATAAACTAATTTTTCTTTTATTTTAAACTACCTTGATAATGAGGAGTTCAATTTCATATATTTGAGCACCTGTGATCGTTTTATCAGCTTATTCTTGAAGGCCATTAATCTTCTTCCCTGTCACAATATTTAAGTTTAACAAAGTTTGCTATTGCAGTTTTTATCATCCCACATTTCTATTTATCTTCTTTTTTTTGTTTAGCCGTTATGCCCTTGTAGGCACCCAGCAGAATACAGGACCATAATAATGATTTCTGTCTGCCCCCTCCATTTTTTTTTTATCCTTAAGTGAAAGTGCTCCCATTTGGATCATTAATGCTACTCTAATATCTAAATGTTCTCTCAGGACCTTTGCCTTATTGATGCTCTCATTTTTCACAACTTTTTTTCATCATTAATTTCAATTAATTTTGATTACTAATAACTATGGTAATTAAATGAATATTTGGTCTAGAATTTTGTTTCAAACTTAAGTATTTTTATATATTAAGAGATCTAGGCTGAGGCTAAGATGAATGAAAATATTTTAAACATTTTTTATTCCATTTTGAGTTACTTTTTCAGTATCACACCTTTGGTGAACCTGTTGTGAAAGCTTGCATTGAAAATGGTGCCAGTCATGTAGATATATCAGGAGAACCTCAGGTGAGTGGTCTAAGGTGGTAATTAGTTTAATCACTGCTACATAAGACATTTTACCTTCCAAAGGGACTTGACATCCTTGCAGAATATTACCAGGTTTATTAGCACTCAAGTAATTATATAAATTAAAAAGCACCCTCTGGGTTGTGAAGGCAGTATGCCATTTCATGGCACCCTTGCACAAGATCCTTCCATGGCCAGAAAAGTCATAGAAAGGATTCTCAGAGGCTTTGAAGAGGGATGTCCCAATGGAGGCTCTTTCTGAAATGAGTGGAGATCTTTTCATGGGGGACTAGGGCAGCCTTGCCACCGAGTAGATCATGGCTTAGCATTAGGGGCAATCCTTAAGCCCAATTTCACTCAGTGTCAGGGCCCTCCCAAATGGTCTGAGGCCTGTGAGAAAAGAGAAAAATAGCTCCCTCCTGTGGGTTGGGACTCTTGTGGCTGGTGGGTCAATCTGACCTTGGATCCTCCTCAAAGTCAGGAGAGAACAGTGAAAACCCTCCTTCCTCCTCTCAAAAGAAGTCAAATGGAGAAAGAGGTCTGGGCCCCTCATTGAAAGCTTGTCTGTCCTCTTTGATCCTGTCTGCTTCATTCACTTCCAAGTCATTTAACTGATGAAACAAGGTTGTCTTTGCTCTTTCAGTGAAAGTCTTGTTTAATTTCTGAGTAGGGAACTGAAAGTTTTCCCACTGAGTGTCAAATTGAGTGATCTTCGGACACTCACTGATATACCTGTGCCGATAACCCCTCCTCCAACTCTACCTTAAACTTTGTAGAAGGGATAGTCCACATCAGAGAACTCCCTTAAGGTCATTACTGAACAGCTAGCTGACCAGGGTCAATTAGGGTTGAACAAGTGGCAAGGGAGGAAGGAGGAGTCACAAGACCCACCCCAAGACTGTCACATTTGAGCTAGATAGACTCCCTGAATCATTGCATGGTGGTTAGTATCAATACTGTGTGAAGGCATTTGTGTCATCATAGCAGCCGTGTTATCATGGTTTTGCCATACTAACAAATATGCTAACTTGCAAAATGGGTCAACCTTAAATCTATTTAAACTGTTCTAAGGCCATGCACAATTGAGTTGCTATCTACACAGCCACATGTGAATCGTGTCTTATCACACCCTGTTTCATCTAGGCATTTCATTTAGTATTTGTTGAAAAAAAGAGGTCTTGGCCATCCAAGCTGGGGACTGGATTTCATCTAGAAAGGTTAAGTAGATTGTATTGTTGCAGTCCATGTGACCTGTTATCTCCTATGCCTCTCGAGTGACAAAAAAAACAAAACACAACACACAACCCTTCCAGACCTATAAGCATGGTAGCTCATGTACCCATTGGAAACTTGTGTAGGTTCTTATTAACCTAGCTGGCAGCCAAAAAACATAGACCCTTCTGTGGTGAATACCCCCTCCCATGTGACCACTTAGGTATAAGTAGTAACCACACTCCTTTATAAAGTCCAGGAAGTTGGTAGTGTGAACCTACATTCAAAATAGTTTCCAGACTTGCCATAATTTCATAAGAATGCAGCAAATCAACATTCATCTCTATATTCTCGGGAGAGAAGTACACCCTTCCCCCCATTATTGCAGATTCAGGCTGTTTTACTGTGCTCACCATGAATTTTGGGTGGTACCTGCTGACTGAGGAATGGTACTGAACTGTCTTTGTGCGACTCTAGATACACTGGAATGTGGATTCTTCCAACCACATAACCTCATCACTGCTGGTGTCTAATTTGAACATTTCTTGGCAAAAACATGTTGCTTCTTCATGCACTCCATGACAAGGCGTTTCTTAGCTGCACAGCAAGCAAGCCAGGCAATGTCTTTCTGAAGGTGATGTTGGGTAGTGCAGGTGGAGAGAACCTTCAGAAGCACAGGATGATTATTTTTCAGTTTTTATGCTGTTAAACATGGATTCTTCATCACCAGTCATCATAGCTTTAGTGCTTCTCCATGGTGAGAGGCGATGAGCAGTGGCATTACAGTCGACTTGTCCTCCCTTCACACCAACATTCTGGCCTTTTCTTTCTTTGTCATGTGATTTCAAGGCATAATTAGTGAAAAATTGATACAACTGAGTGCCTATTTAAAAAAAAAAAATTAGGAGCGTATCTAGCCATCATGACAGCCTAGCACTAGGTTACTTTAAAATAAAAATATGAAAAAACAACAACAGTAAAAAGGGAAAATGGCAACAATTAGAAGCAAGCTCCAGCATTGGGGGGAGGTCCACCTGCCCCCAGAGCAGGAGCGTGCGACCTACAAAGAAAACAACAAAAAACAATGTTAAATAAAGGGGAGAAGGCCGCCCTCCCCCCAAAAGTCTATAAGTCCACCTGTCAATGTGCAGGAACTCATCCTGAGTACAAGGGATAGGCATTAGTGACCCCGCCCATCCTGGTACCGGGACGGGTAATGTGTGCGGAGATCGCCCAGACTAGGACATTCAACTAGAATGTGCTGAACAATCTGGGGGACAATGCAGTCTTCAGAGTAGGGCGCTGGCGAGTGCTCCATTAATTGGCGGTGTGTCCAATTCAGAGATGACAGAAAGCAACCTAAAGCTGCAGCATTGGGGGGTAGGTCCATGGAACAGTTGCGGCACACTGGCACGTAACCTTAAGTTTCCTTTGACAGTCTCCCATCTTCTTTGCCAGGCAGCCCAAAGAGCTGCCCGTATTCCTACCATGTAGTCGTTGTGAGGAAGAGCGAAACGCTGGTTCAGTCAAAGAGTCCTCACAGACTCTTTGCCACCCTCATCGGTGTGCTCATTCCCTTCAATTCCTACATGTCCAGGAACCCAGCAGAATATAATCTCAACATCTACCCGGCTTCCCAAAACCATGGCATCACAGATATCACGAACCAGGGGATGCAGAGATTCCAATGCCCCGAGAGCACTCAAGGCGCTTTGTGAGTTGCTATAGATCTAATCCAGTATCCGAACTGGGCACGCTGCGTAATCTCCCGTACTGAGTGGTGTATTGCCACCAGCTTGGGCGTGACATGAGGTGTGTTCCAAAAAGGTCAAATGCAATACTCCTGGCGCTGTAGAAGCTTTGGGAGCAGAGGTATGGCGATAGATAGCCAAATGTGGTACCCTCCAGGGTGTGTCCTGTGCAGAATCAGGGGCGCCACTAAAACGAGAGCTATACCTAGCTCTTGAATGAGTTTCCTGGCCCAAAACCCAAAGGGCTTAAGGTATGACTTGCGTCTCTTGGCGGCATAGGCACTGTTGAGATCAGCTGCGGATACTTTGAGAGCCGTTGGTGACAAACGGAGACCCTGCGCTTGTGCATACAGGCGGGTAATGCACTATGCATGGCGCTTAGATAACGGCATCTCTCTGGCATGGACAAACAGGCTCTCAATGGTGAAAGTGTGGAAGGCACCAGTCACTAAGCGAAGGCCACTGTGGTGGATCGAGTCCATCTTCCGCAATAGACGTTTGGCTCGGACGATTAAAACTCACATACATAGTCGAAGCTCAATTATGTATGCGATAAAAAAGTAAGGCAGTAGTCCTATCAGCGCCCCAAGCGCTGAACGTCACAGAACAAAGAATATCCATGGTGTGGGTACAAGAGACTCTAAGGCTGCGAATATGAGGCGTCGGTCAAATACATGACCAAGGAAATGGTGTGATTCAACCACTTCTAGGCGCACCCCATTAAGAAACAAATATGGATCAGGGTGGAGCGGTGGATGGCGTCAGAAGTGCACCCCCTTAGTCTTGGCCAAAGAAAACTGAAACCTGTGCGCTTCGGCATAGTGAGAGACGTGGTGTAATAACTATACTTTAGGGCAATATTTTGGGAGAGCAACTGTTCAGAGTCACTATGATACCTTCAATCAATTCACCCGGTAAGGTTGATAATTTTTTATCAACAATTGTCCAGTCTTTGTGCGCTCTTTTATACTTTTAAATTTATATCCTGGAAATTAAAAAGTTATTGCATATGGTAAATATAATGAATCAACTATCTACAAAGTAAATGCTGGCCCGTGTACAAATGGAATTTAAACTGATAAACTTTCTTAGTCCAAGTATTCTAAGCGCAACAGAACAATTTTTCCTTTAAATAAATAGCACTCATTAACAGGATAAATGTTACAAATAACACCAGAACCCGGTTCTCACAATACGATACGCTATACAATAACTCTTAAACACGGGACTGATCAACCCAATGTGTTACAAGTTAACACCCGAACCCAGTACTCATCAACAGGATAAGTTATACAGTAGCTCCTAAACACGGTACGTATCAATGAGATATGTTTACATTGAAGTAGCTATCAGCTGGGAACCTAAATGGTGCATTCGCTTGTTTAAGGAGCTGCGGTAACCAGGTTGACTGGTTGATCACAGTTGATGCCCTGGTATGGTTGAAGAGCCCGGCTACAGTTGCTCCTACAAAAATAGGACAGTCAATCAGCTAATTAGCTGATCTCAAATTTACAAATTACATGATACAAGCAAAATTATCAAAATTGGCTAAATTTGGGGCCCTCTACCAAGATCTAATTATTGAGTGATTGGTACTCACCAGTTACAAGACTGGAGCAAACTGACTAGACTCGCTACTAGTGAGTGAGAACACTGGTGCCAATCATTAAGGTGTTAGATACACAGAGTCCCAACCTTCAGAGAGGAGAATATATCTAATTTGGCAGTTCAATGGTTGTTTTATATTTAGTATTAAATAATATATTAATGAGCTTTGCTTAATCTAATTATTTAATATATATATCTATTAATTTAACAAATTTAAGTATTATCTGAAACACGAAAGTTTGTATTAAGTAAGGATAAGAATTTGGGCAAGGTCTTTTTGAAAACTAACTATTGGGAATTGGGCATGCAGAGGTACACCTAACAGCGGTTTAATGCCTGTTGGAGTCGACGCTCCAAAGTTGGCATCTGGGCCGTGCCAAAAGAGATTGAAAGGTCTCCATTGAGAGTGTAGCAAGAACATCTTCTGGCAGCCCTGAGGTAATGCCGTTGATACTCAGGGCAAAGAGTGTGACACTGAGGACTTTTCCCTGTGGGATACCCTCTTCGTGCTCCATTAGGCTGGAGAAGGCTCCACCCACCCATACGCGGAATCAACAATCTCGCAAAAATTCGGATATTTTAGATTGTCAGGCATCCCCTCACCCCCATCATGGGGAGAGTCTCCATGATACCATATCTCCATGCGGTATCATAGGCCTTCTCCAGATTGAAAAGCACTGTGGTGTATTGCTGTCTACAAAGAAAGGCCTCGCAGATGGCATTTTCCAGTCAGTGCAGAGCATCCAACGTGAAGCTGCACTGTGCAGAAGACAGATGGCCTCCGCTGTCCAGGAAAAAGGCTAATCTAACATTTACCAATTTCTCCATCAACTTGCACACGCACACGCACATGGTTAGAGAGATTGGGCCGAAACCAGCCAGAGTAGAGTGATCTCTCCCCGGTTTGTGAAAGGCGAGCACAGTAGCAATTCGCCAGGAATCTGGGAGGAGACCCTCCAGCCAGTTTCTATTGAACAAATCTAAGAGAAAGGCCATGCCTCGCTCATCCAGGTGTTGAAGCATGGTGTACAGGACATCGCCGGACCATGGGCAGTATCCGCGTTATTCGCTCCACTGGTGGCAGCATGTTGGCCAAGGGCAACATGATCCATCAGAGGAGAGCATTAGCTAGTGTAATTTGTAGAGAGCCGAAGGTGACCCGTTTCTCAGACAGGAGCCTTCTGGCGAATGCGGCAAATCCCTTTGATGCAGCCAAGATACATGCTCTTCGGACACTGGATGAGACCCCAGTGAGTGTGACGCTGCACTCTACCATGAACTTTGTGAAAGGAGCGGTCTATGTGAGGGAACTCATTGACTACTCCATAGAGGACATCACCTTAGACCTGGCCGACCATGGGGTGGTCAAGGTCAAACGTGTGATGAGAAAACAGGGAGGGGCCTCGAGACCCACCCCTGCACTCTTCGTCACATTCAACTGTGATAAGCTCCCTGAATAGGTGCGTGCCGGTTGGTACCACTACCGTGTGAAGGCATTTGTGCCACTGCCCCGGCGGTGCTATTACTGTCACAGCTTCGGCCATACAAACTGCTCATGTAGATGTGCAAAGTCAGGGTCACCTGAAGTATGTTTAAATTGCTCCAAGGCTGCACACGATAATTCCAAATCATGTTGGCCAAGTGTGTGAATTGCAGAGAGAGCCGCACCTCACTTCTTCGAAGCAATGTGGTGCATATCTCCTTGAGAAAGAAATCCTGGCTGTTCCGGCCCAGGATCGACTCTCATTCCGTGAGGCTAAGGACTTGGTCTTAGCATGCCTGGCTCTGCCTGGGACGTCTTATGCCTCAATGGTTAGAAAGACACCTTCTGCTCCTGGCCCATCCAGGCCAACGAGCACGGTTGTTTCCGCACCCATTTGGAGCCCTTCTGCGGAACCCAGGCGCTCCCCTGGTAAAGCTGGCAGCACAAAGGGTTCACACCCAGCCCCGGCTAAAACCAAGGCTTCCCCCCTTCCACCAATGTGACCATTTCCCATAAGGCTAAACGGCCACGTGCCTCGACCAAGTCGTTAGACTCGCAAGAGGCAACACCCCTGAAGTTGGTCGCCAGGCCATCTTCTGGGGTTCCTATAGCTGGTCTGAGTGGCTCGGAGACTGTGGATCCTCGAAAAGAAGGACCCCCGCCTCCGAACCGCAACGCCCGCCTAAGGTTTCGAGGCGGAGGGAGGAAAAGACTCGCATGGCGAGCCAAACCTCCCCCAATAAGTCCTCGAAGGTGACAGCGCTTTGTCCGGCCAACAGCGCCCGGCGTTCTGCCTCAGGAAAGCGTGAGGGTCTTCTCTAAGAAGAGGACCCCCGCGTCTCCGAGCTAGCCCCTAGTGGCGCGGCGATTTACCTTCCTGGCCGTCGTGCTGACGGGCCTCAGCGCCCCGTCCGGCCCCAGCCTAGCCTCTTCTCCATTTCGCTAACAACCCTTTAGCCTTATCTGGCCATTTCTTTCCCAACTCTCCTACTTCCTCTTCAAATTCTTTGTTTCAATGGGATTGGACTTTACTCACGCGTTCGAGCCTGTGCTAGTTCCGGTTGGTGAGAGGTCTGATTCTCGGGAGTCTGTCCTGTTGTGATATCCCCCCATCAATACCTGCAGAATATTGGCGGCACCAAACCATCCCCTTCCCCGCCTTCCTTTTTTCAGCTGCCAAGAAGGGGTAAAACTTCACAGTTGACGTTTGGTTCGCGGGACTGGGCCGTGGCCCGGGTGGACGGGAAAAGGGTTAAAGCCCACCAGGTATATCTTACACGGTCCGCCAGGCTTACCCTGAGGTTACCTGGCGGTGAAGTCCATGGCCCCCTCTGTAAGTGGCCCCGCTCCCGCGCCTGCACGCCCACTGCGTCATTTAGAACCGGCCCGTTGTCTGCGCTAATGGGCATTCACAGGGTTAATGGAAACCAACCCATAGGCCTTTCTCTAGAGTCTCGGGTCCGCTCGTTTATTGGATCTGGCAAGATGATACTTTCGGCGGACGGTAGACTCCTGTTCTTGTTTGAACAAATTCTTTAACAAATCCCTCTTAAAAAAACCAATGAAACCAGCAAAGAAAGTCTTAAGCTGCGCATCCCCTCCCATTTCCCCATTTCCCTTCCCAGTCCGTCAAAAAAAATGAATACGAATCTACTAACTCGAGGAAAGAAAAGAACACAAGATGTGGATAAAACTAGTGAGAGAACTTTAACCACAAGAGTGCCCCCCCCCCCCAAAACAACTGGACAGATAGAAGAAAATTGCATAGAAACAAGCAAGGTCTCAGGAAATTGAAACTCGCCACCACAAAAACGACCAAACTCAGTAAGAAGTCCGCCGGAAGTTTCAAACTCCCAGCAAGCAGCAGGTCCAAGACCATCCACCAAAACGCTGCCTGAACTGCTCTCACTGCAGGTACTCCCAGGACAATTTGTTGATTGATCTTTCAGAAGATTTTACCTAATAAAACCAGAAAGCCAACAAACAAACGTAATGAAGCCTGCATGGTCAAACAAAGTAAAGATTTCCAAAAACTATTTCAACTTCCCAGATCACAATTTCCACCTCTCTCACCTCAACCAGATGGTAGTATACTAGTCGAAGTTAAAACAAAAGAGCAAGTAGAAAAAACCTTAACATTAAAAGAACTGGCAGGAGATAAAGTAATAGTAACAGCACATCCCTTCTTTAACATGCGTAAAGGCGTAATAATAGAACCAGACTTCGCCCAATACTCGTAAGCAGAATTATTTTAAGAATTACGTGAGTACTCTGTCACTCAAGTACACAGAGTACATAAAAAAATCAACAACAGCAAGATACCAACAAACACTTACTTCATATCATTTGACCTAGATATCCTACCAAAATATATATATTTAGGATGGCACCGCTTCACAGTTAAAGAATTCAAACCTAGCCTCAGAAGATGCTACTACTGCCATTTGGGCACTCTACAAACACCTGTCGTCGCATGAATCAGGGCTTTGGGCCCACCTGCGTCAACTACACTACACCCTTAACAAATCAAAAATTGCCCAACGAAATGTGTAAACTGTGGAGAGCCCCACCCAGCATAAAGAAAAAAGTGTAATGTCTACAAATTCGAAGAAGAAGTAGCATCCATACTTTGAAAAAGAACGACTAAACTTTAGAGATGCCAGAGAAAAGGCACAGACCTCCGTAGGAACCAGAGGAAACTCTTATACCTCTGTAGTTGAAACTAGCAGAGTGACTAGACCCCCATACCACAGGGTTAAAGCAAAAACTCAACTGCCCCCTCCCGAGAAGCCTGCACCACAGGCCTCGAATATCAAACTCCCCTATCCCACGCATATGGTCGTCAATCGACCATCTCTCCCCCACCCAAAACCAGTTGCTGCATCGCGAGGCACCTGCACCCGATACCTCGGTTCTAAACCCAATCCCTAGCAGATAGGTAAACCTAAAATCACAATCACAGCAAATCCCTAAGCACCCGAACAATGGACACTCGGGATATACCAGAGATCGTCCGCCCACAATCTCGGTCACCCCCTCACAGTGTTTTGCTACCACTGACATCATCTACGAAGAGAAGGTAGAACAGAAAAGAGAGACCCAAGACCCACGTGAAACAGACCTCATCCCCACCAAACACATTGAAGCTTGAATCATACCACCAATGAACCACCTCCCTCACCCACCAACAGAAGCAGAAAAAAAGATAATCCGTCTGTCTATTATTGACGGAACACCAACACCACCCTCAACAGTAGATACCCAAGACATAAACAAGAAAAACAGTGACAAAGAAGAACCAAAACCTCAAAGACCAGTCCACACCAGACTCCAGTGGCCACAGGACCCTAATAAATCAATGGGCCCCACAACCTCCACAAAAACCAAATTGCTCACTTCTCGAACCAAACCAAAAGAATAATGAAGTTAATCCAGTGGAATATCTGCGGAATCAAAGCCAACTGGGAAGAATTAAGGCTTCTTGTAGCGGATGAGAGCCCCGCCTGAGTCTGTCTCCAGGAAACCATGTTGGGAATACACCCACCACGAAAGCTACTGAATTACAGTTGCGTAACCACCTCAATAGCAAATGATGGCAGCACATCCGGCGGCTGTGACATCTACACCTATCAAGATGTTCCCACATTACCCATCAGGTTAAATTCACCTCTGGAAACAATCGCCGTGACCATGCACATCAAGAAACGATACACGGTTGCAAATGTCTACCTTCCAGTCACTGCCTTACGAGACTTGATCTCACAACTACCAACTCCATTCATTCTAATGGGGGCCTTTAACAGTTGTCATACTGAGTGGGGCGACAGAATATGCAACGCCAAAGGAAACAAGCTATCAAAGCTAATAGAAAACCACCAACTTGGAATCATGAACTAGGGCGAAGGTACTAGATTTAACATACAAACAGGTACCCTATCAGCGTTAGACCTGGCCCTCTGCTCACCCAACATCATGGCGGACTTTGAATGGAGAATCTTGGATAACCTAAAAGGAAGCGACTATTACCCGATTATCCTTTCCTCAGACAAGGGACTACCCACCTCGGGTATACCACAATGGAGACTGGACCAAGCAAACTGGCTAAAATTCAACAAAATCACCGATATCCAAGTTGATGACATCCCGGAGATGGAAGAAGCGCTGGAAATCTTTACATCCATCATATATCAAGCAGGTAAAACATCCATCGCAACCAGCTCAGGACAACCCAGTCAGAGATCTACCCCATGGTGGAGCCCAGAATGCTCTGCTGCACTGAAAGAACAAAGGAAAGCCTAACAAACATACAAACGATGGCCAAATCTAATGACTAAAATGGAATTTAATAAATACCCACCGGAAATCATGGAGAGCTTATGTCTCCACGATAAACTCTAAAACCCCCATCCACTGCACATGGAGCAAGATCCGAGGGATGCTAGGTAAACCCAGCCGAGACCCTACCCCCGTACTTCGGATAAATGGAAACACTATCTTAAACCCAATCGATGTAGCAGACATGCTAGCGACTCACTTCGCCAAAATATCAAGTAGAGCGAACACAACCCCCGAGTTCGCCCAATACCGGTTGGAGAAGGAGTGCTCACCTCTAAACTTCGCATCAAAAGAGTACAAATGTTACAACGAAGAATTCAGCAAAAAAGAGTTCGATACAGCTCTTGCATCATGTAGAGACACTGCTCCAGGCCCAGACAATATACCTTATGCAATGCTACGCCACCTAGGGGAAGGGGGTAAACGCTTCCTCTTAGATATATTCAATAAAATATGGATGGAAAATGCCTTCCCAGACACCTGGAGAAGGGCTACAGTTCTAGCTTTCCGGAAACCAGGAAAAGACCCAACCAGTCCCCAAAACTACCGCCCAATCGCTCTAACCTCCTGCATATGTAAGCTCATGGAAAAAATGGTGAACGTACGCTTAACATGGTTCCTTGAAACGAAATCCAGCATACCCCCATCGCAGTGCAGATTCCAAAAATTACACTCGACCACGGATGCCCATATCAGTCTGGAATTGGTGATATGTAACATATTCACCAGGAAACAGCACTTAGTAGTTGTTTTCTTCAACTTCAAAAAGGCATACGATACCTCATGGCATTATGCCATCTTAAAAGCCCTCCATAACCTCGGATTACGTGGACAACTACCAACCTTCATTCAAAATTTTCTAACCAACTGCACCTTCTCTGTAAGATTAGGTAGCGCGAAATCCAAATCATTTATACAAGAAGAAGGCGTTCCACAAGGCAGCGTCTTAAGCGTACCCCTGTTTGCTATAGGAATCAATGATATCTCACAAAACCTCCATCAAGACATCAAAGCCAACCTCTATGTAGATGACTTTTCTATCTCCCTAGCAGGTTCCGAAATGGCAACAATACAACATCGCCTCCAGATCCCCATCAACAACATCATGAGATGGTCTACTACCAACAACGGCTACCAATTCTCAGTCGAGAAAACCAAAGTAGCCCACTTCTGCCATTGTAGAAGGTGTATTAGGGAACCTGACCTATACCTATACCAAAAGAGGATGGCAGTCATTGAGAGCTATAAATTCCTAGGACTAACATTTTATAGAAGGTTGACATGGGAACCACATATAAGAAACTTAAAAACTCTTATAAGAAAGAAATGAACGTCCTATATACATTGTCACGCCATGACTGGGGAGCTGATCGCGAAACACTTCTCTCTCTATACCGCTCATTGGTGCGACCCAAACTGGACTACGGATGCAAGATCTACTCCTTCACTTCCAAGAAACGCCCTGCACTCATCAACACAGTGGCTAATGAATGTCTCCGCATGGCTACCGGAGCCTTCTAATCATCACCTATACTGAGCCTACAATGCAATTCACAGGAGACACCACTAGACCTCTGTAGGATAGAACTCTCTTTACGCCTCTGCCCACATCCAACGACTCCTAACATTGCCGACTTCACCTGCCGTCATGAATGACCAAATGGATAATATTTTTGCAACATGCCTAACTCTCCCACGACCATTTGGAAGTAGAGTGCGACTATGAATGGAGGAAATTGGAGTAACGATGAACCCCATCCATCCACTTGCTTTCCCAGATATTCCATTTTGGAAATCAACTTTAAAGATATGCCATGGCAATATAACAAAACAATCAACAACTACTCCCCTGCAGAGGAGAGAAATTTCAATTCTTTACCCACGCAGCAACACATTTGGGTATACATATATAAACTGACGGATCAAAATTCATAGACGGAACAGGATTCTCAGTGATATCAAATAACTACACATTCTCTGAAAAACTACCCCAAACATTATCAATCTTCACTGCCGAGTCCTATGCCTTAAAACATGCAGTACATTGGGCATACAATAACCCAACATCAGATGAATTCACAATCTTCACCGACTCCTTCAGCAGCCTACAAACATTAGAACGAATGACAGACATCCATCCAATTCTGTTAGAAATAAGAAACTACGTATATAGAGCAGCATGCGAAAGAAAGAAAATTTCCTTTTACTGGGTCCCAGCACACGTAGGGGTAGCGGGAAATGAGCAAGCTGATACAGTGGCAAAAAAAAAAATGCCGCGCCGCCCTTCGTCCAATCAGGCCCAATGATATCTTAATAGCATATGAGGACTACACCATTGCAATAAAGGCTGCCATTCGGGAAAACTGGATGGGCAGATTTATATGGACAAAATAAGATGCAACACATTTTCCAAAAGTTATCGCCATGGAATCCTCGAGAACTCACCTGCCGGCAAGAGGTATCCGTGTGCAGACTGCATCGGACATTCACTACTCACACATGGATACCTAATGGAGAAGGCTATCACCCCTGCTGTGAAGATTGCATTCTACCCCTCACAATTGCACATTTATCAGGGATTTCCCAACCTATGGGGAACTCCGACGAAGATACATACCCATCGATGGTGGGGGTACCCTTGATATCCTAAGATCTGCACTAACAGTTGAAAATACCGCCCTGGCAGTGGAATCATCCACTACCTCAAGGAGACAGGGCTATTAAAGAAGCTATAGATAGTTCTCCAGTAGCACAATCTAAATTTTAATGAATTTTAATTATTTTAACACATTATTATACCATTTATCCATCTAGTACTTCAATCACCACTGCATAATCACCACCTCATGATATCAGACACAACTTTTATAACTCATCTTTAAAACTTCTTACTACAAAATAAATTATGGTTCAATCACCTCGCAGTGAGCACCAAGGGACTTGTAAATAATCCATCCATCCTCCGAGCTAGGCCTCGAGGGCATATTCCTACAATGGAATTGCTGTGGACTCCGGGCCAACTGGGAGGAGCTGCGGAGGCTCATCTCGTCTCGTCCCGTTCCCCATTAGCTATTTTTCTACAGGAGACCATGCTAGGCGCTTGCCTCCTGTCGGCCCTCCCAGGGTATAAGGGTTTTGCGACCCCACCACCACGAGATGGGGGCCGGGCTGGGAGATGCGCGGTTTACACCCGGCATGATGTCTCCATTTTTCCTTTCACTTTAGATACCTCCTTTCAGGCGGTGGCTGTGCAGCTTCAGCTGGATAGGAGGTATACTATCATTTCTGCTGACTTCGACGTGGGGGGGGACTTACGCCTCGTCGTGGCACAGTTGCCGAGGCCCTCTCTCTTGCTTGGAGATCTGAACAGCAGACATCCTCTCTCGGGGGATTACTCCATAAATCCCAGGGGACAAGGCCTTGCTGATCTGATCGAAGAGCTTGAGATGGGTGTCCTAAACGTGGATGAGTTTACGCATCACTGCCCGAGAACTGCTTCATTTTCTTGCCTTGACCTATCTTTGTGCTCTTCGGATGCACAGCCTGATTTTGATTGGGGGGTGGTCGTTGACCTCCATGGTAGTGATCACTTTCCCATTCAAATATCATTTTCAGCGCAACTGCCGCCTGAGAACCTCCCTCAGTGGTGCTTGGCGCGGGCGCGGTGGCCTGCATTTCAGGCAAGGACAGAATTCTCTATCTCAGTCGAAGATTTTAAGTCGCTAGATGAGGCCGTTGAGTTCTCAGTTAACCTCATCGCCGCGGGCCTAACTACTATTCCCAGAACGTCTGGCTGTTTTGCACGCCGACCACTCCCATGGTGGTCGGCCGAGTGTGAGACGGCCCTCAAACAGAAGCGTTATGCGTACATGCGTTATAAACGCCGCCCGAACGATTTCACTGTTGCTGAATTTCGTCGGGTTAGGGCTAGGTTCCGGTATATTTCGAAGCACGCCCGCCGCTTTTCTTGGCAAGCATGCGTGTCTTCACTTAACAGGAATATCCCTTTAGCAGAGGTGGGGAAGCGAGTCAAAAGGATTCGGGGCAAGTTCTCGCAGGAGCCCCCTCCCGTTCTCCAGGAGAATGGGACCGCAATATCGGACCCCGCGTCCGTGGCGGAATCCTTCGCGACCGCTTTCTCCGCATCCTCTAGCCAATGCACGTCGTGATGTCGCGGAAGGCCGCCGACTGGACTTTAATTCCAGAGGCGGAGAACCCTTCAATAACAGGTTTACTGTGAGTGAGTTGCGTTCGTCTTGCTTCGTTCGTGGACACGCCCATGGTCCGGTCGATGTCCCGGACCATGGGTGAGCGAGGCATGGCCTTTCTGGTAGATTTGTTCAACAGGGTCTGGGTGGAGGGTCTCCTCCCAGATTCCTAGCGAATCGTTACTGTGCTCGCTTTTCGCAAACCGGGGAGAGCTCCCTCTACTCCGACCGGCTTCCATCCATCCATCTCTAACCTCTTGCGTGTGCAAGTTGATGGAGAAATTGGTAAATGTTAGATTAGCCTTTTTCCTGGACAGCGGAGGCCATCTTTCGTCTGCACAGTGCGGCTTCTGCAAGTTCCACTTCACATCGGATGTTCTGATCCGACTGGAAAATGCCGTCTGCGAGGCCCTTCCTTTGCAGACAGCACTACGCCACGGTGTTTTTCGATCTGGACGCCTCCCAATGTTTATAAATGAACTTTTGCGAGATCCTCGATTCTGCGTACGGGTGGGGGGAAAGCCCTCTCCGGCACAAAGGAGCAGGAAGAGGGTGTCCTCAGTGTCACACTCTTTCCCCTGAGCATCAACGGCATCACCTCGGTGCTGCCGGAAGATGTTCTCGCTACGCTCTACGTGGACGACCTTTCGATCTCTTTTGGCGCGGCCCAGATGCCAACTCTGGAGCGTCGACTCCAACAGGCATTGAACCGCGTCTCTCGCTATGCCGAAGCGCACAGGTTTCGGTTTTTCTCGGCCAAGACTAAGGTAGTGCACTTCTGCCGCCATCCACGGCTCCACCCCGACCCAGATTTGTCTCTTAATGGAGTGCGCCTGGAAGTGGTTGAATCGCACCGTTTCCTGGTCTTGCATTTGACCGACGACTCACCTGGGAGGCTCATATTCGCAGCATTAGGGTCTGTTGTACCCGTGCCATGGATATTCTCTGCTCCGTGACTTTCAGCACTTGGGGCGCTGATATGGCTACTGCCTTACTTTTTTTATCAATCCTTTGTTCTTCGAAGCTCGACTACGGATGCGAGTTTTATGCATCCGCAGCCGAGCGTTTATTGCGGAAGTTGGACTGGATCCACCACACCGGCCTTCGCCTGGCGACCCGTGCCTTCCGCACTTTTCCCATTTAGAGCCTACTAGTCGATCCTGGGGAGATGCCACTCGCTCTACGCCGTGTACAGTGCATTTATTGCCTGTACGCGCAAGCCCGGCGCCTCCTTCAGTCTCCAACAGCTCTCACTGCATCCGCAGCTGATTGCGACTGTTCCTCTGCCGTCGAGAGACGCCACTCATACTGTAAGCCCTTCGGGTTTAGGGCCAGGAAACTCTATCGACAGCTAGGTATAGCTCTCGGGCCGGTGGCGCCCCTGGTTCTGCCCAGGACGCCACCCTGGAGGCTACCACATTTGGCTATTTGTCGCCACGCCTCTGCTCCCAAAGCTTGTGCAGTGCCTGGAGTTTTGCGTTCGACTTTTTTGGAGCACACCTCGTGTCACGCTGGGCCCCTGCCAGTGTATACGGTTGGCTCCAAGTCCGAAGATGGGGTCGGCTTTCACGCCGTATCCCCTATGTTCGATTTCTTCCGGGCTGTGCCAGGCGCTGCGTCTGTCATCACAGCCGAGCTGGTGGCAATACACCACTCCGTACGGGAGATTACGCGACGTGCCCGGTTTGGAGGTCGGATTGTGATCTATAGCGACTCACAGAGTGCCCTGAGTGCTTTCGGGGCATTGAAATCTCCGCATCCCCTGGTTCGCGACATCCGTGACGCCACGGTTTTGGCGAGCCGGGCGGATGTCGAGATTATCTTCTGCTGGGTTCTTGAACATGTAGGAATTGCGGAGGGATTGAGGGCGCCAAAGAGTCCGCGAGGACTCTGCGACCGGACCAGCGTTTCGCTCTTCCTCACACCTACTACATGGCAGGAATACGGGCAGCTCTTCGGACTGCTTGGCAAAGAAGATGAGAGACGGTCTGGTGGAACCTACAGTTGCGTGCCATTGCGCCGCTACTGTTCCCATGGACCTATCCCCCAGTGCCGCGACGGCTTTAGGTCGCTTTCTGTCGTCTCCGAATCGGGCACACTCGTGTGACGCATCGCCATTTGGTGGAGCGCTTGCCACATTCTTGTCGAATGTCCCGGTCTGGGTGATCGCGCACGATATCTGTCCCGGTACCGGGATGGGCGGGGTCGCTACCGCCTGTCCCTTGTACTTGGGACAGATTCGTGCACACTGACCTGTGGACTTTTAGACCTTTTGGAGGAGGCCGGCCTTTTCCCCGTTATTTAAAATTCAACTATGTATCGCGGTCTTCTTCAGCGGGGGATGGCGGGCCTTTACTCGTCGACTGTTTTCGCTCTATTTTTTTAATTTGTTTGTTTTCCTTTTGCTTTTGTTTGTATTTGTTTTTCTTTTTTCTTTTTAATCTGGCTTTTAATTTAGCCTAGATTCAGGCCAGCTTGAGTACGGCGACTTATGCCCTAGAAGGCAGTCGCCAGATGAGATATATAAAATTAAGAAAACAACAAAACCTAAACATGGAGTGCTAACCACAGATGCACAGCCAGCCAAAGGATTGGAGGCAAGAGAAAGAGAAGTCTTGCATGCAGAGAGTTACTTTTACCACTAAGTCCTCAACGGTGATAGTACTATTGACATGTTCTACCGACTATAACCCTTGGTGATCTGTGTCCGTGAGGCATACACACATTGCTGTGAAGCTTTCTTCCTCAAAGAGGGCCTCAACAGCTCCATCAGTATAAATCTGGAGGCTATATTCCTTCAGTTGAACCGCTATGGAACAGCAGGTTCATAGGCTGTAAGATGTTGTCAACTGAATGCAGTCTTCACTGAGGAGTGGGCCAACATCATACCCTTTAGGTGTTGCAGCCTTGTGGAGAGCATGCTTTGAAGAACAAATGCTCTCATTAATTCCATGGTACTCTCAACACTACTGGACTTCCTCTATCATTTTGGTTTTGATGTAATTTTCACAGCGCTTCATCTGCTTGTCTCTTTTATGTTGCATATGTTACATGTTTGGTAAATTTTGTTTATTCTTGTTGATTGTTTGTCTCATAACATTGCTATTTATTTCTCCATATTTCACATTCATGATATGTCAATAAAATGTGTGCCCTAAAATTTTGGATGTGCCTAGATTAAAAATGAGAAAAACCTTGCAAATATTTAAGACATGGCTTGAATCCAGAGATTACGTGGCACATTCCGTTTGAGTATTATGATAAAAAGATAACCAGCTATGTTCTTCCCAACTTTATTTTAGTCCAACCATGAGTTTGTGGCACTTAGTTGGCTGTTCATTCAAGATGTATAGGTAGATTGGGAAATGCCTACCTACCAATGTGGATTTATTTACTCCAGTTGTATGTTTTATAAAGTCTTCTATCCAACTTAAGGCCCCACTGGTGCTTGCCCCTTTTTTCTTGTCACAAATTCTCTGATCAAAAGAGCTTTATTTTACAGTGTGGAGATGGGACTGGGTGAAGTGAGAAGGGTTTAAAATGAGTAGAATATACTTGATTTGATTTTGTTTCTCAGTTTCTTGAAAGCATGCAGCTGAAATACGATGAAGAGGCTGAGAAGGCGAAAGTTCACATTGTGGGAGCTTGTGGGTGTGGCTCGATTCCCGCCGATATTGGTCTGTGCCACATGATTAAAAACTTCCCAGGTGAGGAGTGTTGAGTGTGAAAGACAGCCCTGGTCTCTCCCATCATTTATTTCTGTGTGTGATTTGGTATTTTGTGTATTTATGTAAAAATTAAAGTGAAAATCAACTAGTGTATCTTTGCCAGAGTGGTTTTTAAAGTAAATTGGGAACCTGTTCCTCATCTTCAGCTTCATGTAAAAGATAAAACATGTGGAAGGGCATGGATTGACTGGGCAAAAATGGAAACTGGGGGGTAGGGATATGGCCTATGCATTTCTTTTTGGCTTTTAACAAGATATTTGTGCATTTTTGGTTGGCTCCTCCCTCAAAATTTGCTCCCAAACCTTAACCAGATGTAAAGAGTAGTTATTCTAATCTGGAAAAGTGACCTCATTTTTTGTAGTGGTTCCTTTTCTTGATAATTTTGTTCCCCTCCACCCCCATCAAGGGATGCCCCTTGTAGACCTGGTACCTGAATGAGTGGCACACCCTCCTGTCCCCATTACACCATTAGACTCCTACTAGATTGAGTCTACCTGGGTTTTACTGCTAGTTATTTTCTTCTTTTTTTGACACTTTCCTTTCAAATCGCTGCTTATCTATTTTCTTGGCCCAGGTCTAATTTTGCCACTGATACCTGGTTGGGACTAGTGCGTGTGTGATTCTTCACCTCGTCCCTCTTGGCTCCAGTTGGGGTATGGGGGAGTTTATCATCTCTGCATTCTCTCTTCACCTTTTCTCTCCACTCCCCCCCCGCCCTCACTAACTTTTTATTTATAATTTTATTCACTAACAAGGTGATGCGGTGTGGTATGGGGGGCTGTCTGTTGCTACATTTTCACTTCCTCTATCTCTACCACTTTCTTTACAGATTTCTCCTTACAAACCAGCATAGTAGGTGTCATCATTGGTTTTCACTTTTTATTCAAGGGGGGGGAAAATCTTTGTTCCTTTTATTTCATTAACGCCCTCTTTCCAATGGTATGGGCACCAACCAGATAATGAATTGCATTCACTATTTGCCCGCCTGAGGGTACCAAGGACATTCCACACAACATTTAATGGTAGTAAGGTTAGATACCAGTGCCTTGTCATCTCTAGTATTTTTTCAAGTATTTTAATTTTTCTCACCTTTGCATTTCATTTGTCCCTCTCTATCAGTTGGATTGCATTGGTTTCCTCTTCATCACTTTCTTCTTTTCTTTTTTTCAGGTGAACTGAACTCAGTTGAATGTTTCCTGACCACACAAGTGGTAAGATTTAATATATTTATTCAGTCTCCCACAAGGGGCTATTAGGTATAGACTGGGCAACCATACTGTAGCTGACATCTGGGGGATTGTGACATCATAACTCGCAACTCCCACAGGTGGCTCTGCAGCTATATATTTTCCACCCATTTTCAGTTCCACCATATTTGCCACTTTCTTTATCGATCTCCCCTTACAAACTTTCTGGCAGAGATGCCCTCATTGGTTTTCGCTTCAAGTAACCAGTCTTGCATGGGGGAACAGAGAGAATCGGCATACTTGGAGCGACTGTGGTATGGTGGCCTGAACCCCTGGTTTTTATGACAATTGAAGTGAGTGGGAAATGCAATGACCTCTGGGGTATGTATCCTGTGAATAGAAGAGGGGGAAGGGTGGTGTTTCCTAGTTATCTACTCTTTTTCCACCCTGTAGCATTGCTGTATAGCAACAGATGACCCTAATGTCCTCAAGTTTGGGGGAAGAAGGATCTTTCCTGAAAATATAGGCACAAGTACTCTAAGAATGGGGGGGGGGTACATTCAAGTATTTGCATTCGTGTGTGGGGTAAGAATACCCCCCCTTCCTCCCTGCAGGTGTCGGCTTCATGTTGTAAAGCTCTTAAATCTTACCACACATGCAGGCAATGGGCGGAGAGGCTAGGTTGGGAACCCACTCTTTTCTATAATAATCCCAGGGATATGTTAATGGCCTTAGTTTGGCTCAGTATATTTGGCCGTTCTTGTCATTAGGTAGCCTAAATACAGGGTGTCCATAACGTTTCTTAAAGTTGGGCAATTTATTACAAAAGCAAATGATTATATAAAGCTTTGAAATTTTTTCAATCTTCATCTACCACTTTTTCACTAGCTGAGGGTCAGCGTATATTAATGCCACTAAAGTTGTCCAGTCTCTCCCACACCCTTTATACCCTATTATGCATAAAGCCAGCCATCAATTTGTTCATGCTGAAAAAATATTGTTAAGGGATTTCTTGGATACCCTGTACTACTCTTCCCAAATTCTCTTCCCTCTGGCATTAGTGAGCAACTTGGCTGGACCATTATTTGTTTTTCCTAGGGCCCATCTGGCAACGCCATCAAGGGCATACTATGGCTGGACCAAAGTGCGGCCATGTCATTGCAGTGAATAGCATTTATTGATGACGAAAGTCTATATAAAATTCATTGTTACAACAAAGAGGGAGATTTATACTTCTGAATGTCTGTAATTTCCCCACATAAAATATTTTGAAATTACATAATGTTGGCCCTCCATTAGTAATGAGAGAGGTTTGGTCTTGTAATAGTTTTTCACCTATCTAGGTTACAACTTGCATAGTGGAAACACTGCTGAAAATTACAGCAAAGTTAAGCTACACTGACTAGCAATTTGCTGGATGGAGCTGCATTTCAGGTCACCAAACTGTAGGTCCCTACTGACAAATAAAAGGAATCTTAAATGAGTGCAGATTTGTGGTAAAATTACCATTTTTCCCTCTGTTAGATTACCTAAAGCTCTTTGTCTGAATCCTTTGACATTTGATAAAGATAAAGTGACTGACAGCTATCTAAGGGCAGGCGACTGACTGATGGTGTGATAATTTCAGAGACTTGGGGTTACAATTCACACGGGTACGTTGGAATCTGCAGCCCTTACTATCGCTAACGCTGACCAGGTACGAGAAATCGGGCAACAACTTTATCCACAGAAGCTCCCGAAACCAAAATTCCAGAAGGAGAAGCGGTAGGAATGCAGTTTGTGTGGTGCTTCGTGTTTTAATTTTCTTGATCCTTATTAATGGCATATTCTTTCTATAGATGTTAATTTCCTTTACTGCAAACTATTTTTTAAAAACTTTAATATATCATAATTCAATAGATTACAAAGGCTACAAGGTCCTATCAGAGGTCATCCAAGTCAATCAAAGAGTGACTTTATGAAGTACCCAATATTCCCCATAAATGGCATCAAAGGATTGTATCTAGAATACTGGTTCATGCAGTTTATTGTTAAAGAAGTGCCACATTCTCTCAGAAATATTGATTTTTTTTTAGGTCTCATTACCAAGATGTGGTCATATTCAAGATTGCATATTATTGTTGAATGGAAGTTTGATTGATTGTTAGCCTCATTTTTCACATTTTTAATGAAAAAAATTCTTCCCCAAAGGCTCTGCTGACCGAAATTCATTATACGTCAAGGGTAATTTTACGAGTTCATAATCATTTTCTCCAGTAGTATTTCCATAATTTACAGATTATTTGTCATGTGATCAAGAGTACCCCAATTTTTTTTTCTATATTAGTGAAAATTTAGAAATAAATTAGAAATCAGGCAGATTTGGGGCAAGCCATTAAAAGTGTGATGGTTGCGAGGCAAGAATGAAAACAGTTTATTGATTTTAATGAATAGTGAGGATAGGTGGAGAATGGAAGTCAGGTAGGATATGGAGAAAAGAAAAATATTGGATTTAAAGGTTGGGTAGCTTAGAGGGTTATGTGAGGAGATTAAGGTCATTGCTAAGGGGACAAGACAAGGGTAGTAGGAAGATTGAAAAAGGGAAATAAACTGATCAATGCTAAAAGGAGACAGGCAGAGATTAGGAATCAATTAGAGGAGTTGGAAAGAAATGGTGCCATGGTTAGTGTAATAGTTAAAGAGAAAATAAAGAAAGGAAATATATAATTATTATGCATGAGCCAAGTGGGAAATCTTTTGTTATGAAATGTAGTTATATATGATGGATGATACTGAAATGAAAAGAAGAATAAATTTAAAAATGCTATGAAGTGGGGGGAATTAGAAAATAATGTCCTGAAAGAAAAATAAAAAAAGGTTGAAACAAATATCAATATCAGCCTGGGAAAGGAGCTTATGCAGAGCAAGATAAGAGATAAGCAAAATGATAGCTGGAGGCTGATTCCCAAATCAATGAAAGGATATAAAATGGCCATAGTTACTCTAAAGCATTTAATATGAGCAGGGATAGAATGGAGAGTCAAGTTGGCAAAAAGGAGGGAGAGGGCGGACAATTAAATGACAGGCCAGGAAAGGAATCACATGAATATGAGACTGAATGAATAAGTAAAAATGGTAGTGCAGGGGGAGGTAGGGAATCTAGATGTAGTCATAATGGAGGATAGTATCATTGAAACCTCAAGAGAAGGTTTGATGGCCATGGCTTCAAGGCAGAAGTGATTGCTCTTGCAGGGTGGGGAATAGAGATGATCTGTGATGTAGCCATAAAAAAATGCAGGTGCCTCAAGGATAAATGATGGCTATTGATACAAGAGGGAGGAAATAAGTCGAAAATTGATTGGAACTGAGAGATTCCTAAAATGTGTCAAAACTTGTATGGACTGGATAAAAAGGATGAGACCTGGAGCAAGGATAAGAGTAATGCCAAGTGGACCTAGGTTGAACAAAACTTTGAATGTGGATACAAAGGGAGGCAAATGGCCATCTCAGGAAGTTGAGTCATTAGGGAGGGAAGAAATATATTAGAGGCTAGGGCAAGGAATTGGATATGATGGTTGAAAAGGGATGAGGTACATATGGAAACAGGTAATTAAGATAGTGAAGGAAATAAAAAGATGGATCTGAAAAACAGGGACCACAGATACGAAACTCCATAAGGATTAAAGTGGTTAGGCAAAGCATGTCAAGGTGGGGGTTGGAATTTGGAAAACGGGAAGAGATTTTCAGAGGATGCAGGAAAGGAATGTAAAGAGGTAGAAGAGTATAAGATATTGAGAGGAGATGGTCGCAGGAAAAGAAGGGCATCATGGTTGTTTTAATGGTGCACAAGGATATAATATGCCTGGAGGAAGAGAGCTCCAATGAAAGAGCTAGGAGTAAGGTCTGAAAGGATGATTAGTAACCAATGGTCATTCAAGGAAAAGCAAAATGGGTGAGATTGGTGGTGTATAGCAAGATTGAAAGGGAAAATAGAATACAGTGCAGTGCTGATAGATGAGTTGACGGAGATGAATGCATAGATGATGATTGAAAAATGATTGGTAATGGGCGATTTTAATGCCCTTAGTGGCCTGCTTGGTCAAGATGTAAACATGAATGGATGGATGGTTGACAAATGGCTAGTTGAGTGTGATTTGCATTTTAAAATTTTAGAACTACTAGGAGTCCTACCTGGAGACAGGAATACGAAAAGTGCAATTGATTTTCTCCTTTCTGGTGGAGATGCTCATGTTGGTTGTTGTTGCCGATCATCAAGATGTCTGGCAGAGCAGTTTGAGACCCTTTAAGAAAGGATATGGACTGTATTAGGTTTTCCCTCAAAGCCCTCAAAGCCCACTGTTTGTGTGTGTATGTGTATGTGTGTAGTGCATTCTTCCATTATGTAAGAAAATGAGACGAAGCTCTGGAAAACTTTCAGAATTGACTGGCTTCCATTTTCAGTCCAAGAACAATGATAGCAAAGGCCTAAAGGTTATGGCCATCTCTCAACCCACTGATTAGCCCCTGTCTACCGCAAGTTAATATTACAAATTCTGCCCGGGTACTAATGAATGGTAATATAAGAGTATGATATCTAACTAATTAACCCGGTGCCTCACTGGAATATTCAGCTAAGTGGGGGGAGGCAAGCTAAACTGAACAGATATAGCTAAAATAATCAATGGCATTTAGGGAATGCCAGTAGCGCATATTAGATTAAGAGATAGAGGGGTTATGTTTATCTGCCCCTATAAAAAAAAGGATGGTTCTACTATTCTGAAGATCGAAGCTGTATTCTGTGCCAGATGGAGGGGACATTTTGAAGATCATTTGAACCAAACTGTCGTAGTTGAGACCTGATCACTGATATCTTGAAAAGACATATTGATGAATCCATAAATGGATTACCCACACTTGGTAAAGTTAAATAAGCCATTAAAACCTTGAAGAATAACACACCTCGGTATGGGAGATTACATGCCGCACCCAGTTTGTAGACCAAATTGGGATCTATAGACACTTAAGAGTGCACTGAGTGCCCTCAAGGCATTGCAATTTCCGCACATCCTTGGTCTCACTAGTGATCCGTGATGCCATGGCTGCTGCGAGCCGGAACAATGTCGAGATTATCTTCTGCTAGGCTCCTGGCCATATAGAGATTGCGAGAAATGGGTGACCGGACCAGAGTTTTGCTCCCCACACCCACTGTATGTCAGGTATCAGGTATGCCTTTTGAGCTGCATGTCAAAGAAGATGGGAGACGGCTCATGATAATCTAAATTTGAGTGCCATTGTGCCGAGACTTTGCACATAGACCTACCCCACAATGCCTCGACTGGTTTATGGGTTTTTTGTTGCTGCTACATGTGGTATGCATCGTCATTTGATGTATCGCTTCCCTGAATCTTATTGTGATGACTGCTTGATACCGCTTTGAGCCCAGCACATTTTTGTAGAATATACAAGTCTGCAGGAACTTTGCTTGCATTACCTATTCCTTTACAGAGGCGAGTGGGATTTCTACCACTTCTCCTTTATACTCAGGACTGGGCAGGTGGAGTTCTTGAAAGAGGCGAGCCTCCACCCCCCACCTCTGACTGGAGATCATGCATTCTGGGTTGTTGATATAACAGGCCTGTGCCCTGACGTTAAAGTCACCCATCCAGGATGAGGTTGGGTTGGGTGATATTGTGGTGCTGATGGGGGAAAAAATGCTGGAATAGTGGGTTAAGCTTGTGGGATTTGTTGTCAGGGCATACTTTGATTGTAGTTCTAGTTATGTCTTGGAGGAGGGGGGGGGGGGTTAGTGCACACACTGGTATCTTTGAAGTTTCTGGAATTGTTTACTAGGGTGATGAGTTCACTGCTAATGCCTCAATTCGAGTCCTGGTAAAGTTTGGAAAAGAAGTGGCATTTGTCCAGAGTTTTGTTTATTCTAAGATGGCAATGTGTATGTTGTGTTGTTTCAAGAAGTTTGTGAGTTCATTTTTTTTTTATTGTTAATACTGTCTATATTCAGTTATGTCTATATATACAGTGTGTGTTTGGTGCTGCTTTTGCAGGAAGAAATGGGATGGGGTGGTAATGGATGAGATGGTGTTGATATGGGTGCAGAAATAAGGGGTTGATGTTAGGTGTATTGGAGGAAAGCGGAGTTACATGCAGACCAGGTCCATGTGGTTGATTACTTTTTTTGTTGAGGCAATTTTTGTATATGTGGAGTGAGTTTAGCTTTTACAATAGTTGCATTGGACTGAATCCTTAGTCTGTCGGCTCGAGGCGATGTTTGGAGCATGTTGGATGCGTGTATTTGTAATGAGTTCAGGGTTGCTTTCATTATCTCCGGCTAGAAGGAGAATCCGAGAAATGACCACCCGACACTCATTTCTTTGTGTTGCAAAGATGTGTAGCGTGTCATGGTGAGGGTTGTGATACTTGTCCGGGTGACTGAAGCCATTCTCACGTTGGGTTTGGTGTATTTAAAGAACTTCTTTTTTTATAATTTCCCTCATACCGTCATCCGGTATATATCGTAAAAGGTAACTAATCCTGGATAAGGGCTGCTGGCCTGGCAAGCCACGAATGGGTGTTTAAGTGCACCAACCTCGCTGTGAAAAAGCGGTTGATGTTAGTTGCAAATACCCTGATTGTAGTTTCCCCTAATGTAAACTTAATTCTCCCTTGTTGCAGTGGGCTGCTGCACAGAAATCCAGATGTGGGTCTTTGGTGCATTCCATTACCTACGGATGAGCCTGTGGTATATCGAACTCAGCGTTACCTCGCACAGTCGCAAACTGTTCCTCGTCCCATTCAGTTCCAAGGCTTCTTCACTTGCGGGAACATGTTTCTGGCTTGCGGCATGATCATTGGATCCCTCTACTTTCTGATGCTGTGCTCGTTTCGATGGACGAGGAACCTCCTAATAAAAGTATGTGTCAAAATGTTGGTATAGTCCTGAAACAGGGACTGGCGAGGTAATGTTTGGTCTTGTTTTATTTAGGTTGAGTTGTGTGTGTATGTAGGGGGGAGTGGGGTCACGGTGAAAGTTTTACTTAAATTTCACCCTCACCCCAAAAGGGAACAATACCTATCAATGCTATAAAGTACCCTCCCCATCTCATCCAGTCAAGATTCATTCCCAGGCAGAGAAGATCTTAATTTCCCTCCATCACACCCCTCCTTGCTTGGAGACATATTTTAGACAATATCACCCACTTCTTCCTCTGAGAGCCCTCTAGTGGTTGTCATTTGAAACGTGGGCCAATATGCTGTTGACACTTGGAGAATTGGAGCCCTTCGGGAGCCGAATGCCCACAGATGGATCTGTGGGCACGGCGATTTGTTTCCCTGGGCGCCGTGCTGACTGGCCTCAGTTTAGCCTCTGGGTCATTCCATCCGAATTCAACAAGGGACATTTAGTCACCATCACCGATTTTGATGAAAATTGGTATACAGGTTGATTTTGATGAGAGAAAAACAATGAGACACTTCCCAGCCCTCAATTTTGAATAGCTCAAAAGTTATAACCTGTCAAAGTTGAGAAAAATTGTCAAATTTCTTGATACCAGCATTGATAAAAAAATTATTTCTCCCTTATTATAGCACATAAAACAATGAATTATGTTGTTTTTTTTTAAGCTTAAGGGTTGCTCTAAACATTTTTAACAACAAAATTAATTTTTGGTAAAAAAAAATTTGTTTGACCTTTAAAAAAAATATATTGGTATCAATAAATTTTTGTGTAAATTTTTTTAAAAATATATATGCCTTTAGACTACAATATAAGATAAATTTCATTCTGGGTTTTTCATTATATCAGGAGTTATGATCAATTTTGTAACCACTGGTATGGCCATTTTTTGCTATCTTCACAAATAATTTTTTTTTATATGCATCTTTTTCATATTAACAGAGTTACGTCATATTCACAGAGTTAGTTATCAATTATTAGATGCCTAAGTATTATATTTGAATGCTTTTAATATATACTCGTGTATTAGAATCATTAATTCTATAGATATGTGTTAAATCCTACCTACAAGAAAAAATTAACTTTCAGTAATTTTTTATTTAAAATTATAAATATTTTTAAAGCTACCTACCTATGTATTTAATTTATAATTTGCTATGGTCAATGGTGGCAGAGCCACTACCAACAGTTAAGATACCTGCATAACTGCTGGTATCCCCATCGCCTAAGGGGCCACTCCTGATAGCTCAGCAAAAAAGCCACAGGTCCCACCCAACCTCCCAAAATGAATTTATTCTTTTTATAATAATTTAGGAATCAATTTTTTTCTGCATTATTTCTGTTGATTTTAATTGTTCATTTTTAGATAGTTTGTAAGTTCTTCCTGTTGCTGTTACAGGCTCAACAATGCTCAATATGTCATCTAATGGCAATACTAATACATCTGGTTTTCTTGGATATTTAAATGAATTTGATGGTCCTTCTGGTTCTAGGAATGTTATTTTAACAGTCATTTTCTCAACATTGGTATCCAATACACACCCTAAGTACCATTTGTCATCATACTTAGCAGTGACAAATCCTTTTACATCCTTCAATAATATTGCCTCTGTATAGGATATTTTCACTTTCTTGAATTCTGATGCAGATGATATTGTTTTCACTCTTAGTTCATTTTCATTAACTAGCTCAAAACTGCCCCGTAAGGGCGCGGCGATTTGCCATCCTGGCCGCCGTGCTGACGGGATCCAGCGCTCCGTCCGGCCCCAGCTTAGCGTCTCTTCCTTCCTTCAGATAGCCCGATTTCTCCCCTACCTCGTCGCTTTTCATACAACCTCTCCCACAACTTTCTCTGGTCAGCCTCTAATTTCACAGGGTAGATGCTGACCTTCTTCTCAGCCAACCTTCCCGGATCGGGGCTGAGGGGGGAGGGGACAATATTCCCTAACCCCTGAGCTCCGGTCTGGGGTGGCTGGCTTTTAACAACCTGCTTCATCCCCACCCATACCTTCCTCACATCCCTTTTCCTCTCCTCTTCAAAATCTATTAATTTTTACGCCGTGTTTAAGGTTGAGCCGCCATGCCGATGGACTGCCAGGCCACCAGGCGGGAGGGGTGGTCCCAAATGGCGGCGCCTGGCTCTGCCAGGCCTGTAAGCACCTCTTGCAGTGCGGGCAACTGCAAGAGGTGATGAGCTATTGCGTCCCGTATTAAAAAGAGGGTCACCATGCCCATGTATGAAAAAAAACAAAAACCCCAACCCCCATCTTCCCCCAAAACATCTACGGAGCCGCCCTCGGGCAGCTCCACCAAGAAAATGGAGGTCCTCCCCCTTGTGCTTGCGCAGGGGACCCTCCATACTTCTTTAACCGGAGAGGAGGCTTACTCCTCTCCTACGCCTACGGGTGTAGGGGACTCCCCCTCACCCCCTTCTCTGGAGGTGCTTTCGGGCACCTCCCTATCTCCAGCGGCAGTCCCTCCTTTGCTTTCTAAGGGGACTGCCAAGAAAGCCAGCAGGCAGCCCATTGCCGACCGCCCCTCGTGCAAGCGGCTCGGTAGGGCAAACCCCCTTAGGGGGGAGAGGGAAGCCAGGCCCCTTCGGTCGCTTCCCTCAAAAGACCTGCTGGCAAGAATTTTAAACCTTGCTGGGGTCAAGGCCTGTGCCTCCCCACACAAGACTGGCGACACTGCCAAGGGGACCTGCGATGTCCTGGGAGGGGATGGCCAACTGGAGGCCCCTCCTGTGATAGACATGGTCCTTGAGGAGACCCAGCCTCAGACGGTAGGGCCTTCCATGGGGGGGAATCCGGGCTCGGCGCCAAGCACCGAACCCGAATCCGCCCCCTATGCAAGGTCCCCCTCAAATGGCCGAGGGCTCCGAGGCAGTAAAAGGAGGGAAGGGATCTCCTCCGACAGGTGCCCCTACGACTACCAGGACCTTCTCCATTTCGGAGAGGGACCTGGCTGAGGCCGGCCCATCTGGCATGGGGGCTTCTGCCGGCGGAGGTGAGAAGCGGGTTCATTCCCCGCCCTCCTCTCCTAAAAAGAAAAAGACGAAGAAAACTCGGGGCTCCTCTCCATCCGCGGGGGCTGCGGGGACGGATGGGTCTGCTACCACTTTGGTAGGCGACCAAGCCAAGATCGGCACATCCGGCCCCTATACCCCCTAGTGTGCGGAGCCCCTGACTAAGAATAACACCAAGAATGCACAGGGCGGAGCCTCGATGACATCGGGGCCCCTCATTCAGAGGTTACCTGGCGTTTTCGAGCCCGCTGGCTTCAAACGCTTCCTCGTTATTCGCTCCACTGATGGCACCATGTTGGCCAAGGGCAACATGATCCATCAGAGGAGAGGATTAGCTAGTGCAATTGGTAGAGAGCCGAAGGTAACCCGTTTCTCGGACGGGAGCCTTCTGGCGAATGCGGCGAATCCCGCCGAGGCGGCTAAGATTAGTGCTCTTCGGACACTTCATGGCACCCCGGTGAGTGTGACGCCGCACTCTACCATGAACTTTGTGAAAGGAGTAGTTTATGCGAGGGAACTCGTTGACTACTCTATTGAGGACATCACCCTAGAGCTGACCGACCATGGGGCGGTCAAGGTCGAACGTGTGATAAGAAAACAGGGAGGGGCCTCGAGACCCACCCCTACACTCTTCGTCACGTTCGACTGTGACAAGCTCCCTGAGTCGGTGCGTGCCGGTTGGTACCGCTACCGCGTGAAGGCATTCGTGCCACTGCCGCGGCGGTGCTATTACTGTCACCGCTTCGGCCATACGAATCGATCATGTAGACGTGCAAAATCGGGGTCACCCGAAGTCTGTGTAAATTGCTCCAAGGTCGCACACGATAAGTCCAAATCGTGTGTGGCCAAGTGTGTCAATTGCGGAGAGCCGCACCCTGCTTCTTCGAAGCAATGTGGTGCATATCTCCTGGAGAAAGAAATCCTGGCCGTTCAGGCCCAGGATCGACTCTTATTCCGCGAGGCTAAGGACTTGGTCCTGGCGCGCCCGGCTCTGCCTGGGACGTCATATGCCTCAATAGTTATGAAAGCACCCTCTGCTCCTGGCCCATCCAGGCCAACGAGCACGGTTGTTTCCGCACCCATTCGGAGCCCTTCTGCGGGCTCTACTACACCCGGGCGCTTCCCTGGTAAAGCTGGCGGCAAAAAGGGTTCACACCCAGCCCCGGCTAAAACCAGGGCTCCCCCCTCTTCCCCCAGCGTGACCGTTTCCCGTAAGGCGAAACGGCCACGCGCCTCCACAGAGTGGTTAGACTCGCAGGAGGCAACACCACTGAAGATGGTCGCTAGGCCATCTTCCAGGGTTCCTAAAGCTGTTCCCTAAAAGGAGGACAGCAACAAAGGAGCTTTGGCCCCTTCGCCCACGCCCCGAGGTGGAGCGAGTGGCTCATGGACGGTGGTTCCTCGAAAAGAGGGCCCCAAGCCGCAACGCCCGCCTAAGGTTTCAAGGCGGAGGGAGGAAAAGACTCGCATGGCGAGCCCAACCTCCCCCAATAAGTCCTCGAAGGCGACAGCGTCTTCAGCGCTTTGTCCGGCCAACAGCGCCCGGGGTACAAGGGTCTTGCGACCCCACCACCGCGGGATGGCTGAGCTGGGGGATGCGCGGTTTACACCCGGCATGATGTCTCCGTTCTTCCTTTCTCTTTAGATACCTCCTTTCAGGCAGTGGCTGTGCAGCTGCACCTGGATAGGAGGTATACTATCATTTCTGCGTACATTCCACCGTCAGCTGACTGCGACGCGGGGGACTTCCGCTGCGTCGTGGCACGGTTGCCGAGGCCCTATCTCTTTCTTGGAGATCTGAACGGCAGGCATCCTCTCTGGGGAGATTACTCCATAAATCCCAGGGGACAAGTCCTTGCCGATCTGATCGAAGAGCTTGAGATGGGTGTCCTAAACGTGGATGAGTTTACGCATCACTGTCCGAGAACCGCTTCATTTTCTTGCCTTGACCTATCTTTGTGCTCTTCGGATGCACAGCCTGATTTTGATTGGGGGGTGGTCGATGACTTCCATGGTAGTGATCACTTTCCCATTCAAATATCATTTTCAGGGCAACTGCCGCCTGAGAGACCACCTCGGTGGTGCTTGGCGCGGGCGCGGTGGCCTGCATTTCAGGAAATGACTGAATTCTCTATCTCAGTCGAGGAGTTTAGGTCGGTAGATGAGGCCGTTGAGTTCTTCTCCGGCAACCTCATCGCCGTGGGCCTGACTACTATTCCTAGGACGTCTGGCCGTTTTGCACGCCGACCACTCCCATGGTGGTCGGCCGAGTGTGAGACGGCGCTCAAACAGAAGCGTTATGCCTACATGCGCTTTAAGCGCCGCCCGAACGATTTCACTGTTGCTGAATTTCGTCGGGCTAGGGCTAGGTTCCGGTATATTTCGAAGCACGCCCGCCGCTCTTCTTGGCGGGCATACGTGTCTTCACTTAACGGGAAGACCCGTTTAGCTGAGGTGTGGAAGCGAGTCAAAAGGATTCGGGGCAAGTTCTCGCAGGACCCCCCTCCCGTTCTCCAGGAGAATAGGACCGCAATCTCGGACCCCGCGTCCGTGGCGGAATCCTTCGCGACCGCTTTTTCTGCATTCTCTAGCCGTGATGCTGCTCCGCCAGCATTCAATGCACGTCGTGATGTCGCGGAAGGCCGCCGTCTGGACTTTACCTCCAGAGGCGGAGAACCCTTCAACGACAAGTTTACTGTAAGCGAGTTGCGTTCCGCTCTCGCTTCGTGCGCGGACACCGCCCATGGTCCGGACGATGTCCCGTACGCCATGCTTCGACACATAGGTGAGCGAGGCATGGCCTTTCTGTTAGATTTGTTCAACAGGATCTGGGTGGAAGGTCTTCTCCCAGACTCCTGGCGAATCGCTACTGTGCTTGCCTTTCGCAAACCGGGGAGAGATCACTCTACTCCGACCGGTTTCCGCCCAATCTCTCTAACCTCTTGCGTGTGCAAGTTGATGGAGAAATTGGTAAATGTTAGATTAGCCTTTTTCCTGGACAGCGGAGGCCATCTGTCTTCCACACAGTGCGGCTTCCGCAAGTTCCACTCCACGTCGGATGCTCTGCTCCGACTGGAAAATGCCGTCTGCGAGGCTTTCCTTCGTAGACAGCACTACGCCACGGTGTTTTTCGATCTGGAGAAGGCCTATGATACCGCATGGCGATACGGTATCATGGAGACTCTCCACACGATGGGGGCGAGGGGACGCCTCCCAATTTTTATATCTGAATTTTTGCAGAGATCGTCGATTCCGCGTAGGGGTGGGGGGAGCCCTCTCCGGCCCAAAGGAGCAGGAAGAGGGTGTCCCGCAGGGAAGTGTCCTCAGTGTCACACTCTTTGCCCTGAGCATCAACGGCATCACCTCGGTGCTGCCGGAAGATGTTCTCGCTACGCTCTACGTGGACGACCTTTCGATCTCTTTTGGCGCGGCCCAGATGCCAACTCTGGAGCGTCGACTCCAACAAGCATTGAACCGCGTCTCTCGCTATGCCGAAGCGCACAGGTTTCGGTTTTCTTTGGGTAAGACTAAGGTGGTGCACTTCTGCCGCCATCCATGGCTTCACCCCGACCCAGATTTGTTTCTTAAAGGGGTGCGCCTGGATGTGGTTGAGTCGCACCGTTTCCTTGGTCTTGTATTCGACCGACGCCTCACCTGGGAGGCTCATATTCGCAGCCTTAGGGTCTCTTGTACCCGCGCCATGGACATTCTCCGTTCCGTGACGTTCAGCGCTTGGGGCGCTGATAGGGCTACTGCCTTACTTTTTTATCGATCCTTTGTTCGTTCGAAGCTCGACTACGGATGCGAGTTTTATGCATCCGCAGCCGAGCGTTTATTGCGGAAGGTGGATTCGATCCACCACACCGGCCTTCGCCTTGCGACCAGTGCCTTCCGCACTTCCCCCATTGAGAGCCTGTTGGTCGATGCTGGGGAGATGCCACTCGCTCTGCGCCGCGTGCAGTGAATCACTCGCCTGTTTTCGCGAGCCTGTCGCCTCCCTCCGTCGCCAACAGCTCTCACTGCATCCGTAGCTGATCTCGATGGTGCCTATGCCGTCGAGAGACGCCAGTCATACCCTAAGCCTTTTGGGTTTAGGGCCAGCAAACTCATTCGAGAGGTAGATATCGCTCTCGGGCCGGTGGCGCCCCTGGTTTTGCCCAGGACGCCACCCTGGAGGGTACCACATTTGGCTATTTGTCGCCACGCCTCTGCTCCCAAAGCTTGTACTGCGCCGGGAGTATTGCGTTCGACCTTTTTTGAGCACACATCGTGTCACGCTGGAACCGTGCCAGTGTATACGGATGGCTCCAAGTCCCAAGAGGGGGTCGCCTTCCACGCCCTATCCCCTCTGTTTGAAGTCAGCGGGGCTCTACCAGGCGCTGCGTGTCTTCACGGCCGAGCTGGTGGCAATACACCACTCGGTACGGGAGATTACGCGACGTGCCCGGTTCGGAGACCGGATTGTGATCTATAGCGACTCACATAGCGCCCTGAGTGCTCTCGGGGCATTGGAATCTCCGCATCCCCTGGTTCGCGATATCCGTGACGCCACGGTTTTGGCGAGCCGGTCAGATGTCGAGATTATCTTCTGCTGGGTTCCTGGACATGTAGGAATTGCGGGGAATGAGCGCGCCGATGAGGGCGCCAAAGAGTCCGCGAGGACTCTGCGACCGGACCAGCGTTTCGCTCTTCCTCACACCGACTACATGGCAGGAATACGGGCAGCTCTTCGGACTGCTTGGCAAAGAAGATGGGAGACGGTCGAAGGGAACTTAAAGTTGCGTGCCATTGCGCCGCGACTGTTCCCATGGACCTATCCCCCAATGCCGCGGCGGCTTCAGGTTGCTTCCTGTCGTCTTCGAATCGGACACACTCGTGTGACGCATCGCTACTTGATGGAGCGCTCGCATGCGCCCTATTGCAACGACTGCGTCGTCCCCCAGACTGTTCGGCATATTCTTGTCGAATGTCCCATTCTGGGTGATCTTCGCGCACGATACCTGTCTCGGTACCGGGATGGGCGGGGTCGCTACCGCCTGTCCCTTGTACTCGGGACGAGTGCGTGCACCATGACTGGTGGACTTATTGACTTTTGGGGGGAGGCCGGCCTTCTCCCCTTTTTTTAAGGTTCCTTTTTTTGTTATTGTTTTGTTTGTAGGTTGCACTCTCCTGCACCGGGGTGAGGGGGACCTCCCCCGCTGCCGGAGATTGCTTCGATTGTTAAGTTTTTCCAATTTATATCATTGTTAAGTTTTCATATTTTTACTTTAAAGTAGCCTAGTTCTAGGCTGTCGTGTTTTTCGGCGACTTATGCCCAAGTGGGTAGTTGCCAGATGGGCTCCATAAAATTAAAATAAAAAAAAAAATGGCTCAAAACTGTGTAATTTTGGGGTACCAATTATTGCAGAGGCCTGGTCAAATCTTTCTTGCAAATAATTTTTTTCTTCAATGTATTCACTATTTGGGACATATGAAAATTTGATTCCCTTAATGTGTCTTTCAGCAAAATCAAAGAGCTGTTGAGGAGTCATTATCTGATCATTATATGCTCTTTGCAGGTTAGCTTTTGCTGCTAGTCTTTTTACTGTGCCCCCTACACCATCGCATGGTCCTTTTCCATGAGATGTAGCAAAGAAATGCCATTCTGCTTCCAATCCAAAATCTGATTTATGGTGACATAAATTAATAAAGTTTTTAAAATTTTTATATTGTGACGCAGCTCCATCAGAAAAATATATAATTTTTGTTATTGGGAATGTGAGTTCTTTTTTAAAAAATTCAATAATTTTTTTTTTTTAAATAAATGGACTGCAACAGTGTCATGCTTCAAGCAGTTTGAAATCACAACAAAACTTATTGTTGTGTTTCCCCAGCTTCTTTGTAGTAGGAAAGAAAGGGATGTAATGTAGCTTGGAAGTTATTCCAGTGGTACCCTTGTGCTGCATCCTGAAGAAGGAATGAGTAATTTTCAGCAAAATCGCATACTTCTAAGATTTCACCATCTTTTAGTTCTTCTTTTTTAGTTGAACAAAATTGTGCCTGCTTTTTTGCTATGAAATCATGTTTTTTTAAATTGAGAAGACTTAAGGTAAAAGTGTCTATAAATTCTTCAGTTGTTCTTGAAACAAGCTCTAAAGTTGAGCGATCAGTTGAGAGCCACTGCTTGTAATTTACCTCATCAATCATATTGTCATCCAAAATTTTAGTAACATATAGTTTTAGTTCGTCTATTTTAGAAAAACATTCTGAGCATTCATCAAAATAGCACTCATAAGTTGGAGGGTCACATGTAATGAATGATAGACATGTTTTGTAATCATCTAAATGCAGGTCACTGTCTTTTGTCAACTGTGGTAGCCTTGTACCAATAATCATCAGTTTAACATTTTGATGATGTGTGCAAACACACACACTGTGAGTTCCTGCACCACCAGCTAATACACACTCGTTGGGTCTCAGCTCAGCAAATTTTGAAAAGCCAATCTTAGTGTCTGGGTATTTTGTTTTTAATAAATCATAAATTTCTTTTAAATTTCCCAAAATTAAGTATTTTTGTTCATGAGTTTTCTGTCAATCTTTTCTAACACTCTTGAAATCTTTTTTCCCTGGCATAATTCTGCTTACTTCTTCATTTTTATAAAAGTCTTCTACTACTTTAATTGTTTCTGATGGAAATGTACCTTTTCTTTTGCTTGGCAATGACATTATTCCTTCTTCCATTGCTAGTTTTTTAGCTTGTCTGGCTATGTAATTAGTAACATTAAATTCAGATTTAATTTTGGATAAGCTCCAGCTTTTTGGCAAAACAGTTCAGATTTGCAGCTGCTCAGACCTTTTACTAGTAGTTTGAAATTTCTCCTTCAGTTGATTTATCATTTCTTCACCATCTTTACTTGATTCTGTTCTAGAAGACTCTGGTTCTTGATCCAAGGGTAATGGATATTTTGTTGCAGAGCCTACAGTTCTGAGTTTACTTGAAATGGATTTTTGAATTTTATTCATTTTATCTGAACTATATTTTTTTACTACATCCATTTTAAATTTCTTGACTGGTGACTCTCCAATAGCTATTAATGATTTATTTAATTCAGTTAATGCTTCTTGTGATTCTTCCTGTTCAGTAATTGGCTCAATTTCCATTCTTTCTTTTGAAAGGCTTGGATTCGTATTTTGAGATGAAGAACTATCATCATCAGCTATCTCTTTTCTGCAGTTATCACAGATTTTTTGGTCCTTAAAATTTTTTAATTTTGGATATTCTCTTATTAAGTCTTCTGAAATTAGTCTCAGATTTTTCTTTATTAATTTTTTGTGACCTTTGTAAGGATCGCAGCAATACTTAATATTTAAAAAATGCTTTCTCTTCTCATCCATAATAATTTGTTAAAATACAAATAATTGGTAATGCAAATTATTAATTACTTTTTTATCTAAATATTAAACTTTCTGAAAAAAAAGAAAAATTTTTAAATTAGCTTTCATAGTTTATAAAGTAACACCTAATAGGTAAAATTTATAACATAAAAATAGGTAAAAATTGGCATACCAATGGTTACAAAATTGATCATAACTCCTGATATAATGAAAAACCCAGAATGAAATTTATCTTATATTGTAGTCTAAAGGCATATATATTTAAAAAAAAAATTACACAAAAATTTATTGATACCAATATATTTTTTTAAAGGTCAAAAAAACTTTTTTATCAAAAATTAATTTTGTTGTTAAAAATGTTTAGAGCAACCCTTAAGCTTAAAAAAAATACATAATTCATTGTTTTATGTGCTATAATAAGGGAGAAATAATTTTTTTATCAATGCTGGTATCAAGAAATTTGACAATTCTTCTCAACTTTGACAGGTTATAACTTTTGAGCTATTCAAAATTGAGGGCTGGGAAGTGTCTCATTGTTTTTCTCTCATCGAATTCAACCTGTATACCAATATTCAGCAAAATCGGTGATGGTGACTTAAAATTTCCCCCCAAATTGGTTGATTTCATATGGAATGACCCCTCTCCTTTCTGCTGACAGCCTGCGTTTTTGCCCTACTCCCTCGCTCTGCCTACAACCTCTGCCATAACTTTCTCTGGTCGGCCTCTAATTTCACAAGGTAGATGCCGACCAGCTTCCTCTCACTCAACTATCCCGGATCTGGGATGACGGGGGAAGGGACAATGCCCCTTCACCCCCTGAGCTTCGGTTTGGGGTGGTGTGCTTTTAACAACCTGCTTCATCCCCACCCACATCTTCCTCACATATCCCTTTCTCTCTCCTTTCAATCTCTATTGATTTTACGCCCAGCCCAAGGTAGAGCCGCCATGCCGAAGGGCTGCCTGGCCACTGGGCAGAAAGGTGTGGTCCTAAATGGCTGCAGCTGGATCTGCCGGCCCCGTGTTCACCCCTAGCAGAGCAGGCTACTGCAGCGGGTGATTAGCCTTTGCTTCCCATATAACTAATAGGGTCCCGATGCCCGATGATGAGAATTTAAAAAAATAAAAAACACTTCGGCCAGCTCCACCGAAAAATGGAGGTCCCCCTGTGCTTTCGCAGGGCGGCTTACTCCTTCCCTTTGCCTACGGGTGTAGGGGACTCCCCCTCACATTCTCTGGAGCCGGCATTGGAAGAGTTACTTTCCCCACGGGCAATCTCCTTTTTACTTTCTAAGGGGACTGCCAAGAAAGACAGGCGGCCCATAATGGCACGACAGGGCCCGTCGAACCCTTCGCTCTAAAGACCAGCGAGCTCGAATATTGATTTTAGAGGAGGTCACCGTACGTGACTCCCTCTCTTCCCCTACCAAAGACGTTCTGACCAATGGGACCTGAAATGTCCTGGGGGGGGGGAGGGCACATGGAGCCTCGATTACGTCGGGGCCCCTCATTTAGAGACTACCTGGCGTTTTCGAGCCCGCTGGCTTCAAACTCTTCCTCGTTATTCGCTCCAGGGATGACAGCATGTTGGCTAAGGAAAACATGATCCATCAGAGGAGATCTCTAGCTTGTGTGATTGGTAGAGAGCCGAAGGTGATCCGTTTTTCGGACGGGAGCCTTTTGGCGAATGCGTCGAATCCCTCCGAGGGGCACGCCTGTGAGTCACGCCGCACTCTACCATGAACTTCGTGAAAGTAGTAGTTAATGGGAGGGAACTCGTGGACTACTCTATAGAAGACATCACCTTAGAGCTGGCCGACCATGAGGCGGTCAAGGTCGAGCGTGTGATGAGAAAACAGGTAGGTGCCTCTAGACCCACCCCTACACTCATCGTCACGTTCGACTGTAACAAGCTCCCTGAGTCGGTGCGTGCCCGTTGGTCTCGCTACCGCGTGAAGGCATTCGTGCCACTGCCGCGGAAGTGCTACTACTGTCACCGCTTCGGCCATACTAATCGCTCCTGTCGACGTGCAAAGTCGGGGTTACCCGAAGTCTTTGTAAGATGCTCTAGGGCCGCACACGATAAGTCCAAATCGTGTGTGGCCAAGTGTGTCAATTGCGAAGAGCCGCACACCGCTTCTTCGAGCCAATGCGGTGCGTAACTCCTTGAGAAGGCAATCCTGCCGTTCAGGTTCAGGATCGTCTTGGTCATGGCGCGCCCGGTGCTACCTCGTATATCCTATGCCTCAATATGAAGAAAAACACCCTCTGCTCCTGGCCCCTCCAGGCCTACGAGCACGGTGGTTTCCGCGCCCATTCTGAACCTTTCTGCGCTCCCCTTATAAAGCTGGCTGCACAAAGAGTTCACACCCACCCCCGGCTAAAACCAGGGCTCCCCTCCCTTGCACCAGCGTGACCGTTTCCCGTAAGGCGAAACGGCCGCCGGTTTCCACCGAATCGCTAGACTCGCAGGAGGCAACACCCCAGAAGTTGTTTGTGAGGCCATCTTCCTGGGTTCCTAAAGCTGCCCCCCCGAAACGAGGACAGCACTAAAGGAGCTTCGGCTCCTTCGCCCACACCCAATAGTGGGTTGGGTGACTCGGAGACGGTGGGTCCTCCAAAATATGGACCCCCGCCTCCGAAGCCGCCCCGCTCACATATGGTTTCGAGGTGGAGCTGCCCCTGCATAGGTGGTATACTATTATTTCTGCGTACATTCCACCGTCAGCCGACTTAGACTTGGGCAACTTCCGCGCGTCGTGGCATCGTTGCCGGGGCCCTTTCTCTTGCTTGGGGATCTGGGGAAACTATTCGATTAATCCCCCTTGCCGACCTGTTCCACCAGCTGGATATAGGTGTCCTAAATGTGGATGAGTTTACGCAGCACTGCCCGAGAACAGTTTCATTTTCCTGTCGATCTATCTTTTTGCTCTCCGGATGCGATGCACAGCCTGATTCTGGGTGTGGGTGGCCGATGGCCTCGATAGTAGTGATCACTTTCCCATTCAAATGTCATTTTCTGGGCCCGTGCCAGGAAATGACTGATTTAACTATCTCACTCGAGGAATTTAGGTCGGTTGATGAGGCCATCGAGTTCTCCGGCAACTTCATCGCCGTTTGCCTAAATACTATTCCTAGAATGTTTGGCCGTTTTACACGCCGACCACTCCCGTGGTCGTCAGCAGTGTGAGACGGCCCTCAAACAGAAGCGTTATGCCTACATGCGCTATAAGCGCCGCCCGAACGATTTCACTGTGTGTGAATTTCGCTTGACGGGCATGTGTCTTCACTTAACGGGGCGCCCCCTCTACCAGATGTGTGGAAGCGAGTCAAAAGGATTCGGGTGAAGTTTCAAGTTTCGCAGGACCTCACTTCCGTTCTCGAGGATAATGGGACCGGAATCTCTGACCCCGCGTCCGTGGCGGAATCCTTTGCGACCGCTTTCTCCGCATTCTCTAGCCGGGATGCTGCTCCGCCAGCATTCAATGTCACGAAAGGCCTCCGACTGGACTTTACCTCCAGAGGCGGAGAACCCTTAAACCACAGGTTTACTGTGAGTGAGGTGCGTTCCGCTCTTGCTTCGTGCGCAGAGACCGTCCCCTGGTCCGGACGATGTCCCGTACGCCATGCTTCGACACCTGGGTGAGCGAAGCATTGCCTTTCTGTTAGATTTGTAAAACAGAATCTGGGTAGAGAGTATCCTCCCAGATTCCTGGCGAATCGCTACTGTGCTTGCTTTTTGCAAACCGGGGAGAGATCATTATCACAGCCGGTTTCCGCACAGTGTGCCTTCTGCAAGTTCCACTCCACATCAGATGCTCTGTTGCGACTGTAAAAACCCGTCTGCTAGTCCTTCCTTCGTAGGCAGCACTACGCCACGATGTTTTTCCATCTGGAGAAGGCCTATGATACCTCATTGCAATAAGGTGTCATGGAGACCTTCTACACGATGGGGGCCAGGAAACGCGCCTCCCTATCTTTATATTTTGACCATCTTTGACCATTTATCGCCACGCCTCTGCTCCCAAAGTTTCTACAGCGCCGGGAGTATTGGCCCCAAGTCCCAAGAGTGGGTCGGTTTCCACGCCGTATCCTCTCCGTTTGAAGTCAGTTGGGCTCTGCGTCTGTCTTCACTGCCGAGCTGGTTGCAATGCACCGCTCAGTACAGGAGATTACGCCACGTGCCCGGTTCGGAGGCCCGATTGTGATTTATAGCGACTCACAAAGCGCCCTGACTTCTATCGGGGCATTGGAATCTCGGCATCCCCTGCTTCGCGAGATCCGTGACGTCACGTTTTTGGTGAGCCGGCCGTATTTCGAGATTATCTTCTGCTGGGTTCTTGGACATGTAGGAACTGCGGTAAATGAGCGCGTCAAAGAGTCCGCGAGGACTGGGCGACCAGACCAGCGTTTCCCTCTTCCTCACACCAATTTCATGGCAGGAATACGGCCAGCTCTCCGTGTTGCTTGGCAAACAAGATGGGAGACGGTCGAGGCGAACCTAAAGTTGCGTGCCATTGCGCCCCGATTGTTCCAATGGACACCCGCCCCCCTAATACCCCGACGGCTTCAGGTTGCTTTCTCTCGTCTCGGAATTGGACATACCTTATTGCGACGATTGCGTTCCTCCCCCCCACTGTTCTGCACATTTTTTTTTTAATGTCCCAGCCTATGTGATTTTTGCGTACGTTCCTTTTCCCGGTACAGGGATGAGCTGGGTCGCTACCGCTTGTCCCATGTACTGGGAACGAGTTCGTGCACACTGACATACGGACTAGCTGACCCTTTGGAAGAGGCTGGCCTCTTCCACTTTATTTGACTCTTTGTTGTAGATCGCATTCTTCCTGCGCCGGAGAGCGCCTCCTTGTTGCTTTTTTACTTATTTTTTTTGTTATATTTGTTTTTTTTTAAGCTTGTGTCTTACCTTTTTATCTTTATTTACTTTTTTTTTAATCTAGCCTCCTATTATTAGGCTTTGCGTGAATTACGGCGACTTTTGCCTGAGTAGGCAGTCGCCAGATGGGCTTTTAAAACTTAAAATTAAGAAAAATCTTCCCATAGCTCTTGAAAAAAAGAACGAAAGACTTAAGTCTCTTTGGATAAGATTAAATCTCTCGCTTTCGTCCTAGATCACTTACTCTCTTCATGGGATTATTTTACTAGTATGTGTTCTTAATCTTGGCGTTTCTTTAGTGATGAACTTACAGTGATTATGGTCACATTTAGTTGCCTTCTTCGACGCATGGCTGACATGAAAGGGGGGGAGGGGTCATCTCCCAATCAAGATGACAGAAACCTGTCAATATTTGTTGTTTCAGTACCCAGAGATTATGACTGCGGGGGTGTTCAGCCAGGCCGGGCCCACCCAAGAGCAATTGGAGACTCTGAGCTTTACGTCCACCTTGGTGGGACGAGGCTGGCCGGAGAAGTTGGCAGAACCCTCCGACGAGCACGCAGCGGCCCCCGAGGCCAAAATCATCGTTAAGGTAGGGAGAATCCGCAATGCCCCCTCCCCTCTGTTCCCTCCTTTAGGGCTTGCGAGGGTACCAGCGAGCTGCTGAGAGGCAGAAGATCCTGGTTCCAATGCCCCCAGGAAGTTTGATTCAATCTAGATTGAGACTACCTGGGCTTTATTCGTTCAAAACTTTTCCATTTTACTCGTTTTTCTTTGGGGAAAAAAGGTGCCACCGTTCTTTTGGACTCTATCCTTCATCTTGGCATAAGGGCCTCGCAAGTGAGCGGCCCCTGTAAACTGTTACACCTGATGCCTGGAGGACCGGTACAATATCCTGGCCCCACTGCTCCCGGCAATTTCAATCTAGATTGATATTACCATGGCTTCATTCTTTCTAGACATATCTATTTTGCCCCCTTTTCACTCCCCTTTTACACTTCTTACCTATTTTCCTTGCCTGCAGCTAATTTCTCGACCTAGTCTCCGACCAGCTTTCGTCCGTTCCTCTTTGATCGGGGCTGGGATTGGAGGAGTAGTGGTGGCTAGGTTACCACTCACTCTTGGCCCCGACTCGGGTGGTTTGGGTGAGTTTCAACATCCCTCCATTCCCCTCCCTCTTTTCCCCCTTTATTTATCCTTTTACGCACTCGCAAGGGGGAGAGGCTCGTGTCCTATACTGGCCCCTTACAAACTTTCTGCGTGTGATGCCCTCGTTGGTATTGCGCTTTAAATTCAGGGGATGTGGAGGGGGGGGGGTCACAAGGGTGTCCAAAGTTGGACTTGGTTATTTCTTGTTGCGGTGCATAGTACCCCCCTTCCCCTCTATCGCTATGAAGCGTCATTTGACGTCGACAAGGGCTCGATAGGGCATAAAGGGGTTGTTTTGGCGTTGATGCGCACCGATCACATTTTGTGGGAAAGTGGTATATTTATTTCCTTTGTTTTGGTTCTTCATTAGTGAGTGGAAAGGCCGCTTAGTGTGTTTAGTCGCTGGATGGAGTTTTAATTCGGGTTGACTTCACCGGTGGCTACCAAACGCTGTGGTTCGGATGCCGCGTTAATTGGTAGGTCCACATACGGTTGTTGGTCTTTTTAATCTAATGTTGTGCAGTAATGCCCCTCTTCCCCTTATCCACCCTCCCAAGTGCTAGTTTGAATCCTGAGTGAGTTCCGTTCCATCTCTGACCCCAGGTTTCTGGAGGAGATCCCGGCTACGGCGCCACCTCTCTGATGTTGGTCGCAGCGGCCATGACTCTTCTAAGGGAAAATTCAAAATGTCCCAGACCGTAAGTTTGCCCTTCACCTTTACTTGAGAGTACACTCGAACCCTTTGGACGTGCTTGATACTTCTCGAAGTGGTTGAAGTTTGCAGGGTTGAGCGGCCTATAGAAAGGTCACTACGATTCATGTGTTGTTTGGGCAGTCTATGAGTAGGTGTGTGATGTCTGGGTTTTGGTTGCATCTGGTCTATGTTTGGGTTCGGGGCGAGGTTTATTTTGTTTGTTTTCCCTTGATGTTTAAAAGGCACAGGCAGATTCGTCGCTTGTATTGTTTGCTAAATTTGTCCAAGCGTGAATGACGTGTATTTTTAGGACAAAGATATGTAGTTCGTGACTTGGTGGTTCTCTTCTTCCAAACCCGGCACCACTCTGAAATGACGTCATTGCATGTGGTTTTCACAAGTCTCCTAGAGAGGTTATGTTGAAAGATTTAAGATGGGCGAAGGAGGGGGAGGATAGATTGAGATGGGTATTAGTTTCGAGTTTCTGGATTTTGCAGTCTGGGTGGGAAGGAAACTAATTCTTTTTTTTTATTCGTGTAGGTATGGGTGGTGTGCTGATCGTAGATGGTCTAACGAAACTTGTTGGCGATTCAGAGTGGATCCGGGTGGGGGAATTTCGGTTGGAGCACATTGTAATGTAATACATTTTATTTGGTTTTGTCAAGTGGTGGTATGGGTTTTGTCTATTGATTCAGTGATGTTGGATGACGGTTCGCTATTCATTAGGTTTAGTGGGGAGGATGAGAGGGGGGGGCTTTAGGGATAGGAATTGAAGGGGTATGTGGTAGTTGTGATGGGTAACACAGCTTTCTAAAAAGAAATTGTGCCAATGTGGTTAAGTGAGTTTGATGAGGACAGTGAGGTTTTGTGGAGGATGTGGTTTTAATGTAGAGTTGTGATGCGATGAGCACTGTTTTAAATTGTTTCAATATTGTGTAAGTTTGTGTCCGATGTTGATGATGCCATGTTAGATATGCATAATTTAGTGTAGTGCAGATAAATGTATACAACACACCCACTCAACAAGAAAAAAAAATTGGGCTCTTTCATCTCTAAATACAAAAATAGTAAAAAGAAAATTGGGGAGGGTGGGGCTTTTTCTCCAAACCTTAAGTAGGCGGGACAAAGTCATGTAAAAATTTTAATTTGAGACGATGTTAGAAGGAATAATTGAATTTAAGAAAAACAACCTGGGATTCATGGCGATACTGGAGTATCAATATATGTACATTCTAAATTTGTTCTGGAGATATTTTTACATTTAATAATTAATGATCTGGCGCTATTCTGATTGATTGCATTACAATTATAAATATCAAGAATTAAGCTGGATTGTTCATATGAATACATATATTTGTGTTGTTTTAGGTTTGTCCATAGTAACATTTTGTACATCATTGCATCCTATAAAGAGTTCCTGGTAGTGTGAGGTAGTTCTTGTAAGGAATTTGTCATAGAGATGACTGTATTTAAAGATTACATTAATTTTAAGTGGACGGTGGAGGCCGGGAATTCTACTAAACCCAATGTTAGAAGGTAAACTAGGAATCTTTCTTTTTTATTATTGGGTGTTATGTATAATTGACTCATCAGCTACGTTGTGAGCTCTGCGTTTCTTTAGGTTACACGAAATTGTTGTTTTTCCAGTGGTCTGTGAGTGTTGTTTGGATATATACTTTAGCCAAAGTTGCTTGGGTTTTAGTGTAGGTCTAGCTCTTAAGGTAATAGTGCAAGGTTACAGGTAAGTGAGAGATGTTGGCCCTGCATGATGTGTGGGTTGTGGTCTGATTCATATGTTAGTAAAGAGTGACTTTCGATTTTGGGGGGAGGTAGACATTGTTTTGTGTGAACCAGTAGATTGTGATGTGATAGATAGGTCATCTGCGTATATGTTCAGGTAACTGATTAGGTAATGGGGATGGGCTTAGGGTACATGAAAAGATTGAATAGGGTAGGGGAGAGGACTGTGTCTCGGAGGATTCCGTTGTAATCTTTTTTCCTTTTGAATTGAGCACTGCTGGAGGACTTGGCCGAGTCTAGTAGAGCGAAAGTTTACGAGCCATCTCTTGTCGTTGGTGTGGTAGTCTATTATTTTTTTGTATGAGGATCTGGTGTAGAGCAGTGTGTTAGGCTTTATGAAAGTTTATAGGGGCTTTTTTAGTTTTAGTTAAATATGAGTTGCGTTTTGGTATGGTGATCAGTAGTGTGGTTTAAGATTGGTTTGTGCTAAAGCCATGTTTGGTTTGCCTGAGAAGCTTGATGGGTTTCCAGATGTGTGTGTGTGTGGGGGGGGGTAACCATGAGTGGTTGAAGATGTTGTACCAATATTTTTTAAATTGCTGGGTCAGGGAGGGCGCGTTGGAAGCTTCCAAGCGCAAGTTCTTACGGATCCGAACTTTGCTTCGTTAGGAATCGAGGAATATGGTTGTTAGTGCGATGATTGCCTTGATTGCAGAGGCGGTGTGATGACTCCAGGGATGGCTTTTTTGAACACATCCATCGTTGATCGCCTCGTGGAAAGAGGAATGAAGGTTTCCGTGGAAAAACTGTGGTAAAAATGTGGCTAATCTGAGAGTCGCTGACGAGTGAAGGATGTAAGCCCATACAGGCCCATTTATGATCACAAGCCGCAAGAGAAGGACAAACAGACCATAGTAAGATTTGGGGCTAGAAAATTCAGAATACTTTCAAAAGAGTTGAAAGCTATAGTGAATTCAATGGCTTTCAAACCCGTCTAATCGGGAAAAGTCAGATTTCGGGAGGTCTTCAATTGTTAAGTCGTCTTTACCACTCTTGTTTAAAGGGGTATATTTATTATCCTAGGATTTCTAGCCAGGACTCGTCTTCACTTTTGTCAGAATTTGACGAAATAGGAAAGATGAGGATGGCCAGGTGGAAAATCTTTTAATCTCAATTATTCAAGGAGACGAACCAATTTTGTTTTATTCTCGGTGGTGCTTATTTCTTTCACTTGAGCCTATTTTTCACAAGCCAGATTGCTTTTAACTAAGTAAAATCAGAAATTGATTATATTCTTTAAGTATTCAATGATACTATTCTGTTATATATTTGTACAGATTTGACTTTTATTATACAAGAAAGGCTCATTTCGCCAACTTCTCTACCCTGGGGTTTCTGATTCCTACCTAAGCATCAAGACGAGACAAAACAGGGCACTACACTTTGCCACCAGATGCATTTGAAGTTTTTTTTCCTATTGGTACATGATTATGACGGCTAGTTAGTGCGTCACTCAGCCAGACTGGTTAGTGTGCATGGACCGGTGGATGAAAAAGGTGGGTAGGGGAGAAGGAAAAGGTCCAAGGATTCTTCTGTGGGGGACAACACTACATGGAGCCCCACCTCCACACGAGAATGCCTTGGTTCACGAAGGGCTTAATGAGTGTTCACGGAGGTTTTACGAGAGGGTTTAATGGGTGGTGCGGGATTGGGGGACCGCCCAATGGGGCGTTACGTGATTACAAAAGCGCTCAGCGGTTGCCCATGACCACATGAAACATGACATAGATGGGTTACGTCTCTTTGGAGAGGGCTCAATGGGTGCTACGGGGGGGGGAGGGGCATTTGGCGATATGGCAGGGCAAATGTGTGTTCAAGGAGGGTTCAGTGGTCTCTCAGGGAGGGCATCTCCGCCAGAAAGGTTGTAAGGAGAGAGGTGTGAAGAAAGAGAAAATAAAAATGAGTGAAAGCTATGTAGTTGCAGATCCAACTGTGGCCGTGGGAGGGCACCAATCCTACAAATGTCACCTGCATCACGGTGCCTTTGAAATACAATACTAAATTACCTATGGTCCGAAGCAAAATTAATGCCCCTGAAACACCTTAATTTCCTTGGGAGCCCACGAAATCGATATTCTCAAAACTCATACTATTCATTCTCCGCAAAACTGCGTTTAACTCCGATATTATTATTATTTGTTATTACTATTATTATTTTTTATTATTATTGCGGTCAATTGACTTTAGCAAAGGTTCTTTTTCGAGTAGGGGGAGGGCGATGTGGCATCAACAAAGATGCTTGATATTTCAGATGTGGAGAGAGATTTGTTTATTGACTTTAATGATACAATTCCCTAAATATAAATACAAATGAGTTTCCAGATATATGTAAAATAATAATTAAAACCCCGATTGAATCTTTTATTGATATCCAGAATATCCTTTTATTAGTGTGAACTGAGGTGCGCTTCCTCTGACCGCTTCAGCCTGGGCTGTGGGCCGCCCCTGCTTAGGTAAAAGAACTGCGTTCCTGCGCAATACTCAGCAAGGCTCCCGCTAGTCTTGTGGATACGGCGTTGGTTTTCTAACTTAAAGGTGTCGGGTTCAATCAAAAAGCGAGAGCGGACGAAGAGGTCTGGCCATCGATTGGTGATCGCGTTGTGCTTAACCCTGCGGAAGTAGGTAGTTCTTACACAGGTCACCACACAGCCAAACACAAAATACACCGCTGTCTTTCCAACCCTTTCACAGCACAAAAGGAATACCACTGATGCATAGTTGTATCCACATACCCATGGTGCGGAGCTGGTTCCCTTCACCCGTGTTCACTGACTGGTGTCAAAAACGCAATACTTCCGCCCTCCCCTACACTAAAAAGATCGCCTTTTGGTGCCCTGGGGCTAACCAGCGATCGTCAAGCGGATCTTTAGGTTAGTTTCATTATCCGACAAGAAGGGTCCCTCCTATTTAAGAGATGGATGGCGTAACGTACTCACTGGTTAATGTGAAGAAACCGAAGGAGAGTGAGGAGAAAATGTTTAAGATGATGTCGAGGATGGTCCAGGGAGGGTTGCACGACAGGTTCGAGGAATGCTCAATGGGTATTCAGGAAGGGTCCCCAACTACGTGGGGTGCCGACCGCCGCACGTTATCCGCAAAAACTTTGGTTCAATGTCCCGTAAGGGGCGTGGCGATTTTCCTTCCTGGCCGCCGTGCTGACGGGACTCAGAACCCCATCTGGCCCCAGCTTAGCCTTTTGTCCTTTCTGACAGCCTGTGTTTTTACCCTACTTCCTCACGTTCCCTACAACCTCTCCCACAACTTTTTCTAGACACCCTCTAATTTCACAGGTTAGACGCATACCACCTTGCTCTCACCCAACTATCCCAGATCGGGGCTCAGGTGGGGAGGGAACAATGTTTCCCCATCCCCGAGCTTTTACCAACCTGCTTCATCATGCTTCGCACCTGGGTGAGCGAGTCATGGTCTTTCTGTTAGATTTGTTCAACAGGATCTGAGTGAAGGGTCTTCTCCCAGATTCCTGGCGAATCGCTACTGTGCTCGCCTTTCGCAATCCGGGGAGAGATCCCTCTACTCCGACCGGTTTCCGCCCAATCTCTCTAACCTCTTGCGTGTGCAAGTTGATGGAGAAATTGGTAAATGTTAGATTAGCCTTTTTTCTAGACAGCGGAGGCTATCGGTCTTTTGCACAGTGCGGCTTCCGCAAGTTCCACTCCACGTCGGATGCTCTGCTCCGACTGGAAAATGCCGTATGCGAGGCCTTCCTTCGTAGACAGCACTACGCCATTTTGTTTTTCGATCTGGAGAAGGCCTATGATACCGCATAGCGATACGGTATCATGGAGACTCCATACGATGGGGGCGGGGGAACGCCTCCCAATGTTTATATCTGAATTTTCACAAGATCGTCGATTCCGCGTACGGGTGGGGGGGGGAGCCCTCTCCGGCCCAATGGAGCAGGAAGAGGGTGTCCCGCAGGGAAGTGTCCTCAGTGACGCAGTCTTTGCCATGAGCATCAACGGCATCACCTCGGTGCTGCCGGAAGATGTTCTCGCTACGCTCTACGTGGACGACCTTTCGATCTCGTTTTGTGCGGCCCAGATGCCAACTCTGGAGCGTCGATTCCAACAGGGATTGAACCTCGTGTCTCGCTATGCCGAAGCGCACAGGTTTCGGTTTTCCTTGGCCAAGACTAAGGTGGTGCACTTCTGCCGCCATCCACGGCTCCACGCCGACCCAGACTTGTTTATTAATGGGGTACGCCTGGAAGTGGTCGAATCGCACCGTTTCCTTGGTCTTGTATTTGACCGACGCCTCACCTGGGAGGCTCATATTCGGAGCCTTAGGGTCTGTTGTACCCGCGCTATGGATATTCTCCGCTCCGTGACTTTTAGCACTTGGGGCGCTGATAGGGCTACTGCCTTACTTTTTTATCGATCTTTTGTTCGTTCGAAGCTCGACTACGGATGCGAGGTGTATGCATCCGCAGCCGAGCGTTTATTGCGGAAGGTGGACTCCCAAGTAGGCAGTCGCCAGATGAGCTCTTTAAAAAAAAATGCTTCTTCCCCAACCACACCTTCCTAACATACCCTTTCTTCCTCCTTTCCCTGCCTATCAATTTTACGCCGTGCCCAAGGTGGAGCAGCCATGCTGATGGGCTACCAGGTCACTAGGCGGGAGTGGCCTCAAATGGCGGCGGCTGGTTTTGCCGGCTCTGTGTTCACCCCTTGCAGAGCGGGCTACTGCGTGGGGGTGATTAGCGTTTGCGTCTCGTGATTATTATAGGGTCACCATGCCCAATGATGGAAACCTAATAAACAAACATCTTTCTCATTGCCCTTTACCAGTGTCGGAGCCTGCCTCGGGTAGCTCCAAAGTAGAACAGGAGGTTTTCCCCACTGCTCTCACAGAAGACCCTTTAAACTTCTCTGACCGGAGAGGAGGCTTACTCCTCTCATATTCCTTCAGGTGCACCTCGCTCAGATCGCCTCTCCGTTCCACTCACCCTTCTACCAATGATTCAATGGAAGCAGTTGATATCCCAACATGACCAATCGCGGCGGTTGGACCAACCCCTCAGACACCGAAAATACCCTCGACCCATGAATCCGGATCTACTGGTCGAAAATCCCTTCTCGATCTTCCTTTTCCGTTAGGTTGTGAGCCCGAATTATAATCAAGGGCCTGGTCGGTTCTCCAAACCCTCGAAAAAAGCCCCAGTTACTGTTCCCTCTAGGATCTCTTTCCCTGCAAAGGCAAGCTCCTCAAAATCTGCTCTCCGTCTCCCAAGCTCTTGGGACTAATATCAAATACAATATCGGCCACAAAAGAGAAATAGATATCCACAGTGGTATCTAACCGTCCCACATAATATCTTCCATTTTACAATGGAATTGTCAAGGCGTTCTTCCAAAGTGGGAAAAACTCAAAATTCTTTTGACGACTATCCAACCCGCTGTTATTTGTCTTCAGGAGCATAAACTGGGTATACGTCCCTTTCCGCCGGTACCCGGCTTTCTCACTTTCAACTCTATTGCTCGTGCTGGAAGCCCCTCTCATGGGGGGTGTCAATCATGGTATCTTCATCCCACCATGTTTCTCCCATCTTCTTACATACTACCCTCCAAGCTGTTGCCGTGAGGGTTTTTCTTACTAAGCTTTTTACCGTTTGCTCTATTTACATACCCCCTAGTTTATCATTGTCAAGACCCAACCTTTTAGAACTTATAGACCAGTTGCCCTCCGCATTCTTATTACTAGGAGATTTTAACGCCCGTCACCTATACTGGGGTGACATCACTCGAAATGCCAAAGGCAGTGTTTTAGAGTCTCTTTTATTATCTGACTTTCTTTGTGTCTTAAATACTGGCGATTTTACCTCATATCATGTCCAGACGAACTCTTTTAGCTGTGTCGACCGGTCTGTTTGTTACCCTGATTGCTTCATAGAATTTCGGAGGTCAATTCTTGACGATCTGCATGGGAGTGACCACTTTCCTATTGTCTAATCGGCCATTCAAGTTAGCCCTCATACAACCATGCCCCTTAAGTGGGACTTAGGTCATGCAGATTGGGAAGGTTTCCAAGAGGCTTCCTTCACAAATGCATCCTTGGGGACCTTCAATGGAGTGGACGCGGCAGTAGAATACTTTACATCGACCCTCTACAACGCAGCAACACAGACCATCCCACGGAGGCGACCCGCCACGGGACTCTCAACCGTCCCCTGGTGGACCTCGGGATGTGCAACAGCTTTCAAAAACTGCAAGTTATCCCATGCCCGATTCCGAAAGAACCCAAATTTGTGCAACAAGGTCGACCGAAACCGAGCTCGTGCGCTTCGCCAGAGAACCCTTGGTCAGGCTCGCCGAAATTCATGGCGCCGTTACGTTTCATCAATTTCCTCTGACACCTACTGCTAAGATCTGGAAGAGGATTAATAAGATCAGGGGATGTTATGCTGATCATCCTACCCCCACACTCAACTTACACGGTTCCTTGGAGAATGACAGCCTGGCGGTCAGCATTGCTTTTGCTGACCATTTCCGCGCCGTCAGCAGTGTCAGCCGTTACGATAAGGATTTCTATCATACAAATCAAAGGAAGAATCTCATTCTCACAATTTCACAACAAAATCTAACCTTCCATATAATGCTCTATTCGGCATCCATGAGCTGCGTAGTGCTTTGTCACTTTGCAGATCTACATTCACACACTACTCTCTTCTTACTTTATTTGTACAACCTTATATAGGTGAAGGGTTTTTACCCCTCATCATGGCGCATTGGGATCATCCTTTCCTTTGTTAAACCGGGCAGGGACGGGTGGACGTAGATCACTACTGCCCTATAGCTCTCACCAGCTGTTTGAGTAAGTTGCTGGAGAAAATGCTGTTGGAGCGCCTAAACTGGTTCCTAGAAACCAATCACTTTCTCTCTCCATTTCAATGTGGCTTCTGCAAAGGTCATAGTTACTTTGACCTACTAGTACGTTTCGAGGGATCGGCCCGGAAAGCTTTCTCATTAAAGCACCGAGTCCTGGCCATATTTTTCGATATTGAGAAAGCCTACGACACAACATGGAGATACGGTATCTTGAAGCAGCTATACGTCTGGGGGATGAGAGGCCTTTTACCTTCACTTGTTCAAAGTTTTTCAGCATCTCGATCCTTCAAGGTACGTGTTGGAGACGCATACTCTGACCTGCAACTCCAAGAGGAGGGAGTTCCTCAGGGCAGTGTTTTAAGTGTCTTATGTTTTATAATTGTCATCAATGGTATTACTTCGTCTCTCCCAGAGGGTGTATCAGCAACTCTGTTTGTCGATGATTTAGCACTATATTGTTCCTCACCTCGCCTGCTATCAGCAGCGCGTCGGCTACAACTCGCGGTCGATGCTGTATCCAAAAGAGCACAACTTAAGGTATTCCGCTTTTCTACGAACAAAACCAAAGCAATTATTTCCACCGAGGCAGAGGGGTTCTTGTTCCGCCATCTATCTCCCTACAAGGCGAAGATATAGAGTTTGTCTCCGAGTTTCGGTTCCTTGGCGTAACTCTCGATCCAAAGTTATCCTGGTTACCACACCTATGCCGACTTCGAACGGGCTGTCTGCGGACTCTAGACATTTTGAAAGACCTCACACACACTTCGTGGGGCAGCGACCGAGAAACATGGATATTATACACAGCCCTCGTCCAATCCAAATTGGATTATGGCTGTTAAATTTACTCATCGGCTCTCCCTTCAGCCCTTAAAATGCTGAACCCCATTCGGAACCTCAGAGTTCGCCTTTGCAGTGGAGCCTTCCGTACTTCTGTCAACAGCTTTTACTGCGAGAGGGGGATACTTACTCACTTTGCCCTACCATAGACTTCAAATCTGCATGCGATACCTCTGCCGAGTACAGCAAGCCTTATCAGAGGTCTACAGATGCCTGTATGCTGCCGAATCAACATCGGCATATGATAAGTTGCCATCTTTACCCCGCCCCTTTAACCTTCGTATAGGGTCCTTACCCTTCCATCCTTACTGACCCCTAGTTGGCGTGCTCCTCTCCCCACAGTATGTACCAACATGTGGACCCTAGAGAAGTCCTCCATGGACCCCCGCATCATTAAGAGCCTGTTCTTGGAGCATTCGATCTCTCACAAACAATGCTGCCCACTATACACGGATGGCTCTAAGATTGGACGGTGTGTGGATGCTGCAGCCATCTACCCAGGTGGAGAATTCCTAACTATCTTTGCCGCCAGCAGCATCCATTTTTACCGCTGAACTTTGAGCAATCCTTTTAAAAGCCTTTAGACCAGAGGTCGGCAAACCGTGGTAAATTACCCCCAATGGGGTAGATGAAGATTTATTCAATAAAAAATGTAAACATTTTGCTATTCAACTTGATGAGAGAGACTATGTACAGATTTCAGAAGCAATACGCAGGTGATGGATGATACGCCTTTGCTACAAAGGTTCTGATGCAATTGGAGAGGAAATCTTGTTTTGTTCTCCCTTTAAGTGCTTAAAGTGGGAAAACTGCATTGCTATGTCTTTTGATGGAGGTCTAACCATATTGGGTCATATCAGTTTCTTTTGGGCATAGAGGAGAATCTAAAAAATGAAGTGACCTACTGTTTGATTCATCGCCAGGCACCTATTATGAAGCATTTGGAACCTACACTGAAAGCTACCATGGTTTATGTTATCAAGGTTGGCGATGTTCTCTAAGGATCTGCGCTAAACACACGGCTTTTCGTGAAGTAGTTTCACGTGGAAATGTTTTGAATCGAGGTTGGGCTCTCAAATGTGAACATGAAATTTTTATAGTTGATCCAAATTATGTCCTCGCAGCAGATAAGTTAGCAAACTCGTCTTGGGTTGCACAGATTTCATATTTAGCTGATATTTTTGTTTATGTGAATAGATTTAACAAACAATTGCGAGAAAAAATCATTTTAATGTAGCCAAAGAAATGATTTCATAGTTTGGATCAAAGTTTCTCTTGTACCAACAATGAAGCACGCATTCAATTTCAGAACAGCGCGGTTTGTCCTTTTTTTGATGTCACAAACTGCAAAGGCTTTCAAGATTGCACATGAAGTGACAAAACAACTTCTGCCGTTTGCAACTACATATTTTCCCAACAAAAGATTTTCCAATCTCATTAACTTAAAAAAAGAACAACAAAAATAGGCTGTTTGAAATAAAAAAAAAATTAGCCGTAATTTTGATCTTGTATAAGAAATTAAACCATTTCTCCAACAACTGAAGTGAAAAAAGTTTTCAAAAAATTCTTTAGTTCCCTAATGAGATTATTATTAAATTTGTCTGCTACTATTTTCTTATTGCATGCATTTATTTTATTTTTCATTTTGTTATCTTTAAAGATGCTTTATCGTGTATAATGCACAATTTTCATCTTGCATGAGTGAATTCTCCCTAGGAATCGATTCAATAAACTTTTGGGGAATTTCAATGCTTTTTGTGTTTCTCAGATTTTGTGAACTTTCATGTGCCGGGGTAATTTCGCTGTACAAAAGAGGTGTTATGGGGGTAATACCCACAAAAGTTCCCCGACCTCTGCTTTAGACTCATCCAAATTTTACCTTTTAGTGATTTTGTCATTTTTTCCGACTCAAGGAGCGTCTTACAATCAATTAGATCTTTTAATGCGTCCCATCCCCTAGTCACAGAAATTTGCAACTGGCTGATCCAAAATGCATCCCGATATAGAATTATTTTTTGCTGGGTCCCTGGGCAACGAGAAGGCTGATCGGCTGGCCCGCTCAGCACATTCTGTGTCCCCTGAGAACTAGGCTATGATTTTAGGGACTACTTTCCTTCAATAAGAAAATATATTTTTCAACTGTGGCAGAATGAATGGGATAACTGTTCATCATCCAAACTATACAAAATGAAAAATTCTATTCGCTCTTGACCCTCGAGCTGTCATAGAATGGGGTCGTTGGAGGTGGCCCTTTGCCGAGTTCGCATTGGCCACACGAGATTTACGCACGGCCATCTTGTTTCGGGTGATGTTGATATCAGCCCTTGCTGTCGTTTTAGCGGGCGGGACCAATCGGTTGCCCAACTTTTATTGGATTGTAGCCATTTTGCCATTCTCCGGTTGTCCTGTTTCCCGACCATTTTAGCTATCCCTCAACACACCCGTCTTCGATTCACATTGGCAGAGGAATCTTTTAATCCTTCGTTTTTAAATTTTTTATCACAAAGTTGTCTCCTCCACTTTTTATAGATAATTCGCTTCGTTTTATCCTAGCTGTCATATAGAATCCACTTACCTTAAACCTTCAGGTGCAGGGGACTCACCTTCACCCCCTTCTCTGGAATCTTCCTTGAGCAACTCCCTTTCTCCAGCGTCAGTCCCCCCTTTAGTTTCTAAGAGGATTGCCAAGAAAGCACGCAGGTGGTCCAACCTCCTTAAGGGAGCAAGGGATAGCAGGGCCCGCCGGCCCCTAACCCCTCTAATGTGCGTGCGTGCGCGGCCAGCTTGTAGGGGGTCAGTATACCTGCCCCTGTCTCTTCAGAGACAGATGCCAGTTCGCCGGCCCAGGATCCGTGACACCACGGTTTTAGCGAGCCGGGCTGATGTCGAGATTATCTTCTGCTGGGTTCCTGGACATGTAGGAATTGCGGGGAATGAAGGCGCCAAATAGTCCGCGAGGACTCTGCGACCGGACCAGCGTTTCGCTCTTCCTCACACCGACTACATGACAGGAATACGGGCAGCTCTTCGGACTTCTTGGCAAAGAAGATGGGAGACGGTCGAAGGGAACTTAAAGTTGCGTGCCATTGCGCCGCGACTGTTCCCATGGACCTATTCCCCAATGCCGCGACAGCTTCAGGTCGCTTTCTGTCGTCTCCGAATCGGGCACACTCGTGTGACGCATCGCTATCTGATGGAGCGCTCACCAGCGCCCTATTGCGATGACTGAGTCGCCCCCCAGACTGTTCAGCACATTCTTGTCGAATGTCCCAGTCGCGCACGATACCTGTTCCGGTACCGGGATGGGCGAGCGAGCTACTGCCTGTCCCTTGTCCTCGGGACGAGTTCGTGCACATTGACTTGTTGACTTTTGGGGGAAGGCCGGGCTTCTCCCCTTTATTTAAGAAGGTTCTATTTTTTTTTATTGTTTTCTTTGTAGTTCCTTCTCCTACACCGGGGTGAGGGGGACCTTATCCCGCTGCCGGAGATTTCTTCCTAATTGTTAAGTTTTTCCAATTTTTATCATTGTTATGTTTTCATATTTTTATTTTAAAGTAGCCTAGTTCTAGGCTGTCGTGTTTCCGGCGACTTATGCCCAAGTGGGCAGTTGCCAGATGGGCTCTATAAAAAAAAAAAAATCGCCGGCCCAGGACAGAATGAAAAGTACCTCGAAGGGGACCCGTTATGTCTTAGGGAGGGATGGCAATATGGAGCCCCCCTCCCCTCCTGAGATGGACATTGTTCCTGAGATGACCCAGTCCCAGACGGTAGGATCTTCCTTGGATTCGAACCTGGGCTAAGTGCCAAGCACAGAACCCGTGCCCGCCCCTATGCCAACTCCTCAGACGGCTCGAGTCCCTGAGGCCTCACAAGGAGAGGAGGGATCTCCTTCCCCGGCTGGTGCCCTTGTGACAGAGAAGGATCTTGCTGAGGCCGGTCCATCTGGCCTCTGGGCTCCTCTGCCTCCGCGGGAGCCACGGGGACGGACGGGGCTGCTGCCGTTTCGGTATGCGACCAAGCCAAGATCGTCACGTCGGCCTCGGTGCTCATCCTGGTGGGGAATCCCAGACTAAGACAAAAAGTGCGCAGAGCGGAGTCTCGATTAGGCCGGGGTCCCTCATTCACAGGCTACCTGGTGTTTTCGATCCCGCTGGATCAAACGCTTCCTTGTTATTCCCTCCACTGATGGCATCATTTTGGCCAAGGGCAACATGTTCCATTTGAAGAGAGCTCTAGCTCTTGTGATTAGTAGAGAGCTGAAGGTGACCCGTTTTCGGACCGTAGCCTTTTGGCTAATGCGTCGAATCCCTCCGAGGCGGCCATGATTAGTGCTCTTCGGACACTTGATGGCACGCCGGTGAGTGCCAGTCCTCACTCTACCATGAACTTCTTGAAAGGAGTGGTTTATTCGAAGGAACTCTTGGACTACTCCATAGATGACTACCATAGAGAGGTCAAGGGTGAGCATGTGGTGAGAAAACAGGGAGGGGCTTCGAGACCCACCCCTACACTAAGTCACGTTCGACTGTGACAAGTTTCCTTAGTCGGCGAGCCCAACCTCCCCCGATAACTTCCTCGAATGCGACAGCGCCTTCGGTGCATTCTCTGGCCAACAGCGCCCGGAAGCATACGGCCATTCCCGTGAGGGTCTTTTCTTCGAAGAGGGCCCCCGCATCTCCTCCAAGCTAGGCCTGGAGGGTCTATTACTTCAATGGAATTGCCCAGGACTCGAGCCAACTGGGAGATGCTGCAGAGGCTCTTCTCCCGTTCCCCGTTAGCTTTGTTTTTGTAGGAGACCATGCTGGGCGCGTCCCCCTTGCCCACCCTCCCGGGGTATAAGGGTTTTGCGACCCCATCACCACGGAATGGGGGCCGGTCAGGAGGATCCGGCATGATGTAATCGTTCTTCTATTTGCTCTAGATACCTCCTTTCAGGCAGTAGCTGTGCAGCTGCGCCTGGATCGGATTTATACCGTTATTTCCGCGTACATTCCACCGTCAGCCGACTTCCGCCGCGTCATGGCACGTTTGCCGAGGCCCTATCTCTTGCTCTCTGATCTGAACGATAGACATCTACTTTGGGGAGACTACTCAATTAACCTCAGGGGTCAAGTTCTTGCCGACCTGATCGACGAGTTGGAGATAGGTGCCCTGAATGGGGTGAGTTTGCCCATCACTGCCCGAGAAGTTCATTTTCATTTTCCTACCTCGATGTATCGTTGTGCTCTCCGGATGCACCGCCTGATTTTGGGTTGGGGATGGTCGATGACCTCCATGGTAGTGATCACTTTCCCATTTAAATATCATTTCCTGGGCCGCTGCCGCCCGAGAGCCCTCCCCGGCGGTGATGGTGCGGTGGTCCGCATTTCTGGAAATGACTGATTTCTTTGTCTCAGTCGAGGAGATTAGGTCGGTAGACGAGGCCGTTGAGTTCTCTGGTAACCTCATCGCCGTGGGCATAACCACTATTCCTAGAACGTTTGGCCGTTTTGCACGCCGACCGCTCCCGTGTGAGCCGGCCCGAACGACCTCACTGTCGGTGAATTTCGTTGGCCTATGGCTAGGTTCCGGTATATTTCGAAGCACGCACGCCGCTCTTCTTGGCGGGCATACGTGCCTTCACTTAACGGGAAGACCCGTTTAGCAGATGTGCGGAAGCAAGTCAAAAGGATTCGGGCAAGTTCTCGCAAGACCCCCCCTCCCGTTCTCCTGCAGAATGGAACCGTAATCTCGGACCCCGCGTAGGTGGCGGAATCCTTCGCGACCGCTTTCTCCACATTCTCTAGCCGCGATGCTGCTCCGCCAGCTTTCAATGCGCATTGTGATGTTGCGGAAGGCCTCCGACCTGACGTTAACTCCAAAGGCGGAGAACCCTTGAACGACAGGTTTACTCTGAGTGAGGCGCGTTCCGCTCTTGCTTCGTACGCGGACACCCCACCCCACCTTGGTCAAGACGATGTCCCGTACGCCATGCTTCGACAAATGAGTGAGCGAGGCATAGCCTTTTGTTAGATTTGTTGAACAGGATCTCGGTATAGGGTATCCTCCCAGATTCCTGGCGAATCGCTACTGTGCTCGCTTTTCGCAAACCGGCCGGTTTCCGCCCATCATCTCTAACGTCCTGCGTGTGCAAGTTGATTGAGAAATTGGTAAAAGTTAGGTTAACTTTTTTCTGGATTGCGGAGGCCATCTGTCTTCGTCACAGTGCGGATTTTGCAAGTTATACTCCACGTCGGATGCTCTGCTCCGACTGGCAAATGCCGTCTGCGAGGCTTTCCTTCGTAGACAGCACTACGCCAGGGTGTTTTTTGGATCCCCATCTCCGCAAGATGGGGACGCTTCCCAATGTTTATATCTGAATTTTTTCGAGATCGTCGATTCTGGGTACGGGTGAGGGGAGTACTTTCCTGCCCAATAGAGCAGGAAGAGGATGTCACGCAGGGAAGTGTCCTCAGTGTCACACTCCTTGCCCTGAGCATCAACGGCGTCACCTTTTTGCTGCCAGAAGATGTTCTCGCTACGCTCTACGTGGACGACCATTCGATCTCTCTTGGCGCGGCCCAGATGCCAACTCTGGAGCCTCGACTCCAACATGCATTGGACCGCGTCTCTCGCTATTCCGAAGCACACAGTCTTCGGTTTTCTTTGGCCAAGACTAAGGTGGTGTACTTCTGCTACCACCCACGGTTCCACTCTGACCCAGACTTGTTTCTAAATGTGGTTTGCATGGAATGGGTGGACTCGCTCCGTTTCCTTGGTCTTGTATTCGACCGACGCCTCACCTGGGAGGCTCATATTTGCAGCCTTAGGCTCTATTGCACCCGCGCCATAGATATTCTTCTATCCGTGACGTTCAGTGCTTGAGGCGCTGATCGGGTTACTGCCTTACTTTTTTATCGATCCTTTGTTCGTTCGAAGCTCGACTACTGATGCGAGATTTATGCATCCGCAGCCGATCGTGTATTGCGGAAGGTGGACTCGATCCACCACACCGGCCTTCGCCTGGTGACCGGTGCCTTCCGCACTTCCCCTATTGAGAGCCTACTTGTCGATGCCACTTGCTCTGCTCCGTGCACAGTGCATTATTTGCCTGTACGCGCGAGCCCGGCGCCTCGCAGTCGCCAACAGCTCTCACTGCATCCACAGCTGATTTCGACGGTGCCTATGCCGCCGAGAGTCGCCTCTCATACCCTAAGCCATTTAGATTTAGGTCTAGGAAACTCCGCTGGCGCCCCTGATTCTACCCAGGACGCCACCCTAGAGAGGTATTACTTTGAATATTTGTCGCCACGCCTCTACTACCAAAGCTTCTACAACCCCGGGAGTATTGCGTTTGGCCTTTTTGGAGCACACTTCGTTTTACGCTGGAACCGTGCTCTTGTATACCGATGGCGGCAATTCCGAAGAGCGGTTCGGTTTCCATGCCGTATCCCCTCTTTTTGAAGTCGGCGGGGCTCTGCCATGCACTGCGTTTTCCTTAACGGCCGAATTGGTTGAAATACAACGCTCGTTACGGGAGATAACGCGACGTGCCCGGTTCGAAGACTAGATTGTGATTTATAGCGATTCACAAATCGCCCCGAGTGCTCTTGTGGCATTGGAATCTGCATCCCTTGGTTCGTGATATTCGTGACGCCACGGTTTTGGCGACACTGGCGGATCTCGAGATTATCTTTTGCTTGGTTCCTGGACATGTAGGAATTTCGGGGAATGAGGGCGCCAAAGTGTCCGCGATTACTGGGCTACCAGTCCAGCGTTTCGCTCTTCCTGATACCGATTGCATGGCAGGAATACGAGCAGCTTAGCAAAGAAGATGGGACATTCAGATGGAACTTGAATTTGCCTTCCATTTCGCCGCGACCATTCCCATTGACCTAGCCCCCAATGCTCGACGGATTCAGGTTGCTTTCTGTCGTCTCTGAATCGGTCACACTCGCGGGACGCACTGACATTTAATGGAGCGCTCGCTTGTACTTTATCGCGAAGACTGCGTTTACCTCAGACTGTTCTGCACATTCTTGTTGAATGTCCCAGTCTGGGTGATCGCGCACGTCACCTGTCTCGCGGGGTCGCTACTGCTTGTCCCTTGTACTCCGGACGGGTTCCCTCACACTGATTTTTGAACTGTGCGAGTTTTTGGAGGAGGCTGGCTTCCCACTTTATTTGACTTTGTTGTGGGTCGCATGCTCTTGCGCTGTTTTATTTTTTGTTTTTAGCCTATGTTCTTTTTATCCTTATTTTTGCCTAGAGGGAGGTTTAATTTTTGATTATCTAATACCTTAGATAGAACATTAAGAGCTCCGTTGACTGGGACATTAGTGAACGGGCTGTCTACATCAAAGCTTACTAACCGGCTTCCTCTTATGTTGATTTTCCTAAATTTTTCGATGAAATCAGAGGACTGGATTATGTGTGAAGGAGAGGTCAATCCAACAGCGTCAGTAAGGAAGGTTAACTACTTCGAGAGTTTGTATGCGTGAGAGTCGATACACGATATAATAAGTCGAAGTGGTGTTCCTCTTTTGTGGGTTATGGCAGACCATACATACGGGAAAATGATGGTTTGGTAGGTTTTAAACGATGAAGAAGGTCTGGGTTGGATCGTTTGAGCAATTTTGTGAGAGTTTTGTTGAAGATCTCGGCGTACTTTTCAATGGGTTGGAAGATAATTTCTCGTAAATGTTCATATCATTGAGTAAATCCTCTACTGTACCCTATTGCGACGACTGCCTTGTCCCCCAGACTGTATACCTGCTATCCAGGTACAGCTGCACTGCCACTTCCTGAAAGGTGTTATTTAAAGTAAAGAGAATAACAGGGAGATCATGCCGGTATTAATAGCGAATCCTTCTGCCCGGACCCCATTCCGTGGTGATGGGGTCGCAAAACTCTTATACTCCGGGAGGGTGGGCAGGAAGCACGCGAAATGAGAGACGATCTTGGTTTGAACGTCCAGTATTTTCTTCTCCAGGAGATGTGCACCACAATGCTTAGAAGAAGATAGGTGAAGCTCCTTGCAATTGACACATGTGGCCATACACGATTTGAACTTATCGTGTGCGGCCCTAGAACTACTTAAACAGACTTAGGGTAACCCCGACTTTGCACGTCTACATGAGCAATCGTATGATCGAAGCGGAGGCAGTAGTAGCATTTCTGCGGCAGTGGTAAGACTGCCTTAGCGCGTTAGCGATACCAATTAGCACGCACCGACTTAAGGATTTTGTGCCAGGCGAACGTGATGAAGTGTCTACGTGTGGGTCTCGAGGCACCTCCGTTTTCTCAGTACACATTCGACCTTGACCGCTCCATGGTCAGCTAGCTCAAAGTTGATCTCATCAATCGGGGATTCCACGACTTCGCGCACGTAAACCACTCCTTTCACGAAGTTCATAGTAGAATGCGGCGTCGCACACTCCGGCGTGCCATTGAGTATCCGAAGGGCACTGAGGGATCAGACACATTCGCCAGAATGCTCTCCTCCGAGAAACGGGTCACCTTCGTCTCTTTACCAATCAGGCTAGGTAGTACTCTCCTCTGATGGAACATATTGCCAGTGGAGCGAATAACTAGAAAGTGTTTGAAGCCAGCGGGCTAAAAAACACCAGGTAATTTATCTCAGAAGATTTTCAAAGTAGCGCACTTGATACTTTGGCCTTGGTCTGGGCCTCCCACCCAGGGGAACATCGGGGCTAGACGTGCCGATGTTGGCCTGGTTGCTTTTTCTTATTTCTTTTCTCCACCGCCGAAAGGAGCCCATGGGCCGGCCTCTGCAAGATCCCTCTCGGAAATGGAAAAGCTCCCCGCTGTTATAGGAGCACCACCCCGGGAGGAGGTTCCTCCCTTTGATTCCTCGGGCTCCCGAGCCGTCCGAGGTGAAGTTGAGGTGGGCTCAGGTTCGACCCTATGGAAGATCCCGCCCTCTTGGATTCAGTCTAATCCAGGACCATGTCCATCTCAACGGGCGCCTCCATGTGCCCCCTCACCCTCCCTCTGCCTAATACATCACGGATCTCATTCAAGGTACCTTTTGTCTTACCTATACACGGCGAACCGGCATCCATCGGGGAAGAGAGTGGGGCAGGTACGTTGTCTCCCTGTATGCTGAGAATACTGAAAGACGTTAGAGATACCGACTGACTGGACCTGCTATCCCTTGCCCCCTTAAGGGAGTTGGCTCTATCGAGGCACTCCCACAGGTAGCGCTTAATTTTGGGCCGCCTGCCTGCTCTCTTGGCACTCCTGTGAAATTAAAGTTGGGAGCAGGGACTGCCGCTGTAAAAGAGATGGCGCCTCCAGAGAAGGGAGTGAGGGAAAGTCCACCTCTCTCGTACACCTAGGAGAGGAGCCAGCTTCCTCTACGTTTGAAGAGGGTTGGATCGGCCCCTTAGAAAACGGGAGGGGGGGGGGCATTGTCTGGTGTGGATCTGGCCGAGAGCCGCTCCGACGAGAGTGTGGCAAAGCTTTTTTTGTATTATCTATGTCCATAAAGCCAGATTTCGCCAACACTGATCCCCAACAAGACAACGGCACTAGTGGGCGCCTTTAATTGGCCCCGGCCGCTATCATTGTGCTGGGTGGTATACGCCTTCTCCGCCACCCCTTGCAAAATTCCGGACCAAATCCTACGTGTGGCGTGGTAAGCAGGTTGGGATGGTGGATCCAGTTTGATGACCGGCTTTTGAGCGGTTAGGGTCATCACGCCTAACATCTTGTCGTAGGAATGTTCGGTTCCGTTATCCAGATGAGCGCCGGGTCCTGTTCGGGGAGGTCCATGGGCAGGAAAAGAGGTACAGAAAGGTTTTTGTAAAGGGACGACAGAGTGTGGATGAAGGTGCAGAATCATGTCATAGTGGATGCCATTAAGTCCCAAGAGATGTAGTCCCACAAAGGGACAATGAAGCACGCAACTCTTGGATGAAGAACAAAGCATTATATGGAATGTTGTAGTTCGTCTCAAAATTTAAGGAAAGGAGTCTCTTCGTTTGATTTATAAGCTAGAAAGCCATATTGTAATGTTTGACACTGCTCAAATGGTTAATCAAAGTGTTGCTCACCACCATACCTTCATTCACTAAGGATTCCTGCAGATTGAGGGTGGGGGTATTATGACCGCCATAACGACCCTGGGTGTTGTTCATCCTCTTCCATATCTTTGTGCCAGGGTTTATAGAGCAAATCGATCAGACATAGCGACGCCATGGAGTTCGGCGAGCGTGACGAAGGCTTCTCTGATGAAATGCCCGAGCTCGGTTTCGGTCAACCTTGTTGAGCTAACTTGTAGTTAGTTCTTAACGGCTATCGCACACTCATCAGTTCCATTATGGGTCACCTCCGAGGAATGGTATGTGTGGCCACGTTTTAGATAATCGATGTGAAGTAAGACACTACCATGTCCAAACCTTTGAAGGTCCCAAGGAGGCACTTGTGAAAGACGCCTCTCGAAAACCTTCCTAATCAGCATAGCCTAAGTCCCACTTGAGACGCATGACTGGGTGAGGGCTAGGATGAACGGCCGACAATAAAATATGGAAGTGGTCACTCATGTAGGTGGTCAAAGGCTGACCACCGTAATCAGTGAGGCAATCCTGAGCAGAAAGAGAAGTGAACACCTAAAAGAATCCGTCTGGATATGAGGTAAAGTTATCAATGTTTAAAAAGCAAAGAAAGACATTATAGCGTACGAGAAGTGCAGGCGAGCGGCTTAAAAGCTTCGTTTAAATGAGTTTTGGTGGGGGGGGGGGACTCAGGATGGCCGAGTGAATTCGCCGCTGGCTAACAGTCGTCCAGTGACGTGGGAAGCTGTTCGCAACTCGCCTACGCTATTATTTTTTCTTTGCCCCCTTTTCCTACTCTCTATCTACAACATAATAAAAGTGACTCTAAAACACTACTTTTGGCGTTACGAGTAACGTCCCAATCTGGGTGACGGGCATTAAAATCACGAGTAATAAAAATGGGGTGGGTAACTGATCGACAAGTTCTAAAAGGTCGGGTCTTAACATTGGGAAAAAAGGAGGGAAGCAAATAGAGCAAACAGTAAAAAGCCTTGTAAAAAAAATAAACCCTCGGAAACAGCTTGGAGCGTAGTGTCAAGGGGAAGGGCAGATACATGGTGAGATGATGAAACCATAACTGATACCCACCACGGTATATCGTGAATACTTCTAACACTAACGGTAGATGGGCGATGATATGCTTCAGGCGTGTCGGAACTCGAACGTGATAGTCGGTTTCGTCCAGCGCCACGCAAAACATCTGAAAAGAGACCGCCAAAAGGTGAGGTTTGTGCCTGGGCACGCTGGCGAGCCTCTCTCGCGTCCAGACGCAAAACCGCGCAAATCGAGGACCTTTTAATATAAGAATATTGAGCACATTTTCGACGCAGCAATGTGGGCACCACCGCAATTGGCACAGTGCGGTGTTTTGGTGTATTCAGGGTCATGGTAATCAGATCAACAATTCACACAGGAACAGGGCATGCAGACAGGCACGACCAACATGTCCAAATTGGTTGCAGTTGACGCAACGTCTGTCTAGTTCGACGTGGGAGCTTACCGGGACACCTAAGGTACCCAGCTTTATTAACTGAGGCACTTCCTGACTGTAAAATCATTTTGGCAGTTGCCATTCGTGCAGATCGTAGTCCCTTAATTCTTTCGAAAGGACGATACCTTTGACTATTTAGACGTGGATGGGGCGAAACGATTACTGGAACTTCGGTTATCGAAGACATTTCGGACAAGGTTGTGTTGAGAGAGATGACACCTCAACCACAATATCCCGACTACCGCTTGACCACATCGGGACTCGATTGATTCATTGACGTCAAACACGTCCAGCGTTGCAAGTGGGGTTCAGATGAGGAACTCTAGACCAAAAACCGTGGATAATCTAAATCTGGGTCCACATCATTGGCATTAGGGATTCAATGAACAAGGTGTTTTGTTTTAATTTAGGAACCCATCTGACGACTACCTACTTAGGGCATGAGTCGCCGTACTCACTAGAACCCACTGCTAAGCTATATTAAAAAATAACTATATATAAATAAATAACGATAAAAAAACAAAGAAAAAAAGGGAAAAGGCAACAAGGAATCGGGCTCCGACGACGGAGATAGGACCGCCTTTCCCCGGCGCAGCAAGATGCAACCTGCAAAAACAATCAAATAGAGTGCAGAAGGCAAGCCTTCTCCAAAAATTCGTAAAGTCCACAAGTCGGTGTGCAGGAACGCGTCCTGAATACAAGGGACAAGCGGTAGCAACACCGCTCGTCCCGGTACAGGGACAGGTAGCGTATGTGAAGATTATCTAGACTGGGACATTCAACATGAATGTCCCGAACAGTCTGGGGAACAACGCAGTCGCGCACTCCATCAAATGACGGAGGGGGGGGGGGCGTCCCGCTAGTTTGTTCAATTCGGAGACGACAGAAAGCAAGCTTAAACCGTTGCGGCATAGGTCCATGGGAACAGTCGCGACGCAATAGCACGCAACTTTAGGTTCTCTTTGACAGTCTCCCATCTTTGCCAAGCAGTCCAGAGAGCTCCCCGTATTAATACCATGTAATAGGTATGAGGAAGAGCGAAACGCTGGTGTAGTCGCCCAGTTGGTGACTGAGTGAGGCGCCGGGCTCGTGCTAACAGGTGAATAATAAACAGCGCAGAGCAAGTTGCATCTCCCCCAGCATCGACAAGTAGGGTCTCAATTGGGAAGTGCGGAAGGCACCGATCGCCAAGCGAAGGCCGGTGTGGTGGATCTAGTCCACCTTTCGCAATACACGCTCGTCTGCAGATGCATAAAACTCGCATCCGTTATCGAGTTTCGAACGAACAAAGGATCGATAAAAAAGTAAGGCAGTAGCCCTATCAGCGTCCCAGGCGCTGAACGTCAAGGGAAGAAGAATATCCATGGCACGGGTACAAGACAACATAAGGCTGTGAATATGAGCATCTCCGGTTAGGCGTCGGTCAAATACAAGACCAAGGAAACGGTACGAGTCCTCACTTACAGGCGCACCCTATTTAGAAACTGGTCAGGGTCAGGCCGTGGATGGCGGCAGAAGTGCACCACCTTAGTCTTGGCCAAAGAAAACTGAAACCTGTTTGCTTCGGTATAGCAAGAGACGCGGTTCAATGACTGTTGGAATAGACGCATCAGAGTTGGCATCTAGGAGGCGCCAAAAGAGCTCGAAAGGTCGCTCAAGTAGAGCTTAGCGAGAACATCTTTCCGCAGCACCGAGGAGATGCCGTTGAAGCTCAGGGGAAAGAGTGTGTCCCTGCGGGACACCTTCTTCCTGCTCCATTGGACCGGAGAGAGCTCTATCCTCCCACCGTACGCGGAATTGACGAGATTGCAAAAATTCAGATATAAAGATTGGAAAGCGTCTCCATCTCGCGGAGAGTGTCCATGCTACCGTATTGCCATGTGGTATCATAGGCCTTTGCCAGATCGAAAAACACTGGCGTAGTGCTGTCTACGAAGGAAGGCCTCGCAAACGGCATTTTCCAGTCGAAGCAGAGCATTAGACATGGAGTTGAACTTGCAGAAGCCGCACTGTGAGGAAGACAGATGGCCTCTGCTATCCAGAAAAAAAGCTAACCTAACATTTACCAATTTCTCCATCAACTTACACACGCAGGAGGTTAGAGAGATTGGGTGGAAACTGCCTGGGGTAGAGATCTCTCCCTGGTTTGTAAAAAGCGAGCGCAGTAGCGATTCGCCAGGGATCTGGGAGGATACCGTCCACCCAGATCCTGTTGAACAAATCTGACAGTAAAGGTAATGCCCCGCTCACCCAAGTGTTGAAGCATGGCGTACGGTACATCGTCCGGATTAGGGCGGTGCCCTCGCACGAAGCGAGAACGGAACACGCCTCACTCAGGGTAAACCTCTCGTTGAAGGGTTCACCGCCTCTGGAAGTAAAGTAGCGGCCTTCTGCGACATCACGACGCGCATTGAATGGTGGCGGAGCAGCATCTCTGCTAGAGAATGTGGTCGCGAAGGATTCCGCCACAGACGCGGGGTCCGAGATTGTGGTCACATTCTCCTTGAGAACAGTAGTGAGGGTCCTGCGAGAACTTGCCCCGAATCCTTTGGAATCGCTTTACACCTCTGCTAGAAGGGTCTTACCGTTAGGTGAAAACACGTATGCCCGCTAAGAAGAGCGGGCCGCGTGCCGGATGGCTCTTATAGTGCATGTGTACAAAATGCTCCTATTTGAGGGGCAGTCACATACTCGTCTGACCCCCCGCTGGAGTAGTCAACCTGCAAAACAGCCGAACATTCTATGAATAGTAGTTAGGCCCATGGCCGGAGAACTCAACGGCCTCATCAACCGACCTAAACTTCTCTAATGAGTTATAGAAATGAGTCATTTCCTGAAATGCAGACCACTGCCCCAGCGCCAAGCACGACCGAGGCGCGCTCTCGGGCGTCAACTGCCTAGAAAATGATATTTTAATGCGAAATTAATCACTATCATCGAGGTCATCGACCACCCTCAACCCAAAATCAGGCTGTGCATCCGGAGCACAAATATAGATGTAGACAAGAAAATGAAGAGGTTCTTGAGCAGTAATGCGTACACTCACCCACATTTAGGACACCTATCTCCAGTTCGTCAATCAGGTTGGCAAGGACTTGCCCCCTTGACATACCCAGAGGGATGTCTACCGTCCAGTTTTCCAAGCAAAAGAAAGGGCGGAAGTCCCCGGCGTCGAAGATGGCTGATGGTGGAATGTACGAGGAAATAACATTATACCGCCTATCAAGGTGCAGCTGCACAGCTATTACCTAAAAAGAGGTATCTAAAGCGAAGAGAAGAACAGAGACATCTTGCCGGGTTTAAATCGTGCATCCTCCTGCCCGGTTCACATCCCGTGGTGGTGGGGTTGTAAAGACCTTATACCCCGGGGGATGGGCAGGTGGCACGCGCACAGCCATTATCTCCTGCAAAAAGATGGCTAAGGGGGAGCGGGAGGAGACGAGCCTCCGCAGCAGCTCCTAGTAGGCCAGGATTGGCGTAATTCCATTGAATGAATATGCCCTCCAAGACTAGCTCAGAGATGCGGGGACACTCTTCGAACAGCACTCTGGCCGCTGTCGTCTTAGAGAAAGGTTGGGCTCGCCATACGAGTCTACCCATCCCCCCCTCTCTTCGAAACCTTAGGCGAGCGGGGAGGCTTCGGATGCGAGGGTATCTCTTTTGGAGGATCCACCCAGCCTTCCACTGGGTGTAGGCGAAGGAAGCCGAAGCTGCTTTAGTGCTGTCCTCCTTTCGGGGGGTATATTTAGAAACCCAGGAAGATGGCATCACGACCAACTTCAAGGCTGTTGCTTCCTGAGAGTCTAACGACTCTGTGGAGGCGCACGTCCGTTTCGCCTTACGGGAAACGGTCACGCTGGGGAAAGGAAGGGGAGCCCTGGTTTTAGCCGGGTGTGAACTCTTTGTGCCGCCAGCTTTAACAGGGAAGCGCCCGGGGTGGGTAAAACCCGCAGAAGGGTTCCGAATGGGGGCTGAAACGACCGAGCTCGTAGGACTGGAGCAGAGGGTGTCTTTCTTAGCATTCGGGCATAAGACATTCCAGGCAGAGTAGGGCGTGGCAGGACTAAGGCCTTAGCCTCGCGAAATGAGAGACGGTCCTGGACCTGAACGGCCACAATATGCTTCTCAAGAAGATACGTACCACATTGCTTCAAATAAGCGCGATTCGGCTCTCCGCAATTGACACCCTTGGCTACACACTATTTGGACTTATTGTGCGCGGCCTTGGAGCACATTATGCAGACTTCGAGTAACCCAGAAAATGGGCATCGGCAAGAGCGATTGGTGAGGCCAAAACGATGACCGTACTAGCAACTCCGCGGCCCGAATGACTTTACGTGGTAGCGATACCAACCGGCACGCACCGATTCAGCGAACTTGTCACAGTCGAACGTAACAGAGTGTAGGGGTGGGTCTCGAGGACCCTCCCTGTTTTCCCATCACACGCTCAAACTTGACCATCCCATGGTCAGCCAACTCGGTGATTTCGTCTATAGAGTAGTCAACGAGTTCCCTCGCATAAAGTACTACTTTCACAAATTCATTGTAGAATGCGGAGTCACACTCAGGCATGCCATCAGGTTTCAGAAGGGAACTAATCATGGCCGCCTCGAAGGGATTCGACACATTCGCCAGAAGGCTACCATCCGAGAAACGGGTCACCCTCGGCTGTCCTTGGATAGATTAGGTTGCTCTTAGCACACATGCTGCTATCAGTGGAGCGAATAACGAAGAAGCGTTTGAAGCCAGCGGAGTCACACTCAGGCATGCCATCAGGTTTCCGAAGGGAACTAATCATGGCCGCCTCGAAGGGATTCGACACATTCGCCAGAAGGCTACCGTCCGAGAAACGGGTCACCCTCGGCTGTCCTTGGATAGATCATGTTGCTCTTAGCACACATGCTGCTATCAGTGAAGCGAATAACGAAGAAGCGTTTGAAGCCAGCGGGCTCGAAAACTCTTGGTAATCTCTTAATGAGGGCCACCGACGTAATCGATGCTCCGCTCTGAGCAGTTGTGGTCTTCGTCTGGGATTTCCCATCCGGGAAAGCAACGGCTGCTGACGTGTCGATCTTGGCTTGATGGCTTAGCGAAACGGCAGCAGACCCGTCCGTCCCCGCGGAGGGGGCTGGAATGAACCCGCTTCTCTCCTCCGAAGGCAGGAGGCCCCAGGCCAGATGGGCCGGCCTCGGCAAGATCCTTGTCTGAAATGGAGGTCTTGCTGGAAAAGCAGGATCTGAGCCGTCTGAGGAGCAGCTTGCACAGGGGCAGACACGGGTTCTGTTCTTGGCACCGAGCCCGGGTTCTACCCCATCGAAGATCCTACCCTCTGAAGCTGGGTCACCTGCCCCCCTCCCACACCACCCGAGAGGTTGCCCCTAACGACGCGCTCTACTCTAACCTGGGGCGGGCAATTTCCAGCCCCCTGCGTGCTTTCTTGGCAGTCCCTTGTTAAAGAAAAGGAGGGACTGCCACTGGAAAGAGGGAGGCACCTCCAGAGAAGGGGGTGAGTCCCCTACACCAGTAAGCGAAACAGAGGAGTAAGCCCCTCCGGTAGAAGAAATTTGGATGGTCCCCTGAGAAAGCACAGGGGAGGGAAGGCACCTGCCCGAGGGCGGCTCTGAAGAAGGTCAATGGAAATGTAAAGAGGGAGGTTGTTTTTTTTTAATTCATCATTGGGCATGGTGACCTCTTTAGCACGGGACGCAAACGCTCCTCACCCCACGCAGTAGCCCGCTCTTCGAGGGGTAAACACTGGGCCGGCAAAGCCAGCTACCGCCATTTATGGCCACTCCTCTCGCATATTGATCTGGCAGCCCATCGACATGGCGGTTCTACCTTAGGTACGGCGTAAAGTCGATAGACTGTGAAAAGGAGGGAAAGGGGATGCGAAGAAGGTCAGGCTAGGGGTTAAGCAGGTTATTAAAAAAACACCTCTCAAAAACAGGGAGCTCAGGGGTTGGAGGCATTGTCCCCTCCCCCCTCAGCCCCCGATCTGTGATGTTTGGATGAGAAAAAGCTGGTCGGAATCTACCCTGTGAAATTAGAGGCCAACCAGAGAAAGGCTAAGCTGTAGCCGGACGGGGCGTTGAGTCCCGTCAGCACGGCGGCCAGGAAGGCAAATCGCCGCGCAACTTACGGGGCAATGAGCGAGGGGGAAGTGAAGAACGTTTGGCACGAGAACCTTTACGAGAAGGGAAAGTTTTAGGTCTATGAGAAGCCATTGCAAACAGAATTGACTTCATTCTCCCTCGGGACCTCCCCCCACGGAGGCCTACAAGGGCCCGGTGCTACTGCAACTCTCGATTCGGTTGCGTCCGGTATGACCTCTTCGAGATAGGATACGGCTCCACCACATCTTTATAGGCCGAAGAGGCTGCCCAAGGTCTCCTACGCGGACAGAAAACGGGCCAATGATGGGCATCGGCAAACGAAAGCGATGGAGACGCCCAACCTCCGACCTCCATTAAAGCATTCAGAATTAGTCTGAAACAAAAACAACAAACAAAACAGGTCGAGTAACCCGTCAGTGGAACTAGATAGAAGAGTGGGGAAAAAGGGCATTAAAAGGAAATAATTGGGGAAGGAGGGGGTATATAAAAGTCTGGTTTGAAGCACAACGGGACCCCAGAGCCTCTCTGGGACGAACCCCTAAAAAAAAAGTCTCAAAGAGAGGGAAGGGGGCGCTGGACTTGGGAGTTAAAGCTCAGGTAGATGAGAGTGAGCCAGCCACTGTGCAATTCTAAGTCTAACACCCACATAAAATGAGGGTAGAAATAAGGAAGTCCAAAGTCCCTGCTGAAAGGGGTGCAAATGTTGGATAGGCCATTCCCAACGAAGATGGAAGTGAAGACTCGTCTTCCGAGCCATACCTTCTCAAATCTCCTTGAAGGAGTGTGCAAATGGAGAGACCCGCGACTAATAGCCCTCGGGAGGTCAACAGCAATCCTGTGTGGCCCTCTTCCACAAAGGGATAGAGAGAGAAAAGAGGACGGTGGAGGAATAGAATTTGGGAAAGGTGACGAGAATCGAACCATGACATCGCGTCTCGCTGAGATCAAAAGGAAAGGCGCCTTAGCGACTAGCATCTTCGGTAGCTCAAAAAAGATAATTTCAAACCTGTGGCAACCTCCTTTCCCCAGCGAGGTTGCGGCTCATGGAGGTAACTGGACCATATGTTCTAGCGAACCAAACTCCCAAATCGTTGACGTAACTAGTACCTCCCCCGCGAAAACAACATTAACCTAAGTCAGCAAGAAACGTCAGTCCCACGCATTCTGGAGAGGGTCCTCAAATGGAGTTACCATCCAAAATTATACTTATTAAAACCGTATCTTAAATACTAGAATATCTATATGTACTCGGTACGAAGAAACTACTCAACACATCATGTTCACGTGCTAAACCACTTGCACAACTTATATAAACCAACAAATCTACGAAATAATGATCTTTCGGAGAACCCCATTCGGCTGGCGGAGTTCACCAAGACGCCTAGCCAAGGGCCAGATAACGGCCTCAACACCATCTGGGGTGTTGATATACACTGGTCCCCACTGTTTTTTGTCGGTGGTAAGTTAGATAATCAAAGATGTACATTAAACAAGAATGCCTTTAATTAATTTAGAAGCGACATAATTAAAAACAAACCAACGAAAACAGGACGATTTTACACAATTATGGAAACTAAAGCAAAGTACAAACTCATTTCAATTTATCTTTAAAAAATGCTTAATGGCGCATAGGCAATATCAAATTTGTACTATGCCTGATGACCTTTCCATTGTTACGTATTCTATATTTTTTATATAAAAAGACCTTAAGAATAACAATAAAGTAAAATTAGAAAGTTAAACTGCAGTATGAAAATAAACTTTTACAAGAACTTGTCGAAATATTGGGGGCGTCCTTTTTTTCTTTAATTTTGACTAACGTTACATAGCTAAGGCCAGAAGTGAACATTATGTTTTATCTTCAGAAGCTGTGAAAGCAAGATTTACTAGGAATAGGTGATATAATCGCAGGGACATTATTGAGACGCAAATATTAACAACTATTTAACTCAACCATACCCATACCCAAAGATACATTTAGCGACTAAATAAACAAATATTTACATGCAGTGCGATAAGGAATTCCACGCAATAAAATCCGAATAACAGTCAACTAAGGACATCCGTTTTTAACTCATCTCAGCAGTAGATATTGTGAAGGGGTCTACAACTAAGGCAATTAATATCAGTTGTTTGTGAAGGTCTTTTGTATATATATAAAAAAAAGATTAACCAATTTGGTCTTTATAACACAAACTACCGAACCACGGATTCCAATAACTTTGGAAAGTTCTTTTCTTTAGTCCCGCCACTCAACCCACATATGGAATTCAAGAAACCGCTGGAGAGATCTCGGTGGGGCTGGAGTTGAGGGTGGTTAGATACAGGTGGGTGATTTGATTGAGTTCTTCGAGTGCGCATTCGTGGGTGAGAGGAAGGGCTGTCACCTGCTGGGCCAACACTCTAATCCCCTCTGGGTCCTCGCTCAAAATGGCCCGCAGGACGCTGACAACCATTCGACTCATCTCTGAGATGCACAACCTGCGAAACAAATCGCAAGAACTTAGTACACTTCCAAAAACGGGTGTGGGAAGAGGTCAGATGAAAATAAAACCGGAAGGACAAACAAAAGGAAAATAAAGACTTAAAAACCGAAGTATCATCAAAGGAAAGACAACCACTTCTCTCATGCTGCAAGGACAAAATTAAGTCTAAATTTTGCACTCTCTATCAAGGAGAGTTGCCTTCATAACAGGACATGAGAAAAGGTCCAGAAGAGTTGCGCACCTTCCAAGTCACAGGCACCCAAATTCGGCATCTCCGGGTGTATACCTTTAACACATTATCACTTTTAAAAATCAACCATTTCCAAAACATTTTCAACGGTGAAGCAGCCACCTTAGGCAAGACAGATGACACAAAACCACGCTACTCAATTCAAATAATAATCATGAGATTATTAAGGGAGAGTAATTATAGAATCACCCATCTTTTTGTTCTATGGTGTAAGCTGCGGGTCGTAAATAAAATACGACTGCATCCATATTCAAGTTGGGACACTGTAGCTACCCACCCCTTTATCAAGCACAAAACTACTACTTTTTTTTTGTACATTAGCTTGCACACAAGTGCACACTAAATAAAATCCTGGGCACCTGGCTAATGTAAAGCAGTCATCCATTGCAACACAAAATCATATTATCTCTTCCCAACACCCAATTAGAGATACTCTCCTCCTTTCAACTGTGACCCTTTCCCCAACAAGGTGGGGTTGGCACTACGAGTAAAAAGAACATGAACTCATCCTCAAATACCCAACAGTTCGCGATAACTGGGCATCCAAGAAAAACAATCTGAGTTACCTTCCGACCGACTCCTAGAGGAGCCAATTAAAAGAGGTTGGGGAGGGGGTATTACCTGTGCACAGTGGTGGTGCAACTGAGATTGTTGAGGCGGAGACAGAGCGCCATCAGCATCGGCCTTAATCCCTCGACCTTCGACGCCGTGGGAAGTCGGCTCTCCCTCAGCTCGTTCACCTGCTCAATCACCTCCAGGTAAGCGAGGTAGATGCGTCCTCCGCTCTCCCACGTGGTCACTTTCTCGTGGATCTCCGGGGCCGAGAACTCCTTCAGGTACTTCAGCAGGTGTTGGTGATCTTCTGTGGGACGAGTAAGGATGATGATGGCTATTGGGGTTGGCGTGCGTCAACGCTACTACCGGCGTGAATAAGTGAGGTCTGCGACAGCTACGCCCCGCGTATTGAGCTCGCAGGAACAAAACTTTTGGGAGGGTGATTTCTCAGGCAAGGGGCCTCTATCCGGGCTTAGTCACCCTTTTAAAACACGTGGCGAAAGACAGTATGGGTATTCTTAGTGCCTCACCAACATCATCTTCGGCGATGGCATTTTGTATTTATTAAAATAAAGCGAAACCAACGAGGACAAATCCACTTCTTGGCGGAAGAAGCGTGCAACTCTCCTGAACGTGGACAGTTATGGCAATCACGAAGGAGCTGTTGTGTAAAGGTCTGAACAGACATCCTGCAGTGGTGTGGGCTATGTCTTCTCTATTAGCGATGGACACCTGACGTCCTGCACACATCCCTGTGGGACGTTTAACATAGGATCCCAAATGCGGCTACAACATGGTAGCCCAGAAAATCCGATCCAAATTAACTATACAAAAAATGGCTACATTTATGGGCACCTGAAATTTGATTGCTCCGATTCATTTAATTGAACATGCTTCTCCCTGGAATCCTATCCAGGGAGAAGCATGCACAATAAAATGAATCAGAGCAATCAAATATCGGAGGGCAAATGTGGAAAGAGGATCTATGATGCTACATGAAGCAACTTATGATGTGCAAGTCGACATGGGGGTACAACTCATAATGGGAGATTATTTGGAAAGACGATTTCAACGTAATAGCAAGATGCATCCTGATTTCAAGCCAACGATTATCCTACCCAGGCCATGGCACTATGAATCGACAACCAACGACCTAGTAATCAATTGCATAACCAGTTAATCAGTAGTCAATCACATAATAATCAGTTAATTGGTAATTTATCAAACCGTTCATTACCATTAATAACAGCATTAGGAGCAATGACTTCGACAATCATGGAGTGAGCTTTGTTGTAATCGCCAGCTTGAATCAAATACCAAGCTTCCTCATCGATCCTGGTGAAAGATAAAAAGGTATATTATCAAATATTGAGCCATGAATGTAAAGATGACCAAATTGGTCATGTCACACATTACAAAATAGTTCGAACAAAAGTTGACAATGATATAATTATTTATATGCTTTATAAATCGTCAAATAGTTTTGGATCACTGCAACTAGGCTTTGATGTGCCGTGTTGCCAAGAAATATTTTTCATAACGTTAGTTTGAATTAATGACAAGGATAACTAATCTAACTAGCGTGCTGATTAGTTTTGAATTTTTTTAGCGCATTCGAGTGGAGCCGTGTGTATGTAAAGTGGGAGAGTTCTCTCTTCTGGACAGATGTGAGGTGGCGAATCTTTCAGGAGATGGTTTGGACAGAGGTAATGGATGGCTTGTCCTGTGATGGTTTAAGGTAAGTTACCAGTGGGTTGCTGCCCAAACCAAGTTGATTCTATATGGCAGCTAAGGTGAAACGAGACAAATCATCTATAAAAGGTGGAGGCATTTTGTGACAAAAATTTAAAAAACGACGGGTTAAAAGATTCCTCCGCCAATATTAATCGAAGACGGGTGTGTTGAGGAATAGTTAAAAGGGTCGGGAAACAGGACAACTGGAGAATGGCAAAATGGCTACAATCCAATAAAAGGTGGGCAACCGATTGTTCCCCACCGCAAAAACGACAGCAAGGGCTGATATGAGCATCGCCCGAAACGAGATGGCCGTGAGTAAGTCTCGTGTGGCCGATGCGAACTCGGCAAAGGACCACCTCCAACGACCGCATTCTATGACGACTCGAGGGCCAAGAGCGAATAGAATTTTTAATTTTATATAGTTTGGATGATGAACAGTTATCCCATTCATTCTGCCACAGTTGAAAAATATATTTTCTTATTGAAGGAAAGTAGTCCCTAAAAGGCAGAGCCGAGTTCTCTGGGGACACAGAATATGCTGAGCGGGCCAGCCGATCAGCCTTCTCGTTGCCCAGGGACCCAGCAAAAAAATAATTCTATATCGGGATGCATTTTGGATCAGCCAGTTGCGAATTTCTGTGACTAGGGAATGGGACGCATTAAAAGATCTAATTGACTGTAAGACGCTCCTTGAGTCGGAAAAAATGACAAAATCACTAAAAGGTAAAATTTGGATGAGTCTAAAGGCTAAAAGGGTTGCTGAAAGTTCAGAGGTAAAAATGGATGCTGCTGGTGGCAAAGATAGAGTTAGGAATTCTCCTCCTGCGGCACCCACGCCACCGTCCGACTTAGAGCCAACCGTGTATAGTGGGCAGCATTGTTTGTGTGAGATCGAATGCTCTAAGAACAGGCTTTTAATGATGCGAGGGTTCATGGAGGACTTCTCCAGGCTCCACATGTTGGTACATACTGTGGGGAGAAGAGCACACAAACTAGGGGTCAGTAAGGATGGAAGGGTAAGGACCCTTGGAGCACCCAGGTTAGAGAGATGATCTCCTATGCAAAGGTTCAAGGGGCAGGGGGTAGGGTAAGGACCCGTGGAGCACCCAGGTTAGAGAGATGATCTCCTATGCAAAGGTTCAAGGGGCAGGGTAAAGATGGCAACTTATCATATGCCGCCGTTGATTCGGCAGCATACAGGCATCTGTAGACCTCTGATACAGGGGCTTGCTGTACTCGGCAGAGGTATCGCATGCAGATTTGAAGTCAATGGTAGGGCAAAGGGAGTACTCCACTCTCGCAGTAAAGGCTGTTTGTTGACAGGAGAAGTACGGAAGGCTCCACTAGAAAGGCGAACTCCGAGATTCCGAATGGGGTTCAGCATTTTAAAGGCTGAAGGGAAAGCCGATGAGTAAATTTGACAGCCATAATCCAATTTGGATTGGACGAGGGCTGTGTATAATGTCCACAATGTTTGTCGGTCACTGCCCCACGAAGTGTGTGAGATGACTTTTAAAATGTCTAGAGCCCGCAGACAACCTGTTCGAAGTCGGCGTAGGTGTGGTAACCAGGATAACTTTGGATCGAGAGTTACGCCAAGGAACCGAAACTCGGAGACAAACTCTATATCTTCGCCTTGTAGGGAGATAGATGGCGGAACAAGAACCCCTCTGCCTCGGTGGAAATACATTGCTTTGGTTTTGTTCGTGGAAAAGCGGAATCCCTTAAGTTGTGCTCTTTTGGATACAGCATTGACCGCGAGTTGTAGCCGACGCGCTGCTGATGGAAGGCGAAGTGAGGAACAGTATAGTGCTAAATCCTCGACAACCAGAGTTGCCGATACACCCTCTGGGAGAGATGAAATAATAGCATTGATGGCAAATATAAAACACAAGACACTTAAAACACTGCCCTGAGGAACTCCCTCCTCTTGGGGTTGCAGGTCAGAGTATGCGTCTCCAACACGTACCTTGAAGGATCGAGATGCTAAAAAAAACTTTGAACAAGTGAAGGTACAAGGCCTCTCATCCCCCAGACGTATAGCTTCTTCAAGATGCCGTATCTCCATGTTGTGTCGTAGGCTTTCTCAATATCGAAAAATATGGCCAGGACTCGGTGCTTTAATGAGAAAGCATTCCGGACCGATCCCTCAAAACGTTCTAGTAGGTCAAGGGTACTATGACCTTTGCGGAAGCGACATTGAAATGGAGAGAGAAGGTCATTGGTTTCTAGGAACCAGTTTAGACGCTCAAATATCATTTCTTCCAGCAACTTAATTAAACAGCTGGTGAGAGCTATAGGACGGTAGTGATCTGCCCGGTTTGACAAAGGGAAGGATGATCCCAATGTGCCATGATGACGGGTAAAAACCCCTTCACCCATATAAGGTTGTACAAATCAAGTAAGAAGTGAGTAGAGTGTGGATATAGGTGCCGAATCATATCGAAATGGATCTCATCAAGGCCAAGGAAGTAGATTTGCAAAGGGACAAAGCGCTATGCAGCTCATGGATGCTGAATAGAGCATTATATGGAAGGTTAGATTTTGTTGTGAAGTTGAGAGAATGAGATCCTTCCTTTGATTTGTAGGATTGAAAAGCCTTATTGTAACGGCTGACACTGCTGACGGCGCGGAAATGGTCAGCAAAAGCATTGCTGACCGCCAGGCCGTCATTCTCCAAGGAACCGTCTAAGTTGAGTGTGGGGGTATGATGATTAGCATAACGGCCCCTGATCTTATTAATCCTCTTCCAGATCTTAGCAGTAGTTGTCATAGAGGAAATTGGTGAAACGTAACGGCGCCATGAATTTCGGCGAGCCTGACGATGGGTTCTTTGGCGAAGCGCACGAGCTCGGTTTCGGTCGACCTTGTTGCACAAAGTTGGGTTCTTTCGGAATCGGGCATGGGCTAACTTGTAATTTTTGATAGCTGTTGCACACGTCGAGGTCCACCAGGGCACGGTTGAGCGGCCCGTGGCAGGTCGCCTCCGTGGGATGGTCTGTGTTGCTGCATTGTAGATAGTCGATGTAAAGTATTCTACTGCCGCGTCCACTCCATTGAAGGTCCCCAAGGATGCATTTGTGAAGGACGCCTCTTGGAAACCTTCCCAATCTGCATGACCTAAGTCCCACTTAAGGGGCATGGTTGTATGAGGGCTAACTTGAATGGCCGATTAGACAATAGGAAAGTGGTCACTCCCATGCAGATCGTCAAGAATTGACCATCGAAATTCCGTGAAGCAATCAGGGGAACAAACAGACAGGTGAACACAGCTAAAAAGAGTCCGTCTGGACATGATATGAGGTAAAATCGCCAGTATTTAAGACAAAGAAAGTCAGATAATAAAAGAGACTCTAAAACACTGCCTTTGGCATTTCGAGTGCTGTCACCCCAGTATGGGTGACGGGCGTTAAAATCTCCTAGTAATAAGAATGAGGAGGGCAAATGTCTATAAGTTCTAAAAGGTCGGGTCTTGACAATGATAAACTAGGGGGTAGGTAAATAGAGCAAACGGTAAAAAGCTTAGTAAGAAAAACCCTCACGGCAACAGCTTGGAGGGTAGTATGTAAGAAGATGTGAGAAACATGGTGGGATGAAGTAACCATGATTGACACCCCCCATGAGAGGGGCTTCTAGCACGAGCAATAGAGTTGAAAGTGAGAAAGCCGGGTACCGGCGGAAAGGGACGTATACCCAGTTTATTCTCCTGAATACAAATAACAGCGAGGTGGATAGTTGTCAAAAGAATTTTGAGTTCTTCCCAATTTGGAAGAACGCCTTGACCATTCCATTGTAAAATGGAAGATATTATGTGTGACGATTAGATACCACTGTGGATATCTTTTTCTCTTTTGAGGCCGATATTGTATTTGAGGTTCGTTCCAAAGAGCTTGGGAGACGGAGACCTGATTTTGAGGAGCTTGCCTTTGCAGGGAAAGAGATCCTAAATGGAGCAGTAACTGGGTTTTTTTTCGTGGGTTTTGGAGAACCGACCGAGGCCCTTGATTATAATTCGGGCTCACAACCTGGCGGAAATGGAAGATCGAGAAGGGATTTTCGACCGGTAGATCCGGATTCATGGGTCGAGGGTATTTTCGGTGTCTGAGGGGTTGTTCCAACCGCCGCGATTGGTGATGTTCGAGTATCAACTGCTTCTATCGGATCTTGGGTTGAAGGGTGAGCGGAACGAACAGGTGATCTGAGCGAGGTGTGTGGAGGTGGGTGTATATCTGCCATCGTTTGGATCAGGATGGGGCCTAAGTCCTGTGAAGGGCATAGAATGTTTAGCCATAGGGGAGGAGTTCATTGAAAATTCTCGGGGTTCGGCAGAGAGGGAGGGGCTGTCCTGTGATATGGACAGTTGTGTGTGTAACGGTGGTCTTGCTTTGGGTTAACAGGGAGGTTCCGGAGTATCTAAGTCATACAAAATTTTCCACAAATTTCTCTTATTTGCACCCACCAACACGAGGTTATCATTGTATATCAACATAGAACCATACATGACCAATCTCACACTCATAAGTACTTCTCGCAGTACTCCATCCATAGAGATACTTGTCAATGTCGGGAAGATGTCAATCGCTCTGCGTCGTGCACAGTACATTATAGGCGTGTATGGCGAGCCGGACGTCTCCTTCAGTCACCAACGGCCGATCTCGACGGTGCCTATGCCGTCGAGAGACGCCAGTCATACCCTAAGCCCTTTGTGTTTAGGTCTAGAAAACTCCTTCGAGAGCTCTGTGTAGTTCTCGGGCCGGTGGCGCCTCTAGTTCTGCCCAAGACCACCCTGGAGGGTACCACCTTTGACTATTTGTCGCCACGCCTCTGCTCCCACAATGCCGGAAGTATTGCCGTTCAACCTTTTTGGAGCACACTTCGTATCACCCTGGATCCGTCCTAATGTACACGGATAGCTCCAAGTCCACATGATGGGTTCGGTTTCCACACCGTATCCCCTGTTTGAAGCCATCAGGGCTCTACCAGGTGCTGGGTCTGTCTTCACAGCTAAGCTAGTGACAATACGCCGCTCGGTACGGGAGATAACGCGGCGTGCACGATTCGGAGTCGGGATAGTGATCTTTAGTGACTCACAAAACGCCCAGAGTGCTCTCGGGGCAAAGACCTTAGATATTGAACAGATCTAGGCCCACCGCAAATGTCTTCTGCTAACATCCCTGGGAACGGGGTCAGGCCTCTATCTAGTGCACGAGTTGGCCACAAGATGCAACCTAAACTGTACTGGTTTCCAGTATGGGAGCCACCGACAGAGCGTGGTCTAGATGTGCCGTATGTACAATATTCACCAACTGAGACTACAAAACCAGATAACCAGCCAGTATCCATTTCCACAAACTAGTCTACAACTCCGACCCCCCACAAACACCACCAGAGCATTCTCCACCTAACCCAACACCAACCCTTCGTCATATATGGCATATTTTATAAAACTCATCAAACACAAACATTACAAACTAAACCTTGGCACCAAAACAACCTGCTGCAGCCCTTAACACTGCATTATCCTACGACCATCTCCCAATCATTATACAAATTGCCTTTTAAGAGCTCCCTACAAACATCAAATCCACCAGCTGTAATATAAGGGGTAACCTTTTTTTTTCACTACCACACGACTCCATGATTTCAGTCACAAAGGTCAGTTACATAATAGCCGATTCGTACATTGACAATAATACAAGTAACAAATCGGAGCACTGACAGGCACGAAATTCGGGCAATCCAATGAATTTATCACTCACATTTACATCTACATAACAGTCAGGATAGTTTGGACACCAAATCTCGCACCGACTCGACTAAATACACACTAAAGGCAACATGAGGCACTAAACCTCGCCACGGGAAGGTTCGAACACCCCAAACTAAATCACTTTCATTCTGAAACGATTGTTTTGACTTGACTTAGCATTCTATGCATCTAAGCTTTGTCTAAAGTATGCAAGTGTTGGGCATGTTCTGAATATGTCCAATTTGGCAGCTCTCGGATCGTACCCGTAAAGGCTTACCATCTCTAGGTCAAGGTTTCTTCTTCTTGGGGGCGGGGGGGGGATATTCTGGCGGCCGGTTCAAGGTGGTGGTGTAGTTTCGGTAGGATGATGATATCTCTACTGAGTAGCATCTACTCCACGATATTGGCTCGGAATAAAGACTCTACCACCCAGGCGACATGACTTCGAGGAGGACTTTACAAGTAAATTTAACCCTTACAAAAACCACATCGGCTCAACCAACACCTTCACCGGATGCCTCGGTGAACCCAGCATGGATCGACATATTTAAAACATTTGCACATCTTAGACGAAACCTACAACTATAGTGAGTGTTTGATCACTGGAATATCTCCGCCCAGTACGTGTTCACTAAAGGTTTCTCATAGTATATAAATAAACGATTCTCTTTGCTAGTGTTGTTTCGGTTCATTCATTATTTTCCTTTTGTCCTTCATCCTAGACTACACCATGTCATGAAAGACACAACCATAGACTAAAATATCACGTGAAAATAAGCTCACATTTAAGTGCAAAAGGTCACGAGCAAAATAAGAAAATAGAGGAAATGAAGGAAAATAAACAAGGTAACCTGTAAATAAGTATCACCCTTAATAAAACAAATCAGAGTAATCCTATCTTAACTTAGGCCAGGTTACTCCACTTAACTCCAACAATACAAACACAGAATAAACCTCCCCAGAACCCCAACATTCTGCACCAGATGCAACCAAAGCCCAGACAACATTACACACATACTCGAGAAACTGCCCAAACCTCTCTCAATATCTCATCTCTTAGGCTTGTGTGGACCCACCCAGGGGCCAACCATTTCGCGGAGTGGGGGAAGTAAAGTAAGTATTTAAGACTAAAAAAAAGGAACATTGTGAAGGGTAGTAGTAGTGATGGTTAGCAAACCTGCGTTTATCTAGGCGGATCCCAAACTGATAATGAAATAGACATAAAGGTGAGTATGGCAATCGCTGGTAAGCCAGAACACCAGGTGCTGGTCCTCTTTGGGGAGTGGTGCGAGGAAGTTATGTGTTTTTGACAATAAACACAGTTAGGGTGTTCCTTCGTCGCCCCGGGGCACAGGGACCTGTTTCGCGCCAGAGGAACAGAGTATGTGTTGTATTACGAAGACGGAAGGAAAGAAAGCAGTGTTGTTATAGGCTCTCTGGCGCTGAGAAGTGTAAGATCTACCACCCCAGAATAGTGTTTCGACCAATTGGTAGCCAGATCTCTACGTACCGGGATCGAACCCGGTACCGCGACGTTGGCAGACCAACGCCGTATCCACTCGGCTAGCAAGGTCCATTGTGAGGGTACATAACCCAAGTAGCTTATGGGAGACAATAAGTAAGAAGTCTGGAACGGGAGGGTGCGTACCTCAACTATACCACCCAAACCCCATACAGGCCGCAGACAAGAACGTACAAAGTCACTTACAAATAGAGGGCTTTGCCTCGAATGGCTTTCGCTTCGTAGATGAACTTCTCGGGGATTTTGAGCTCATTCACGAGGAAGAGCTCCTTCTCCCTGTAGAAGGGGTCCGAAGAGGCAGGCTCCACTTCGACTAGAAGGTGCCGGTTTAACAGTTCAGACAAGTCCCTACGTCGCCTACAGGAAAAAAAAAAGACAGGGGAGGGGGTCAATAATATAGGCTTCTTGTGCCATTTCTTGAAACTCTTTTAATTAACTACTGCGGTAACTTAGCACCATTACCCTATAAGTTACCTTTTCAAATTAGCGAATAATAAAAAATATAATCTCAAATTAGTGCCTACGAGTGCAAGTAATCTATATGGATTTATTAGAGGGGGGGACGCTTTTAATGTACTGTCCCAGACCTAGCATTTAAAGCTGAAAGTTTGCTGACATTATGTTTTAAGGTCCCCTTTCCTTGCCTCTACTTTCTCTCATTCCCAGAACTAGATAGGTCCCGACAAATGGTGATAGAGGGCGTTAAGCTCTATTAAATTAATGACAATTTAATCGACCAGAAAATAATTAAAGATAAGGAAACCCATAATCTTGAAAGAATCCTAGTCACATTCAGCCATAAAACAGGACTTTGACCTCCGCGGAAAGCCGTTTCTAAAAACTACACGAAACCAAGGTACTTCCAAGAATATCCCACCACCCTGAAACTAGTCCTCTAACAAGCAAAACCTCACACACCTAACCTAGCATGCCATACAACCTCTAGGTCCAAGTTTTTTCTTAAACTCGTCAGCCGACACACAGTGCCACTGAAGAAACAAACACACTTTCCACTTCACATATCAGTCATCCTAGCAAGGCACCGATGCGGTCTCCATCCTAAGCTCCCCTACCAATTCCAGATTGGCTAGAACCAAGACAGCTGCAACATAGTCTCTCCAGGAACCAGACAGTTTCACAACATGCCCAATACTTCATATCTTAAGACGAAACCTACAGATACACATAATGTTGAATCTTTGGGGAGTTTTTCATGGCTGCAGAACCCTAAGCCAAGGGCTACAACAACATGGTGTCATTCTGATCTTTAAGTTGCTTTCATTATCCGGTTCGATGGCATTACCTACCTGCCTACCTACAACATGGTAAGGGTGCATTCAACTCTCGTCTTATTTTATCAACAAAGGGGAAAAATAAATGGATGCAGCAACCTTAAGATATCTGGAGAAAGTTTGTACAAAAATTGTTAAAATTAGAAAAGACCTGCCTACCTACAACATGGTAAGGGTGCATTCAACTCTCGTCTTATTTTATCAACAAAGGGGAAAAATAAATGGATGCAGCAACCTTAAGATATCTGGAGAAAGTTTGTACAAAAATTGTTAAAATTAGAAAAGACAAAAATGTGTGAAAAATCCTTAACCTAGGTAGCTAGAAGAGGAAACTAGTTCGAGTCAATGTAAAAATACTAATTTAATGCTAACAAATTCTTACTTCACTTCGTCAGGTATGCAGAGTGTGACGAAAGCAGCCCAGTGCCAACTCCCCACTGATTCGAGGTAGGCAGCCATGTTAATATGAAGTGCCTCCGCCTTGGCACTCGAGAGGAGAGTGTACTCGAGGCTCTGTAGAATACACCAAAGTAACCAGCTGAAAGAAAATGGATCCAGTTCAGGTATATCGCAACGACACTTTCGAATCCAGGTAAGTTTTCAAACGGGTGCGCTGTCTCACGATCCATAGGATGCGAAGAGTCAGCTTGAGATGGGTATGTATCTTTAACACATCTCTATCTCCTATAATATCACGAATGTCCTCGTTAGGTTTCTTTTTAAAAATGTTTTTTAATGTAAATCCATTAGTCTATTATGTGTAGTGTCATAGGATTTTTTTTTTTCAAGGGACTATCTGGCGACTGCCCACTTGGGCATAAGTCGCCGCAAACAAACAGCCCAGTTCTAGGCTACTTTAAAATAAAAATTTTAACAGAAACAACAATAAAAAGGGGATAACAATCAGGGAGCAAGCTCCGGCGTCGAGCGGAGGTCCCCCTCCCCACGGCGAAGGAGCCTGTGACCTACAAAAAAACAAACAAACAACAAAAAAACAAGATAAATACAAGGGAGAAGGCCGGCCTCCCCCCAAAAGTCTATCAGTCCACCAGTCATGGTACACGCACTCGACCCGAGTACAAGGGACAGGCGGTAGCGACCACGCCCATCCCGATACCGGGACAGGTAACGTGCGCGAAGATCACCCAGACTGGGACATTCGACAAGAATGTGCCGAACAGTCAAGGGGACGACGCAGTCGTCGCAATAGGGCGCAGGCTCGCGACCTGAAGCCGTCGCGGCATTGGGGGATAGGTCCATGGGAACAGTAGCGGCGCAATGGCACGCAACTTTAAGTTCCCTTCAACCGTCTCCCATCTTCTTAGCCAAGCAGTACGAAGAGCTGCCCGTATTCCTGCCATGTAGTCGGTGTAAAGAAGAGCGAAACGCTGGTCCGGTTGCAGAGTGCTCGCGGACTCTTTGGCGCGCTCATTCCCCGCAATTCCTACATGTCCAGGAACCCAGCAGAAGATAATCTCGACATCTGCCCGGCTCGCCATAAACGTATCGTCACGGATACGCGAACCAGGGGATGCGGAGATTCCAATGCCCCGAGAGCACTCAGAGCGCTTTGTGAGTCGCTATAGATCACAATCCGGTCTACGAACCGGGCACGTCGCGTAATCTCCCGTACCAAGTGGTGTATTACCACCAGTCGGCCGTGAAGACAGACACAGCACCTGGCAGAGCCCCGCTGACTTCAAACAGAGGGGATACAGCGTGGAAGCCGACCCGCTCTTGGGACTTAGAGCCATCCGTATACACTGGCACGGTTCCAGCGTGACACGAGGTGTGCTCCAAAAAGGTCGAACGTAATACTCCCGGCGCCGTACAAGCTTTGGGAGCAGAGGCGTGGCGACAAATAGCCAAATGTGGTACCCTCCAGGGTGGCGTCCTGGGCAGAACCAGGGGCGCCACCAGCCCGAGAGCTATATCTACCTCTCGAAGGAGTTTCCTGGCCCTAAACCCAAAGGGCTTAGGGTATGACTGGCGTCTCTTGGCGGCATAGGCACCATCGAGATCAGCTGCGGATGCAGTGAGAGCTGTTGGCGACTGAGGAAGGCACCGGGCTCGCGCGTAAAGGCGAGTGATGCACTGCACGCGGCGCAGAGCGAGTGGCATCTCCCCAGCATCGACCAACAGGCTCTCAATGGGGGAAGTGCGGAAGGCACCGGTCGCAAGGCGAAGGCGAGGGTGGTGGATCGAATCCACCTTCCGCAATAAACGCTCGGCTGCGGATGCATGAAACTCGCATCCGTAGTCGAGCTTCGAACGAACAAAGGATCGATAAAAAAGTAGGGCAGTAGCCCTATCAGCGCCCCAAGCGCTGAACGTCACGGAACGGAGAATGTCCATGGCGCGGGTACAGGAGACCCTAAGGCTGCGAATATAAGCCTCCCAGGTGAGGCCTCGGTCGAATACAAGACCGAGGAAACTGTGCGATTCCACCACATCCAGGCACACCCCATTAAGAAACAAATCTGGGTCGGGGTGAAGCCGTGGATGGCGGCAGAAGTGCACCACCTTAGTCTTGGCCAAAGAGAACCGAAACCTGTGCGCTTCGGAATAGGGAGAGACGCGGTTCAATGCCTGTTGGAGTGTACACTTCAGAGTTGGCATCTGGGCCCAGCCAAAAGAGATGGAAAAGTCATCCACGTAGAGCGTAGCGAGAACATCTTTCGGCTGCACCGAGGTGATGCCGTTGATGCTCAGGGCAAAGAGCGTGACACTGAGGATACTTCACTGCGGGACACCCTCTTCCTGCTCCTTTGGGCCGGAGAGGGCTCCCCCCACCCGTACGCGGAATCGACGATCTCGCAAAAATTCAGATATAAACATTGGGAGGCGTCCCCTCGACCCCATCGTGTGGAGAGTCTCCATGATACCGTATCGCCATGCGGTATCATAGGCCTTCTCCAGATCGAAAAACACCGTGGCGTAGTGCTGTCTACGGAGGAAAGCCTCGCAGACGGCATTTTCCAGTCGGAGCAGAGCATCCGACGTGGAATGGAACTTGCGGAAGCCGCACTGTGCAGAAGACAGATGGCCTCCGCTGTCCAGGAAATAGGCTAATCTAACATTTACCAATTTCTCCATCAACTTGCACACGCTAGAGGTTAGAGAGATTGGGCGGAAACCGGTCGGAGTAGAGTGATCTCTCCCCGGTTTGCGAAAGGCGAGCACAGTAACGATTCGCCAGGAATCTGGGAGAAGACCCTCCACCCAGATCCTGTTTAACAAATCTAACAGAAAGACCATGGCTTGCTCACCCAGGTGTCGAAGCATGGCGTACGGGACATCGTCCGGTCCATGGGCGGTGTACGCGCACGAAGCGATAGCGGAGCGCAACTCACTCACAGTAAACTTGTCGCTGAAGGGTTATCCGCCTCTGGAGGTAAAGTCCAGACGGCGGCCTTCCGCGACATCACGACGTGCATTGAATGCTGCCAGAGCAGCATCCCGGCTAGAGGATGCGGAGAAAGCGGTCGCGAAGGATTCCACCACAGACGCGGGGTCCGAGATAGCGGTCCCATTCTCCTGGAGAACGGGAGGGGGGTCCTGCGAGGACTTGCCCCGAATCCTTTTGACTCGCATCCACACCTCTGCCAGAGGGGTCTTCCCGTTAAGTGAAGACACGTATGCCCGCCAAGAAGAGCGGTGGGACAGATTTGAAATATACCGGAACCTAGCCCTAGCCCGACGAAATTCAGCGACAGTGAAATCGTTCGGGCGGCGCTTATAGCGCATGTAGGCATAACGCTTCTGTTTGAGGGCCGTCTCACACTCGGCCCACCACCATAGCAGTGGTCAACGTGCAAAACGGCCAGACGTCCTAGGAATAGTAGTCAGGCCCGCGGCGATGAGGTTGCCGGAGAAGAACTCAACGGCCTCATCTACCAACCTAAACTCCTCGACTGAGATAGAAAATTGTCATTTCCTGAAATGCAGGCCACCGCGCCTGCGCTAAGCACCACCGAGGTGGGCTCTCAGGCGTCAGTTGCCCTGAAAATGATATTTGAATGGGAAAGTGATCACTACCATGGAGGTCATCGACCACTCCCCAATCAAAATCAGGCTGTGCATCCGAAGAGCACAATGATAGATCAAGGCAAGAAAATGAAGCGGTTCTCGGGGAGTGATGCGTAAACTCATCCACATTTAAGAAACCCATCTCAAGCTCTTCGATCAGATCGGCAAGGACTTGTCCCCTGGGATTTATGGAGTAATCTCCCCAGCGAGGATGCCTGCCGTTCAGATCTCCAAGCAAGAGATAGGGCCTCGGTAACCGTGCGTGTCATAGGAGACTAAATGAGACGTCTTCCATGCGTAAAGCTGTGGGAGCACCCGGTCCTGTCAACAGAACTCGATACCAGTCATCTGCGATGAAGATTCTAGTGGCTAGAATATTTTATTATATTATTTTAGGAGCCCATCTAAAGACTGCCTACTAGGGCAAAACTCGCTATAATCACGCTACAGCCTAATACTCTGCTAAATTAAAAAAGAAGCAAAAATACAAGAAGGAAGCGAGTTCCTGCGTCGGGGATAGGCCCGCCTCCATCTGGCGCAGGAACAAGCGACCTAAAACAAAGAGCCCCCAAAATGTCCTAGTAGCTAGAACAATGGGCATTGAAACACCAATAACAAGAGGCCAAAAAGAGGGAGTAGATATAACTTGCAGTAAAAGGAGAGATTTTAAAACAAAAACCAATCAGCTGCCAAAATATTTCTAAGGAGAGATTTGTAAACAAAGTGATGAAAATAGAGGAAGTAAAAATGCGAAGATATCGGGCTGCACATCTTTCGGTAGGCAATGAGGCCGGGAGGGCATGCGAGTCTCCAGATGTCAGCTACGGCATGCCAGCACGGGTTAGCCAACAATAAAAAAATGAAAGCAAATTAACCTTGGATCATAGGCACACTCACCTAGTCGTGACATCCACCGGATCTGGTGTGTAGGCAGATGTGTCGAGAAGTTTCTCAAGAGGATGAAACTGATCCACGAACAGTTTCAGCAATTGGAAGCAGACATCGTTGTTAACTAGAGTGGGGACGAAAAGGGAACAAAAATTACATAACAGCCTGAATTGCAATACCATACACACCTTTTACTAAGATTTTTTTTAAGTCTGGCGACTACCAGCAGAGGCACAGATGCCAAAATTATATTTACCTGATTTCTAGGCAGGAGAAATGACCATTCATAAGAAACCCAAAGACACCTTCAAAATATTTACACCTTAACTCGCGAGTGATTATTTTCCTCCCATAAAAAAGCCCCAATGAAGTCCGGGACTCAAAGTGGATAGGGTAGTCCCGAGTTCAAGTTGCACAAGGGCATTAGAACCTTCCTTGAATTTTCAACGGACTTTAGGACCACCCTGTACAAGCCCTGGCCCACTCGTCTCCTGGACTCACCTCGGACATCTTCGATCATGGAACCAACAGAGAGGTAGTCCGGTCTGGGGTCTTCGCAGAAAGTGGAGTCCGGGGATCCGCCGGATATACCAGCAGCAGCCTCGTACTCCTTCATTATTTCCGCGATCGAGGAGGTGCTGGGGCAGATGTACCTGGGGAAGAGAAGCAAGACACTGACAAAAGCGAACCCTAACGAAAGAATGTAAATAAAGTCCCTTCTGATTCTCAGTGAGGTTCGTAAACATAATACACAAGTTGTCTATTAAATGAGCGTTGGTCTAACGCAGATCGGAGCCAGATTGTTTTGTGCATTTGTGGGATTAGATTATCATACCAGAAAGTGTGTTTCTAACCAAGCGTGTACACCTATTTTACCAATTATGCAAGCATATTGTCACTTACGACGCGTAGCTGGCACTACAGACGGACAATAGAATTTTTGACAAAACAAATATATAGGTATTAAACTTATATTGGCAATGGATCATTAAAAGCGAAATAAGACAGCCATTTTAAAGGGTCTGCAGAAATCCAATAGAGACGAGTCTCGATGGTCTAATTAAGGAACTCCCTAGTAATGGAAACTCACCACATCAGAATGGCGAAACACCTCTTCCAATCGAGCCCCAAGCAGGTGTTGATTCGGGTGTGGGAGGAATCGTGGGTGGCCTTACCCGCGACCAGTGTATAAAGGGCGAGACGTTGGGCGGACATGAAAGCATCGCTTCCCGCCCACGCCCAGTTCGACAGCTGGTCGCGCAGGATCTGGCGCGGGGTTTCGTCGCCCAGACAAGCTTGTGATATCAGCAAGGCCAAATGATGATCCCCTATTGAAGAAAAGGAATGGGTCAGGATCCGTCGCTCATGGATACAAAGCGTGATTCCTGCTTTCAATTTAAATAGAATAAGCTGTGTAAGGTGTTACAAGCAATAATAGTACCTCAAAAGACTGCTAACCATACTGAGGAGGTACTGTTTTTAAAGACCATAACTTATTAGCTTGAGAGCAAGCATAGAAAAGTTGAAGGCTCCCCCCCACCCACTTCTTCCACCTGAATCATCGGACATGGGAAATAGGAAAAGATACCCAGCGTGCGGAATAAAAGGACACAGTGAGGAATTTTTATAGAAAAGATGAACTTATCTGTATATTAAATACAACCCTAACTTTACGATAACTTTTATAATTAGCAACAAGTATTATTTTTAAGAGTAAATATTTCTTTTAACTTTATCTAACCTTTTTTAAATGGGTCAACAGTGGAACTCGAGACAATCTCTTCCGACAATTGATTCCATACATTAACAATTTTATGAGAAAAAGTAGGTTAGGAGGTTAAGAACACCTGTCCAAGGATACTCAAAGAAATTGGCACGAACTTAACAATCTAATCTGACGATAGTTTCTAACCCAACTGAAGTTTAATTTAATAAAGTGAAATTCAATGGACATCCTAGAGAGGAAAATTTTGAAAAGTGCTTAAAAGAAAAAAAGATTTTAGTGAGTCCTATTGTCGGCTACCGACGAAGGGATGCGGTCGAAATAACGAGAACATTAAAAGGTGAGTAGGAGCAAATAAAAAGAACCCCCAGTTGCCCCAAGAGAGGCCCGCTTACCTCAGACACCCAAGTGTATTTTTTTTATCGCGCCCATCTGGCGACCTTTACCAGGGGCATAAGGCGCAGTAATTTAATTTTCAGAATAGTGAGAGGCTATTTTAACCAAGCAGGCAATAAAGAAAAAAATGGAGGAGGTCCCCCACATCTAAGAAATCTGACACTACAAACAGGTGCTACAAGGGCATAAGTCACCATAATTAAAATTTCAGCTTAGAACTAGGGTAATTAAAATTCCAAACTATACATAGAGAAAAAATAAGCAAAAAGAAAATAAAAAAACAAAAAAATAGTAAGGATCAGGCGACTAACAACAGATTCAAATACGATGAAGGAGGCCAGTCTTATCCAAAAGGTCAGATAGTCCACGCACTCGTCCCAAGTACTAGGGACAAGCGGTAGTGACCACGCTCGTCCCGACGTGCGTGAAGATCACCCAGAATGGAACATTCAACAAGGATGTGCGGCAGTCTGAGTCACAATGCAGTCGTTGCAATAAAGTGCAAGCGAGTGGTCCATCCAGCGAGTTTGCCCAATTCGAAGCCGACAGAAAGCGACCTGAAGCCGTTGCGCCAATTGGGGCGAGATCCATGGGAACAAACGCGGCGCAATGGCACGCAACTTTAGTTCCCCTCGGCCGTCTCTCATCTTGTTTGCCACGCACCCAATGTAGTCGGTGTGAGGAAGAGCGAAACGCTCTCTGGTCACTCAGTCCCAATCTAAAAAGGTACCGTGCCCGAAGCTGCGCCGCTAGAATTGGACCTTCAACCAATGAGGTGAAGTCCAAAACAATTCAGAAAGGTTCAGGAAAGCACACCATCAGATGCCACCGTCCCACCAGTAGGTCCGATTCGGACAACCAAAGAAAATGACGTGATACCATCGATGAATTGGATTGGTCTACGCGAATAGTAGGGTACGATGGCACAGAACTCCAAATGTCAAGTTTCCTTCTCCCATCATCTTTGTAATGCAGCCCTAAGGACTGACTGACCTGAGGCCTGCTATATAGTGGGAGTGGGAAAGAACAAAACGCCAGTCCGGATGCTGTCTATGCAGACAGCCTGGCCCCTTCATTAGTGCACTCATGGCCAAAAATCCCTACATGTCCTTTGTAGGAGAAAGGCATAATGCTCCCAAGTTTTGCCCACCTCCCTTCCGGGCGGGCCGCTTATCAACCCTTCCCCTTCCGGCCCAATATCTGGTGATCTCCAGCGGGAAAAAACCACCGGCCATTTCAGCTTAACCACCGAGTTCCTTCTCCGAAGTTTATAAAGGACGAAATGGAGTAGCTTGACATCTAATCTACTTCTGGCACACTGAGAACCTCTCCTGAGTTTCGAGTATAAAAGACGAATTCTTTTAACCCTCAGTAGTAGAGCTTAGTGGTAATTCGTCAAAGCATCAAGTCTTCAAAGAGGAGATCGGTCTCAGTAAGGGAGGCTCCTTACCACATTGGTCTGCAAGTCTGTGCGGACCCAAGCTCGAACTCACGTGTAAGAGCCGAAGCTACAAACAGCCTCACTCTGGTTCCCTAAGCGAGAAAACTACATCTCGGCTTTTCTCTGTGACCCTACGCGTCGATAGGTCACTTCGCCCACCCCACCCTCACAGAGGCACCCATGATTCCTCAGAGTTCACGAGCGTGAGGCCCTCTGTAACAAGAAGCTCCCGTCACCGCGTTCTTTCAGCAGAATCGCGACGGAATTGTGGGATCAGGTCGGTCCCTGGAGAACCTACATCGTCTCCACCCCTTATCTCACCACCTTCCCTCACCAGCGCCACCCGAACATCAGGTTCCAAGGTAACACTTCCCTTTCACATTCCCCGACTTTACCGCGAAGCTTACCAGCATTACAAGTTAATAGGGATTTGTATAGTGAATAGTAATTTTAAAGCCAAGTGAGATATCCAAAATTCACTTATTCATTTATCTCTCAAAGCACATTATTTATATATATATATATATATATATATATATATATATATATATATATATATATTCTTGTTTAGTGTTCATTAAAATCTTATTCTTCATATTGTTGTGTATCTAACTTCCTTTGGGTCGCTTGCTGGCAAAGTTCTTTCCAATCCCTCCGTAACCAACCTCTAGGCACTCTGAGTCAATAAACCCATTCAGGACACGGGCCGAACGAAGTATAAGGAGTAGTACGACTCCTCCTCCGCATTTGGGAAAATAGGATATATATATATATATATAAAATAATCGAGGAAAACTCCAACCACCCCTCGAAATCCTTCAAGAACCTATCTCAAGACATTCCCAACATCATGCCGACTCGCAGCAGCCATGGCATCATGGATACTGCAAACCAGAGGGGTGGAGATTAAGTCTCAAGACTACAGCGCACCCTAAGTCGCTATGCATCACAAAACGGTTTTGAAAAGCAGGTGTAGCGTGTCATCTCCCGTACTGAGCGTATATTGCAACTAGTTAGAGGGTAAAGACAGAAGCAGCGGCCAGAAGAGTCCTGTCGGTTTCAAATAAAGGGGATATTTTTTTTTTTTTAGAGATCTCATCTGGCGACTACCTACTAGGTAATTAGTTGCCGTATTCAACATTGCCTAACATTAGGCATGTTTAAAACAATATGGTAAAAGAACATAAAAAAACACCAATAAAAATAAAACAAAGAAAAAAGGTAGGAAGCAAGCTCCGGCGTCGGGGAAATATCCGCCTGCCCCCGGCGAGGGAACATGCGACCTACTAAAATAAGAAAACAACAAAAAAAAAACAACTATTTAAATAAAGGGGAGAAGGACGGCTTCCTCCAAAAAGTTTAAAGTTCGGTGTGCACGAATCAAAAGGGACAGGCGGTAGCGACCCCGCCCATCCCGGTACCGGGACAGGTAACGTGCGCAGAGATTGCGCAGACTGGGACATTCAATAAGAATGTGCCGTACAGTCTGGGGGACAACGCAGTCTTCAGAGTAGGGCGCAAGAGAGCGCTCAATCAAATGTCAGTGCGTCCTGCGTGTGTGTCCAATCGGAGACGACAGAAAGCAAACTGAAGCCGTCGCGGCATTGGGGCATAGGTCCATGGGAACAGTCGCGGCACAATGGCACGCAACTTTACGTTCTCTTCGACCATCTCCCATCGTCTTTGCCAATCAGCCCGTATTCCTGCCATGTGGTCGGTGTGAGGAAGAGCGAAACGCTGGTCCGGTCGCAGAGTCCTCGCAGACTCTTTGGTACTCTCATTCCCCGCAATTCATACATGTCCAGGAACCCAGCAGAAGATAATCTCGACATCCGCCCGGCTTGCCAAAACCATGGGATCACGGATATCGCGAACTAGGGGATGCAGAGATTCCAATGCCCTGAGAGCACTCAGAGCGCTTTGTGAGTCGCTATAGATCACAATCCGGTCTCCGAACCGGGAACGTCGCGTAATCTCCAGTACCGAGTGGTGTATTGCCACCAGCTCGGCCGTGAAGACAGACGCAGCGCCTGGCAGAGCCACGCTGTCTTCAAATAGAGGGATCCGGCATGGAAGCTGACCCCTCTTGGGACTTGGAGAAATCCGTATACACTGGCACGGTTCCAGCGGTCCGAAAGCTATACCTAGCTAAACCGAAAGGGCTTAGAGTATGACTGGCGGCATTGGCACCGTCGAAATCAATGCGGATGCTTTGAGAGCCATTGACGACAAAGGAAGACGCTGGAGCGCGCGTAAAGGTAAATAATGCACTGCACACGGCATAGAGCGAGTGGCATTCCCCCAACATCGACTAGTATGCTCTCTGGGGGAAGTGCGGAAGGCACCGGTCGCCAGGTGAAGGCCGGTGTGGTGGATCGAGTCCACCTTCCGCCATACACGATCGGCTGCGGATGCATAAAACTCGCATCCGTTATCGAGCTTCGAACGAACAAAGGATCGATAAAAAAGTAGGGCAGTAGCCCTATCAGCGCCCCAAGCAATGAAAGTCACGGAAAGGAGAATATCCATGGCGCGGGTACAACAGACCCTAAGGCTGCGAATATGAGCCTCCCAGGTGAGGCGTCGGTCGAATACAAGACTGAGGAAACGGTGCGATTCAACCACATCCAGGCGTGCCAAATTAAAAACAAGTCTGGGTCAGGGTGGAGCGGTGGCAGGCAGCAGAAGTGCACCACCATAGTCTTGGCCAAGAAAAACCGAAACCTGTGCGCTTCGGCATAGAGAGAGACGCGGTTCAATGCCTGTTGGAGTCGACGCTCCAGAGTTGGCATCTGGGCCGCGCCAAAAGAGATCGAAAGGTCGTCCACGTAGAGCGTAGCGAGAACATCTTCCGGCAGCACCGAGGTGATGCCGTTGATGCTCAGGGCAAAGAGTGTGACACTGAGGATACTTCACTGCGGGACACCCTCTAACTGCTCCATTGGGCCGGAGAGGGCTCCCCCCACCCATAGGCGGAATCGACGATCTTGCAAAAATTCAGATATAAACATTGCGAAGCTTCCTCTCGCCTCCATTGTGTGGAGAGCCTCCATGATACCGTATCGCATGCGGTATCATAGGCCTACTCCAGATCGAAAAACACCGTGGCCTAGTGATGTCTACGAAGGAAGGCTTCGCAGACGGCATTTTCCAGTCGGAGCAGAGCATTCGACGTGGAGTGGAACTTGCGGAAGCCGCACTGTGCAGAAGACAGATGGCCTCCGCTGTCCAGGAAAAAGGCTTAAAACAACATTTACAATTTCTCCATCAATTTACACACGCAAGAAGTTAGAAAGATTAGGCGAAAACCGGCCAGAATAGAGTGATATCTCCCAGGTTTGCGAAAGGCGAGCACAGTAGCGATTTGCCAGGAATCTGGGAGGAGACCCTCCACCCAGATCCTGTTGAACAAATCTCAGAGAAAGGCCATGCCTCGCTCACCCAGGTGTCGAAGCATGGCGTACGGGACATCGTCCGGACCATGGGCGGTGTCCGCGCACGAAGTAAGAGCGGAACGCAACTTACTCACAGTAAACCTGTCGTTGAAGGATTCTCCGCCTCTGGAGGTAGAGTCCAGTCTGCGGCCTTCCGCGACATCACGACGTGCATTGAATGCTGGCGGAGCAACATCCCGGCTAGAAAATGCGGAGAAAGCGGTCGCGAAGGATTCCGCCACGGACCAGGGGTCCGAGATAGCGGTCCCATTCTCCTGGAGATCGGGAGGGCGGTCCTGCGAGAACTTGCCCCGAATCCTTTTGACTCGCTTCCACACCTCTGCTAGAGGTGTCTTTCCCGTTAAGTGAAGACACGTATGCGCGCCAAGAAGAGCGGTGCGACGGATTTGAAATATACCGGAACCTAGCCCTAGCCGGACGAAATTCAGCGACAGTGAAATCGTTGGGGCAGCGCTTATAGCGCATGGAGGCATAACGTTTCTGTCTGAGGGCCCTCTCACACTCGGCCGACCACCACGGGAGTGGTCGGCGTGCAAACGGCCATACGTTCTAGGAATAGTAGTTAAGACCACGGCGATGAGGTTGCCGGAAACTCAACGGCCTCATCTACCGACCTAAACTACTCGACTGAGATAGAGAATTCAGTCATTTCCTAAAAGGCAGGCCACCGCGCCCGCGCTAAGCACCACCGAGGTGGGCTCTCAGGCGGCAGTTGCCCTGAAAATGATATTTGAATGGAAAAGTGATCACTACCATGGAGGTCATCGACAACCCCCCAATCAAAATCAGGCTGTGCATCTGAAGAACATAAAGATAGATCAAGGCAAGAAAATGAAGCGGTTCTCGGGGAGTGATGCGTAAACTCATCCACATTTAAGAAACCCATCTCAAGCTCTTCGATCAGATCGGCAAGGACTTGTCCCCTGGGATTTATTGAGTAGTTTACCCAGAGAGGATGTCTGCCGTTCAGATCTCCAAGTAAGAGAAAGGGCCTCAGCTGACGGTGGAATGTACGAAGAAATAAATATACCTCTTATCCAGGTGAAGCTGCCCAGCGACTCCCTGAAAGGAGGTATCTAAAGTCAAAAGAAGAACGGAGATATCAATGCAGGGTGTAAGCCGCGCATCCCCCAGCCCGGCCCCCATCTCGTGGTGGTGGGGTCGAAAAACCGTTATACCCCAGGAGGGCGGGCAGGTGGCTGGCGCCTAGCATGGTCTCCTGCAGAAAAATAGCTAACGGGGAACGGGACGAGACGAGCCTCCGCTGCTCCTCCCAGCTGGCCCGGAGTCCGCGTCAATTTCATTGAGGGAATATGCCCTCCAGGTCTAGCTCGGAGGAGATGCTGAGGTCCTCTTCGAAGATAAGACCCTCACGCGAATGGCCGTACGCTTCCCGGGGGCAAAAACCCGAGCGAGGCGCCTTCGACGACTTATTGGGGGAGGTTGGGCTCACCATGCGACTCTTTTCGTACCTCAGCCTCGAAACTTTAGGCGGGCGTTGCGGCTTCGGAGGAGGAGGGCCCTCTTTTCGAGGATCCACCGTCTCCGAGTCACCCAGCCCACCACTAGGCGTGGGCGAAGGAGCCAAAGCCGCTTTGTTGCTGTTCTCCTTTCGGGGGGCAGCTTTAGGAACCCGGAAGATGGACGGGCGACCAACTTCAGGGGTGTTGCCTCCAGTGAGTCTAACGACTCGGTGGAAACGCGTGGTAGTTTCGCCTTACGGGAAAGGGTCACGCTGCTAGAACAGGGGGTGTGAACCCTTTGTGCCGCCAGCTTTACCAGGGTAGCGCCCGGGTTGAGTAGAACCCGCAGAATGGCTCCAAATGGGCGCGGAACCAACCGTGCTCGTTGGCCTGGATGGGCCAGAAGCAGAGGATGTCGTCCTTAGCCTCGCGGAATGAGACGATCCTGGGCCTGAACGGCCAGGATTTCCTTCTCAAGGAGATATGCACCACATTGCTTCCAACAAGCGGGGTGCGGCTCTCCGCAATTGACACACTTGGCCACACATGATTTGGACTTATTGTGTGGCCTTGGAGCAATTTACACATACTTCGGGTAACCCCGACTTTGCACGTCTACATGATCTATTCGTATGGCCGATGCGGTGAAGGTAATAGCACCTCAGCGGCAGTGGAACGAACGCCTTCACGCGGTAGCGATACCAACCGGCACGCACCGACTTAGGGAGCTTGTCACAGTCGAACGTGACGAAGAGTGTAGGGGTGGGGCTCGAGGCCTCACACTGTTTTCTCATCACACGTTCGACCTTAACCGCCCCATGGTCAGCCAGCTCTAAGGTGATGTCCTCTATGGAGTAGTCCACGAGTTCCCTCGCATAAACTACTCCTTTCACGAAGTTCATGGTAGAGTGCGGCGTCACACTCAAAGGTGAGCCATCAAGTGTCTGAAGGGCACTAATCATGGCCCCCTCGGAGGGATTCGACGCATTCGCCAAAAGGCCCCGCCCGAGAGACGGGTCACCTTCAGCTGTCTACCAATCACACTAGCTAAAGCTCTCCTCTGATGGAGAATTTTGCCCTTAGCCAACATGGTGCCATCAGTGGAGCGAATACCGAGGAAGCGTTTGAAGCCAGCGGGTTCGAAAACGCCGGGTAATCTCTGAATGAGGAGCCCCGATTTAATCGATGCTCCGCTCTGCGCACTATCAATTTTCGTCTTAGTCAGGGGCTCTGCACCCGGGAGCGGATGTACCGATCTTGGCTTGGTAGCTTACCGAAGTGGCAGCAGACCCATCCGTCCCCACAGCCCCCGCGGATGGAGAGGAGCCCCGAGTCTATTTTTTTTTTTATGAGAGGGCAGGGAATGAACCCGCTTCTCCCCTCCGCCGGCAGGAACTCCCATTCCGGATGGACCGGCCTCAGCAAGGTCCTTATCCGAGATCGAGAAGGTCCTGGCAGTCGCAGGGGCACCGGTAGGAGGAGATCCCTCCCCTCCTTGTACTGCCTTGGAAACCCTTGCCATTTGAGAGGAGGACCTTGCATAGGGGCGGATTCAGATTCGGTGCTTGGCGTCGAGCCAGGATTCGCTCCCATGGAAAGCCCTACCGTCTGAGGCTGGGTTGCCTCAAAGACCATGTCTATCTCAAGAAGGGGGGCCTCCAGTTAGCCATCCCCCTCCCCCCCCCGAGGACATCACGGGTCCCATTGGCAGCGCTGTCACAAGTCAAGTCTTGGGAGGCACAGGCCTTGACCCCGTTCTCGCCAGCACGTCTTTTGAGCGAAGCGACCGAAGGGGCCTGGCTTCCGTCTCCCTCCTGAGGGGGTTTGCCCTACCGAGCCGCTTCAATGGTGAACCGGTCGACTATGGGCTGCCTGCTGGCTTTCTTGGCAGTCCCCTTGGAAAGTAAAGGGGCGACTGCCGCTGGAAAGAGGGAGGTGCCCAAAAGCACCTCCAGACAAGGGGGTGAGGGTGAGTCCCCTACACCTGTAGGCGAAGGAGAGGGGTAAGCCTCCTCTCCGGTTAGAGAGATTTGGAGGGCCCCCTGCGAAAGCACAGGAAGGAGGGAACTCCATTTTTTCTGTGGAGCTGCCAGAGGGCGGCTCCGACGATGGACAAGAGAAATTGAGAGTAGATTTTTGGGGGGCATTATCATTGGGCATGGTGACCCTATTCTTTTTACGGGAAGCAATATCTCATCACCCCTCGCAGTAGCCCACCCTGCAAGGGGTGCGTACGGGGCTGGCAGAACCAGGTGCCACCATTCAAAGCCACCCCTCCCGCCTAGTGGCCTGGCAGTCCCTCAGCATGGCGGCTCCACCTTGGACACAGCGTAAAATGTATAGTGTTTGAAAATAGAAAGGAAGAGGAGGTGAGGAAAATGTGGGTGGGGATAAAGCAGGTTATTTAAAAACCCATCCCAAAATGGAGCTCAGGGTTGTGGGATCATTGTCCCCTCCCCCCTCAGCCCCGATCCGGGATAGTTGGCTGAGGAGGTCAGCATCTACCCTGTGAAATTAGAGGCTGACCAGAGAAAGTTGTGGGAGAGGTTGTATGAAAAGCGAGGAAACAAGGGGGAAACAAGTGTCTGAAGTTAGGAGAAGAGGCTAAGCTGGGGTCGGACGGGGTGCTGAGTCCTGTTAGCACGGCGGCCAGGAAGGCAAATCGCCCTGCCCCTTACGGGGTCAAATAAAGGGGAGACGGCATAAAAGCCGACTTTCCCTACGGAACGCTAGCACGGATATATGTGGCATGATGTATGCTCAAAGAAATACGAACGACGACTCCTGGTGCTATGAAAGCTTTGGGAGAGAAGTGGCGACAAATGTTCGATGATGATGATGATAGCCAGGGTGGCAGCTAGGACATAACTATCGAACACGAAGTTCCTTGGTTCTCTCGTCGGCAAGTGAGGATAGAGATTGATTCGGACGAAATGAGAGCCGTGGACGACTGGGAAAACGCTGAACCAGGAATGTACAAGCCCATCGTACACGTTGAAAGGCGGGTGGTATCTCCCTTCTATCGACTAGGAGGGTCTTTATAACGGACAGGTGAAAGGTGCCCAAAAGTGGATCGAATTAAACGACCCTAAAAAAAGAAGTTCGGGTCTGGCATCTGAAGTAAAGTTTCACATCTGCAGAACGCCAGAGTAAAGAATCATCATGGGGTGGGTAAAAAAGACCCTAAGGCTACGGAATAAGCCCTTTCCAGGTGAGGCGTTGATCAAATGCAAGACTAAGCAATGGGTGCGAGTCCACGTTTGGGCGATCCTCATTTTACCTAAAAGTCAGATAATAATCTAACAGCTTTTACATCAAATCACCCAGCAGCAAATTCTTTCTTTCTTACTAGGCATAGATCAATCATACTCTTAAGTTCTCCCCTTCTCATTTGCACAACTTGTCCTTTTATTTTTGTGCTGAAAACATCTTTGTTATTTTGGGGGGGTTTTTTCAGAACAAAACCCGACCACCCTCTCCATTTTCATTATATTCGGGTATACCACCCAGTTTAACCTGTTTTGTCCATTCATATTTCCTACAGCCATCAACTGTTATCTATTCCTAATTCCATCCACCACTCATCTCTTCTAATTGTAGAACCTCTTTCTCAGTTTCAGCTCTATGATTACACAATCTATAGCTACCTTTATAAAGAATAATAATAAAATCAAATGCCCCTAATAAACAAGAAACCAACCTTTCGCTTGACAAACTTCACATGCTTTTGAGATTTGGCGAGCAGTCAGGTGAGAAAACACGGCATCCAAATAGCCTTCATCAGAATCGTTATGCATTGCTCTATCCGTTTCTATGCCAACGATATTCTCGCTCACCTCTTCTAACCAGACGCTTAAAGCTTCTTTACGTGCTTGCATCATGGAGTATTGCGACTCTTCATCTGTACAAAGAAAGGAGGGGGGGTAGAAACTTGTATATATTTTGATTATTTAAGATATGGCAGTCTGCCTCGACAGCCACCTAATTCTTTCATATAAAAAAGAGCGCCCATGGCTGTTAAGGGTTAATTCAATTACTCTTACTTTGCACCCTTTTCCCCTTTAACCCAGCAGCACACAAATGGTTGTTGACATGTTTCAATGCAAGAAGCTAAAAAAAGGGCGTGGATAGAATTGGGCATTCATCCAACTGTCTCATCTATGTCTGCAAGCCCCAGGCTCGGTTATAATTTTTTTTCACTCAGAGGTTTGTTCATGAAAATCAGGGAAGGCTTGAGGATTTTGTCATGTCAGTGATTATCCCCCACCTCCCAAACTATTGAGTTCCAACACGCAAATACTAAATACAAACGACCATCTTAACAATACAATAGATTATCCAGTGAACTTCTGCATTATGATTAAAAAGATGGAATTTGGAAATACTAGATATATAGAAGAGACGAATCCCTAACCGGATTAACTATTATCAAAAATTATCCTACCACAAGCAAAGCAAAACTAACCCCTCAAAAAAAAACTAAGGTCCAGCAAAATCAATGAGTTGAAAGAAACTGTAAGGAATGAAGAACAAAAACTTGAGGACCTTCGTACCTGCTTCGGGTGTGTAGAAGTCGAGACGGCCCCAGAGGGCAGCGCAGAGATCGAATACAGCAGCTCGCGAAGTAGTAACGGCTCGCACCCGAGGTGAATCGTCATCCTTGTCGTGCTCGAGCTGGGCAGCGGTGAGGGCGAGGCGATGCAACAGGTTAATACCCAGCCTGGGGACGAATCGCGGACACGGGATCGGGCCATCAGGGGAATTAGAGAGCGTAGTTTCGGGATCATCGTCCAAGTCCATTGAAAGAGCGTCAGACGGTTGAGGGAGAGATCGTAGGTGGACGGTGCTGCACACTAGCACATTTTGCAGATAAGACTCAAGGACCGGCTGAAACGAATAAAGCGCATTTAGAATAAGAGTAGAATGAAGAAAGGGACAGACAAATGTGGAAAATGACAAACAGAAAATACAGGAATAGTCAAAAGGACATTACTGACTGGTCCCACCCTCTCTCTCTTCTGCGTGTTGGGCGATCCTTAGAAGGCCACCACGCTTTCTGGGTAGGTCCACAAGAGGGAAAATATTGTGTGTAGTGTAAGGTTTGGCCAGTCTATGAGTAGGTGTTTGATGGTCTGTGCTTTGGTTGCATTTGGTGCATGTTGGTGTAGGGGCAAGGATTATTCCGTGATTGTATCGTTTTAGTATAGTGGAGTGGATTGGCCTGACCTGAGTTGACATCGGATTACTCTGTGTTCATGTAGTGATTTCTCTGACTGGTTTAAGGTGGGAGGCTCGTTTAGAATGTTGTTTGGTGGTAGTGCATTCAAGAATATTTGGACGAAGGTAGTGTGGATGTGTTTAAGTTGAGATGGGGTGGAGAGGGAGGTTATTGTAGAGGTGTTAGTAGTAGTGTGCTGGGGCATTTTTTCTTGTGTCTGGGTGGTGGTTAGGGTGGGTCAATGCTCTTCTAAAGTGTTGGATTCCAATCATGTCTAAGTGGATTTTGACTGGGAGCATGTTTGAGAATGCATCCAACTTTAGATTCCCGCCAGTCGTCTTCCATCTTCTTTGCCAGGCAGCTTGAAGTGATTATCTGATTATTGACATGTGGGATAGAGCAGTTCGGGGCAGCCGTGGCGGCGTCACAGATACTGCAAACTAGGGAGTGCAGTGTTCAACGCCTTGAGGGCACAGTGTAATTTATAGAGAGACTGTGCCAAATCTAATTTCTGAACCGGGTACAACGCGTGATTTCCCGTAGCGATGGGTGCAGTGCAACAAGGCAGGCCGTGAAGATCCCCACCGGCTTTAAACAAGGGAAAGCGTGAATATCCCCACCTTGTATATTTGAGTCATCTGGAGACACTGACATGGTTCCAGAGGTGGAGCCCCCCCCCCCCCCCGAGAAGGGCTGAAAAAGGAGTAAACCTCTTAATTGGGTGTGGCGAGGCGGTAGTACCTCCACCAGTCAAAGGTGTTTTATCATAGTCCTCGCCCCCCTACCCCTTGAGGCGAGGTTTCACTATGAGGAATATACTAAGAAATTTTGTAGTTTGCAAAAGCACACAAAATTCGAGGCCAAGAGATTTGGTGGGCTATATCCCTCGTCCAGCCGTTACGTCTATCGCGTCTCTGATTCTTTTCCCCTTTAAGGGTTTCCAGCTCTGGGTGGGTTAAAGGGTCATGTTCGCCCTGAGCGGTACGTAAAGGCACACAGACAGGAAGTTACCAAGCAGACAGTTACTCTCTAAGGGGTACAGCTCACAAATGAGCAGCCAGAGAAGCAGGTGCGACCGTCGACAAGAAAGCCAGGATCTGAAGATGTCATGTGACAGACCCAGACTTTACTGGCGACCATCAAGGCAGTAAAGCCCGCTTGCCACAAGCAGTACAGCCTTATGAACCTCGATAACAGCCGTAGGGAAGTGTTATGAGCAAGGAAGGGGCTATTGGGGCAAAACTGATATTTTCATCATTTAGGTTTCAACACCCAGCACCCCTCAAGCCTTGTTTATAAATGTTCCAAAGTCTCTTGTGATGCAGCATGAGGTGAGACATAAGGAGGGGATACTATTAGAAAAAGTGGGGACAGAGGGAATACAACAGTTTTCCAACCCTCAGTGAGCCAGGCCTTCAGCACGGGAGGATGCGCCCCTCATCGGAGTACCAGGTGCAGCAGTCTACACAGGGTTTCCTCTCCTGGTCAGAAGTTGGTAAGGAGAGATCAGAAAGGAAAGTCGTGAGGTGAATGGGGATAAGATCGAAAATAATAGAAGATATAAAGCCGCAGGTTTGTAAACAATGGGGCAGGAAAGGTCGACAACCGCGGAAACTTTGCCATGGAGGTCGGGCCAGGAGGAGCTTAACTACAGGCATTCGGGAAGGGAGGACATGTCGCTTCTCCAAATACTATGCATAGTAGTCTATGCAAGGTACCCCCCTCTGCAGGTCGAATTGCTAAGGGCAGGGGGTGTCTTCACCTTCCTGGACATTAATTCCGAAGTAAAGCGACTCGTGGAAGAGCGTGACTGCTTGGTTTTCATGGAATTAGTGATGCGGATGGAGGAAGGGTCGCTGGTTTTAAACCCTTTGTGCCGTCAGCCGTATCGTGGTGACGACCAGAGTGTGGGGGGGGGGACACCCACTGAAGGGTTTCAAATGGGCTCTGGAGGGATCATAAGCGGGGTTTTTGTTTGTTTTGTTTTTTTAAGTTGAGAGGCATTGGTGCCAGGTGGCGCAGATAGCGATAGAACCATCTCAGAAGCGTCGCTATACCAATTGCAATGGTTAAAGGAAGGAGCGTCTGATCTGCCACAATTCACGCCCTTGGTTGTACACGAGACAGGGAGCCAGACGTCCTCAAGGTTCCACCCATTTTTTGGATAGTCTAAAAATTTTAGGTTATGGGTAGGGGAGTATCCCTCTTTTCCCCGCTCCTAATGACACCTTGCCCGCTTCCTGTGGTAAAACTATCTTAAAATCATCAGAGATGCTGATCATTCTATAGAACATTAAGACTAAAGGTATTCCTTATGATCAAACTCTTTAACTTTAGAATAGCAAATCACGAATATTTAACTTACATCAGCTAAACTCATTTCCATTTGGTGAGCTCTACCTTTCAGATGTATCTTCTCTAGGTGCACGATTCGCCTTAAAAAAAAAAATATATATATAAACATACTACATAATAAAATGGCTTAAATCGCATTGTACTAAAGTGCAAATAAGAAAAAAAAGTCTTTAATTCCAGACAAATTAACTGAATAACCAACTCATTTATAATCCGCCTCCCCTTTACCATGGTTATAAATTAAAAGGTGCCAGGGTGATTTCCTGGAGGCAACACACTATGGACAATGCAGTGGGAAGATTGGACGCTTCCCCGCAATTTAAAGTGACTGCGATAGCGGATCTTTGTCTTTTGTTTTTAAGCTCCAGGCCAGCCGCCTCAATGAACTCCGCCAACAGGACTGTTTTACACGAGATGCAGCACTTATTTATCTCCAGATATTGTATTAAGTGTGCAGAAATCTAAATTGTGAATATGCGGTGCATTATATCGCATGCGCTGTGGAGGCATCTGGTGTGCACACGTCGGTCAAGCTGATGATATGTTTGTGAATATGGAATTAGGGGAGGGAGCAGCTGAACCTAGCAAAGGCAACCCAAATGTGCCTGAGCTGAGGAATTGGATGGCCTTCTATTTTGTGTGTGATGGGATCCTGGTTTAAGAGCCCTTGAGTACCTCAGTAAGTACACACACACACACACTCAAATTTAGAGTGCAATACCAAGGAGGGAGGATAATGCAGAAATATTGTAAGGAGAGCCCTGTAAAGTTAGAGAAAATGAAAATGGGTCAAAGATATATAGCCGCAGATCCACTAGCAGGCATTGGGGACACGAAGGAATACAATCCTCTAGATTACAGCTCCAGCAATGTTCCCCATGCTACACATGACCTCCCCTTTCGGATCGAACCTGTGCAAATACACAGTGTTGGATCTCTGTTATATCCTGATCCGATCGAGAGGTCATCAGGCTGCCGACCTAAGGGATGGAACTGGACTGGGGGCAACTTAATTATATACTAAGAATCCTGCACACGTTTCACACAGGATAGTAGGGATAGGCAAGGATGCCTATGGTTTGTGTGCTGTTGAGAAACTACAATCCATTGAGATGGTGTTTTACAAGCTCAACCTTAATTTCGGATAAATTAATTTAGACGTTCTTTTAGGAGTGGTACAAATACTTGCCGAAGCGAGGAAGCAGAGTGCTCAAATTTGCCTCTCTTGTAGTGTGTTTAGGTGAGTGATATATCTGGCGGGCGAGTATGGCTGATGTATTTTCTGTTACGAATGAGGTACGTTTGAGTGCTTGGAGTGGGTTCCGTTGTGCATGTGGGGCACGAAGAATGCCGATACGGTCTTCCGATGTGTGCCGTAAAAGGTGAACAAGTCGGATAGGGGCGCCAAAGGACGGGGTTATCGCGGACCCCAGCCATTCACACCTGTTCAATAGGTGGGAGGGGGGAGGTAGTTTTAGGTATTGTTGATGTGGGTCAGCCCCATTTTGTGGGAAAGTGGTTTTATGATGGCATTTGTTGCATTGTGGGAATTTTAGTCAGGTGTATGACACCCAAGCACTGTATTTTGGATTTTGAGTTAATGCTGTGATGTCTTGGGCGGAGCAGTAGTGACTCAGTTGCGTGGAGGGAGAGTATAAATCCTTGTAGCACGCCACTGTGTATGGTGTGGGTGTGATGTATAATGTGCATGTCGGCCTAAGGAAATAGGCAAGCCATTTTTTGTAGATGGTATGAGTGGGGGATTTGGGGGGAGGGGGGATTTGGGGGGAGGGGGGATTTGGGGGGAGGGGGGATGTGTACCTAAGTAGTGTAGAAGGCTTGTTATGACTTTTGGTGTCAAACAGTCTTGTCTGATGTGGTTATTACAACAATCTTATATTAGCCACACACAATATCTCCTCTTTAGGGACCTGTAAACCCACCAGGGAGCGTGTTGGTATTCCAAAGAGCCACACAGCTTGCCGAAGAGAGGTAGAGGGGGGGGGGGGAACTGACAACGTAAAAGAATATCAGCTGGGTAATATTAGTGAGTACTGTTGTGCAGTTGTAAGCAGATTCCATGTTGTGGGTGTCTTGAACCAGAGCGGTGATAAATATACTTAGCTTAAGCACTTGAATGTAGGAATTTGGAGGTGAGGAATAGGAAGAAAATGTAAGGGCGGGTGGTGAAAGCCTCCTTAGCCCCTGAGCCTCAAGAGCGCCTTACCTTTCGATCAAACGCGGGTGGTGGTTTGATCATGGAAGGATGTCACCATGCAAGTCAACCAGCTAGTCGTTCACCCGCAAAGGAAACTTGCGAGCATTACTGGTCCTAACTACATCAAGCCTCTTTGGGCAAAGGACCTTTGAGTTTAACTTTAATCTTCACCACAAACATCTAATCAGAAACTCTGGCAAAGATGACCCATTCGAGATTTCAACCGTTTACCCTCAACAGCAAAAACAAAGGGGAGAGGCGTGTCGACAATTCCTAGTCAGTACAACAAGCGTACTTATCATAAACGATTCTATCCCCTTCTAGCTTTTATTTTTTTCTGTCTCCTTTTTCTAATCACTAAAGTTGTGCTCAAACGATGATCAAAAGAGAAAACGCACCTCTCCGTGTGGCTCGACTTCAGCAGAATTCCTCGCGTCGTTTTCTCGGTCCCACCATTGCCCAGCACCGCTTCCTGGTGGCCAAAAAGGTAACAAAGTCGTCGCTTCGAACCTTCTTCATCCTCTATTTCTTCAACTTCCTCTTCACGGGGTGAGGAGTCGGAACCCCTGCCCAAAGCGTGTCCAACATGGGCCAATGTCATGCAGGGACCCCACCCGACCCGGAAGGACCGCCCCATGAAGACAGCAGCGTCCACGAGGATCCGGGGAGTTTTGGAAAGGAGACTATCCTTGATGGGAACCGCTTTATCCAAGTGAGAGGTCACCTCCCGGCCTAACTCGAAATAGGGGTCAGGGGTGGAAGCCAACAGCTGGTACTCGGTCCTGGGATCACGAAGCGAAAGTTTCCCTGAAAATGAAACCTCATAACAACGAAGCAAAAATTATCTTCATTTCACACCATTGGCCTTTTTAGAAGTAGGAATCCCCAAATATTAAGGAAAAATAAGAGAATTCCATAATCGAATGGGGGAATCCATTAGGCAAGAAAACCAAATGATCAAAGGAATATGGCTGTCAAATTTATGAATTTAGGGAAGGTTGAGGCCTGTCTTTTATTAGAAGGATCACAAAATGAAGGTTAATGCAACTACAGTGAGGAGACAAGAAATGTAACTTGTATTACCCCCATGCAACCAACTTGAAAAGGTCCAAGCCTCGTTAGTTTCAACTTTTTGTGTGCAGTTGATGCAACAAGAGCTGGATACCCAATGAACGAAAGGCTCAGATCGCGGGATACCATCGCAAGAAGAGAGCTTTCTAAGTTCATTCCCCTTTGGTGTTCTTACGACACATGAATGACTAAGTAGAGGATTGAATTACTAACCCACAGCCGACTCCTCTGGTTGAATCTCGAGGTAGGAGGGTGGACCGGGGACTTTGGACTTGTCAAGAACAGTCTCGCGTGCCACGGAGGACGCTCTCGGAGCCTCTCCAAAAAGGGATCCATCAATCTCAACTTCTTTGCCCCGAAACAGCCTTTTGGGCGGCGCTGGAAGGATGAGAGCACAAATAAGAGGAAAAGTCTTGCCAATGATGGAGAGGGACCTTGTAACAACCCACGTCTTTAAAGAACCCCTAAATCCTGCGATGGATACCAGAGCTGATCCATTTAACATCACCTTGTACACATGAACTGTGAGTGAACATGCTTCAAATCCATAAAATAACAAAAAAGATTATTAGGCCATTATAAAATTACAAGACAAACCGATCCCAGGTCTATACTGCATTCATGGAATTATTATAAGATATGGGATCCTAACCCAGTCTCTCCACTCTATTTAGGCATGGGATCCGAGATTACGGTCCTATTCTCCTGGAAAACGGGAGGGGGGGGGGGTCCTGTGAGAACTTGCCCTGAATACTTTTGACTCGCTTCCACACCTCTGCTAGAGGGGTCTTCCCGTTAAGTGAAGACATGTATGCCCACCAAGAAGAGCGGTGGGCGTGCTTCGAAATATACCCGAAACTATCTCTAGCTCGACGAAATTCGCCGACAGTGAAATCGTGCGAGCGGCGCTATAGCGCATGTAGGCATAACGGTTGTTTGAGGGCCGTCTCACAATGGGCTGACCACCACGGGAGCGGTCGGCGTGCAAAACGGCCAGACGTTCTAGGAATAGTAGTTAGGACCACGGCGATGAAGATGCCGGAGAAAAACTCAACGGCCAAATCTAGCGACCTAAACTCCTCGAGCGCGCCCGCGGCAAGCACCACCGGTGTGGGCTCTCGGGCGGCAGCGGCCCCCAAAATGATATTTGAATGGATATGGGTTAGCACAGGGTGCCTATCTTAACATTGAGGCATAGCACGTCCTGGGGACCTTATCCTCGCGAAATGAGAGACGATCCTGAGCCTGAACGGCCAAGATTTCCTTCTCAAGGAGATACGCACCACATTGCTTCCAACAAGCGGGGTACGACTCTCCGCAATTGACCACACACGATTTGGACTTATCGTGTGCGCCCTTGGAGCAACTTAGACAGACTTCGGGTAATCCAGACTTTTTGCTTCTACATGAGCGATTAGTATGGCCAAAGCGGTAACAGTAGTAGCACCTCCAGGGCAGTTACACGAATCCCTTCACGCGGTAGCGATACCAACCGGTACGCATCGACTCAGGGAGCTTGTCACAGTCGAACGTGACGAAGAGTGTAGGGGTGGGTCTCGAGGCCCCTCCCTGTTTTCTCATCACACGTTCGACCTTGACCGCCCCATGGTCAGCCAGCTCTAAGGTGATGTCCTCTATGGAGTAGTCCACGAGTTCCCTCGCATAAACTACTCTTTTCACGAAGTTCATGGTAGAGTGCGGCGTCACACTCAAGGGCGTGCCATCAATTGTCCGAAGGGCACTAATCATGGCTGCCTCGGAGGAATTCGACGCATTCGCCAAAAGGCTCCCAACATGGTGCCATCAGTGGAGCGAATACCGAGGAAGCGTTTGAAGCCAGCGGGCTCGAAAACAGCGAGTAATCTCTGAATGAGGAGCCCCGATGTAGTAATCGAGGCTCCGCTCTGCGCACTAGCACTTTTCGTCTTAGTCAGGGGCTCTGCACCCGGGGGCGGATGTGCCGATCTTGGCTTGATCGCTTATCGAAGTGGCAGCAGACCCATCCGTCCCCGCAGCCCCCGCGGATGGAGAGGAGCCCCGAGTCTTTTTATGAGAGGAGGGCAGGGAATGAACTCGCTTCTCCCTTCCGCCGGCAGGAGCCCCGAGGCCAGATAGGCCGGCCTCGACAAGATCATTCTCTGAAATGGAGAAGGTCCTGTATGTCATAGGAGCACCAGCAGGGGAAGGAGATCCCTCCTTTACTTGTGAGGTCTCAGGAACCCGAGACGTCTGAGGAGCAGCTTGCATAGGGGCGGAGACGGGTTCTGTGCTTGGCACCAAGCCTGCGTTCGACCCCATGGAAGATCCTACCCTCTGGGGCTGGGTCACCTCAGGGACCATGTCCATCTCAAGGGGGGCCTCCATGTGGCCATCTCCCCCTAAGACATCACCGGTCCACTTAGAGGTACCTTTCATTCTATGCTAGGCCGGCGAACCCGCCTGATACGCATAAGCGCAGGACTTTGGAGAGCACGGGCCGACGGGGCCGGTAGTTTCTCGCACCCTTAAGGGGATTGGCCCTATCGACCCGCTCCCACCGGGAGCGGCAATTATGGGTCTCCTGCCCGCTTTCTTGGCAGTCCCCTTGGAAAGCAAAAGGGGTACTGCCGCTGGAAGAAGCGAGTCGCCCCAAAGGCGACTCGAGGAACGGGGTGGGGGAAGAGTCTCCTACACCTGTATGCATATGAGAGGTTTGGAGGGTCCGCTGTGAAAGCGCAGTGGGGGGGAGGGGGCTCCATTTTTTCGCTGGAGCTACCCAAGGGCGGCTCCAACGCTGGTAAAGGGGAAGGGGAGAGAGGTTTGTTATATTGATTTTCATCATCGGGATTGGTGACCCTATAGTTTACACGGGATGCAAACGCTAATCACCCCACGCGGGTAGCCCACTCTGCGAGGGGTGAACACGGGGTCCGGCAGAACCAGCTGCCGCCATTTAGGACCATACCTTTCCGACCAGTGACCAGGCAGCACTTCGGCATGGCGGCTCCATCTTGAGCTGAGCGTAAAATCGATAGAGATTGAAAGGAGGAAAGTGTGGGTGGGGAGAGAGCAGGTTGTTAAAAACCCACCATCCCTGACCGGAGCTCAGAGGCCAGGGGACGTTTTCCTCTCCCCACCCCCTCAGCTCCGATCCGTGATAGTTGGGTGAGAGGAAGCTGGTCAGCGTTTTCCCTGTGAAATTAGAAGCTGGGGGCGGACAGGGCGCTGAGTTCCGTCAGCATGGAGGCCAGGAAGGCAAATCGCCGCGCCCCTTACGGGAGAATCTAGCGTGATACAATGTGTGATCCCAAAAGGCTGACCACAATACTCCCGTATGTGCAAGCTTTAGGAGAAAAGGTGTGGCAACAAATAGCGAAAGGGCAAAACCAGACGAGATAGCGGACGAAGAATTACACAAAGTTCTGACTTTCCTAACCCTAAATCCAAAGGGTTTATAGTTATGACTGGCTTCTCTCGGGAGCATAGGCACCGTCGAGATCAGCCGTGGAAGCAGTGAGAGCCTCTCATGCCTTACTCCACATCTACCAGACACTCATGTGCTCATGAACATATGTAAGTATGCTATAACTACCTCTCATGATTCAGCATTGCAATTTCTCTTTCCATTTCTTGCACACCTACATTTTACATGCACCATTTTCTTTATCAATTATAACTTTCTTCAACATGTTCAGCACTAGGGTCTATTTCCACGTTCACACTACCTACTTTATTTTGCCATCTCTCAATCAGTCTCATACTCTTCCCTTTTGCTGATTCAACAGCAAGAGATTCTCCCTTCCTTGCTGCCGCCTCCTCATCAATGTATTCTCAACAACGCACTAAGCAATTTTACCATTCAGAGCACAATCATGTTGTTAAATATTCCCATAACCAAACCTCCTCCAGCCTTCATGTCAAATATCCCTCAGTAATTTTTTTTTCACCAGAGGCAGATTAATCAAACTCTTACTCTTCTTTACATAACTAAGTAGTACATATGCACATCTTGATACAGTACATTAGCATTGAAACCAACCATTCTCAGTCGCGAATTCACTTTAAATGCCATGCATAAACTGTGGCATGAAAAGTGAAACAATTACAGCAATGGTGCTGCTATTCCAGCACTATACATTATCATAAATACTCATTTATAGTTAAATCTACCCTTTTATGCAGCAACACGATACTTGACCAGTGACAACTGAAGAGCAAGAATCAAGAAGTCCTTTTCGTGACCTCACCTTTGACTATTTCCTTTCGCTTACATGTACACACTCACCTTCCGGGGCCAACACTGCATCAGGGAAGGGTTCCTCTTCAAACTCAGGGTCCAGCGGATAATCGAGGAGCTGACTCAAAAACTCTCTTTTCTGGCCTTTCTCCTGAGGGCGAGCTGGAGTGGCCCGTTCCTTACTATCCTCATCCTCGAAGTCGCCAAGGAACAGTTGGCTTTTCAGAGCTTGAATGGCTCTTGGCGGTGCCCTGGAACTGAGCGTCAGTCTTTCCGCAGATGGTGACAAAGCATGGATGCAAGCTGGGGGGAAGGAGACATGGATTACCTCAGGAGGATAACCGACCTCTCCCCACCACCAATAATCAAAAATGGAAGTGTTGGGGGGGGGGGGTGAGGGACGCGTACTGACTTCAATAAACAAGAAATCTTTCAAAATGTCAAAGTGGGGTGCATGTCCCTAGAGGTCCCAGTGTTAAATAGTTTTTGAAAGACTACTCCAGTAAACTTAATCGCCACCATTTGTAAGGAGTGGCGGAGACTGTAGGGTTGAGATAAACAAACAGAGATTGTAAGTCCCGCCAGGACAGAGAGGGCTTTGATAGCTTCAAGACATGACCAGATAGCAATATTGTATGAGCTCAGAGGCACCAGTTTTTTTTTGTAAAGCGCTTGAGATGCCAATACCCACCTGGGTAACACATGAGCTCTTTCTTCATTTTTTTGGTCCTCTTGTCTGCTTTAGGTCGCTTGTTTGCTTTAGGCCTCCTGTTATTGACTTCTTGTTTACTGTGTTATCGGTTGGTTGATATTGCCCTGGCAGATATTTTTTTTGTTGTTTGACTTAGCGTATCTTCTTTTGTATATATAGTCTAATTAAATGTTTTTTTTATAAATTTCGATTGGTATTCGTCAGATAATATTAATTGTGTATATAGGAAAATTAGCTATCTATATTTGTGTGCATATTTACCCCATATTTTTTTGGTAAGTAAAGGGCTGTACATACAATCAGTTTCATTTCTCCCTGGATTTCTCACGTCCGAATTAGAGTAGGAAGCGTGTTGGATCGATTGGGGTTATAGTCTTAGATTTTTGACCCGCTACACCAGGACAACCACCTACAGAGAACAAGCGGTAGCAACCCCACTCATCCAGCTACCGGGACAATTAGCGTAACCCCCCCACACACACACACCTTTTGTAGGGGTGTTTAGACACCCTGAAGGGTTGCTAAACTTCTTGAATTGAACGTATGTACAAAAGTTATCTGAGTGGCATCAAGAGCTTTCCAAGGTATGGTGTGCATAGAAGTTGCGACTTTAAACTTAGAAACAAACGAAGGCATATTCGAAATAAAGTGTGCAAGGAGAAATATGTAAAGAAAGTGGTGAAGATGAGGGATAGTAAAAATGTGTGGAAGATATATAGCCACAGATGCAGTTTGACCTACAAATGCATCCACAATTTGGCTCTCACACAAGAGCCAAAGAAGTATCCAGAATTTAACCCAAAGTACTCTGCTAACCATCCAACCAGTACAGCATCAAGTGAGACCTTGGTAAAAAACAAAACAAGTCAATCCTTACCAACTTGTTTGGCTGCAGGAGAACCACCGTAAGAATCCTTCTCCAATTCAAAGGTACAGTCATCAAGGAACACCTGAAAGATTGAGGCTTCATCATCGTGTCTAAGAAAACCCTCCTCTACCAGAACTGTGGCTTGGCCATGACATTTATGACTCAGACTTGTTGGTCATGACAACCAGGGCATCGGCGCGTTGGGGTTCATCTCGGAAGACCTATGGCTTCATTTTGATTTCTTTTAATAAATAATCGCTCATCTGGCGACTGCCACCTTGGGCAAAAGTGATCGTAATTCTTCCAAAGCTTAATGCTAGGTTAGATTAAAAACAAACCCACGTGCAAAGGGGCGCACACATATATACACAAAAAGGCAAACATAACAAAAGCAAAAGAGAAAGAAGAAGGAAGCAGGCTCTGGTGGTGGGCTTCCCCCGGCACTGGAAAATGCAACCAACACCAGAGTCAAATAAAATGGAGGAGGCCAGACTTCTCTAGGAAAGTCAAGTAGTCCACAAATGTGTGAACGAACTCGTCCCAGGTATGAGAGATAAGCGGTAGCGACCCCGTTCATCCCGGTCTCGTGCGCGAAGATCCCCCAGACTTGGACATTCAACAAGAATGCGACGAACAGTCTGGGGCGACAACGCACTCGTCGCAGTAGGGTAGGAACCACGGTGTGTGGAGATTCCAGTGTCATGAGAGCACTTTGTGAGTGGCTAAAGATCACAATCAGGAAGGCTGCAGCTCATTCAGGAACCAAGTGTAACAGGCTACATGGTGTCCCCACCCCTTACAGGCAAAGAGTTGGAGAGGCATTTCACCCTGCTTGTGTGGGACCAAATGTGAAGCATGGAGGTGGTTCTATCATGTCACGTGCCTGTATGTCTTCATGAAGGGCAGGGGATGTTTTTATAGGATGGAAGAATGAACTCTGCAACATATACTACCATGTTCCAAGTTTTAGAGCAATCTATCCAGAAAGTGCAGCGTTCAACACCATTAAATGAAGTTATATTTTAGCAGGACAATGCTCCATGCCATACATCCAACCACACCAGGAATTGGTTTTTAGAAATGGGAATAATCCTTACGGAGTGTCTAACACTTAACTAAGCATACTTGTGGCAGGTGCTTGGTAAAGCAATAAGAAGTGCCACAAGTACAAACAAAAAAGAACTATGAAAAATTACAAAATTAGTGGGTAATTTGGTAAATCTATGCCACAAATAATTATAGCTGTAATTAAAGGAAAAGAAGTTGCATTTAAGTATTAAAAAATATATAAATTTACAGAATTCATTTACGGCAAATGGCTCTTAACATTATATGATTCTAGAAGGTGTTTTATATAACTGCAGTTCCTCCTGCAAACCTTGCCGTCCAGGAGGACATACAATCCTCCTAATGCCATATTACACCTGCCCACCCCCACCCCTTTACGGGCACCAGGAAAACCGAGGGCATTTTACCCGAATTAGACAACAGAAAATATTCAAACCTGCACATAAATTATACCAAGAATCTCGGTATGGAGTTTTTAAAAAGACGTTCCTGGTGAAAAAAATAATAATCCAAAGAGGGGGTGCAACTCTTCTCCTTACAAATAAAGCAAAACACGAGAGTATGGAAAGAGGATTTGAAACAAAGACCAACAAGGCTCATTCAAAGCTGTCCCAATTTAACTGATATCAATGACAAGGATTAATTACTCCAACAGCCAGTAACTGCCTTAGGGGCGGGGGCACTTAAAAGCCCCCAGTTTGTCTAAGTTCGTACAAACAGGCACAAAGTTCTTGATGTACAGCTACCCAAAGAGATGGCACATGTTAAATGCTAATACTAACCTTTCTCTGAGCCGCATGTGGGGCAGGCTCAGGGGATCCTGGCTGAGGAATCCCTGTATGGAGAGGCGGCGACGTCAACCCGATAGCCGGAGGCCCCTGGGAGGCCAGACCGCGACTCCCGAAGAAGGGCACAGGGGCGGAAGCAGGTAAGTTGGATAACGACAACGGTGTCTTCGGCGAACCTTCCGGAAGGACCGGAGTAACGACGTCCTTCTGGAGAGCGTTAGTTACCGGGGGTTTTACCACGGTGGCTTCAACCTGGCCGGCCTGGGGCATCCCCGTCAGCCTCATCCCCTGGGTGGTCGGAGGTTCATTCTCATCATCCTGGAGGCCGTACTTGGAGAAGTGATGCACCTGAGAGACAAGGACACGTCACTCGTACAAATGGCAAGAGAGCAGCAACTGGGGAATTATCACTTCATCACAAAGTGGGGTTGGTGTGCATCAACGCCGTATTGCACTCACAGGAAAAATAATTTGGGGGGCACAACTGGCCAAAGTAGCAGCCCAGGGGAGGGGGTGGGGGCAGAGTAGAGTAAAAATGGAACCATGAGAGGAATTCCAGAATCGGAGGGGGGAGGACTATTCTCCCAGAAGGCAAATAAGTAATCCAACAATGCAAGGGCATGAGGCAAGGGAAGAATGAGATCAAAGATCAACAGAGGGAGAAAAGCGATAGAAATCTAGAATAAAATGAACTATGACCCTCCCCCCACCCCGTGCTGCTGGGACAGGAACACTTTCAAACAAAGAACAAACCCAAACCTTGGGAACCTTACTATAAGCTTCCGATCACAAATTTAAATTGAACAAACACCCAGCAGGAAGTAGAAACACAAACTCTTATTGGGATCTATGGATATAAAACAAAAAAGATCAAAAGGTCAAGTGTTTATGAGACAAGTATGAAAAAAAAAGAGAAAAGGGTAAAATGAAGATATTACCTCTCCAAAACCTCTTATATAAGGCAACCCCGACGACACTTCGAAATCGGTGTAGGAAGAATTACCTTGAAAACCCAGGAGCCTGTCCTGTGCCGATATTCGACAAACTTGGCGTCCATACTGATGCACTGATTCTCGAGGTACTGAGGCCATCCCATAGCGTCCAGCCGCTCTTCCGAGGTGATGATCTCGTGGGTACTCTTGTCTACCGGCCACACACAATCCAGGGTCACCTGCAATCCACAAAATAGATTTTCCCACATGTAACCCAAACATCTCTCGCCTTCATCAGGCAGGCAATGGTTAGTAAAGTAAGAAAAAAATTACAAGAATATCCTGGGAGATTCTAAAAGCGGTAAATATGTAGACGAGCGGCCCGGCTGAGAAGATGTAGTATTTCGTCCGTGTTCCAAAATGTTTCACGTTTTTGGAGTACATTTAGAGGGGACGGCTCGTGGGGAGGGTTAAACACGATGCGTGGACCGCACTACGATGATCCTGAGTTTCATTAAATTTGGCGCGGGGGTCTGGGGGGACGGCCCCCCAGTATATAATCCTAATTTTTATAATGTTCTGACGTTTACAGAGGTGAATGCTTTAACTACATCATGTCAGCGCCTTTAATCGTTTTGCGAATTATAATAGGGGTTGGGGGTGGGGTATGACGTCAGAAATGACGGGTGAACAATAATATTTACACAAAATAATTTTTTCCGGCCGGGCCGCTCGTCTACATGTTTACCCTAAAAGCAACCCAGTGGTGGCTGGAGCTAGTACTTAGATGCTTAAAAGCACTATACCCAAATGGGTATGCATATATTGCTGCACTTATGTCAACCTCTGCCTCCTACCTCATTTGTCCAGACCCTTTCTTAATCACCTGGACGCACATCAGAGCTGGTCAGTTTTCCCCATTAACAAAAAATACACCTGCAGGGTCAATGCAAAAGAAATGCCCCAAATTTAAAGGGAAACCAACGAAGGAATCTCCGAGAGAAACTTTGTAAGAACATCTCTAAACAAAGTGATAAAGGTGGAAGAGGTAGAGCCGCAATCCTCTTACAGTCAGTGAGGTCGGGAGAGCACACAATCCTCCAGATGTCAGCTGCCTCGTGGATTCCATGCTAAACCTGAAAACCACTTGGCCCACACATCATCAGCACTGATTTGGGAATCCGATTGATTTGCCTAATAATTCCATGAATGCATTAAGTAACCTTGGATATGGTCGCCAAACTTGCGTGCCATACTTTCCTTAAATCACAACTTTCTTTCTCGCCCTATAACTTTGACACATCAAAAGACACTTATGTAATGAAGTGATGATATCGCAATCATCTTTGTCGCATTTATCCTCACCATTATGGTGAATGTGGAGGAACATGGATGCATGACATATGGCAATAAGGACTCGTTATGCCAGATTACATTCACACACGGCTTATGGCAGATTAGGTTCACTCAGTCTCAGAACAAGTGAAAACGCGATTCCAAAAGAATATGTCTGAAAACGATCTATTAATAACATATTAGCCCGAGTTTGTACTCTTGTACTCACCAGAGCTGGCTTGTTAAGTTCATCTCCAGGCGAAGGTTTCATCATCCCTTCGGGGTACACCTCCACCTCCTTCCTCACAATGTAGACCACGGCGTCCAGATCGAGCCCGGCCACATTGGTGACTCCCAGAAAGCAAATATTGCCGTAGCCGAGGCGCCCGACCGTGAAGTTGTCGACGAGGCAGCTGCCATCAGCATCCACCATTTCGGCCAGGTCACGGAGAGACGGGATGGTGTAGTAGCCGGAACGACTCAGCTTGATACCTGTGGAAGACAAATAACGGGGGAAGGAGGTTTTACCATCCATTTCTTTTCAGGTACTTTTATTTCTCACTGGGGATCCAAATCAAGGGGCTACAAGCCATCTGCATGAAGTAGGTCATGACTATGAATCCTCCTTCCAGTGAATAACCACACATGATGTGGCTTAACTTCGCTCATATCGGAAGCGGTGTTTCCAATAAGCTAGACGCTCTTCCACGCCCGCTCAAGAAAGGGCGTAGGTTGATTTAGGGATGGGTCCCTACCTGATGATCATAGGGATTTACTAGTTTGGCATCCCTCTGGTGTGGATGTAAGAGCCCCCCCCCCCCACACACACACAATAAATAAGATAGAGATTAAGGGACGAGAGAGTAAATGTGACCATACCATGTGTTAAATGGGTGAAATCCAGCACTTATATAATAATCCATTTCAAGTCCAAGGATCAGTGTAGATTCAACAACCCTCAACCCACTCAAAATAACCTATTTTATCAATCTCACTCCTTTTTTTTTCCAATTTCATCCCTGTTTTTATTCTCTCTACCTATCCCATGGCATTACCATCTCACCCATACTTCAATTTAATGACAAATAAAAAGGGTATGGCGGAAAAAAAAAGGATAAGACTCTTACATCTGAGTTCGAGTTGGGTAAACACATGACATGAACAAAGATCCTTAGGATCCAAATTCCTTGCAGTTACTTAGAGGAATCGCAACATAGGCACCACTAGACTAGACATTTCTAAGCCTCCTGACTAAAACCGCCCCTCGCTCCAACAAATTAAGATCTTCCTACCGGCCGGGTGATGGACGCACACAGACTGTGAGGCGAACTCTGCTGCATTGGCCGAGTCAGAGAACTCAGGCAGCGGCGCTGGATCCAGAATAGAACGGTCGTTTTCCTTGTTGGATTCGCCGGATTCTAGATCAACGGCGAAAGGCGACCCCCCCTGAGTAGACTCCACTTTCTGCCCGACGTTCAAATCCTCTAGTGTGTCGTTAATACTGTTCTTATTGGATACTTGGAGATGCTTTATGTTGCTTCGCCCCTGCCGATACCAAGAAAATAATTACAAAAAAATATAACACTAAAACCAATGCCTTCCCCCAACTTAAGGGGGTTTTAGTTTAATATTTTGCACGAGTTTGCAGTTTCGCAAAGCTAGGGGTGAAGTTAGGACAAGTGACAATGTGTGGAAAGAACATTGCACCAGGATAGAGAGAAAGTAATGACACTCATCACATATAACAATGGAGAATCGGGAAAAAGAATGGTCGAATGGTATCACAAGAGCATTGCAAGAAAGCATTTTATCCTTCATAGTGTATAGAGGCAATTTATAAAAATTATAAACAAAAGGAAATTTGCGTAATCCAATGAAGACAATCATTCACTACAATAATAGAGACAAAGCAAAAATTCAACATCGATCAGTTTCCACACCAAATGGGGTTTGCACACTTTAACAAGCCCCACCCAGAATCTTCTGTTTTGTCTATTCCAAGGAAAATATACATCAAATAAATAGGAAAGACAAATCACTCAAGCCGCCAAGGTTTCCACACCAAACTTTGGCAAGAAGCTAAGGTTGGCGTTTGCCAGAGTCACTCTGATCTTCACACGCATTTCATTGTCCATTGGGTGAGCTCCACAAGGTAAGGAAGAATAGCACAACTTACTAAAAGCGGTGTTAAACCTCTATCTTTCTCATATGCAGGTTGTTTTATCCAGTGACACTGAAACCTACCAACACAAGGGCTAGATAATTACAAGGAATAAAACAAAAATCAACGAGCATTAGCACATTTCCTTCATTGTCCTTTAAGTGATTATACCTTAATGATGTCAGGGGTCGGCGAATTTCCAATCAGTGGTGAAGGCGAGGCAGCATTTGGAGATTCCATCAGCCCTGGCGAACGGGCAGGGTTTGTGAGTGATGGAGAAGCACCAAAGTTTGACAATGCCCCAATGCTCATAGAGTTCAAGGTGGCGCTCTGGAAGAAAAGCGACAACAGTCCTTTCAATTTCTCATCTAATATTATACAATCAGGGCAACAGTGAGAAACAACACAAACTGCTTTCCTTAAGGTAAAGTTGAAGTTGGTCTCCCTCAATGTTAATGCAGGCAAGACTGGATGGGGTAAACAATGACCCTACCCAGACCCATTTACGCCATTGCATGTTGGCAGACTATGACTATTCTTACTGTCCCACCTACAAGCAATGGCATTAGCTTATTTCTACTCTCTGCAGACAATTTCTCTCGATTTCAGCATTTAAGAGTATTCCCAATTAACAAAGATAGAGAATTGGTGCGCTAATTAAGTGAAGAAATGATGTAGGAAAAGGTCAAGATGAAGCGATAAAATTTAAGGAATAAATTCAAGTTAACCCTACTTATGGTCAAAAGAAGTTCGAACAGGGAATACAAGTACTTGGATGTACAAATAGGGAATAAGAATGTGTCAATTATGATATTAGCAGCGCGTCTTAAAGTGAAGTTAGATGCAACTGAGGAAGGTACACACTGTAACTGATGTAAAACCAGTACATCAACTACAAGGGACTGGCTATGCAAGCAACTGTTGAAAAAGTGGGCAAACAAAGGCAGATTCCCTTGCAAGGAAACAAACTCTCACATATGTACTCTGGTGCCATATCGATTACCCCTCACCCCACTGCCCAATGGCAGAAGCTTACCTGTCCAGGAACGGTAGCGCCGCCTTTGTCATGGCTGTGATTTTTCACCCCCTTGAACACCTTAAGGTTGAGCTTCTTAACGCTGGGGAATGTCTTGACTTTGAAGACATCCTCGGAAAAGCTCTCGTTCTTCTCGTCCAACCCCGAGAAGAGCAGGTTCTTCTTAGATTCCTCCGAGATATTCAAACCCCGGCCGAGGCTTAGGGGTTTGGGTTTAGCCACCACGCCACCTGAGCCAGGGGGAAGCACGTAGGTGGGAGTCCTGTCCGAGACGGAAGTCTTAGAGGGGGGGTTGTTAGCCGAGGAACCCGTCGGCGCGTTCAGGAGTTCGTCCGCTTTACCTGTTTCAGGAGGAGGAAACAAAGACCTAGGTAAGATGAGAATATTACGGGCCATGAAAAAGAGCCAAAGATTCCAATGTCCCATATCTGGGATAAATCCAGTCATAGACAAATTACTTAAAAGAGAAGAGGGTGCTTCTTCACTCAAGCTTTTGAGGCCTTTAGGGTGAGACACTTGTATGGGTAGGGGTGATCTTTTGTTTTAATCGTGTATCATAGAATTCAAAGAGAAAGGCGAGGCCCTCATCAACAACCACATTTGGAGGAGAGTAATCATTGAGATATATTTGTTGCAAGCATTAAACTACTTCTCTATCCAATCTAGACCAACACTTTTATACACAGTAACCACTAGCCAGTGGTTACGGCATTGATTTTCTTTCATCATAGTTCAATACCAAGTGAGAATGGACACAAAAGTCTGGCATAGTAGAGGCCTGGCCACCGATTGGATGCACTGTACTTATCCTAGCGGGGATAGGTAGATCTTACATAGTCACACACTGTGAATCACCAAACACCTCTGTCTTTCTCCCACATATTCAACAGCACATGAGCACTTTTCTATTCCAAGGAATCCCCCAAATGAGCAGTTTTATCCACATAACTTTGATGTGAATGTGTCTTCTTCACCCTAGGTTGGTAAAAAACATAACCAAAAATACTAACCAGCACCTTTCTCCCAAACTGAGGACCGCCTCATGCTGCACTTGGGCTCACCAACGATTGACATTCTGATCTTTATGTTAATTCATTATCCAGTCGGGTATCCATCATGGCCATGAAATGGCTGGTGTTATCTATCTACAAATATCAGGAACTTAAACCATGACAAACTTTAAAATGAGAAAGTAAAGTATAGGGGCAACCAACAAAGGCACTTTGAAGGAAAAAAGAATAGTCTCATTGAGGAAAGGAAGAGAATATAAGGGAAGATATGAAAAATAGGATGATTAAGTGTCAGTACAAAAACTGCAATGATCAACTATATCAAACCTAAACATGATGAGTGGGAAAACTTATGGTGACTTCCAAAAGTAAATTCCCCCCCCCCCAAAAAAAGTGGGAAGCAGCATAAAACATCATTAAAAATAGCACAGTTATGTTATATTAAATGCACAACTCAACATGCTTTTAACTACTCAGCTGGCTCTTCATAGCAATGAGGCACTAAGTGCCGAAACATTTAGTCTAGTCAGATTATTCTTAGACAGAGGGGCCCAAACTCAGCCCCTCACAAACTCCCCCAATGCACAATAAGGGGGGGAGGGGAATAATTGGCAATGGTTTAGATCAACCTTGTTGATCATGAATTTGTTAAATTCCTCAGAATTGAGAGGGATGTAATAATTTTATTACCATCACTCATTAAAATATTCTTCAGCTTTAAAATTAACTGGTTTTGGTAGTTCAAAGTGTCTGATATGAACAGGGTTAATAGTAGAATCCTGCTGACTTCAAAAGAGGTGCTAGGGTGAGGAAGCTGACCCGGTCCTGCGACTTGGAGCCATCAGTGTATACTGGAACAGATCAAGCATGACACAATGTGTGCTCCCAAAAGGTCGAACTCATTATGACCACGCTGTAGAAACTTTGGGAGGCATGAAGACAAATGGTCAAAGGTGATATTCTTCAGAGTGGAATGCAGGGCAGAACCGATGGGCCGAGAGCTACACTAAGCTCTCAAAGAAGTTTCTGAGGCCTAAACCCAAAAGGCTTAGGGTATGACTGGCGTGTGTCAGGCATAAGCAACCTTGAAGTCAGAAGTGGAAGCTGGTGGCGACTGAGGGAGACGTCAAGCCTGTACGTATAAGCGAAAAATGAACATCTTCCAGTAGCACTTAGGTGATACCATTAATGTTTAGTGCCGAGTGTGACACTGAGGCCACTGTGGGGCGGCCTCTTCCTGGCCCATTGGGCCAGTATGCAGAATCAAACTCGCTGAAATTCAGAGATAAAAATAGGAGGCTAGGGCCTAGCCTCCATCGTGATGAGAATCTCCATGATACTGTATCATCATATGGTATTATAGGGAATAGGAGCACTAACAATTCTGCCCAACAGCACTGCCATGAAGTCCAAATGGTACCAAAATGTGCTCCATCAGCACCTTTTCCCAAACGTTCAGGACCAATTTGGGGATAACTATTTTTAAGCATGATTGCACAACTTTTCACAAAACAATTACAAAGTTCTTTGCTGAACATAACATAAATAAAACTTTTGGGACTTTGGACCGGAATTCGCCAGAATTGAACCTAATAGAGAATTTGTGCGAGATAATCAAACTGGGTGTTGATAAACAAAAGCCATCCATTTGTGAGCAGTTGTGGGTGCTTAACAAAAATGGAGCAATATCAGTTAAGATATCATCACAAATTTGGTCTCCGGCATACAAAAAGGAATTGAAGCAGTCCTGAAGAACAAAGGACATCATTGTAAATATTGAATGAGCACAACAATTGACTATATTCATTAATAAAATGGGTTTGTCCACTAATTTTTTTTATATTTCCTGTTCAAATTATGATAAACATACTAACAAAAAATATGCAATGTTTGATTAGTTTTATTAATTTTTTTATATGAAAAAATATAGTAGTCTCAAAACTTATGTGCCAGCATCATTGTATTATGTACTGTAGACAGAGTGGGGAGCGCTCTCTTTTAAATCCCAGAATTATGTGCCAACAAAAAATTCTACCCCCAATCTGCACAATTTAAGATACCTTTTATTTTGTTGTGGGGCTCTACTGTGTTTTAACGTGGCTAGGAGTTCGCCAGCCTCGACATAGCTTAAGGCACCCAATAAGTGGGAGATATGGGTAGAATGAAAAACAAACCAATGTGGGAACACTGCTTCACCTTCTTTGCAATCTGCCCCTAACCCATTACATGAAGGATGGTCGCCATGGGAAAAAGGACAATCCCCAAAGTGAGGGGTATTGACAACACCTGGCAGAGACGAGGTTTAGCACTCATACTGCCATATCCTAAATGCCACTCACCTGTTGGGGCCACGGCCGTTTTGAAAAGGGAGGTTCCAAAGGGGTTGTGAGTAAGTGCCTTTATTAAATTGTTGATGTTATCATTCGCTATGTTGTTTAGATTCATGTTAGCGCCCATGGGGTTCGTCGTGAAGTTCGAAGAGCCAAACGTCGAACCAAGATTCAGATTGGTGCCAGTGCCACCAAAAGAACTCCCAAACAGTCCACCACCGGTGTTGGGCTGGGTCGCCCCCAGGCCAGTGGAAGGTGTGCTTGTACCAAAGAGTGACTGGCCGAACGGGGTGGGGTTCGAACTTCCGAAAATACTGCTTCCAGTGCCAAATCCGGAGGTTGTTGCACCTGTCAATGGAGAAAACAGTCAAGAGGAGAGACTCTGCAGCAAGAAGCCGATGATGAGATGGACTAGGTTACAAAAGGGGCTTGAATGTTCCGAGCCTCCCACCACTCACCCAATTTTACAATCGCTCTGGTGACTGCCAGCGAGGAGAAAACAACGAAAATAAAAAAAAATAATCTTTCAGCAAAGTAAAAAAAAAAAACATTATAAGGCACGCTCGGGTACAAAAGCAAACCATGCTTTCCTCAGGGATCTGAGTGTCAGCTAACAATTTAAATAATTAAAGACTGGAGCAGACGAGTCTCCTCTGAAAAGCGGACTACAGATTATCCGAGTGGAAACACCACCTCTGATTTTAGCAAAGGTAAGCCATATTAGGAGTGGTTTGTTGCAGGAAAGAGTCCTGATTCAGGACAACTTAGCGGCTACTGCAGCTTGCTGCAGACACTAGTGGACCAGATCCCACATTAAGCTGAAGGTTGCCAACATAATAGAAAAAGCATAAATGAGTGCAGATAGGTGATAGAACCTGTACCAAAAACACCAGTCCACTATGCATGAGTCCTACCCAAGGACTGGGGGTAGCGCATCTTAGCGATGGTCTGCATGGGCATGAGTCAGCATTTTACAGTAAATGTTAGACTATTCAAGCTATATTCAAAATAAAAAAACAAAAACACGAGTAAAAACCAACCAACATCAACAAAAACCAGCAAGAAAAAAAAAGGCCGAGAGAAGAATGCTTGGGCGTCGGCAGGAGGTCTGTCCCCCTCCAGCACAGAAGCAAACACTAAACATCAAGAGGCCAATAAAATGAAGGCCATCCTTCTCCAGAAAGTCCATGAGTCAATAGATGAGTGCACAAACTCATCCCGAGTACAAGCGGTAGCACCTAAGATCGTCCCAGTACTGTGACGGGTAACATGTGTAAAGATCCCAAACTGGAACATTCGAGCAACAATGTGCAGAACAGTCTGTGGGACAATGTAGTCGTCGCAATAAAGTGCAAGCGAGCGCTCCATCAAATGCCGGTGCGTCCCACGAGTGTGCCTAATTTATTTAAATTTTAAGAGCCCACCTTGCGAGTGCCTACTAGGACAAAGGTCACCGTACACATGCTACAGCCTAATATTGGTTAGATAAAAAAAGTAAATAACAAAAAGATAAAAAAAGAGGAACAAAGGCGCTGGGGAACAACAACAAAGAACAAAAACACAAGATGAGTAAAAAAAGCAAAAAGAAGAAAGTGCCCTCGAGCATCAGGGGTAGGCCCGCCTCCCCCAGGCACACGAAAATGCAACCTACAACAAAGAGTCAAAGTTGATGAGGCCAGCCTCCTTTAAAAAGTCATAGTCCTCAAGTCTGTGTAAACGAACGTGTCCCAAGTACAAGGGACAAGCGAGTAACAACCCCGGTTGTTCCAATACAGGGAGGTAACGTGTGCGAAGATCAGCCAGACTGGAACATTCAACAAGAATGTGCCGGACAGTCTGGGGTAAAAAGCGGTAGTCACAATAAGGCGCAAACGCTCCATCAAATGGAGGTGTGTGCCCAATTCGTAGATGATAGAAAGAGACCTGAAACCGTCGCGCCATTGGCGGGGTAGGTCTGGAAATAGTGGTGGCTCAATGACAAGCAACTTTTTAAGTTCCACTCGGCCGTCTGCCATCTTCTTTGCCAAGCAACCTGGAGGGCTGCCCTGATTCCTGACATGTAATGATGTGAGGAAGAGCGAAGCGCCCAGTCCTCGCGGACTCTTTGGCGTGCTCATTCCCTGCAATTCACACATGCCCAGGAACCCAACATCCGCCTGGCTCGCCGCAACCATGACATCAGATACCGTGAACCAGGAGGGGTGGAGATTTCAATGCCACGAGAGAACTCACGGCGCTTTGTGAGTCGCTAAAGATCACAATCCGGTCTCAGAAACGGGCACACACACTATCTTCAGTGGGTCATGAAGACAGAAGCGGCACCTGGTAGAGTCCCACTGATTTGAAACAAAGAGGATAGTGTGGAAACTGACCCCCTCCAAGGATTTGGACCCCTCTGTATATACTGGCACAGAAGCAGCGTGACACAAAGTGTGCTCTAATAAGGAAAAGCACAATACTCCCGGCGCTGTAGAAACTTTGGGAGCAGAGGCATGGCGACAAATACTCAAAGGTGGTACCATCCAGGGTGGCGCCCTGGGGAGAGCCAGAGCTACACCGAGCTCTAGAAGCAGTTTCCAGGCCCTATACCATAAGGGCTTAGGGTATGACTGGCGTCTTTCTGCAGCATAGGCACAGTCGAGATCGCCTGCGGATATAGTGAGAGCCGTTGGCAACTGAGTGAAGCACCGGGCTCGTGCGTACAGGCACAAAATGCTCTGTGCACGGCGCAGAGCGAGTGGCATCTCCCAAGCATCGACAAGTAGGCTATCAATAGGGGATGTGCAGAAAGCACCGGTTGGCAGGCAGACCAGTATGATGGATCGCCTCCACCTTTCGCAATACACGGTCAGCTGTGGTTGCATAAAACTTGCAACTGTAGTCAAGCTTCGAACAAACATATGATCAATAGAAAAGCAAAGCACTAGCCCTATTAGCAGCCCTGGTGCTGAACGTTACAGAATGAAGAATGTCCATGACATGGTTACAAGAGACTATAGGCTGTGAATATGAGCCTCCCAGGTGAGGCGTCAGTATCGCCATGCGGTATCATAGGCCTTCTCCAGATCAAAAACACAGTGGCATAATGCTGTCTACGAAGGAAAGCCTCGCAGATGGCATTTTCCAGCGGCAGCAGAGCTGTCCAGGAAGAAGGCTAGTTTAACATTTACTACTAATTTCTCCATCAACTTGCATATGGAGGAGGTTAATGCGAATGGGTGGAAACTGGCCGAAGTAGAGTAATTTCTCCCCAGTTTGCAAAAAAGCGAGCACAGTAGCCATTTGCCAGGAGTTTGGGAGGATACCATCTGTCCAGATCCTGTTGAACAAATCTAACAGAGAGGCCATACCTCGCTCACCTAGGTTTTGAAGCATGGATATGGGTCATCAAGAGCAGGGGCAGTTTCCGCGCCCGAAGCGAGAACGGAACGCAACTTGCTCGATGCAAACCTGTCATTGAAGGGTTCTCTGCCTCTGGAGGTAAAGTCCAGTAGGCAGTCTTGAGTGATATCACAGCGTGCATTGAATGCTGGAGGAGCAGCATCCCGCCTAGAGAAGGCAGATAAAGCGGTCGGGAAAGATTCTGCCATGGACGCGTGGTCCGAGATTGCTGTCCCGTTCTCATTGAGAATGGGAGGGGGTCATGCGAGAACTTGGCCTGAATCCTTTTGACTTGATTCCACACCTCTGCTAGAATGGTTCTCTCATTAAATGAAGACAGGTATGCGCGCCAGAAAAAACGGCGGGTGTACTTCTAAACATGCAGGAACTTAGCCCTAGCTCAACGAAATTCCCAACAGCACCTGGTATAGTAACGGACTTCAAACAGAGGGGATACAACTTGGAAGCTGACCCCTTCTTTGACTTGGAGCCAAATATGCACACTGGCATGAATCAAGCGTGACGCGAAGGGTGCTCCAAAAAGGGTCAAATGCAATACTCCTGACATGGTGCAAGCTTTGAAGCAGACATGGCGACAAATAGTCAAAGGTGGTACATCTAGGGTGTCTTCCTTTGTAGAAGCAGAGGCACAGCTGAACATAGTAAACTGAGCTCTTTGAGATTTTCCCAGCACTAAACGCAAAGGGCTTAGGCATCTCTCGGCAGCATGAACACAGTAGATATCGGCTGCGGATGCAATGATAGGTATTGGTGATTGAGGAGACACCAGGCCCGCGCATAATGCACTGTGCACACCCAGAGCAAGTGGCATCTGATCAGCATCAACAAGTAGGCTTTCAATAAGACATGCGGAAGGCACCAGTCTCCAGATAGAGACTGGTATGCTGGATCGCAAAAACTATCTCAATTGACCCTCATTTATGGATGTGTAAAACTCGCAACCGTAGTCAAGCTTTGAGCAAACAAAGAAATGATAAAACAGCACCCTTATCAGCACTATAAAGGATGCCCAGATGAGTCATTGGTCAAAAACAAGATGAAGAAAATGATGCGAGTCCACCACTCCTATGCAAACCCCATTTAGGAACATGTCCAGGTCGGGGTGAATAGGTAGATTGCTTCCAGAAGGGCACTACAGTAGCCTTGCCAAGTAAACCAAAACCTGCATGCTTTGGCATTGCGAGAGATCTGACATAGAGCAAATTGCAGAAGCCGCAACTGTGCAGAAGACGGGCGACTCTTGCTTTTCAAGAAAAAGGCTAATCTAAAATTTTACATTTTCTCCATCAAAGTGCACATGCACAAGGTTAAGAAACATTCGACACAAGCCTAGGTCCTGTCCTCCTTTAGGGAGAGAGCTTTAAGAGTCCCCGAAGAACGTCTCAGGATCATCTTGAGGGAAGGGGGCTTTTTCTCCTGTGAGTCTGGCTCGGGAAGGCTCACGGGCGTTTCACCTTATGGAAAACGGTGAAGCATAGTGGGAAGAGGGTGGGTGGTTTTAACTAAGGAGGATGCAAGTTTTTAGAGCCACCAGCTATACTATCAGAGAGCCAGGAGAGGGGGAGAAGGGATAGAACCCACAAAAGGATTCAGAATGGGTGAAGAAGTGACTGCATTTCTTTCTAGAGGGGCCAGGAGGAGAGGGTGCTTACTTAACTTTTTATGCAGACACGAAAAGAGACAGCCTGAAGAGTCAGGAACTCCTTCACCAGGAGATACATGCCACATTGCTTCAAGGAAGTAGGGTGCTATTCTCAGCAATTAACACACTTGGCCAAAGACAATGACGTATGGCTGTTGTTTATAGAGGTTCCAAAGCTTCTCTTCTGACACAGCATAAAGTTAATGATCAGGTCCTTAAACCTAAATAGAATATTTAAATGAGGGAAAGGATTCTCGCATGGGCATGCTGGAGGACGTGGGTGAAAAGGGGTTAGGATAGAAAGAGGGTAAAATGGCAAGGAGTAAAGCATAGCTTCTCCAAGTTTAGTTCAACACTAGCTGGGACACTTGGGCCAGGAGAGGGGGGGGGGGCGCTCTTCCAGATGACTAGTGTAACAGTCCATACAAAGAAAGAAGGATTTAAAAGTATGGCCATAAGATAAACTTTAGGATAATGGCCACTCAAGATCGCAAGATAGAGTGCTACCTCATTACCTGGGTTCAAGATACTTTTCAGAAATTGGTGTAAGCAATGGGAAAATTTTCCCCCCCTCTAGATATGGGGATAGAGAAGGAGACAGGAAAATACTAACTAAACCCACCAAATCCTGCGGTACTGGTTCCTGTTGAGAACCCTGGCTTCTGCGCATTCATTCCAAAGAGTCCCCCTCCTGTGTTTGTAGTGGGGCCAAAGGGAGAAGCAGTTGATGGGGTGGTCCCGAAGCCTCCAAACGTTCCTGAAGGTTTATTCATGAACAAATTTGTTCCTGTGCTTGTACTCCCAAAGGTGGGCTTATTCTGGTTGGCAAAGATGCCCCCTTGCTGAAATAAAGACAAAAAATAATAAAGCATCTCCATCATCCGCATCGAATCTGCGCTAGTACACTCAATGACAAGGAAGCGAGAGGATAGGAATGGGAAAACTAACTCCTCTCCCATGTTGTACACACATACAAAAGCCGGCTCAGACATGCCATTTTTCACTCAACCAAGGCTAACACATCTTGGGTCATACCTTGAGCCTTTAAGGTCCAAATACACCCGCTTACACATCATCTCTAAATACACCTTTTGTACACAATTGTGTAACATCAAAATCAGTCTAACTGGATGGGGTCTGCAATACATTCATCTACCCAAATCTGATGTGTGTTTGTGGGATTGTAGGGCAAGAGGTTTGGGGAAAGTGGCTTTCTTGATAAGTGCCCCTATTCAGGCTTAATCATCTTCAACAACACACGCAGGAAGATGCTATAAGAATTCTTCAACCAAGGTTATGATATCTATGTACCATACCTGACTAAATGTGACAGTATCCAACCCATTCACAAAATAGTGAGAACATCCACTCTTGTTTAATAATCCCATGAAGATATTAATGTCTTGCAATGGGTCTGGGTCAGACCAGCTTTAAATCTGACCTGGGGCAGCCTTTTTTTTATTAATTTTACTCCCCATTTTCCCTCCATCATATGGCATTGAGTGAAGCCAATGCCTGATGTTTAGGCATGGCAGTTATGATACTACAACTCAAATCTTTCTTTCTCACATTTTGATTGTTGAAATTGAAGCCCAAAGAACCAAAGTTGCTTCCACTCTGCGTCGCCGGTGTAGTGGAGCCAAAAAGCAACGGTGCCGATGTAGTTTGCCCAAAGGAGAATCCTGCAATGAGAGAAAAAAAATTAGTATTTCCACTATTGTAGATTTACCTGAAAGAGAAGGCAGTGGGAGGATTTCAATAATAAGGTTCTGGAAAGGAAGATGGTGGGCAGTGGAAATGAGTGGAAGGTATATAGCTGGCGAAAACAAAAGGATAAAACTACTTAACCCATTACTCCTGAATGTTGTGAATTGATTAATATCTAGCATTGATGGATCAGTCGGATGATGTCAATTAAAGCTTTAGTTTATTTTGTTGCCAATAGATGGCGTATGCTGTCCATGGCATTAGCAGTAAGCTTGCTAGCTAGTACAACATCAGCATCCATTCCTGAGCCCCAATACATCGGTTTACTGATGTGTTGCCTAGGCAATGGTCTACCCCAAGGTAAGGTTTATTTGTTTTTCAAAGTTTTCCATTGTTTTTTCTCCTATTCTGGAGTCAATAACCATCATACATTCTTTTATAGGTAATATTGTAACACATAAACATAAAAAAGACATCAAAATATAATACATTACTAGAAACATTATTATTTACCACATTTTTTTCAATATTGTATCATTATTTTTACCATTTTCCGTTGTCTAAATCCCCCCCCCCCAAAAAAAAACTTGAAAAATCTGCGATAAATGCGTTCATAAGTGGTTAAAAGCACTCATGAAAGAGAAAATGCAACTCTTCTAATTAATGTCACTTAAAACAAAAATAAATGAATGCATCATTTCCAGAAAGTGTGTGAAAGGTTCTTAAAAAAGCAGTAAAGTTGGGAAAAGTAATAAGATGTGTGGAGGGTATACAGTGATCGACATAAGTTTAGGCCGGGTGAGCAGGGGCGGACTAAACTTATGTCTAAAAAAGAGAATGGTATAGATGAGGGTGATTTAATTTAGTCAGAAGTTTGGGGCAGCTGCATGGTGTCACTACATCCCTCAGTTTCCTGCTCAGCCTGCCTGCCAGCACAAGCTCAGTGTCAGCTTGGCTGCAGTAGTGAGAGGACTGTGCTGTTGTGTTCTCCTGACCGAGGCCATTTTGTGACTGGGTTTTTGTAGTTTGGGAGAGTTTGTGGCCTTATTATGAGTAGAGCGAGGCAGTTATTGTCTGAAACTATTGCCCAGATTATTGCTCTCAAGGAGGCCGGTAAGCAAACTAAGGAAATAGCCGACCAACTTAAAATAAGTGATCATGTTGTGGGGCGTTACATTGCTAGGTGGAGGCAGGGAGGGTGCAATGCCAAACCAACCCAGAAAGATCAGTCTGGTAGGCCTCGTAAGACCGCTAGGCATGTTGATAATGTTGTTAAGAGAGACCTAGAGAAGTGCCTTTGTATTTCAGCCTGTAAGATTAAGGAAAATAATAGTGATCTGTTCAGTGAGGTGTCTGTGCGCACTGTTAGTCGACTTGTTCATGAGCTTGGTTAAACAAGACACCGCCCTGTCAAGAAACCGATTCTCACCTATGTGCAGAAGGCTCGTAGGGTCGCTTATGCTCTGAAATATTTTTAGTGGGATGATGCTGTGACCCACTTGACACACACTACCTTTGTGGGACTGTGAAACCCCCCAGTTCATTAATGGTATGGGGTTGTTTCTCAGGCAGGGGCTTGGGGAAGCTTGTTGTGTTGCTTGCCAACATTAAAGTCAACCGGTACATTTATTATGAGCTGCTAAATAAACATCTGGAGGAGTGCTTTGAGTTAACAGGCACAAGCGTGTTCCAACAGGATGGTGCCCCCTGCCAAATCTGTTATAACCTGGTTTAAAGACTGAGATTAAGTTCATTGAGGATTGGCTTGGTAACAGTCCAGATTTAAAACTGATTGAGAACCTTTGGCAGGTAGTTAAATACGGGTTACAAGGGAAGGACGTCAGCACTCTCCCCAAGCTGGAGAAGGAAATTGGGGATTGTTGGGATGCTATACCTACCCAGAAGCTACATGATCTTGCTATGTCCATGCCACGACGCCTGAGGGATGTCAAGAAATGCAAAGGATGCCCAACAAAGTATTAAGGGTAAGATTAATAATTTTTTATGACACTTTTATCATGCTGCAACTTGTCTGACACACACCTGGCATAAATTTTTGTCGAGCACTGTAGAGCCCAAGTAGCCTGGAAATTTTTTTTAAAATTTAGCTTGCTCTACTGGTGACCTCCAAGGGCACATCCCTCCTCCCCCCTCTGGGGAGAACCAGAGGCACCGACGGCCTGAGAGCTACACCAAGCTCTCAAAGGAGTTTCTTAGCCCTAAACTCAAAAGGCTTAGGATATGACTGTTGTTTCTTCGGGCCATAAGCACCTTCAAGATTGGCTGTAGATGCAGTGGGAGCCGTTGGGTGGTTTTGCAGGCTACAGCTGTCCATAAAACTATATTTAAATGGGAAAGTAATCACAACCATGGAGGTAATTGACTATCCCCAACCAAGAATCAAGCTATGCATCATCTAGAGAGCACAGAGATAGGACAGGGCAGGAAAATGAAGCAGTTATCTGGCAGTGATGCATAAACTCATCCACATTTAGGATACCCATCTTTAGCTCATCGATCAGGTCAGTGAGGACCTGAAACTGGGAATGATTCGAGTAGTCTTAGCAGAGGATCTGTCTACAGTTTAAATCACCAAGCAGTAGAAAGAGCCTCGACAAAAGGGCCATAATGCGGCGGAAATCCCCTACATCATAGTAGGTTGACAGTGAAATCTATGCAGAAATAACAGTATACCTCTTTTCCAGGAGCAACTAGACTGATACTGCTTGAAAGGTGGTATTTATAGCAAATAGACAAATTATGCCGGGTGTAAATTGTGCATCTTGTCCAGCCCACATCCTGTGGGGCACCAAAAACCCTTATATACTGGTAAGGTAGGTAGGGGGCAAGTGCCAAGCATGGTCTTCTGAAAAATATAGCTAATGGGTAACAGGAGAAGAGGCTCTGCAGTTCTACTCAGTTGGCCAGAGACCAATGCAATTCCAATGAAGGAATACACATTCAAGGCCTAGCTAGGAGGAGATGCAGGGGAGCCCACTTTGAAGAAAAAAACCCACAAAATAGCTGTACCTTTCCTGAGGCAGAACTCAGGATGCTCTCTCATTTGAGGACTTATCAGGGAGGGTTCAGCTGGCGAGGTGTCTTTTCCTCCCCTGAAACCATTGAGAGGCAGGTGGGTTTTTGGGTTTTTTTTTTTAAGGGGCTATCTGGCGACTGCCCACTTAGGCATAAGTCGCCGTAAACAAACAGCCTAGTTCTAGGCTACTTTAAAAAATTGAACAGGAAACTATAATAAAAAGAAATAACAATAACAAAACAATAACAAAAACAACAATTAAATCTGGTTAAATGAAAGGGAGAAGGCCGGCCTCCCCCCAAAAGTCAACAAGTCCACCAGTCAAAGTGCACACACTCGTCCCGAGTACAAGGGACAGGCGGTAGCGACCCCGCCCATCCCGGTACCGGGACAGGTATCGTGCGTGAAGATCGCCAAGACTGGAACATTCGACAAGAATGTGCTGAACAGTCTGGGGGACCACGCAGTTGTTGCAATATGGCGCAGGCGAGCGATCGATCAAATAAGAGATGCGTCACACGAGTGTGTCCGATTCGGAGATGACAGAAAGAGACCTGAAGCTGTCACGGCATTGGAGGATAGGTCCATGGGAACAGTCGCAACGTGGAAGCCGACCCCCTCTTGGGACTTGGAGCCATCCGTATACACTGGCACGGTTCCAGCGTGACACGAGGTGTGCTCCAAAAAGGTCGAACGCAATACTCCCGGCGCTGTACAAGCTTTGGGAGCAGAGGCGTGGCGACAAATAGCCAAATGTGGTACCCTCCAGGGTGGCATCCTGGGCAGAACCAGGGGCGCCACCGGCGCCCGTACCGCTTCTTTATTCGTTTTGTTGCGTGGACATTGTTTGGTCAAGTACTGATTGGTGGTTTTGTACAGATTTGTTCTCTGCGCCCATCAGTTTTTTTTGTATTTTGTTTTCAGTTGGGAGAATTGTAATTTAGTATAGGTTATTTATTTTGGGTGCGCACCTATCTTTATTTTTCTTGTAAATTTAAATTGTAATTATATTTGTAATTTTCTTGTAAAGTAAAGGACTGTATATCAAATCGTATCAATTCTTCCTCAGGATTCTCAAGGTTCATAAATTCTAGGATAAGGTTGGAACGCGGGGTTAGTGTTGCCTTCGGCCTGCTACAACATGACAAAGAGTGTAGGGGTGGGTCTGGAGGCACCTCCCTATTTTCTCATGACACATTCAACTTTAATTGTTGCATAGTTAAAGTTAAATGGGGAAAATGTGGGATGTGAAGGAAGTGATGTACTCGGAAATGTTGGAATGCAATCAATCTATCAACACTCAATTATACAGTCAGGTGGCAGATGAAGTTGCGCAGAAACGATCAGAATTGACTGGGGTCATGTCTCTTCATGATCATGCCCGACCACACATTGTAAATCATACCCATGAAAATCTCTTGATTTGGGATGAGTTCTCCCTCATCCACCATACTTGCCAGAGGTGGCAGCAACAGACTACCATCTATTCCGGCCAGTGCAGAACTTCTTGAATGGCAAAACAGTTGCAAAATGATGAAGTGAAAACTGCAGTTGGAGATTTCTATGATAGCAAATCAGTTGAATTTCACAACAAAGGCATCCATGATCTATACCATCATTGGAAGCAGGTGCTCAAAAAAAATGATTACATTGTTCATTAATATGTTTTTTTGCTACACTGTTTCATTGTAAATCATTGCCAATAGAAGTTGCTTGAGAACTTTGTTTCCAACCTATTAATAAAATAAAGATAGGGTAGTACTACGAGTGAGGGGAAAGCACACTAACAACTTTCCTGTGCCCCCATCACAGAGTTTATGTCAACCCAGTTACAGGGCCTCCCTAATTTGCACTAAATGTAACAGATTACACAAGGTACTTCCCCCCCCCCCCCTGCAGGGGGCAGGGCCTACAGCACAGGCTATAAGATTAAAGGGTTTCTTCTTTAATCTCACAAGGGGTCAGAGGGAGCAACCTCTACAAAATTTTGATTAAACCATAATGTCTGGGCACAGGAGTCCTGTCCAATCATGAAGGTCAAATAATGACCTCAGTCATTGCTGTACAGGGAAAAATACCTTGCACAAAGTGGCCCGAGACTAGGACATTCAAGCCAAAGGTGCCAGGCAGACAGTCTGGGTGACTAAGCAATGTTCGCAGAAAAGGTTCAAGGGAGAGGGGTGGGGTGGGGGAACTTCACCAAATGGCATTGCATCCGTCGAGTGCGTCCAATTTGAGGCCAGAGAAAAGGACTTGATAGGTCTACAGATGTTGATTGCAACATGAATGCCCAACATTCCCTCAGGGGGTATTAACTACACTGAACACGGCCTTGACAAATCTCTCTAGGTCCAGAGGGCACCAAGTAGTCTCTTTCCCAAATTACACAGGATATACAGCTTCCACACATCCTCCTTTCCTCTAATTTCACCCCTTTCTTCACAGATGGATAGAAATAGCAAGGCGTGAGCAATAGGACCAAAAGGAGATGGTGAGAATACTTGGACAATTATTTCACCCTACAACTTAATGAAAAAATACCAACAAGGGCATCTTCAGAAAAGTTTGTAAGGAGAGATCTGTAAATAAAGTGAAGATAGCTGATGCGAAAATGTTTAGAAGACATAGCAGCAGATCCTCTTACATGTATTGGGGACAGGAGGGAATGTAATTCTCAAGATGGCAACTGTAGCAAGGTTGCCCAAGCTACACCTGACCTCCCCTTGCAGGTAACTAAAAAGGATGGGGCAGCAAGAGAAAAAAGGGAGTAGAATACAGGCATCTTAACGCCCCAACTCCATTCAAACAGGAACTAAAAGCGAGGGGTGAATTAAACACCATCCCAAAGGTGAATGGACAAAAGTTGGTAGGCGACTAGTCTGCACACTTGGGCTGGTGGAAGGGGGGGAGGGCTGCTCCTCCAGGTAGCAGGTGTAATAATCGACACAGGCCACCACCTTGCAGGGTATGAGTTGTATGTGAGTATGGACATCAATGTTAGAGAGAATATGGACTCTAAACAGGGTGCTGTACCAGGCAGTGTCTGGAAGACATGTGTATGGGACATCCTTGTAATGAAAAAGAGGGTTTGCCACCATCTTTCCAGATGAGCCCAAAAGATCCAATTATTCCATTTGTCATCCTGAAACATACTGGTCAATTCACATCTACACTCATCAACCAATACCCAGTCCCAACTCCAATAACTTTCTTAGCTTCATTTATACCATTGCAGGGTCTATACACTACAACCACATACAATTTCACCCTTGCAGATCTCAACTTCACACACAAAATTCTCAAACACACATATTGATACCCACCAGTGCATCCTCACTATAGGGCACTGCTATGTCGCTTTCAATACCAACCTAATACAGAGCAGAATGCATTACATCCTACACCACTTCTGTATTCCTTTTCATGTTCATTTCACAGAGCAAGCATCTGGAATTTTTATATTCCCTCTCTTTCATTCGCCACAATACCCACCTTTGATTAACACAGAAAAATGAACTGGAATGAGTGGATCAGGTGTGCAGCAAACAAGCTCATTACTGCCTCGCATACATATAGGCAAATTTGCCGGCCAAATTTAAGCTTCATATTGAGGATTTTTTTTTTTTTTTAAATTTTATTGAGCCCATCTGGCAACTACCCACTTGGGCATAAGTCGCCGAAAAACACGACAGCCTAGAACTAGGCCACTTTAAAGTAAAAATATGAAAACTTAACAATGATATAAATTGGAAAAACTTAACAATCGAAGCAATCTCCGGCAGCGGGGGGAGGTTCCCCTCACCCCGGTGCAGGAGAGTGCAACCTACCAACAAAACAATAACAAAAAAAAGGAACCTTAAATAAAGGGGAGAAGGCCGGCCTCACCCAAAAAGTCAATAGGTCCACCAGTCATGGTGCACGCACTCGTCCCGAGTACAAGGGACAGGCGGTAGCGACCCCACCCATCCCGGTACCGAGACAGGTATCGTGCGCGAAGATCACCCAGACTGGGACATTCGACAAGAATATGCCGAACAGTCTGGGGGACGACGCAGTCGTTGCAATAGGGCGCATGTGAGCGCTCCATCAAGTAGCGATGCGTCACACGCGTGTATCCGATTTGAAGACGACAGAAAGCAACCTGAAGCCGCCGCGGCATTGGGGGATAGGTCCATGGGAACAGTCGCGGCGCAATGGCAGCCCACTTTAAGTTCCCTTCGACCGTCTCCCATCTTCTTTGCCAAGCAGTCCGAAGAGCTGCCCGTATTCCTGCCATGTAGTCGGTGTGAGGAAGAGCGAAACGCTGGTCCGGTCGCAGAGTCCTCGCGGACTCTTTGGCGCCCTGATCGGCGCGCTCATTCCCCGCAATTCCTACTTGTCCAGGAACCCAGCAGAAGATAATCTCGACATCTGCCCGGCTCGCCAAAACCGTGGCGTCACGGATATCGCGAACCAGGGGATGCGGAGATTCCAATGCCCCGAGAGCACTCAGGGTGCTTTGTGAGTCGCTATATATCACAATCCGGTCTCCGAACCAAGCACGTCGCGTAATCTCCCGTACCGAGTGGTGTATTGCCACCAGCTCGGCCGTGAAGACAGACGCAGCGCCTGGTAGAGCCCCGCTGACTTCAAACAGAGGGGAAACGGCGTGGAAGCCGACCCTCTCTTGGGACTTGGAGCCATCTGTATACACTGGCACGGTTCCAGCGTGACACGATGTGTGCTCCAAAAAGGTCGAACGCAATACTCCCGGCGCAGTACAAGCTTTGGGAGCAGAGGCGTGGCGACAAATAGCCAAATGTGGTACCCTCCAGGGTGGTGTCCTGGGCAAAACCAGGGGCGCCACCGGCCCGAGAGCGATATCTACCTCTCGAAGGAGTTTCCTGGCCCTAAACCCAAAAGGCTTAGGGTATGACTGGCGTCTCTCGACGGCATAGGCACCATCGAGATCAGCTGCGGATGCAGTGAGAGCTGTTGGCGACTGAGGGAGGCGCCGGGCTCGCGCGTACAGTCGAGTGATACACTGCACGCGGCGCAGAGCGAGTGGCATCTCCCCAGCATCGACCAACAGGCTCTCAATGGGGGAAGTGCGGAAGGCACCGGTCGCAAGGCGAAGGCCGGTGTGGTGGATCGAATCCATCTTCCGCAATAAACGCTCGGCTGCGGATGCATGAAACTCGCATCCGTAGTCGAGCTTCGAACGAACAAAGGATCGATAAAAAAGTAAGGCAGTAGCCCTATCAGCGCCCCAAGCGCTGAACGTCACGGAACGGAGAATGTCCATGGCGCGGGTACAAGAGACCCTAAGGCTGCGAATACGAGCCTCCCAGGTGAGGCGTCGGTCGAATACAAGACCAAGGAAACGGTGCGACTCAACCACATCCAGGCGCACCCCATTAAGAAACAAATCTGGGTCGGGGTGAAGCCGTGGATGGCGGCAGAAGTGCACCACCTTAGTCTTGGCCAAAGAGAACCGAAACCTGTGCGCTTCGGCATAGCGAGAGACGCGGTTCAATGCCTGTTGGAGTCGACGCTCCAGAGTTGGCATCTGGGCCGCGCCAAAAGAGATCGAAAGGTCGTCCACGTAGAGCGTAGCGAGAACATCTTCCGGCAGCACCGAGGTGATGCCGTTGATGCTCAGGGCAAAGAGTGTGACACTGAGGACACTTCCCTGCGGGACACCCTCTTCCTGCTCCTTTGGGCCGGAGAGGGCTCCCCCCACCCGTACGCGGAATCGACGATCTCGCAAAAATTCAGATATAAAAATTGGGAGGCGTCCCCTCGCCCCCATCGTGTGGAGAGTCTCCATGATACCGTATCGCCATGCGGTATCATAGGCCTTCTCCAGATCAAAAAACACCGTGGCGTAGTGCTGTCTACGAAGGAAAGCCTCGCAGACGGCATTTTCCAGTCGGAGCAGAGCATCCGACGTGGAGTGGAACTTGCGAAAGCCGCACTGTGCGGAAGACAGATGGCCTCCGCTGTCCAGGAAAAAGGCTAATCTAACATTTACCAATTTCTCCATCAACTTGCACACGCAAGAGGTTAGAGAGATTGGGCGGAAACTGGTCGGAGTAGAGTGATCTCTCCCTGGTTTGCGAAAGGCAAGCACAGTAGCGATTCGCCAGGAGTCTGGGAGAAGACCTTCCACCCAGATCCTGTTGAACAAATCTAACAGAAAGGCCATGCCTCGCTCACCTAGATGTCGAAGCATGGCGTACGGGACATCGTCCGGACCATGGGCGGTGTCCGCGCACGAAGCGAGAGTGGAACGCAACTCGCTTACAGTAAACTTGTCGTTGAAGGGTTCTCCGCCTCTGGAGGTAAAGTACAGCGAAATCGTTCGGGCGGCGCATATAGCGCATGTAGGCATAACGCTTCTGTTTGAGGGCCGTCTCACACTCGGCCGACCACCATGGGAGTGGTCGGCGTGCGAAACCGCCAGACGTCCTAGGAATAGTAGTCAGGCCCACGGCGATGAGGTTGCCGGAGAAGAACTCAACGGCCTCATCTACCGACCTAAACTCCTCGACTGAGATAGAGAATTCAGACATTTCCTGAAATGCAGGTCACCGCGCCCGCGCCAAGCACCACCGAGGTGGTCTCTCAGGCGGCAGTTGCCCTGAAAATGATATTTGAATGGGAAAGTGATCCCTACCATGGAGGTCATCGACCACCCCCCAATCAAAATCAGGCTGTGCATCCGAAGAGCACAAAGATAGGTCAAGGCAAGAAAATGAAGCGGTTCTCGGACAGTGATGCGTAAACTCATCCACGTTTAGGACACCCATCTCAAGCTCTTCGATCAGATCGGCAAGGACTTGTCCCCTGGGATTTATGGAGTAATCTCCCCAGAGAGGATGCCTGCCGTTCAGATCTCCAAGCAAGAGATAGGGCCTCGGCAACCGTGCCACGCCGCGGCGGAAGTCCCCCGCGTCGAAGTCAGCTGACGGTGGAATGTACGCAGAAATGATAGTATACCTCCTATCCAGGTGCAGCTGCACAGCCACTGCCTGAAAGGAGGTATCTAAAGAGAAAGGAAGAACGGAGACATCATGCCGGGTGTAAACCGCGCATCCCCCAGCCCGGCCATCCCGCGGTGGTGGGGTCGCAAGACCCTTATACCCCGGGAGGGCAGGCAGGGGGCACGCGCCTAGCATGGTCTCCTGCAAAAAAATAGCTAACGGGGAACGGGACGAGGCGAGCCTCCGCAGCTCCTCCCAGTTGGCCCGGAGTCCACGGCAATTCCATTGAAGGAATATGCCCTCCAGGCCTAGCTCGGAGGAGACGCGGGGGCCCTCCTCGAATTGAAGACCCTCACTGGAATGGCCGTACGCTTCCCGGGGGCAGAACCCCGGGCACTGTTGGCCGGACAAAGCGCTGTCGCCTTCGAGGACTTATTGCGGGAGGTTGGGCTCGCCATGCGAGTCTTTTCCTCCCTCCGCCTCGAAACCTTAGGCGGGCGCTGCGGCTTCGGAGGCGGGGGCCCTCTTTTCGAGGAACCACCGTCTCCGAGCCACTGGAGAAGGTCCTGGTAGTCGTGGGGGCACCGGTCGGCGGAGATCCCTCCCCTCCTTGTACTGCTTCGGAAACCACAGCCGTTTGAGGAGGACCTTGCATCGGGGCGGATTTGGGTTCGGTGCTTGGCGCCGAGCCCAGATTCCCCCCCATGGAAGGCCCTACCGTCTGAGGCTGGGTTTCCTCAAGGACCATGTCTATCTTAGGGGGGGCCTCCAGTTGGCCATCCCTCCCCCCCAAGACATCGCAGGTCCCGTTGGCAGTATCGTCACTAGTCTTCTTTGGGGAGGCATGGGCCTTGACCCCAGCAAGGTTCAGTATTCTTGCCAGCAGGTCTTTTGAGGGAAGCGACCGAAGGGACCTGGCTTCCCTCTCCCCCCTAAGGGGGTTTGCCCTACCGAGCCGCTTCGATGTGGAGCGGCTGGCTAAGGGCTGCCTGCTGGCTTTCTTGGCAGTCCCCTTGGAAAGAACAGAGGGGACTGCCGCTGGTAAAAGGGAGGCGCCCGAAAGCACCTCCAGAGAAGTGGGTGAGGGGGAGTCCCCTACACCCGTAAGCGAAGGAGAGGAGTAAGCCTCCTCTCTGGTTAGAGATATATGGAGGGTCCCCTGAGCAAGCACAGGGGGGGGGACCTCCATTTTTTTGCTGGAGCTGCCCAAGGGCGGCTCCGTCGATGTTATAGGGGAAGTTGGGGGTTGGGTTTTTTTTTAAACTCATCATAGGGCATGGTGACCCTCTTTTTGACACGGGACGCAATCGCGCATCACCTCTCGCAGTAGCCCACACTGCGAGAGGTGCTTACAAGCCCGGCAGAGCCAGGCGCCGCCATTTAAGACCACCCCTCCCGCCTGGTGGCCTGGCAGTCCATCGGCATGGTGGCTCCACCTTGGACACGACATAAAAAATAATATTATGAAGAGGAGAGGAAAAGGGATGTGAAGAAGGTATGGGTGGGGATGAAGCAGGTTGTTAAAAAACAGCCACCCCAGACCGGAGCTCAGGGGTTAGGGAACATTGTCCCCCACCCCCTCAGCCCCGATGCGGGAGAGTTGGCTGAAAGGAAGGTCAGCATCTACCCTGTGAAATTAGAGGCTGACCAGACAAAGTTGTGGGAGAGGTTGTGTGAAAAGAGAGGAAACAAGTATTTTGAAGGAAGGAAGAGAGGCTAAGCTGGGGCCGGACGGAGCGCTGGATCCCTTCAGCACGGCGGCCAGGATGGCAAATCGCCGCGCCCCTTACGGGGTTCATATTGAGGAATCTTTTTAGTTAATTCTTTAGTGAATTTATGAAATACTCCTTACCAGTTGGTTTATTCTGTGTGCTTTGCCCAAATGAGAAGCCTGTTGAAGTAGTAGTAGTTGGTTGTGCAAATGTGGGCTGACTTGTTGCTCCAAACAATCCCCCGCCTGAAGTTGCAGTACCAAAACCTGCTAGGGCAAGAAATAGCAAGTCAATCACTGCAATAAGAGCAAATGTTAAGCGTACATCACTGGGTACCATCTTAATTTTGCAATTTAAATCTTGTAACTTTTCCCACTTTCATAATTGCTTGAAGTACATAAATTGAGATGAAATCTTGAATACTGGTGCAGCATTTAGGGGGGCATTTTTATTTTTACTATAAATAATGAGCTTGTGTATTATAAATCTAGAACCCTACTACATATAGACAAATATAAAGAAAGTATACAGGAATGTACCCAGCTCTTTAAAATCTTAGGAAAATAATAGTGCTGAATATCAGAACCAACATATTTTTAATCGTTTTAGTTGGGTGCTTATTAGGCTTGTGATTTTGGCCAGTCAGGGTCCGACACTTAGCGAGGTTCAAGGTTTGGGTATGTCATTGTGTTTCCTGAGAGAGGGGGAAGGGGAGTCGCAGCATCAACAGGTTAATATTGTCTGGAATAAGGTGTGTGTAGCATTGAAATTTTTGTTTGTGGTTTGATCTGGCTCTCCTTAATGCGACTAGTGTTTCTAAGGAAGATTCTTCCTTTGCTATGTATGGGGGAGGGATAGTGCAGTATGGGAATGAGTGAGAGGTTGTGTAAGTGGCAGCTGGCTTATTTGAGTGTGTATGCAAGTTCTTTCTCTTGGTTGCCGTGGAGAAAGGAATAACAAGGCTTTGATTCTGTTGTAATGACTTTTTTTTTAGTTTGCTGATCTGGTGACTGCCTTCAAGGATATAAGTCACTGTAATTAAAATTCTAGCCTAGTACTAGACTATTCAGTTAAAAAAACAAAACAAGGCAGCACATTACAGCATTGGGGGATGCCTGTCTCCCCACAGTACAGGAACAAGCGACCTACAACAGAGTCAAATAAAAGAGGATGCCAGCCTCCTCTTTTATTTGTTCACAAGTTTGTGTACAGGAACCCATCCTGAGTACAAGGGACAAACGGTAGTGACCCCTCATCTGATACAAGGACCAGTAACATGCGCGAAGTTCATCCAGACTGGGACATTCAACAAGAATGTGCTGAACAGTGGAAGACGAGACAGTTATCACCAATAAAGTGCAGGAGAGTGGTCCATCAAATGGCGCTACATCCCACGAGTGTGCCTAATTCAAAGACAGAAAGTGACATGAAGACTTTGCTGTATGGGGGGGGGGAGGTCAAGGGGCACAGTTGTGGCACAATGGCACACAAGGGGCCGTCTCTGTCAAATCAACCAGTGCCTAACACCCTCATCTCTCAGATCTGAAATTTGGTTTACAGGAAGTTTGGGGGCCTTAAACCCATTTCTGAAATTTCAAGGTCAATCCAACCAATGGTTTAGGAGATATGACCTCAGGCATTTGGGGTATCAAAATTGAAAAAATTTTATAGATGCAAAAAATGAAGGCCTATGTTTTGGCTATTTGAATCAGTAAAAAAAAAGGTTGTTTATGCTACCAGTTTTCATGTAACTAACAAGTGAGCACCATATGAGTTGTCCGTCAATTCTACATATTTTTCACACTTAAGCTCCTAATTTGACCTATAGAAATTAACATTACCTTTTTTATTAGAAACGGCCATAAAAAGGTTGTTTATCTTGGTATTTTTCATGTAATTAACTTATAAGTGAACACTATATTTGCAAATTGTTTGTCAATTCATTGAAAATTTATAGCTTTGATATCAATTTGATCTTGAACGCTTAAGAGTTGAAAAAAAATTGTAATTCACTTGCCAATAATATATAGTTAAAGTAGTGAAAGGGGAAGACAAAGCTCACATGTAGCTTAAACAATCCTGTTGCAACATGTTGCTACTTGTACAGAATCAACACAGATAGTTGTAGTTCTAGTCTATACGTTAGTACAGTTTCAATGAGCCGCAAAGAATATCAGGAATTAAAATATTGTGTATAACTATATTCTAAAAAGTGTTATCTAATTGTATATCTTAAAATTACAGATTTATAGAAATTACTTAGTGAAATCTACATCTCGGCTATTAGGCCTATTCACCAAAATACAATGGTTAGGCACTTGAAATACTGCCAAGACCCTACTAAAAAAACAAGAAGCATATCACAATCAATCTTAGAAAAGTGACTGATGTGCTGGAAGATTGAAAAAAGATTCAATGTTGTGTGTGAACTGTTGGACACTAATAATGAAAACCCCCACAATACTTAGAACCACTGAAAACAGAGACTGAGCAAGCTTCAATTGAATCATCTTCAATCAGTGATTTGAGTAACATATCTTCAGTTTGAGATCTGGACAATACTCTTTAGTCTACACAAAATGCAAATTTTGCCCTGTATAATAATTTAAATATATTTTTTTTTTGTTCTTTTCAGAGCAAGAAAAAGCGCAAAGCTCGTGGTAAACTATCAGATGCCCAGAAACACTTGAAGGAGAGGCTAGAAGTCAGTTATGGTGTTCATATTACTGAGGGGGTAAGTGATGCTTCAAAACCTGAAACAGAATCTGAAAAACATCTAGAAGCATTAATGAATTAATTGAAACTATCATTCCTAGAGAGCAAATATCATAATCACAAACAATTGGAAAAACTGCTAGTTTCTTTCAAAGTACAATATTTGATATATGGTGAAAAAAAATCCATTCACTAAAATCAGAATTTGGAATCCTTCCAAAGATTCCAATAATGAGAAAAGGAAAAGTGATATCTGAAGAACACACAGATATAGTTAGAAGAATCTATGAGTCAGATGAGGTTAGTCGTATGTGTCTTGGCAAAAAGTATTGTGTGAAGGTCATCAGTGCTAACGGTGCAAGGATGACTGGGAATTTAAGTTATTTGAACTATATAAAAATGATAAAAAGAATCCCAAAACAGGATTTTCCACATTTGCTGAATTACAGCCGTCATATTGTGAGCTTGCTGGTAGTTGTGGGACTCATTGTCTTTGTCTCCATATATCATTAAAGCCCAAAATTACAGCTGGCTGCATTGGGAGAAAAAGGTCTCTCATACAAAGATCTTATGGATTACAGTGTCTGCAGTACAGAGAGAGAAGCTTGCATGATGCAACTTTGCAAAGATTTCCCAAGAGAAGAGGGTGTTCTGAACTTTCTTGAGTTGCTTGAGTGTAAAATCAGGTCCAAATGAAATATCTTACAAGCAATGGGTGACTGTTGACCGTTGTACAATGGTAGACAAAGTGGAGCCACTTTGTGAATACTTATCATCATTAAGCATGAAAATATCCTGCATGGTTTATCATCATTTTGTTGCACAGCAGGAAAGTACTTAAAACAGTTGAAAGAAACACTACCACCTCAGAGCGAGGCAGTTATATTAGGTGATTTCTCTGAAAATTATTCTTTCATTGTCCAAGATGCTGCCCAAGGATTACACTGGGACAATTCACAATGTACAGTTCATCCTTATGTCATCTATTATAGATCATCTGCAGACCAAGAACTTAGCCATTTTAGTGTCTGTTTCTTATCTCCATCACTAAAACACACAATAATGGTTTACTCATTTATAATAAAGTTCATGAACTATGTTAAATTCAGATGCCCACAACTGAAGGTGTAATATTTTTTGGATGGATGTGCTGGCCAATATAAGAACAGATAAAAATTTACAAATCTCTGTTACCATGAAGAGGATTTTGGTGTCTTGTGAATGGCACTTCTTTGCTATATCCCATGGCAAAAATGCACATGATGGGATTGGGGGAACAGTGAAGAGAGCTACTGCTCGTGTGAGTTTGCAGAGAACTACAGAGAAGCAAATTCTTACACCAGAAGACGTTTCAGTTTTGTGAAGAAAACTTGAGCAAGACAATAAAAATTTTTTTTGTAACTACATCTGATTTGAAAGATGCATAACAATGGTTAGAACATCGATTCAAGGACGGTAGGGCTATTCTGGGACCTCAGAAATATCAGACAGTTGTTCTCATAAACAAGGAAGAACTGATGGTGTATCTCATTTCAAGTGGCATTGGAGAAAAGAAAAGATAAGGAAAAGTCATATTACTAATGAACCTGGAATGATTGATATCCTAAAATGTGTCAAACCAGGAGAGTATGTTAGCTGCATTTATGACGGGCAAGTTTGGTATGGAATTGTGGAGGAATATTGTGAGGAGTTTGATGATTTGATTACACAGTGAACTTTTTACATCCATCTGGGTCATCAGGAGCAAGTGCATATCATTATCCATCAAATAAGGATTCATGTGCAGTGTCAGGACATCATATATTAACTGTCATGAGTTGTCAGAAAGAAATTGATGAAAGTATCGAATATGCCAAAATTGTATTAGGTTAACAGGTCTTTCCTATCATTATTGTAATTATTTTGTCAGTGAGAATTGTCAGTGAGAATTATCAGTGAAATATAATTTTTTTTATTCTTGGAGATTTAGGTCAAGTCAAACTGATAGCTAAAATAAATTCCAAAATGGCCTGTAATTTATAAATATGGGGTCAACATAAGTTAGTTACATGAAAAGAAATAGCATAAACAACCTTTTCATGATTGTTTCTAATAGCCAAGACCTTTGACTGTTTTTTATATGCAAAATAAATTATAATTTCAATAGGTCACTTTAAGAGCTTAAATGTGAAAAATATGAAGAATTTACGGACAACTTAAAAATATAGTGCTCACTTATGTGTTAATTACTTGTTTTACAAGCATTATCAAAACTCTTTTTTTTACTGATTCTAATATCCAAAGCATAGGACTTCATTTTTCTCAAAGTTTTTTTTCAATTTTCATACCCCAGAAATCATGACCTCAAATTTTTACAAATGTATGATTTTTTTATTTTTCAACCTAGCGTTCTAAAACCCTCATATTTGGATTCCTTGTCTTTTTCTAATTTTAAATATATATACTTTAATATAATTATGACCATTAGCTCTAGTTATGGGTAGCCAAATGTTAGTGACCTTGCATGTGACCTTAAAATGCCTGAGGTCATATCTCCTGAACCGTTGGTCGGATTGACCTTAAAATTTAAGAAATGGGTTTAGGGGCCCAAAACTTCCTATAAACCAAATTTCAGCAAAATTTGAGGTGTTAATTTGCAATTTTTCTGGTTCTCACAGAGAATGATGCCCTACAACTTTAAGTTCCCCTAAGGCATCTTCTTTGCTAAGAAATTAAAAGGTCATCCATGTAGTGAGAACATCTTCCAGTAGCACTAAGGTGATACTGTTGATGGTCATGGCAGGGAGTGTGACACTGGGATATACTCTACCTGCACCATTAGGCCAGCGAGGGCTTCATTCTCCCCCACCAGTACACAGAATCAACGATCTCACAAAAACTGAGATAAAGATTGGGAGGGATCCCCTTCCACCATCATGTGGAGAGTCTCCAATAGGCCTTCTCCAAATTATAAAGCACTAAGGCCTCACAGATGGCATTTTCCAGTCTGGAATAGAGCATCCAATGTGGACTGGAACTTGCAGGAGCTGCACAGTGCGGAGGATAGGTGGCCTCTGGTGTCCAGGAATGCTAGTCTAACATTTACCAATCTCTTCATCCAATTGGATATGCACGAGGTTAGAGAGATTGAGCATAGCATAAGTGACATTGAACGGGCCAGTGGCAGTGTCTGGCAACAACGCAACTCACTTAATGTAAACCTGATGAAGGGTTCTCTGCCTCTGGAGGTAAATTCCAATAGGCGGTCTTAAGCAATGTGCATTGAATGCTGGTGGAGCAGAAGCCTGACTAGAGAATGAGGAGAAATGGGTCGCGAAGGACTCCACAATAGAAGCGGGCTCTGAAATTGCTGTATCATTCTCCTTAAAAAAGTGAGAAGAGGCCCTGCCGGAACTTGCCCCAAATCCTTTTGACTCATTTCCACACCTCTCCTAGAGGGGTCTTCCCATTCAGTGAAGATGCATATGCCCACCAAGAAGAGTGGTGGGTGAGCTTCAAAACATACTGGAACCTAGCCCTAGCTTGATGAATTTCTCACAAAGTGAAATCATATGGGCAGGCTTATAGCATATGTAAACATAATTGTTCTGTTTCTGTTTGAGGGCTGTCTCAAACTCAGCTGACCACTATGGAAGCGGCCAGAATGTAAAAAGGCCAGACATTCTAGGCATAGTAATTAGGCCCACAGCAATGAGTTTACCAGACTAACTCAACGGCCTCATCCACCGATCTAAACTGCTCAACTGGAACTTAACCCATGAAGTGTACATGGTCAGTTATAAACAAAGCAGGTTACTTCACAAAAAGATTTGCCTTTAATAATTTAAAGCAATCTCAAAATTTTAAACCAGCTAATTACCAAACAGGCTTGTGGGTTAAATAGCCAATACTTATGTATTTGAATCTGAATTCGCCTTACATTGTATAAGCACTTGTCAGATGTTGTTTTTGTTAATTGCTTCCAAGGAGCAGATGATCTGCTCTGTCTGACTGCTTGGGAGCTTAAGGGAGAAAGATTTGACCCTACACCTTGTGCTGTAGGCCCTATCAACTTTACCACAATTAAGTGGGTGCTCCACCTGTGTGCATGCCAAGGGAGCAGGTTAGCGTGGGGGGAGGCTCTTGTATGCTGTGAGAATTTTATGGCACCTCTCTGTGCTAGCGATCCATGCAACAGCTAGAAAGTGGAAGAAGTTCTATCGCAACTTACCCTCTGTCAGGATACATCCGAGTGGGCTAGCACTGTAGTAGTTTGGTTGTCCACCTCCCCTCCTCTATGTCTAATCCCTTTCTTCTTTTTCAGAATGTGTGTGTGGATTGTGTGATCACCATCATTGCTTTGTGTGGGGGGACTCAATAGACCTCTATCGTGCTCCCCCATTCATTTCTCTTTTCTTTTTAGGTGGATTCTTTCAGCTTAACTATAGTTCTGTATTTGGTAATAGTTCGAAAGTCAATAGTTGTGACTGAGGAAGAAAGAGCCGCCTGGACAGAAAATAGGTGAGTGAAAATTATGTGGGAGTGGGTGTGGTTGAATGTGTTACGAGTAAAGATGTTTGAGTGCGGCAGTGAATCAGTGACTGAATGTGCCTTCTCTTTTCCAGCTCTGTGGTACCGATAAGTCATCAACATCTGGCTTTTGGAGACGGCTGAAGCCAATCCTGACCCTCGCACGTGTGCCTACCTTTCAGGGCAATTTTCTAAAGTGTGGACCTTGTAGGGCACCTCCCAGTCTCCAGGGAGTAATTGGAGCAGCGCCTCACTCCGTTAGTAGGTTAAGGGTGCACCGTCATTCCCGATATCTTTGTCTTTGGTTGGCATTTCTTGATGCGCATTGTTGTAAATAGCTATTTCTTTGCATGGCCGAGATACGTCGGTAAGGCCTTTTGTATAAATATATGTGTAGTTGTTGGCCAAAAAATATTGGATGGCCAACTATATATATATATTAAGTTATTTGGGGTTTTATTATTTACTAGGGTTGGGGTGGATCGCCATTATTCACTGTTTCTAAATAAAATTAGAAAATAGACTCTCCTTAAACCACCAAGCGAACCTTGTTGGGGCGGCAGGAAGAATTGGTGAGGGAGTCGCACCACTCAAAGATCGCATCCAGGTGGTGCGGTCATGTCATATCCACTTGGAAATGACCAACCACTCTACCAACTAGGTATTCTTGCCATACAGGGTGTTTAAGTGTTTAAAAAACACAGCCTTGGCTGCTGGGGCTGATGCCTGCCAAAGTCACTTGGAATATGCATTCAATCTAATGAATTTAATCCTTGAATGAGATGAAAAAGGGGATAATGGAGGGAGCTTTCACTGGAACACATTTGCACAGTCAGCTTTAGTCTTTAAAATACTCAATGGTTTCATAAATATATATGAATTGCTATTCGTGTCTATTAATTGAGCAGTCACAGGTACAAGATTAACAAAAATTAACAGTGTGGTAAGAGAAAATTTTGTCATGCAAAATCACATAAGTATGAAATAATATACTGGGTTTTGCAAAAGCTCTTGTTACTTTTTTTAAATCTTTTGAATAAGTTTACATCTGTGATAGGAAAAGTTGTTCAAACAAACTTGAAATTCTACTTTTCTAGTACATGTCATTAAAACATATCTTCCATTGTGTGCAGGTGTGTTGAGATGGAAGTAAAAATAATCAAGATCTCTGTTCTCCTGCACCTGGGCCACAACAACACGGTTCAAAATTCAACTGGATGACCCTCCACAGTCACACAGAGGCTCACGAGCAAGGAAGACCTCGAAATCAACCTGGTTCAGGTAAACCTCGAGTCGACAACATATTGGCAATGTGAGAAAATACAAAGCTTTTTTATATATATATATATATATATATATATATATATATATATATATATATATATATATATATAAATTAGGGGCACAATTCAGTTTCTATTTTGCATAGCAACATCCAGTAACTTGCAGGTTGCACAGCTATTTGAGAGCTTTTCAACAACCAAAGTTTTCAGTATGTGCCAAGCCTTTGTTGTGAGAGGGTCATCAATTTCTTACAATTTTCACATTTTTGACAATAAGTGGTGTAAAAAAAATTTCGGTGTGGTATTCTTACTTTACACAAATTTCAGAAATTGCAAAGACATATCAAGAGTTGAATGTAGCCCAAAGTACTGTTACGAGTTTCATGTAGCAAGAACTATGGATGCTTAAACACCAGTCCCTAAAACTCAATCTGGCAGACAGAAAAACAAATTTGTGAATGGAGAAAACTTATAAAACTTTTAGTATTGAAAAATCTAACAATAGCTGCAAAAAGAGATCAAATATAGTTAATTTGCTATCTGTCAGGCCAGGTTGCTAGGAAGCCATCCCACACTGGAAAGTTGATGACTGGAAGGTTTTATTTAGTAATGAGTAAATATTTTTTTTACCTTCAGAAGTAACCCAAAATAGGTTTGCCAGCCATTGGTTTGGATAGGAAGGACCACATATATACCAGAAAAAAAAAACGCCCTTGAAGTGTGATTTGGGTTTGTTTTAATTTTTATGTGTGGTAACATATTTTCTTCCTTAAGAAAACCAATAAATTGTGCAATGCTACAAGATAAGCTTCCACTTGCAATTACACAACATTCATACATGATTGTGCAGCATGTCACAAGGCAAAAATTGTGACAAAATGGCTTAATGACACTAACTAAATTTTATATGTTAATAGCCAAAATCTAAATCCAAGAGAGACTATGGCCAAAAGATGGTTAAAACCATTGCTAAAATGTTTACAAGTCATCAGCAGCAAAGGTAAATGACAAAATAATCATAATAACTTACCTTATGCATTAACATTTAAACCCAATTTACATAGTTACAGGGAAGCTCACTCGCACAACATTCAATCCGCAACAGGGCTCCATATTTAAACTATCATTATTTCATTTTAAAACTATTCACACTACTAGCATTTACTACCTCTGTGGGGGAGTGCGTTCCATTTATGGATGGTTTTAAAGGTGAAATCTTTTGGCTATGTTTGTTTGAAACCTCCCCCGTCCTTTCAGTTTAAAACCATGGTTGTACTTAATTTTTTTTTCATAATTTACATTTTCAAATTTATTAAAAATTTTTAATACTTTGATAAGCTCACCTTGCAATTGCAGGGTTTTGAGAGTCGGTAGTTTTAGTATATTTAATCTTTCAATTTTATTTATGTATACATGTGTATAAGGTGACCACAATTGTATCGCATATTCTAGGTGTGGCCTTACTAAACTTTTATATAGGTGATTATATCTTGATGTTTGTAGTGAAAACTTCTCAGAAAAAAACAAGCATTCGATTTGCCTTCTTACACATGTCACACTGTTTGTTAACTTTAAGATCCTTTGAAACCTGCACCCCTGAATCTTTTTCTTTGTCCATGGAGATAAGATTTTTACCACCCATTTCATAGTTAAAACTTGGATTATTGTGACCTACATGCAAATCTCTACACTTGTCTAAATTGAATTTCCTGTTCCATTTATTAGAAGATTCAAAGATTTTATCTAGATCCCACTGAATTAATATGTTATGATTCTCATTTAAAATTTTACCCCCAATTTTGTGTCTCCGCAAATTTTGATAATTTACCAGGTAGGCCCAGTCTCTATATCATTTGCATAAATAAGGAACAACAATGATCCCAACACACCCCTCTGAAAATTTACCATTTAAAACTACGATTACTTAGCCATGACTCTATCCATTGTAGGAGGTTCCCCCTAATTCTAATAGCAAAAGTTTAGTTAGTAATCACCTATGAAGAACAGTGTTGAATGCCTTAGCAAAGTCTAAATAAACTATGTCCAAAGCTCTACTTTTGTCAGTTTTTAATTGTGCTGTCATAAAATTCTATAAGATTAGTCAAACATGAATGTTTCTGCCTAAAGCCATGTTGAATATCATTTAGGATATTATGCGCTTCCAAATGATTGATTACCCTATCGCGAATAACAGATTCCATTAATTTACCTATGATGGATGTTAAAATTATGGGTTGATAATTGGTCGGAAGTTCTCTTTTTTTTGTTTCTTAAAAATAGGAATTATATTCGCTAACTTAAAATCTAATGGCACAACACCTTCTTGCTAAACATTTGTTAAAAAAAATTTGTTAGCAGTCTTACTAACACCTAGCAAATTTCTTTTAAATGCGTCAGATAAATTAAATCAGGAGCTGGAGATTTACTGGATTTTAACTTAGTGATATAAAATCTATTTTTGCTTCAGAGAATTTGATATTGGTTAAAAGGTTATGCTCATTAAAGTTTATCATGTCATTTGTTTGTGGTATATTATGCTCGTCTTCATTTATAAATACTGATGCAAAAAAAGTTATTTAATATATTGGCCACCTTTTCTGTATCCAAAACTAATTCAGTATTGTCATATTTTATAGGTCCTATTGTTTCCTTTATCGAGTTTCTATTAGATACATAATCTAAAAACATCTAAGGATTATGTTTACTTTCATTGGCAAGTTGAATTTCATATTTTCTTTTAGCACTCTTATATTTTCCTCTGACATTCCCTTCATCAGGTTAAGTAAGTTTGATTATTTTCTTAGGATGAGTTACGCTTGTATGCACAGTTCCTATCCTTCAATTTGACTTTGATATCATGATTCCACTATTTTGGTTTACTTGAGGCATTTAGTTTGTTTTTTCACAGAATCAATCGCTCATCTAATTCTCTAAAATGCTTGGTGAAAAAAGACCAGCACTGATTAACATTTCCTAATGTTGGATCCCACTTGATCTCTCTCAACTTGCTGTTAAACCATTTCAAGTCCACATGTTTAAAATTTAGCAATTTAATATCATTATTTTCCTTGTTACAATTTATATTACATAATATCAAATTCTATTGATTTGTGATCGCTGGAACCTATACCTTCCCAAATACTAATCAGATACAAATTTCCAGGGTGATCAGATCGCTTTCATAGGCACTGTATATCAAATATACACCTAAAACTATGGACAAGATGTTTGTTAATATAAGTGGTGGAAGATAAGCCAAGTATGAACTAGAAGACTATGAAACTTGTTTCTGCGAAGGTAAGTTACTTCTCTAAGACTATAGTCGTAAAAAGAACTTGGTAAAGTATTAGTATTATAGTTGACTAGATCCAATATTCTTGAATAAATTTCTGAGATGATTAAAGAGCATTGGGAGGTAGGACCATGAGAACAGTCACAGTGCAATGGCACGTAACTTTAAGTATCCCAGCAGAAACATGAGCAAAACTTACCAGTTGACTGTCCAGACCCAAACAAAGGCTTGGTTTCCTGTGGCTTAGAACCAAATAGACTGCTCCCAGTACTTGGTTGGGAAAGCCAACTGCTTGATGTCGCAGGTTGTGACATAAACATGTTCTGCTGTTGACCCATTGAGCCAAATGCAAAGCCCTGTTGTTGAGGTCCTTTTCGCCCTGCCAGGTAATCTTCAACTCTTAACTCTTCTAATGAACGATTTTCATATTCCTGAAAAAAAAAAATTTAAAGCTCAAATGATTTAAGAAATTACAACTATAAGCCATCATGCCAACCAAATGCAGCTTTGCCCTACCTGACAATTAAATCTGTCCAACAATTCTTTTTCATATTCAACCACTTTTGCACACTGTGTTTATGCATCTGAGGGCCTAACCAAAAGCAAATACTGCTACCAAATACAGCAGTTTAAGCCAAATTGGATGATATATGGGAATGAGACTCTGGCATGGAAAGAGAAAGAAAGATCTTGAGTGAGGAATACAAATGGAGAATTTGGGAGAGATGCTTGGTGTACAGTGTAGATAGAGTAAGGAACCATGGGTAAGAGGTATTTCCATTGTGAAGAGGGGTATGGAGGGGGTTGAGATAATGTATTCTGAGGTTGGATGGCATGGGTGGGCGCAAATATTATACCGCAGAGGGTTACCTTCCAACTTTTCTAGAATCTTATTGGTCATAAAGCTAATATTGGTGTTTACAAAAAGATATATTATTTTAAACAAATTAATTTTAATTAGCAAACTTTATACTGCTCTTTCAGTGAAATTGATGCAGTTGCTTTGGTGTGGATGTGAGCAACTTGAGAAGCTCTTTTTCTGATGTGCATCAAAAATTCTATCAACTGTAGCACTTCTAAATTTAGATTTAGTATGCTCCATGAGAAAATGTCTGTTCACAAATATAAGTCGAGGTAAAGTGTACAAAATATTTTAGTAAAATGCTTTAACTATGGAAATTTTTCAGCACTCAGAGGAATAGATAGAATTCATCAATGAAGAACAATTTTGAAATAAACTGAAGTCTGAAAATTGCTTGTAAATTAGTGTCATTGAATCTTTGAGATAACTCAATATACAAAACCTCCAATTGTGAACAATATTTTTCCAATGGAAACTCCAACTCTTTTCAAAGTTTAAAATGAACCAATTTTTTACACTTCATTCGTTAGGTAAAAACAATTTAGTCAGAAATGCCTCAACTTCATTATGAATTTCAGGCATAAAGTTGCCCTTTCATTGCAATTTCAAATTGAGATTGCATAAATAAGATACAATGTAAACAGCAAGATCGGCAATTCAATTGATCCCCTTCAACTGGAGGAAATCTTCTTGGTCGCATTTTATTTCTAAGAACAACTCAATCTCACCTTGTAGTTCCTACTCTTTTTATGATGCCTAAACCTAACCATCTCACATTTGTATGAAACACAATTCTGTATTCCCACACCAGCTCTTCCATTAAATTTATAAACTATCTATGATTCAATGCTCTTGATCTAATAAAGTTGACTAATTCAGTGACGGGCTTGAAACTACAGTGTTAATTTTCAAAACATTTTTACAGAGACCTTATTTTTCAATTATTAGTGCAAAAAGAGACTTTTTGCCCTAGAAATATTTGATCTACTTTATCTTGAATTCTTCATAATAATCCTTTATTTTTACCTATCAAAAGTCACACTAACTAGTTTAGTCTAGATTGAATTTTGCTAGAAATTCCTAGACTTCTTAATAACTTAGTGATGCGTCTTAAATTACAACTTTGATCAAGCACCAGGGAAAACAAATCCAAATTATAAATTACAATGTCTTGAGTTTTGTTTTCAGGAAAAAATGATGGTGAGATATCAACCAGGCATTCTTTTAAAGATGAACTCACTTTGTTAAGTTAAATATCTGATTTTAAAATGATAGTGAAATTGTTTTCCTACTTGCTTAATTCCCTCAAAATGGTAGATAAGAAACTAACAAACATAATTAAGAATCAGTACGAAACTGAGTACCAGTGATAACGGAAATTTCAAGCTTACTAACCAGCCACTGCAAAAAGCATCTAGGTATACATTTTGGTAAAAGAATATTTTAATAATTTTAAATTCTTAATATTGTTAAGAATAGAAAGTTATAAATGTATCAAATTCCTAGAAGAGGAAAGAACCTTGGGTAAAGGGGTACAAAAACTGTTGCTGCCAAAAGTAATTTGGGAACCCATGCAATGGAAATGCTAAGGGCTCTAGCACAATTTGAAGTTATGCTTCTGACTCAGTTTTGATGGCAATAATCCTCACTAAAAGCATTCCTGTAACATCTACTTAAGTTGGCTTAGCTTCTTATATATCTTTATTTCATTTTAGCTACTTTATTCCTAGCAGTCATGGGCCATATATTGAGCATCAACAGGGAACATTTAGCCTGCAGGCCATAATTTGCCCATTCCTGTTGTATGGGCACATATGTATGAAGATTTGATAAAAAAAAATATATATTAAAAGCAAACATGACTATCAAAGTGGGGAAAGGGTTGAAAGACTATAAAAAGGTGGTTTGACAATGTAAGTGTTAGAGAGAGGAAGGAGTGACTGAGGAGCAAATGGGTGATATGATATATGGTGTTGATGTAAGTGGCTTATCAGGACATGCTTGAAGCCTTCTGTCCAGGAATGATCCCATGACTGGATGAGATGCAAAGGCACTTCCCATTAATATGAAGGGCCAATATGGGGTAAAAAAATATAGTTGGCATTGTGCTCAATAGGGGATAAGGGGGGGGGGGGGGTTATTTAGTGGCATTAATGCCTGCTTACTTTATGGGTAAGTGGTGATGATCAATGAGCATCTCTCAATACTTATTAAATTGTGCATATTTTAAAAATTAAGGATGTCTCATGTTTTCCTGAGTTTCCCACACTATCCGCAACCAATCCAAGTGGTAAAGTTAAGGGAAGGGAAAATATGTGGAAGCCACATGTAGGGCTCCCTGGCTTCAAGATCTACCAGTCTCCCACTAAAGTAGGGTTGAATACTAAAATGCCACTGGAAACCACCTCTCTCCCCCATTTGCTTTATACTCTATTAAACAGAAGGCCACCCACATCTTTTATTACACCAAATTAGCCATTCATAGCAATGGGGCACCACACCCTGTTTATTCCTACCACCCTGCCTTGATCGCCTCCTATCACGCAAAAACATATCATTCTCTTTCATTTATGTCTTACATAGAAGAAGCATCTGAAATCTCTGTTTTAAAGACTATTATTTGCTTCTTTCTCATACCAAAACTACAAATTTTTTTTTTAGAAATATCACTTTCACCAAGTTAATTAAGTATTCAAGAAAGTGTTTAACCCAGTTTTCCACACTATCCCCAACCAATCCAAGGTAAAGTTAAGGGAAGGGAAAATATATAGAAGCCAAATAAGCCTTCACCCCAAAAAGGACTGTAGGTCTACCAATATTCTAATATTGAAGCAAAAATTATATTTAGAGAAAGCATTATATCCACATACATACAAGTGAAATTTAGACTTATAAATATCTATTGCTTTATAAAATATGAAAAAATAGGATAAACCTCAGCTAAATAAACTGATCAAAAACAAGTTTTCGTTCAATGTGAAAATTGTACTTACCTTCATAGCAGTAATGACCTCAATTTTTGTTTGTATAGTCTGTGAAACCCCACCTCTTGACATCATTTCTAATCCTGTCGCAGCATTAAACTTGACCAAAGTCCCTGTACTTTTACCTGATAAAATAAAAGTTTTTAAATACCAGACACGGATAAACCATCAAAGAATAAGAATACCACAAAACTACATTGTCAAAATCAGCAAAACCATCTCTCACCTAGCCTGCTTCACTCCCTAACCTCTTCTCAGCGGGTTATTTTAATGCATGTTTCCCTGACTACCAAATCACAATCCCTCCCACACACCAATGAACAATTACACTAAATGAACATAAACGAACCCTGAAGGAAAGCCCTATAACAATCAACCCCACATCCCATGGCATTATCCTCTATTCTTTACACTTCTACACACTCAAATCTACCGACTTCCCAATTCTCTTCTCATACTTAGTACCCCAACCTATCCACAGCTCAAACAAAAAGGTCAAATAGACCAAATTCACATTCAGAGAAAATACCTTATCAAAACTTTACACTTGAGCAATTAATTCACTTTCTTCAGCCAAAGACCTCTCTCACAACATAATCCAGCTTGCAAGCAGGTCACAACTTAATTCACTTGAGACGCTTGCTATTTTAGTGAAGTTAAGTTACATTGGGGTGGTTAGTTACTGGATTGAGTCATGATTCGGTGGCTGTCATATGCTGTAGATAGCTGCATTGTGCATTCCACATTAATCAAGTCACCACAGAAAAATAAACGGCATTTAAAATGAGTCCAGATCAGTGGTACAACCCCTGCCAAACTTGACTCTACCAGCAAGAAATAGATCAGCAAGGAGTCAACATATCAATGCCAATTTTACAGCCTTAATCAACAACCTCATAAAACAAACAGACCCATTACCACACAATTCACCAGCAGAACGGACCAAAACTAATCACCGCCAAACAGCCACACCTAACAGGCAAGGCTTTTTTTTTTTTTTTGTCTTTTTAACTCAAACCACCCTTTAGGGCAAGAACAAAGAGTTGTAGAGTGGTTACAGTCATTTCCAAGTGGATAAGACCACAACCACCCTAGCTGGATGCAGCCTTGGTGTGGGACCACCTAACATGGCTGTACTCCACACAAGGTTAAGCAGCAACCCAACTCTCTCTTCCTAACTGTTGCATGGAGTGCGAACAAAAGGGGGGAGGACTATAAAATCTCCCACCATACGCAACAGCCTCCTTCCACTCTAACCTGATCCCTCAGGAGAACCTGACAAAATATACAGCCTCATTTAATTGTGATAACATTGGGGAAGGAGGGTCCAACACAAGCTGTAGGATCAAAGGCTTTCTCCTTTAATCTCCCAAGCAGTCGGAGAGAGCAGAGGTCATGGGATCACAGGAGCTATAAACAACAAAATCTTCCGAAAATCTCAAAATAAATGTGTCCCAAGTCTGGCTAACAGAAAACAACCCAGCACAACAGAGCAATGCAATCTGTTCTGGAACCACTATTTCAAAATCAGGCAACTATTCACCAATAACGGGAAAAAACACCCATGCAAATGACAAACAGACCACACAAATCAACTACCCTTTACCACTTCAGAGACGACTAACCATCACATTTCTCTAAAACTAAAGGACCAAATCACACCCAAAACATCCATTTAAAAAATCTTGACCCAATGGTCATATCTGAACTCGCTAAAAAATTCCAACCATTCCTGGTTACACATCATCCCATCCACAATGTAGCATCGGCAACCATGCTGCAGCAGACATCTGGAGGATCACATGCCCTCCTAGCCTCAATGACCACAGTTGCATGCCCTGCCTGCAGAAGGCTCTATCTCCACCACTTTTTTTTTTTTTTTACAGATCTCTACTTAGAACCTGAGAGATGCCCTTGTTGGGTTTTGCTTACATTAAAAAAAAACACTACATACAGACCCCTCTCACTCCTTGCAACCATTTCAAATACACAAAAAAAATAATAAATAGAATTAAATTCATTTCATCTTTCACATATCCAACATGGCTTAAAAACAAAATAATCCACACCACCTAACAAAACATCTAAGAAGGATTAATCCAAAACATCCCTTACCCACTATGCAGTCATGGCTGCAATATAAATCAGCTGACCCTTCAACATTCTCCTGCTAGATCCTCATACCCCCCCCCACCAAGTTAACAAATTATAATATTTAATAAACCCCCTTTCAAGCACAAAGCGATGGAAAAATATTTAAGAGCATCATGGAATCAACACAGCCAAGTACTTTAAAGTATACCTTTTAATCTTACTGCTGAACTGATGAGTAAAATTGCAGTGAGTGGAGAAAGAATGTGATGAGAGGGAGGAATAAGGTAAAAGTTGTAAAGGCTGACATAATAAACCTTGTCAAGTCTATCCAAACAAAGAGAACAAGCATTCAATACAATTCTAAATGAATCTAGAAATCCAATTTAAATTCAGAACACCTACCAATATTTGAGGATAATAAATTGTTACCGCTTGTGGCATTGTTGGTGCCAAATAGACTAGTGCCAGTCCCACTAAAACTCGTGGTGGGAGTACCAAAGTTAAATGGCTTCATTTGATTCTGATTGAATCCTGATGATTGAGTTTTGTTTCCAAATAAGCCAGTCAGTCCTAATATAAAAGATGAAAAATGATTAATAAGGAATAAAACCCATCACATCTCATATTTACTCAGGTTAGAAGTTTTGAACAAAAATTATTATAGATTAATGAAAGTATATAGAAGGGTTGGTTTGCAGAGTTGCCTGCAGAGAGATAACCACCCATGTACATAGGAAATAGAAGAAGATTCCCATCAAAGCATTGACCATCCCCCACTACCTAACGTATGGCTGCCAATCATCCCTCCAAGGGAGGGGTCAAACCCTGAAGGGGCTGTTGCCCACTTTTCCAGGCCTGCAGTCTTTCCCCCAGCCACCTCCTTTGAACAACCTTTTTCAGCTCTGAACCTGATGCGCCAGGAACCAGGTTGAAATTAATGCTAGCTGGGGAGAGTCTAACTCTGGCTCCTAAACATACAACTACAAAATAACCCAGAGCACACGTCACTCCTGGGTCAGATGAGACACTTGTACAAACTGGACACACATGCACTGCACTTCGCTAAACCAAACAAATGAATACACTATACAATGACAGTATAAACTCCATCTCCTATGTGCAAACAAAAAGATATTACAAATAAACACTTTTTATAAAAGAACTCACTATGCTTAACTAACCATAATATCCAAATTGCCATCATACAAGAAACACTCCTCACTCAAGAACACAACCACCCTCGCCCATATCACAACCCAATGTCCAAGGCGTTAAAGCATTTTTTAACATTTTATGAGCCCATCTGGTCACTGCCTACTAGAGCAAAAGTTGCCATAATTACACTACAGCCTACTCCCTACACTAGGCTAGATTACAAAACAAGGAAAATCATGCAAAAAAAATACAAACAAAAGGCTAAGAAACGAGCAAAAATGAGATCAACAAAAAAAGCAACAAGAAGAAAGCACACTCCAGCGTAGGGGGTAGGCTGGCCTCCCCCAGCACAGGAATATGCGAATTACAACAGAGTTAAATAAAATGAAGGAGGCCAGCCTCCTCCAAAAAGTCAAAGTACACAAGGGTGTATACACAAACCAGTCCAGAGTACAAGGGACAAACGGTAGTGACCCTGCTCAGCCCGGTACCGGGACAGGTAACATGCACGAAGATCACACAGACTGGGACATTCAACAAGAATGTGGCGAACAGATAGGGGTAAACGCAGTCATTGATCAGAATAAGGTGGTGTGCCATAAGTGTGCCCAATTCGAAGATGACAGAAAGCAACCAGAAGCTGTCGCGGCATTGGATAATAGGTCAATGGGCAAAATTGCAATGCTATGGCACACAACTTGCAAGTTTCCCTAGGCTATCTCTCATCTTCTTTGCCAAGCAGCCCAGATTCCTGCCATGTAAATGAATGCGAGGAAGAGAGAAACGCTGGTCTCACTGCCCAGTCCTCGCAGACTCTTTGGCACCATTTCCTGCAATTTCCACATGTCCAGGAACCCAGCAGAAGATAATCTCTTCCAAGCATGAAGCAAGACTGCACTGCAACTCAGTCAATGTAAACCTGTCCTTGAATGTTGGCAGAGCAGCATCGCAGCTAGAGAATGCGCCTGTGAAGGACTCTGCAATGGATGGGAGTTTACAGATTGAGGTCCCATTTTCACGGAGAATGGGAGGGGAGTCCTGTGAGAACTTACCCACAATCTTTTTGACTCATCTCAACACCTCAGCTAGAGGGGTCTTCCTGTTAAGTGAACACATGTATGCACACCAGTAAGAGTAGCAGGCATGCTTCTAAACATGCCGGAACCTAGCCATAGCTGGACAAAATTTGCTGACAGTGAAATCATTCAGGCAGCACTTATAGCACATGTTGGTATAATGCTTCATTTAAGGGCTGTCTTAAACTCAACTGGCCACCATGGAAGCGGTCAGTATACAAAATGGCCAGGCATTCTAGGAATAGTTAGGCCCACAGTGATGAGGTTCCAAGTGAACAACTAAACAGCATCATCCGCAGTGAAATGGGCAAATGTCTTTTCTATTTTACTGAAAACATGTCTAACTATCTACTTCAACTTTCCATGAAGTTAATAGTAACCTTTTGTTTCAGGGTGTCCTGTTGTGTGTGCAACCCAGCATGATTTAATTGAGTTTGCTTAATGCCTTTCCTAGTCTGCTTGCATTTTTGGCTGCGCTTATTTCCAACTAGGCCCTCTCAGGAAACACATTATTCTTTGCATGGCTTCTTTTTTTATTCGGCGGAGCCATTTTCTTTGTAAGTCCTAGGCACTGTGTCCGCTCGAGTGGCGGCTAGCAGGATGTCCCCCCCTCCCTTTGTACCAAGTGAGGCCTTATCTTTTTTTTGTTGTTCATTTATCGTTTGTTGTGATTGCCCAGGCAGATATTTTCTGGTTGTTGCCTTTGCCTATTTTCCTCTTGTATAGTCTAATTGAGCATTTTTTGTATAAATCCTTTTGCTAGTATTCATAAGTAGGATATATTTATTTTTTATTGTGTATATAGGAAAATTAGATATCTATTTTTGTGTGCATAAGTAACGAGATCTCTTGTAAATATTATTGTAATTTTTTTTGTAAGTAAAGGACTGTATATACAATCCGTTTCATTCTCCTTTGATTTCTCATGTCCCAATTAGTGTAGGAAGCGGGTTGGAACGATTGGGATTAGAGCATAGATTTTCGGCCCGCTACAGCATGATTTGGTTGCCTTGATGCCAGAATATGAAGGTGGTGCCCAGAGGATAAGTGGCAGATTTACAAACCAAGATCTTTGGATCGAGTTGGGACTTATGTAGAGGTTTGTGCTGACTAACCAGCAGAAAACCTACAACAGACAAACTCCTCAACTGGAAAAGAGAAATCAGTCATTTCCTGAAATGCGGACCACAGCACCCACCCACACCAAGCATCATAAAGGAAGTCACTCTGGCAGCAATGGTTCAGTAAGGGATCACTACCATGGAGGTCATAACTACCTCCCACCAAAAATCAGGTTGTGCATCCAGAGAGCAAAGGAATAAATCAAGACAGGAAAATGAAGCATTTCTCAGGCAGTATTGCATAAACTCATCCATATTTAGGACACTTATCTCCAGCTCATTAATCAGGCTGGCAAGGATCTGACCCTTGGGATTGATTGAGTAGTCTCCCTAGAAGAGGTGTTTACCATTCAAATCTCTGAACAATAATAAAAATAGCCTCCGTAATTGTGCCATGATGTGGTGGAAGTCCTCTGCAGCAATAAAGGTATACCCATAAACAGGTGCAGCTGCACTGCTACTCCCTGAAAGGAAGTATTTAGAGCTGAGAGAAGAATAGAGACATCATGCTGGGTGTAAATTGCGCATCCTCCTGCCAGGCCCCCATCCTGTAGTGGTGGGGAGGGGTGCAAAGGGAATGGAAGGAGACAACCCTTTGCAGCTCCTCCCAGTTGGCCTGGAGTCTGTGGCAATACCATTGAATAAATAAGCTCTCCAAGCATAGCTCATGACCACCTTTCACTTCAGCGAGTCTAGCGAATTGGTGGAGGTGTGCAGCCATTTTGCCTTATGGGAAATAGTCAGGCTCCTAAGAGTAGGGGGTGGGGGAGTGAGTAGAACCTGCAGAAGGGCTCCAAATGGCTGTGGAAACAACTGTGCTCAATACCCTGGAGGGACCGAGAGCAGAGCATGGCCCTTTTAAAAATTGTGGCATAAGACATCTCAGAAAGGCCCAAGGATCAAGTCCTAAGCCTTGCATAATGAGAGATGATCCATAGCTGGAATAGCCAGGATTTCCTTCTCCAAGAGATACACACCACATTGCTTTGAAGAATTGGGGTGGAGCTCTCTGCAATTGACACATTTATCCATACACAATAAGGACTGATCATGAATGGTCTTGGAGCCAACTTCAGGTAAGCCTGAAGCAGTAACAGCAGTAGCACCTCTGTGGCAGTGGCACAAATGCCTTCATATGGTAGTGATACCAAGCAACACACACTGACTCAGGGAGCGTGCCACAGTTGAATGTGACAAAGAGTGCAGGGATGGGTTTTAAAGCCCTCCCTGTTTTCTCAACACACTCAACCATGACCACTCCATGGTTGACCAGTTCTAAGGTGATGATGTCCTCTAAATAGTAGTCCACAAGTCCCCTAGCGTAAACGACTCCTTTCATAAAGCCTGTGGTAGTGTGGCATCACACTCACTGGCAAGCCTTAAGTGTCTGAAGGGCACTAATCATGGCTGCCTCAGAGGGATCTGACGAATCCCCAGAAGGCTCCCATCTGAGAAATCAGTCACCTTTGGCTCTCTACCAATCAAGCTAGTTAATGCTCTCCTCTGATGGATCATGTTACCCTTAGCTGAGACAGGTAGAGCTGTCCAAGGGTGACTCCAAAAGAGGTACTAATGGGCTGTAGTGACAGGTGAGAGATCTACTAGATCTCTCACCCTTTCCTCGTTGGGTATCCTTCAGTTTTTAAGAGTTCCCTCTGTGGTTGGGTCCATCCTTGCAGGCACTGGGGCAGGAAAGATGTGCTGCTCCTCCAGGTACAAGGTACAACATTCTGCACAGGGTACCTCCAAGCCGGGCACTGGGAGCACAAGGTCAAGGTTTCTCCTTCAGGTTTCAATTGTAGCAGGGGGGAGGGGGGCTAGCTACACCATCCATTTCCTTGTGGGTAGACAAAGATTGAGGGGATAGTAGTTGAAAAAAAAAGATGGATGCACAAGCTTCCAGAGTCCTCGTCAGAGTTCAATTCAACCCAGTAAGCAGCGCCTCCCCTATTTTCACTCAGGATTTAGGGACGTGGTTCCTCTGGATACTGGGTGCAACACTACACAGGATACCTCCCTTACACACACTCAGCCTGGGTTGACATGCTTGTCCTAAAAGTTTCAGTTGTAGCAAAAAGAGGGGGGGGGGGTGCTGAGAGAAACCATGAGAAAGAGCACCAGCTTCTAAAGTGAACCCAGTGAGCAGGACTTTTCCTATTTGCACTTGTGCCATGAGGTTGTGCTGCTGCTACAGGTACAAAGTTTAATAAGCTATACAGAGTACCCCCTTGCATGAAGAGGATCTGACTGAGACCTATCGCCTATGACACCAAAAGCCAAGCACACACATTTACAACATCCACAACACACGCACAGCTGAGACAAAGCCTAGAAATGCATAGATTACAAGATTACAGGACCTCTGTCTAGTCAGTGTAGTTCATCATGGCTGAATTAAAACTATACAAAACACGACCCTAAAAATCATCACTGGCTGCACAGCTACTACACATACAGAACACCTATACTACAAAACCAAAGTCCTCAAAGTCAAGGACCACCTAGACATGAGGCACACAAACATTTCCTGCAGCCTCCAAAAACCTACATTGTAGGTGTTGTAACAACACCTACTACACTACATGTCAGAACAGCGTCACACTCCAAGGAGCTTCAAATCAACACTTACTACACAATTTCATACACAGTCATATCACTCACACCCTACCCACCACAAACCATCCTCTGGAAACATATCCACACACAAATCATTCACCCCTCCATCCAATCACTCAAAAACAACACCCATATGGAATCTTGGGTCTCAGAAATCCCCCCTCCCTCATAAAGAGAGTGTCCACCTGGCTAGGCTGTGGAGAGGACATCACTCAGCCATTCTGAGCTACCAGAAGAGGCTGTATGATTGCAACATAGATATTTTTCTGGGCTCCAACACAGAACCCCACAACATCAAACACATAATGGAAAACTGCATTGCACACAACCACACATGCCAAAAACTGTAACATAATATACAGTTCATGAGGGGCTTGTAGGAAAACCCACTCCAGGCCTTTCTCAGGGGGTTTGGCTAGGAAGCCTGAAGAACAACAACCACTACTGATCTGCAGTCATTTTGAAGACATATTTCTCAGTGGGAGTCAGAACCATGGTATTTACAAAGTACAGATTTTACCACCAATTGGCACTCATACAAGACACCTTTATTTTTCAGTGAAGACCTACTGATAAATGTGGATTCCAAGCATTAAGTATCTACAGGAACTAAAGACACAATGTGGCTTAACTTTACTAAAATTGGACATAGTACTTCCACTCACCTAATGGTAACCATTTACAACATATGGCAGCCACCTTGGTTAGCGAGAATCATGCCTACATCCATCACATAGCCAGACCTAATGTGGCTCAACTCCACTGCAATCAGAAGCAATGTTTCTACTAAGCTTGGCAGTCGCCCACACTGGGTCACAAATCAACATCTAGATGCTATAAACATTTTTCTTTTAGTTTAATGATGAAAATCTTTACCTACTACATACCTGTTGTGCTGGTTTGTGCAGTTGAACTACCAAACAAACTACCACCAGACCCAAAAGTGTAAGGTTGATTGCTCAGATCAGTTTGGGGAGCATTCAATAATTCACGCCGCTTATTATATGAAGAATTAATATCAAATTTTTCAACTCTGGCTGTCGATGTTCCACTTCCAAATGGTGTGGAAGAAGTAGTAGTTTGCTGAAAATACAAATACAAAAGGCATCAACTCCGAAGAATTTAAATTAAAGAACTAATGAATTTTTAATTCTCTTCAAGGTCATGGGCCTTCACAGAGCACCTGTCTACTAAACAAAATAAAAGATGTGGGTTTTTAAGACACACTTAAAAGAGTGTATCACAGCAAGCATAACATTCTATACTCCACGAGCAAATATTGGGAAAGTACAATCACACATGGAGCACAGATTGACACAAGGAACAAGCAGTAAGTGGCAGCTTCTATCTGTAAGGTTTTTAGAAGCTGGGATAGGGTTAGAGAGGAAGACAGGTAGGATACAGCATTTAATGAGATATGAAAAATATTGTTTTGATCTGGCAGCCAGTGCAGTTCACAAAGCAGGGAGTTGCATGAGAAATGTGCCAACAGAAGATAAGAACACAGGGTGCAAAGTTGTGAACAGGTTGCAGGGGTGGAAGAGTGGAAGCTTGTGATCAAGCAGAGTCATAGTAATAAAGGTGAGAGCTGATGAAAGCATGAATGGCAACTCCAAACTATTGTTGTCAAAATGAGAATGGGTGTGGCTAAGATTATCTTCACTCTGCATTTTTTTCATAATGTACTACTGCTTTTATCGTGATACAAAATCTATTTGCTTCCAATAGGGAGAATGTTGGAGACTTACTGGGGTTCCAAAAACAGGTTGGCCAAATGAGGCACTAGATCCAAATCCTGTTGATGCAGTGTTGGTCCCAAAACCACCAAAGGAAGAAGATACTCCAAAACTTGGCCGTTGACCAAACATAATTGCACTTTTACTGTAAAAGATAGGAAATTTTAAGGATTCAATTTAAAAAAAGATTAGTTGAATTTCTGAATTCTTATTATTTAAGTTGCCCCTTTTATGGTCCATCCCATGGATTGACAGCCTCACTGAGTTCCATCAAATAAAGAGGGTTCTTAGAAATCTAGCACTCCCAATATGTGTAAATGTTACATTAGTTGGGTGAGTTGTATGTGTGTAGATGGTTTTATGGGTAGTAGGAAAACACATTTTGGTGTAGGATAGTAAGGGTCTTGCATATTGTGGCATGGGTCAATCAGGTTGTATCTACTATGGATAAATTAGATTCAATGGAGGTTGAGATGGTATTTTATGGGTACAAATTTTAATTCAGGGTAGGTGGTTGGTTGGTGTGCTGTGGATGCATCCTGTGCTGAGAGGTAGATTGTTTTGTTCCACATAGATATACTTCATTGCACAGTTAATCTCTTATGAAGATTGTAATATTTTATAATCTAATTGATATCCACAGTATATTTTTTGCCTTGCTCACAAGACTTTTTCAATAACACCCAAATCAAATAATTTATTGGGTTAAATTTAATATCCAAATATTTGAATTATTGCTTTCAACAAGATAGGGCATCATCCTATACAAGCAAAACCACCAAGACCTTACTGAATATACCCAAATTCATTACCAAGAATGACTGGCCACCTCAAAAGCTCAAACTGTAACCCAATGAATTAATATGAAACTTATTAAAAACAAATTCTAATACAGACAGCATAAAATATTTACTGAATGTGAATTTATGTAAAAATATTTCAATCGTGGTAGGAAATTGAGATTTTAATTAGTTTGGTTATAAAGGAAGGTGAACCATTCAATTATATAAATGGCCAAAACAACCTTTTTTTTTCTATACTGGTATTTTTAGAAGTTGTGAGAAGAGCATAAATGATAATGTTTTCAAATTTCAACCTGAGAAGGCTTTGGTGTAAATTGTCATAGAATATTTTCTCTAAATATTTGAGAATTACTACAATATGATTATAGTCATCCAATATATTCTTACAACAAGCCTAAACTTTATTCTTTTGAATGAGACACTAATTGAATCTTTTAGAAGAAAAAAATTCTGGTTCCCATGAATGCATACTTCCACTCCTAATTTCCATAAGTTGGCAAAAAGACAAACCACAATGGCAATATGAATATACTTTTAATTATTCTCAATTATGCTAATAAGGGAATATGTAATTAGGGCAAGAAGAATACCTACCTTATCCTCCAGGTTAGGAAGTCATTTACCCCCCCCCCCCAATTTTATTTTCTAGCATCATCTGGCAATTGCCTACAATGGCATGCCACTGTAATAACCATACAACTTAATGATAGGGTAGATTAAAAAAACAAAAAGACAAAGGCAAAAAATACAGACAAGTAGAAGGAATCATGCTCTAGCATCAGGGGGAGAGACCCGCCTCCCCTAATTCAAGAAGTCAAATACTAGGAACAAGCAGTCGCAACCCAGCTCATCCAAGAACCAGGTTAGATAACGCAAGTGAACATCACCCAGAGTATGCAAGCAGCCTGGGAGACAAAGGAACAGGGGAGCACTCCATAAAAAGGCAGTGCATCCTGCGAGTGTACGCAATTCAAAGGCCATCAGAAAGCAACCTGAAACCATTGTAGATTGAGGGATAATTCAGGGGGAACAGCTGCGATGAGATGACAACTTTAAGTACCCCTCAGCCATCTCTCGCCTTGTTTGCCAGACAGCCCAGAGGGCTGACTTCATTTCTGCTATGTAGTCAGAGTGAGGAAAAGCAAAATGCTGGTCTAGTCACTCAGTCCTCGCAAACTCTTTGACACTCATTTCTCATATCTCGGGTAACAAAGCAGAAGATAATCTTGACATCTGCCTGGCTTGTGGAAACTGAAACTGTAGCATCAATGAGATTACCAACCAGGGGTGTAGAGATTGCAATGCCCAGAGTACTCTGGGCATTTTGTGTGTCTAAAGATTACAATCTGGTCTCAAAATGGGGTACAACATATTACCTCCCATACAGAGTAGTGTATTGCAACCAGCTCAGTCATTAAGACAGACACAGCGCTTGATGGAGCCCAGCTGACTTCAAACAGAGGGGATATAGTGTGGAAGCCAACTCTGTCCTGAAACTTAAGAGCCAGCCATGTATACCAACGCATTTCCAGTGTGACACAAAGTGTGTTCTACAAAGGTCAAATGAAATACTCCTGCTGCTGTGGAATCCAGAAGCATGGTAACAAATAGTCAAAGCCCTAGAGCTAAACCAAGCTCCTGCAGGAGTTCCATCTTCTCCCACACAAGTATTTTTCAGCAATATTGAAAGACAGTGTAGGTGTAAGATTGTTGGTATAGACTGGCCAGAGTAAACAAGAAATTGGAGTTGGCCTGGGAGGAAAATGCTGCTTTCTAACAAGAACCTGAATGTGATCAAAAAGGCAGGTAGAGTCCAACCAGACCCTTACAGCAAGAAAATTAAAGCAGAAAAACCCAAAGATACTCAGTGGTGATGTCACAATACGCACACTTCAAGATTACTTACACAAACAGCTCAATTACAGCAGATGTTCCGCTGTTCCTAAACCCTGGGTAACAAAGCGCCATAGACAGGCAAGGGACAACTTTGCTCGTTAGTCCTGACATTGGATTTTGGAGGATTGGAGGAAAGTATTCTGGAGTGACAAGAGTACTTTCATTGTGAGTGATGGTGCCAGGAATTACGTGTACCATAAATGCAGCAGCGACCCTCTAGACTGGCAGTACACATGATTAAGCACCCCTGATTCAGTCATGTTTTGTGGTTGTTTCTTTTATCATTCTTAGGGCACTTAAGTCTTCCTCCCAAAGAACATGAGAATGAATCAGCACAACTACTTGGACCTGCTGATAGACTACTTTAACCCGTCAATGGAAGCCAAATTGCAAGCATCCACATATAAGAGGAACAGCCTGTCCAGCGGAAGCTCAGGCAGAACAGACGCAAGAACCAACACCAACATGGACTGATCCTCAAGAACAAAATAGGCCAGCATGGATGGTTAAGAGGAGAGCAGGCAACACACACCAAACCGGTGAGGGAGCTACAGTACTGGGATACAATCCACCAGAAAGAGAGATTCAACAACCATATCAGCATATGGACCAAGGATTAAGACTGAAATAATCAAAATCAAAACACAGGGACTCATTTTTTTTAGAGAAAGTGTGGGGTGAGCTAGTGGAGATGGAAAGACAAAATCAAACCACTTTCAGCAAAATAATCAATCGACTGCATCTAGAGACCCTGTGGAGAGACTTCCCACTTCTACAGAGGACACGCCGCCTATACTAAACAGCATATTATTCGCAAACATAAGGGGGCTCTACTCAAAGAGCCGTGGGTCGAAAATCCTATATATTGAGGAGCTAGCAAAATGGGATGATGACTTTATAATGGCATTCACCTAGTCCCACCTAACTAAAACCACATGGATGTAGGTAGAGCTACAGGTCAATAACTATACTCTATATAGAGCCAACCATAAGCAACGAAGCCATGGAGGAGTTGCCATGTATGTGCTGCTGTCTTTTTCTAACGATCACACAGAAATATTTGTCTTACATATGAAGGCTGGGAATGTTGTAGCTGCCACAGTATATAGGCCACCAGGGACAGAGGATATATATTTTCAAGGGGTCATAGCAAAACTACAAGATATTCTTAAGGACTCAGCACTGGCTGTAGATATCATAATAATGGGAGATTTCAATTTCCCACATAATGACTGGATCTTGCTGAGGAACATGGGAGGCGCCAGTGAAGAAGAATGTCAGGCCGAGAAGTTAGTACAGCTTACTAAGGACCACTTCCTCACACAGATAGTACAGGATCGCACTTGAGGGAACAACACACTGGACCTTCTCCTGACAAACAACACAAGTGTTATACATTCTTACAAAAACCTGGAAACAGCAATGTCAGACCATAATTTATTAATTGTGAAAACCAGGATAAAAACAAGCCAAAAACCTTTCCTGAATATGGAGACACAAGACCAAGCTGGATCGGCCCTGGCCCTACATTGTTTCAACCACCATGCTGAAAATATAGACATCCGACAGAACTTGGGGAAATGGTTCGGATGAGGCCACCAGTGGAATGGAGCGAGCAGGAATCTATATGACACTGCTTAACAAGATAGAGAGCGAATTCAAAGAAAAAGTGCCAAAGAAGAGAAATCAAATAGAAGGAAGTGGATACCACGCGATAGGATACTCATGAAGAAAAGGTCCAACCTTAGGAAAAAGCTGGCAAATACTTTACACAGCTACAAACCAGAGAAAGGATGCAGAAGAAGCTGAAAGAACTGGATAAAAAGATATGGGCAGTAGTAGGGAACATTAAAAGCATTCCTAAGTTTTTCTTCCACTATTCAAAAAAGAAAGCTAAGGTTTCAAACACAATTGGCCCATTGAGGAGAGAAAATGGAGATATGACTGGAGATCCTTACAAGATGGCACAAATACTGCAAAATCAATATGCAAGTGTTAGTAAGCCAAGATGGTCACAGACCCAGTGCAATTCTTTGATATAACGGATGCAACAAATGAAGTGTATCTCACTTCTATCACAGTGACGAGAGAAGACATCATTGAGGCAAAAAATACAGTATCAGCAAATGCAGGAGCAAGACCAGATGGGGTATCTGCATTTCTTCTAAAACAATACAAGGTACAGCTTGCAAGACCATTGCAACTCGTGTGGAAAAGATCATTGTATACTGGATCAATGCCCAAAGCACTTAAAATGGGTAGAATAGCCCCAATACACAAAGGGGAAAGTAAGGGACAAGCAAGCCAATACAGGTCTTTAACACTAACATTACACCTGATCAAGGTGTTTGAGTGGGTATTGAGAAGAAAAATGGTAGAGTTCCTGAGAGAAAAAGGGGCTTTTAAAGATGGGCAGCACAGGTTCAGAGAGGGCCGTTTCTGCTTATCAAAATTACTAATACACTATGAGGCAATTTTGGAGGACCTACATGACAGAAAATACTGATGTGATCTACCTTGATTTTGCCAAGGCTTATGACAAGGTGGACCATGGTATACTTTTGAGAAAGCTGAAGGCACATGGCATCTCTGGCAAAATTGGAATATGGATTCATGGTTTTTTAACAGATAGGCACCAAACAATAATAGTTGAGGGGAGTGAATCACAACCCAGCAGGGTAGAGAGCGGAGTCCCACAGGGGTCAGTCCTCGGACCACTTCTATTCCTAATTATGGTATCTGAAATATATGAAAACTTAAGATATTCAAGAGCAACATCAATCGCAGATGACACCAGGATCCAAAAGACCATAAGAACACAAGAGGATGTGGATCTGCTGCAGGAAGACCTCAATACAGTACTGACCTGGGCAGATGATAACAATATGGCACTAAATGGCCAGAAATTTGAGCTACTGAGACACGGTAATGATCAGGACATCAAAAGATCAACAGAGTATGAATGTTGAGGCCAAGGTATGGAAGCAAAACATCAGGTCAAGGACCTTGGAGTACTTATGAGCAGTGATGGTGTGGTGGAGCGAATGTGAGTGTGTGTAAAAGGGCCATTCTCCCACCCCTTTTCTCAGTACCCTCTCCCTCCCTCTGTAAGAATGTGTGTGAATGGGAATGGGTTTGTTTTATTTTTTTTATTTTATGTATAAAATGATTACCATGTTTTTCTTTCTTTCCAGGCGTTATATTCTGGAAAGATAGTAGCTAATTTTGAGATATCACTATAATAATATTGTACTTTGCTTAAAATAAACTTTTATCAAAGCGTCATATTCTGGAAAGAGGTAAGCTAGTCGATATATTTTCGGGTAATGCCCACTTATTAGTTTCGCCATCCATGTATAAATAAATGGGTAATAAAAGGAGGATATATCTCTTCTACAGAGAGTGGAAGTGTGGACTGATAGCAAGAGGGGTTCTCTAGACGAGTGCTCCGCCCCACCCTGAGACGGAGGGCTTTCGTGCCTCTCTAAGCACCTGAACCGCCATACCCGCCTTCGTTGACAATCCTGCCTCCTTCTAAGTTAGCCTACTACCACCCACCTCCAGCACACAAGTGATAGCGCGTGCCCCCTTTTCGTTCGGTTGTTGTGTTTTTTGTTTTTTTTGTGTAGAATATAAGTAAATTGTTGTATTTCCCGGTTATAAAATTCTCTTTTGGTATCGTGTTTGGATTGGGGAATTTAGCCTCATTTTGAAGTGTGCACACTTCCCTAGTAAATATAAAATTGTTGTAAATATAAGCTGTAATTATCATTGTATTTTTTTGTAAGTAAAGGGACTGTATATACAATCCCTTTTATTCTCCCTCGATTTCTCACGTCCGGACAGTGTAGGAAGCGGGTTGGATCGATTATTGATTGGGATTAGAGATATATTTTCAGCCCGCTACATTTGGCGCCCGAATAGGGACGTGAGACTTCGAAACTGGGAGAGTGACTGGATTGGATTGCAGTCCATAACCAATTAGTGTGACAAGTAGTTTGATTGTTTTTTTCCCTCCTATCTTTTTACTAACTTGGGAATAATGGCTGTAGTGGAAACATTGAATGAAGAAGTAGTGCGATTGAGACTGGAGTTGAGAAAGAAAGAAGAGGAGTGTGAAATGTTGCGGGGAATGATGGAGGGAATGGAGAATAAAATAAAAGGGATGAATGAAAAGACTGATAGGATGAAGAAGGAAATGGGAGACCGACAGGATCAGACGGACCGACGGATGCAGGACTTGTATAACATGATGACAGGGGCTGGATCAGCCCCAGGACCTACAACCTTGACCCCTGCTCTTACTGAAGGGACTCCGCTAAAAGGAATGGATGGCAGTAGGATTGAGTCTAAAGAAGATACGGTGAGTGGTAGGAAGGACGGAGAATGGAATAGAGTTGAACGCAAGAGAAGGAAGAGTGGTGCAAAGGGGAAGGATAGGAAGGTAAGAGGCAAGAGTGTGGACTCATTGTACTCGGATGAAGGAGAGAGTGATGGTATGATTGGAATGAGTGAGACCGAGAGTAGCTCTTCAGAGAGTGAAGTGAATGTGGGGAAAGGAATTTTGATTAGGGAAGTGCCAAGGATTGATAAGTTTAGATTGCATGGGGGAAAGAGTATGGATGAGTTCTTCGGGGATTTTGAGCGGTACTGCAAGCTCAAGTACCCGCAGAACAAGGGTCACTGGGTGAGTGTTCTGGGAGATTGTTTGGATGGGAAAGTGTTGGAGTTCTTGCGAGTGATAACGAGTGTGGGAGAGCCAAAGTACGATGTAGTGAAGAAGAGATTGATTGGGCAGGTGAAACGAATGAAAGCGAGTGTGAAGTATAAGAGGGTGAATGAATTTGAGAAGGCTCGAATTGGGAAGAGTGAAAGTGTGAATATGTATGCACATAGGCTTGAGAGTATGGCAAGAACGAGGTATGGTGATGATGATGTAAATGAATGTAAACCACTCATGAGGAAGTTTTTGGACACGATCCCGCGAAAGGTGAGTGAATGGCTGAGTGGAAAGAGAAAGGAGAGAGTGAGACTGACAGGTGAACGGTTGATGTGGGAGGATGTGTTGGAACTGTTAGAAGATGGACGATTTGATGATGAAAGCGATCTAGAAGAGGATGGATGGTACAGTGTGAATGTTGGGGGTAAGAAGCCCAGGAGCTTTCATCCACCCCAGCAGTTTGTCAGCTACAGGGATGCCCTGAAGGCTGCATCAGCTGGAGTGATGTCAAACTTCCTGGGCCGGCAGAATGGATGGGCAAATGGAGGGTGGTCGAATGGAAGGGGGCAGATGAATTTCAAGCGTGGGAACGGATATATGAGAGAGAAACCGAGGTATGTCCCAGCAAACGAGAGACCGAATGGTGGGAGAAAGATTGTGGAATGTCGTCGGTGTGGAAGGAAGGGTCATATGTTGGCAGAATGTAGGTGGACATCTGGTGCGTGTTTTGGGTGTGGTAAGAAAGGGCATATGATAAAGGATTGCCAGGAAAGTGTGAAAGAGTGCTTCGAGTGTAAAGAAATAGGCCATTTGAAGAAAGATTGTCCGAGGTTGAATGGTGGAGCAACTGGTGGGGAAAGTATGAAATATGCATGTGGTAATTGTGGAAAGGCTGGTCATTATGCAAGGATGTGTCGTGACCAGAGGAATGTATGTAGCTATTGTGCGATGGAAGGACATTCAAGTGAAAAGTGTTGGATTAGACTGAGAGCCCAAGGTGTGAATGGAAAGTCTGAAGCGGGAAACTGAATAGTAAGAGGGTACCTGCTGAAGTATCCTCTGGGTGCATGAGTGTGAGTAATGTGTTGGTAAGTCTGTCTAGTGTGAAAGTGCTGTCTGGTAGGAAGTATGAGTGTCTGAGTGTGAAGGTGGAATTGAATGGAATTGAGTGTTTGGCTTTAATAGATTCTGGATGCAAGGCGAGCTTGGTGTATAAAGATGTGTATGACAAGGTTAGCGAGAAAGCCCTCCTGTCTGAGTGCAAGGGTAGTTTAGTAGGTATTGGTAATAGGAGAGTGCCTGTGATTGGAATGATAAGGTCAGCTGTTCGAATGCATGGTATGATGATGAATGAATGTGAATTTTCTGTGATTGATAAGGTGAATAGTGAGTATGGTGTGATTTTGGGGTATGATTTTATGAAAATGAATCGTATGGTTGTGCATCCTGCGAGTGATCAGATTGAGAGAAAGATTGGTAAAAATGGGGTGTATAAGTTGTATGTAGGGAAAGATGGTAGCGTTTTGAGGAGTGTGTTTACTGGTATTGAGGTGACTGCTATGGAGAATGTAAGGCTTGTGAAGGGTGAATGGGTGTCTGTTAGAGTGAGTTGGAGTAGGGATGTTAGTTTGAATGTGAGTGAGAACACTGTGATATTGGATGGAAACGATGCGTGTTATAAGGTAAGCCGTGTTGCTTGTGTGTTTGATGGCTTGATGAGAATGAATGATCCTTTTGTATGTGTGCAGGCGGACCCCAGTGTGAAAGGGCAGGTGAGGGGAATCCAAGTCGGAGATGTACTGGGCCACCTCTCCACTGTCAATGAGGTAGGTATGGATGATAGTACGGATGTCAGGGTGAATGTTGCAGGTGAAGAGACGTCTGAATGGACGTATAATGATGTGAAGAGCATGGTGGAATTGGATGGATGTTTAACTGAGTATGATAGGGAGGATGTGTATCGAATGATCTTTGAACGAAAGGGAGCCCTCAGTAAGGGTGATCTGGATTTCGGGGTTGCAAAGCTCCCGGAATTCAAGATTGTCCTGAAGGAGGATTCCCCAATCTATCAGCGGCAAAGGCATTTCCCACGTCCGGTTGCTGATGAGATTGAGGAGCAGTGTTTGGAATTGGAGCAATTGGGGGTGATTGAAGAGAGCGAGAGTGCATGGAATAGTCCAATTGTACCTGTACGTAAGCCGGATGGAAGATTGCGTCTGTGTGTGGATTATCGAAAGGTGAATGAAAGGACTGTGAAAGAAAGGTTTCCAATGTGTGTGGTATCTGAGTGTGTGTATAGTATGCATGGGATGGAGTGGTTTACGAAGCTGGATCTGGTACGGGGGTATTACCAGATGCCCATTGCTGAGGAGAGCTGGCCAGTAACTGCCTTCTCTTCCTCAAAGAGGCATTACCAGTTCCGGAACCTCAGCTTTGGGTTGGCTAATGCTCCCGGAGCCTTCCAGCGGGCAATGAATGTTGTGTTGAGTAAGTTTGCGAGTAAGAATGTGATTGCCTTTATAGATGATATTTTGATTATGACTGAGACTTCTGAGGAGCATATGAGATTGGTGAATGATGTGTTGAGAACGTTGGAGAGTGTTGGTGTGAAGGTGAAAGTGGCGAAGTGTGAATGGTTTGCGAAAGAAGTGGAATTCCTTGGGCATATGGTGAGTGAGAATGGATTGCGTAAATCATCGAAGTATGTTGAGAAGGTGCGAATGTTTCCTAAACCGGTGACTGTGAAGCAACTGAAGTCATTTTGGGGTTTGATTGAGTTCCAGCGAAAGTTTATACGTGATTGTTCTGGTGTGAGTAAGCCTCTGACTGAGTGGATGGGCAAGGAAGGTAGTACGGTTGTCAAGTGGAATGATAAGATGAATGAGGTGTATGAGAGACTGAAGGAGGCAGCGGCTGAAGATGTTGAATTAGCTTACCCAGATTATAGTGTAAATGCTAAAATGCTTGAATTGTATACAGATGCGAGTGGGTATTGTATGGGAGGTTTTCTGATGCAAGAGCAGCGTTTGAATGGATAGAATGTCAGGCGAATAATTGGGTATGTATCCAAGGCTATGAATGTTGCAGAACGAAAGTATTTGACTGTGGAACGAGAGCTGGCTGCGATAAGATATTGTTTGAAAGTGTTGCGTCCATTTTTGTATGGTGTGAGGTTTGTGATAAAAACCGATCATCAACCTCTTGTGTATCTGCAGCGTATGAAGTGGGCTGATAGTAGGATTGCAAGGACTTTGGAAGATTTGAGTGACTTTGACTATGTGATTGAGTATGTGCCTGGTGAACGGAATGGAGTGGCTGATTTGATGTCAAGGTATCCTGGTACGAATGATGAAAATGTGTGTGATCCTGAGTATTTGCCGAAAGGAATTATGAATGGAAAAGAGAGTAAGGGTGGTGGTGATTCCTTGTTTGAGAGTGTATGGAATGGTTTACAAGATTTGAAGAGTGATGGAGTAGATGATTTAAGGAAGGAGGTAATGAATGAAGTGTGTAGTAAGCCTGAAAGCATTGGTATGGCAAAGGTGCGGAACTTCATGAAAGAATTGAGAGCGATGTGTATGCAAGGGGTCCCGCCATTTCAGGAAGTGTTGATTGTGGTGAGTCGTTTGTATGGAGTGATTGTTTATGTGCACTTTGGTGGTGAGAGGCCGATTGTGTACAAGGATGAGAAGATGAAGGGTTTGAATCCTAATGTGGTACATCTGCAATGTTTGAGCGGTGTGCACTACAATTTGGTAATTGAAAAGTGTTCATATATAAGAGAGAAGAATGATTGTCTGGATGAAGATGAGTGTGTGTTGAGTGATGATATGGGAGTTAATGACAGTGTGGATATCAGTGCTGATGTTGGTGTGCTTGTTCCTTCTGTGTATTGCGAACATGGTGGACCTGATATGATGGAAGCGAGAGTGAAAGTTAGTGAAAGGTTGTTCTGTGGTTTGATTGATACTGGAGCGCAAGTGTCTTTAGTGAATGAGAATATTCTGAGTAAGTATGAAGAGTTTAGATGTTGCGAGCATAAACCTGTGAAGTTACGGATAAGTGGATTAGGGAATGGCATGATAGTGGCATGGGAACAGGTTAGTCTGAAAGTGAGTTTGGGTAATGGTGTGAATGTGAAGCATGACTTTGTGATTCTGAAAGGTGAGCAAATGCCTTGTTGTTTCTTGCTTGGTGTAGACTTTATGAGATTAAATGATTTGTCTTTGGATGCTGATAAGGATTGTCTTATGAAAGGTGAATGTGAGGTGATGAAGTTGAATGAGTGTGCAAAGAATGTTGTCAAGTTTTGCGGTATGATTGAGTTGGTCATGGATGATGAGAATGAGATTTTAAGTGATGATGATATTCTAGAGATGCAAGAGATGTGTCCTTTTGTTAGTGAGTTGAAGAGGTGTGTAATGATGCGTGTTGATTTGAATGAATGGCCAGAGTGTTTAAGTGATTTTAAAAGGTATGCTAAGGATTTTGTTGTTTGTATGGATGTTGTATATTTTGTGAGGCATGTGAAGGGTGGTGATGATATGTATGTACCTGTGATGTCCTTAGTTGGTATGATTGGTCTGGTGAAGGTTGTGCATGATAATTATGGGCATATGGGTAAGTTTAAGCTGTGGGAGTGTATGAAGGAGCATGTGTTCCACCCGTTTCTGAGAACTGTTGTGAATGATGTTGCAACTACGTGTGAAAGGTGTCAGAAGCGAAAGGTGCAAGGTGTGCAAGTGAAACCACCGATGTTGAAAGTTGATGCGAAAGAACCGTTTGAATTGGTAGTGATTGATTGTGTGTCTTTGCCGCGTACGAGTGCTGGGAATGTTGGTATGGTTGTGATGGTTGACCATAAAAGTAAGTTTGTGTATGCAGCGCCTGTGAGAGATAAAAGGAGTGTGACTGTTGCGCGTGTGGTTGAGCAGTTGTTCTTTCCTATGTGTGTATGGAAGCCTAGAAGATGTCTGAGTGATAATGGGCCTGAATTTGTAGGGGAAGTGTTTGAGCAAATGTTGAGAGAGAATGGTGTGGAGCATGTGAGAACAACTCCGTATGTACCGTCTTCAAATGGATTGGCTGAACGGACTATAAGAACCTTGTGTGAGATGTTGAGAATGATGAGTACGACAGTGAATGACTGGGATGTGTGTCTGGGGAGAGTGTTGTGGGCGTATTTTTCAACTGTGCATAGTGCAACTGGAATGTCCCCATGTCAGTTTGTGATGAATTTTGAAAGGCGAGTGAAAGATAGGTTTCGTTTGAGTGAAAGTGAGCAGAGTGTATGGCGTGAGGCGCATGAAAGGTTCCGTTCATTTGAATTAGGTACAAAAGTATTGAAGGTGAATGAAGTGAAGGGTAGGTTGAATGTATCAAAGATGAGTGAGAAGTTTGATGGACCTTATAGAGTTGTGAGAGTTTGGGAAAATGGGGTAACGTATGTTTTGGAGAGTTTGAATGACGGCATGACTGATAGAGTGCGGGCTCATCAGTCAGTTAAGGAGATGGAGAGAACCTCCTGACTACCTGGTGAGCCATCCGGTGTATGGACTGTGTAGAGAGAGAGGTAAAGTGCATGATGATGAGATTGAATGTGATAGTATGGATCTGTCTGGGAAAGAGCTAGTCTTAGTCTCGAGGAGTAGAAAGCGTACAAAGAAGGGTGAAAGGAAGAATGCAAGTACGAATGAAAGTAAGTCTGAGCAGAGTGTTTCTGGTATGGGGGATCTTGAAAGGGAGATTGAGTTTTTGCGTAAACAGGTGAGTGATTTGGCTGGTATAAGTAGACGAGTGAGTGAGCTGCCTGTGCCTGATTTTTCTGGTTTTGGGAACAGTATGAATGATAGTGTGTTTGGGCAGAATGAACCTAGTGTGGCTGATTTTTCGGGTTTTATGAATGGTAATAGTAGGGGTGAGTTTGATGTAGTGAATGATGAAGTGGCGAATTTTTCAGGTTTCTGGTGGGAACCAGTCGAAGGGGTTTCTGGTATGCCTGTTGAGAATACAGGGGATGTGAGTGACCTGTCTGTTTCGCAAGAATGTACCTTGAGTTGGATGAGAGCTGTGAGTGAGGGTTCTGAACGGAAGAGTATGAAAGAATTCTGTCGTGAGATGGGAGAACTGGTAATGAGGGCTAAGAGTATGGTTGATGAGATGATAAATAGTGACGATGAGACTGACAGGACGACTGAGGAACAACCCCGACTAATTGCTACACGTAGCCAGGGACCAGTAGACGAGTGTGAATGGGTGCAGAAGGGTGCGATTGAGCACAAGTGGTACCGTGAAGAGTGATTGAAAGGGTTTAGTGAGTGGCTGGTCGAATGGCTTAAGGAAGGAGGGGTGTGGTGGAGCGAATGTGAGTGTGTGTAAAAGGGCCATTCTCCCACCCCTTTTCTCAGTACCCTCTCCCTCCCTCTGTAAGAATGTGTGTGAATGGGAATGGGTTTGTTTTATTTTTGTTTAATTCATGTATAAAATGATTACCATGTTTTTCTTTCTTTCCAGGCGTTATTCTGGAAAGATAATAACTAATTTTGAAATATCACTATAATAAGATAGTTCTTTGTTTAAATTAACTTTTATCAAAGCGTCATATTCTGGAAAGAGGTAAGCTAGTCGATGTATTTTCGGGTAATGCCCACTTATTAGTTTCGCCATCCATGTATAAATAAATGGGTCACTGAAGGAGGATATATCTCTTCTTCAGAGAGTGGAAGTGTGGACTGGCAGCAAGAGGGGTTCTATAGAAGAGTGCTCCACCCAGCCCTGAGAGGAGGGCTTTCGTGTCTCTAACCACCTGAACCGCCATACCTGCCTTCGTTGACAATCCTGCCTCCTTCTAGTTAACCAACTACCACCCACCTCCAGCAAGTCATAGCGCATGTCCCCTTTTCGTTCGGTTGTGGTTGTGTTTTTTGTTTTGTGTAGAATTTACGCAAATTGTTGTATCCGCCCGTTATAAGATTCTCGTTTGGTATCGTTATTTTGATTGGGGAATTTAGCCTCATTTTGAAGTGTGCACACTTCCCTAGTAAATATAAAATTTTGTAAATATAAACTGTAACTATCATTGTATTTTTTTTGTAAGTAAAGGGACTGTATATACAATCCGTTTTATTCTCCCTCGATTTCTCACGTCCAGACAGTGTAGGAAGCGGGTTGGATCGATTATCGATTGGGATTAGAGATCTATTTTCGGCCCGCTATAATATGTTGGCAGAATGTAGGTGGACATCTGGTGCGTGTTTTGGGTGTGGTAAGAAAGGGCATATGATAAAGGATTGCCAGGAAAGTGTGAAAGAGTGCTTCGAGTGTAAAGAAATAGGCCATTGGAAGAAAGATTGTCCGAGGTTGAATGGTGGAGCAACTGGTGGGGAAAGTATGAAATATGCATGTGGTAATTGTGGAAAGGCTGGTCATTATGCAAGGATGTGTCGTGACCAGAGGAATGTATGTAGCTATTGTGCGATGGAAGGACATTCAAGTGAAAAGTGTTGGATTAGACTGAGAGCGCAAGGTGTGAATGGAAAGTCTGAAGCGGGAAACTGAATTGTAAGAGGGTACCTGGTGAAGTATCCTCTGGGTGCATGAGTGTGAGTAATGTGTTGGTAAGTCTGTCGAGTGTGAAAGTGCTGTCTGGTAGGAAGTATGAGTGTCTGAGTGTGAAGGTGGAATTGATTGGAATTGAGTGTTTGGCTTTAATAGATTCTGGATGCAAGGCGAGCTTGGTGTATAAAGATGTGTATGACAAGGTTAGCGAGAAAGCTCTCCTGTCTGAGTGCAAGGGAAGTTTAGTAGGTATTGGTAATAGGAGAGTGCCTGTGATTGGAATGATAAGGTCAGCTGTTCGAATGCATGGTATGATGATGAATGAATGTGAATTTTCTGTGATTGATAAGGTGAATAGTGAGTATGGTGTGATTTTGGGGTATGATTTTATGAAAATGAATCGTATGGTTGTGCATCCTGCGAGTGATCAGATTGAGAGAAAGATTGGTAAAAATGGGGTGTATAAGTTGTATGTAGGGAAAGATGGTAGCGTTTTGAGGAGTGTGTTTACTGGTATTGAGGTGACTGCTATGGAGAATGTAAGGCTTGTGAAGGGTGAATGGGTGTCTGTTAGAGTGAGTTGGAGTAAGGATGTTAGTTTGAATGTGAGTGAGAACACTGTGATATTGGATGGAAATGATGCGTGTTATAAGGTAAGCCGTGTTGCTTGTGTGTTTGATGGCTTGATGAGAATGAATGATCCTTTTGTATGTGTGCATGCGGACCCCAGTGTGAAAGGGCAGGTGAGGGGAATCCAAGTCGGAGATGTACTTGGCCACCTCTCCACTGTCAATGAGGTAGGTATGGATGATAGTACGGATGTCAGGGTGAGAGCTGTGAGTGAGGAGCTGATGAATGGGGGTATGAAGAGTGAGGGTTCTGAACGGAAGAGTATGAAAGAATTCTGTTGTGAGATGGGAGAACTGGTAATGAGGGCTAAGAGTATGGTTGATGAGATGATCAATAGTGACGATGAGACTGACAGGACGACTGAGGAACAACCCCGACTAATTGCTACGCGTAGCCAGGGACCAGTAGAAGTGTGAATGGGTGCAGAAGGGTACGATTGAGCACAAGTGGTACCGTGAAGAGTGATTGAAAGGGTTTAGTGAGTGGCTGGTCGAGAATGGCTTAAGGAAGGAGGGGTGTGGTGGAGCGAATGTGAGTGTGTGTAAAAGGGCCATTCTCCCACCCCTTTTCTCAGTACCCTCTCCCTCCCTCTGTAAGAATGTGTGTGAATGGGAATGGGTTTGTTTTATTTTTGTTTATTTTATGTATAAAATGATTACCATGTTTTTCTTTCTTTCCAGGCGTTATATTCTGGAAAGATAGTAGCTAATTTTGAGATATCACTATAATAATATTGTACTTTGCTTAAAATAAACTTTTATCAAAGCGTCATATTCTGGAAAGAGGTAAGCTAGTCGATATATTTTCGGATAATGCCCACTTATTAGTTTCGCCATCCATGTATAAATAAATGGGTCATAAAAGGAGGATATATCTCTTCTACAGAGAGTGGAAGTGTGGACTGATAGCAAGAGGGGTTCTCTAGACGAGTGCTCCGCCCCGCCCTGAGACGGAGGGCTTTCGTGCCTCTCTAAGCACCTGAACCGCCATACCCGCCTTCGTTGACAATCCTGCCTCCTTCTAAGTTAGCCTACTACCACCCACCTCCAGCACACAAGTGATAGCGCGTGCCCCCTTTTCGTTCGGTTGTTGTGTTTTTTTTTGTTTTGTGTAGAATATAAGTAAATTGTTGTATTTCCCGGTTATAAAATTCTCTTTTGGTATCGTGTTTGGATTGGGGAATTTAGCCTCATTTTGAAGTGTGCACACTTCCCTAGTAAATATAAAATTGTTGTAAATATAAGCTGTAATTATCATTGTATTTTTTTTTGTAAGTAAAGGGACTGTATATACAATCCGTTTTATTCTCCCTCGATTTCTCACGTCCGGACAGTGTAGGAAGCGGGTTGGATCGATTATCGATTGGGATTAGAGATATATTTTCGGCCCGCTACAATGGTACCTTTTCACATCACTACACCAAATCATGCCAAGCAGCCAGACAGCTCAGGGTGGGTGGGCCCTGAGGACTTTCAGATCTAGGGAGGAGGTGTGTATGCTGATCATATGGAAGTTGCTTATCCTACCCAAGCTCGAGTACTGCTGTCAACTATGGTCACCAAACAAGGGAACATCATGGAGATCCTTCACCTGCAAAATAGAAGGAACCTAGGGAATGAATTACTGGGAGAGGCTCCAAAACCTAAAATTATTCTCACTACAGAGAAGAGAGATATACATGTGTGGAAAATCCTAGAGGAAATAGTCCTAAATGCGGGTATAACAACAGAAAACAGGAACTCAAGAAAAGGAAGGTTGCATACCATTGAGCACTCCATAGCAACATCACAAAAAGTGAAGACCTTGGTACAGCACAGCTTTAGGAAGAATGGTGCAAGATTGTTCAATGCAGTCCCAAGATCTGTGAGGGACTTAGAAAGAGTGAGGATAGGCACTTTCAAGAGGCACCTGGACAAGTGGTTGGCTGAACTACCAGACCAACCACCAATACCTGGCTACATCTGTTCAAACTCCAACACCCTACCTGAGGTTGTTCAGGAGGCCACTGGAGCACATTAATAGCCTTGTGTGAGTGGAGCACCGACTCAGCTCTACCACTTTAGAGCTGAATACTTCAAAGGTAAGAAATAACTTTGAGCAACAAACAAATATAGTAAATGTTGAGAGTATGGGCAGATGCAATTCTAGCTTAATTTGGGGGCTACTTTTCAGTGTTTTTCTGCTATCCCACTGACCAATCACAGATCTGTATTCAGTTCTGTCAATGACCAATCAGAAAGCTCTATTTGTTTCAATGCTTTTTATATTCAAAAGTAGGCTTTTCTTTTATTTTCTATGTTTTTTCCCTCATTTCTTTTCTATATATCCTACCTACTCTATGCCTGACATTATTTAGTCTTTTTAATTAATTCTGCATTGTTTAATGCTTGATAAAACCATATTTTGGGGTTGTTAACAAAGCCTGACTTCTTAACTCTGACTAAAAAAACTACTTTTGTTTTGCCTGGATTGATTTCTCGTCTTTGATTTTTACGACCAGTTTTTTTTTTACGACCATTTTGATTCTTGTTCCAAAAGCATTCATTCAGTATTAATGTTTAAGATACAAATTCTTAAATTCTGAAAAAAAAAAAACGCTACTTTTCCAGCAAACTCATTGGTATTTAAACTCTCACTCATACGGATTTGTGCCATTAGTTAAAATGTCTTCTTCCTGCATTGTGTGTTCATTGAATGTTCACCATTTGGGTACTATTTTAGCTGACAATGATAAATGTATCAATTTCCAAAAAGCACATGACCTTTTAAAATCTAAATGAGAGTGTCCCACTTATAAGGCAGAACTTATAATGAACAGAAATTGGGTCTTTAGCTGTGATAAATCGTATATTGGTGCTGATGGCAAAAGCGACTGATGTAAGTACAAGGCAATGGCTCGGAAAGGAATGTTTCCTGACATTAAAGAGATTTCACAAGTTCTGGGTCGCCGTCACTAAACTCTACCCACCCATCTGATGTAAGTACATGTCTACCAACAATTATAATAGTGTAAGAAACAATAGTTTAATTTTGAGGGTTCGCTCATTGCTGGGGATGGCTTATCGGGGGAATGGGCATACAATGACCCTGAGATTTCAATCATTTGGAGTGGGAGGAGGGGGGGAGGGGGACAGCCCACCAGTATATAATCGGAAATCGCCATAAACTTGGTCCACAGCGATTTCGGCTAGGTAAAAGTACCTAGGAAAACAAGCTCAAAATAAACTAGGACTCAGATCCGGCAATACTCTACACAATTACCCGCAAATATTTCTTATGATTCTAAATATGTAGGTCTATTAATAATTTTTAGGTTAAAGCAATAGAATTCTTTGCAATTAAAATGATATATAATAAACCTGAAGATTGGCAGCGTGCCCAGAATCTTTTTTTTTTTTCAGCTGAAATCTAACACCAAGTTGCACTTGTTTCGTTCACCCGTGCATGAACATTCATGCACATTTGAGTCCTAGTTCTAATATACCCGGCGCCATTTTTGTAAAAAAATACCCGAAAGTAACCAAGTGAAAAACACTGTTCACTTACTTTATTGCAGTGGGTATACTTCTGAAATAGCAGTGAGGAAAGAGTAGGAATCTTTCTGTATAAGGGAATTTTATTCAGAGCTGATTTTTTAAAATAATGGCGATTGCGTGGTATCTTTCATTAATTCCTGTTTTTAAAAAATGGCGATTGCTGGCGCCAGTTTTGTTTTGCCACATCTAAATTTGTAATTATCTCTGACCACAAACTTCACAATCGATTGTAACTTTAATCAAATATTATGCTCAGCAAAAAATGTTAACTTTTCTCAATTGGAAAATAAACCAAAAAGTTCGATAATAGACAAAGGGCAACTTATAGACAACAAATCCATGTTGAAACTGAAATTACAGCATAAAAGTCATCTCTCCTCCACCCAAACGATTCCACAAAAACTAGTTCCTCTAGATCTAGCTACGATTATAGTCGTAGAAATGATTTGGTTAAAAAAAAATGTTAGAACATTATTTTACAAACAATTATAATTATATACTAGGGGTTGTGCCCCCCATACCCCCCCTCCAATTGATTGAAACTCAGGATCATCATAGGGGGGTACCCCTGCAGTGATATCTGCCCCACGCTGGAATTTGAGCTGGACACATTTGTTTGCTGAAAACTTTAGACCCCAGGATGAGGCAGTGATGGATAAGGTGTCAATGTTGTGTTGTAATTCAGGGAAGACTAGTTGGGAGGTTGACAGTGGGTGTTGGAAATAATAGTTTGAGGTTATCTGCAAATAGCATGTATTTATAAGTTAGATTGGCACATAGTTGTTGACAAAGAGTATGAATAGTAAGGGGCCCAGGACAGAGCCCTGTGGCACCCCACTAGTGACCGGTAGGGCATTGCTCTGGATTCCATGTATGACCACGCTCATGGACCTAATGGAAAGAAAGCTCTTGATCCATTGAAATAGGTTGCCTGCGATGCCAATACAGTTAAGTTTGTTTAGTAGTGTCTGGTGATGAACCCGGTTGAAGGCCTTCACAAAGTCAAACAATATCAAGTCAGCTGAATGTCCTTGGTCATACCATAGAGTTATTTGGTTATAGGTTAGGAGTTGGTCCAATGATGATCTGCAGGCTCTGAACCCAAACTGGGCATCATCGAAAAGGAGATGGTCATCAATGAAGGAATACAGGGTCTTTGTTATAAGGTGCTCCAGGGATTTACATGGAATTGGCGTGAGGCTAATTGGGCAGTAATTTAGAGGATCAGTGCGAGATCCTTTTTTGAAAATTGGGGTAATATGGGAGTGCTTCCAGGCACTGGGAACAGTTCCTGTTCTTAAAGATTTTTCAAACATCAAGAAAAATGGGTATGCAAGTGACTGAGAGCAATGTTTAAGGAACATAGGGTCCAAATTGTCTGGTCCCATGGCACTGTCAGTGTTGAGCATGCTTAGTTGGGATTGAACATCCAAGATGCTGATGTTGATGCTGGAGATTATGTGTTGACTGTGCTGGTGGGGCCTAGGGTTGACTGGATCCTCATTGGTAAAGACAGTGGCAAAGGCTTCTACAAATTTATTGGACATTTCATGATTGTCACAGGGTATACCATTTATCATGAGGGGACCAACGGATGGACGTGCAATCTTTTTGGTCCTAATGTAAGAATGGAATAATCTGGGTTTGGTTTTGCATAGGTTTATTAACTGGTTTTCATAAGTTGATTGCTGTTGGATGACGGCTCGCCTGAGTGCTGCATTTGCCGTGTGAAAAGTGAAAAGGTTTTGTTGTGTGACATAGCATCTGCGCTCATTTACCCCTCTACTTGCTAGGTACTCAGCCCACACCCTTGATTTGTTTCTTTGAAAAGCCTGTGCAACCTGTTTATACCAAGGGGGTTTTCTGGTGGATGATGAGCGTTTCTCAGGAATGTGGCATTGAGCCAGGTTTGACAGTATGGTCATCAGGTGGTCAGTGTTTTGGTCAACATTTAGGTGTGAGAATTCATAGTCCCAATCATAGGTGTTAAGTATCCTATTTAGAGTTTGGTAGATCGCTCGAGCATAGTTTAGGCGTTTGTCGGGGATTAGATCATTTTGGAAGATATAGGTAAAATGGGGCAGAACATGGCCACAGTGAGGAAAGGGGGGGTGAATTTTAAGGTTAATGCGTCTGTCTTTTTCAGGTCAGAACAAGATCTAGTATGTTGCCAGATGTTATGAAGGTGGGTTCCTGCACATGTTGTTGGAGCCCCAGAGTGGTAAAGAGGTCTAGGAAGAGCGGGTCAGTATGGGACAGTTGTTGATCAATTATGGGTCCATTCCAGGTAATGCATGGTAGGTTAAAATCTCTCTCATTATTAACACCTCCCTTCCCAGGCTAAATCTCTGTATAAAATCAGAAAGGGCCTTGTTCTACTCAGGAAGGTTTGAGGGAGGCCTATATACTGTTAGTACATAGAGATTGTATGAGGGCAGGTGTACCGCGCTACTGTGTTTGGCAACATGTCATTACATGGTATATATTTATAGTTGTTTTTTACATACATACACACACTGTGCTTAGGTTTCCCTGTAGGAGAGTTGTTTCTAAATACAGAATAACCATGTAGATTTATCACAGAGTGGTACAGTGGGCTGGATTTTTTTGTTTTCAAGGGGCAATCTGGCGACTGCCCACTTGGGCATAAGTCGCCGCAAATAAACAGCCCAGTTCTAGGCTACTTTAAAGTAAAAATTTTAACAGAAACAACAATAAAAAGGGAAAAACAATGAGGGAGCAAGCTCCGGCGTCGGGGGGAGGTCATCCTCCCCCCGGCCCAGGAACCGGCGACCTATAAAAAAAACAAGCAAACAACAGTAACAAAAAACAAGTTAAATACAAGAGAGAAGGCCGGCCTCCCCCCAAAAGTCAACAAGCAATCTGCGGCAGCGGGAAAAGGCCCCCCTCAGCCCAGTGCAGGAGCGTGCCACCTACAAAGAAAACAATAACAAACAAAAACAAAACAAAAAAATAGAACCTTCTTAAATAAAGGGAAGAAGCCCGGCCTCCCCCCAAGAGTCAACAAGTCAATGTGTACGCACTCGATCCGAGAACAAGCGACAGGCGGTAGCGACCACGCCCATCCCGGTACAGATAACATGCGCGAAGATCACCCATACTGAGACATTCGACAAGAATGTGCCGAACAGTCTGGGAGACGACGCAGTCGTCACAATAGGGCGCAGGTGAGCGCTCCATCAAATGGTGATGCGTCACACGAGTGTGTCCAATTCGGAGATGAGAGAAAGCAACCTGAAGCCGTTGCAGCATTAGGGGATAGGTCCATGGGAACAGTCGCGGCGCAATGGCACGCAACTTTAAGTTCCCTCGACCATCTCCCATCTTCTTTGCCAAGCAGTCCGAAGAGCTGCCCCTATTCCTGCCATGTAGTCGGTGTGAGGAAGAACGAAACGCTGGTCCGGTCGCAGAGTCCTCGCAGACTCTTTGGCGCGCTCATTCCCTGCAATTCCTACATGTCCAGGAATGCAGAGATTCCAATGCCCCGAAAGCACTCAGGGCACTTTGTGAGTCGCTATCGATTACAATCCGGTCTCTGAACTGGGCACGTCGCCGAATCTCCCGTACTGAGTGGTGTATTGCCACCAGCTCGGCCATGAAGACAGACGCAGCGTCTGGCAGAGCCCCACTGACTTAAAACAGAGGGAATACAGCGTGGAAGCCGATCCCCTCTTGGGACTTGGAGCCATCTGTATACACTGACACGGTTCAAGCGTGACATGAGGTGTGCTCCAGAAAGGTCGAACGCAATACTCCCGGCGCAGTACAAGCTTTGGAAGCAGAGGCGTGGCGACAAATAGCCAAATGTGGTACCCTCCAGGGTGGCGTCCTGGGCAGAACCAGGGACGCCACTGGCCCGAGAACTATATCTAGCTCTCGAAGGAGTTTCCTGGCCCTAAACCCAAAGGGCTTATGGTATGAAGCGTCTCTCAGCGGCATAGGCACCATCGAGATCAGCTGCGGATGCAGTGAGAGCTGTTGGCGACTGAGGGAGGCGCAGGTCTAGCGCGTACAGGCGAGTGATGCACTGCACGTGGCGCAGAGCGAGTGGAATTTCCCCAGCATCGACCGACAGGCTCTCAATGGGGAAAGTGCGGAAGGCACCGGTCGCAAGGCGAAGGCCGGTGTGGTGGATCGAATCCACCTTCCGCAAAGAACGCTCGGCTGCGGATGCATAAAACTCGCATCCGTAGTCGAGCTTCGAACGAACGAAGGATCGATAAAAAAGTAGGGCAGTAGCCATATCAGCGCCCCAAGAGCTGAATGTCACGGAACGGAGAATATCTATGGCGCCGTTACAAGAGACCCTAAGGCTGCGAATATGAGCCTCTCAGGTGAGGCGTCGGTCGAATACAAGACCAAGGAAACAGTGTGACTCAACCATATCCAGGCGCACCCATTAAGAAAGAAATCTGGGTGAAGCCGTGGATGGCGGCAGAAGTGCACCACCTTAGTCTTGGCCAAAGGAAACTGAAATTTGTGCATAGCAAGAGACTCTGGAGTCCACGCTCCAGAGTTGGCATTTGGGCCGCGCCAAATGAGATCGAAAGGTCATCCACGTAGAGCGTAGCGAGAGCATCTTTCGGCAGCACCGAGGTGATGCCATTGATGCTCAGGGCAAAGAGTGTGACACTGAGGATACTTCCCTGTGGGACACCCTCTTCCTGCTACTTTGGGCCAGAGAGGGCTCCCCCCACCCGTACGCGGAATCGATGAGCTCACAAAAATTCAGATATAAACATTGGGAGGCGTCCCCTCGCCCCCATCGTGTGGAGAGTCTCCATGATACCATATCGCCATGCGGTATCATAGGCCTTCTCCAGATCGAAAAACACCGTGGCCTAGTGATGTCTATGAAGGAAGGCCTCGCAGACGGCATTTTCAGTGGGAGCAGAGCATCCGACTTGGAGTGGAACTTGCGGAAGTAGCACTGTGCACAAGACAGATGGCCTCCGCTGTCCAGGAAATAGGCTAATCTAACATTTACCAATTTCTCCATCAACTTGCACACGCAAGGGGTTAGAGAGATTGGGTGGAAACCGGTCGGAGTATAGTGATCTCTCCCCCGCTTGCGAAAGGCGAGCACAGTAGCGATTCGCCATGAGTCTGGGAGAAGACCATCCACCAAGATCCTGTTGAACAAATCTAACAGAAAGGCCATGCCTCGCTCACCCAGGTGTCGAAGCATGGCGTACGGGACATCGTCCGGACCATGGGCGGTGTCCGCACACGAAGCGAGAGCGGAACGCAACTCACTCACAGTAAACTTGTCATTGAAGGGTTCTCCGCCTCTGGAGGTAAAGTCCAGCCGGCGGCCTTCCGCGACATCACGACGTGCATCTGACGCTACTGTCTGACGTCATAAGAGATATGCTGTAGCCAAAAATTGTAGCCGACTAACAGCGCCATCTACCATGCGCCTCAAATCTGAAGTATTGCCGAGAGATTCCATGAATTCTGGCTTGCTGCCGGTAAACTCTACCCACCCGTCTGACGTAATATTAACGATTATTTTGAGCGTCGGCTCGTTGTTGGGTACGGCTCGCCGCGGAAATAACCCTGCGATGACCCTGAGTTTCAATCCTTTGGGGGGGTCTGGGGGGGGCACAGCCCCCAGTATAAAGGCAAAAATTGCTTTAAAATTCTTTGATTTCATCTCTAAAAAAGTAACAACGAGAAGTAGCCAAAAATAAGCTAGGCCTAGGATCCGGCCATCGTCTACACAATTACCCAGATATCTAGTAAATAATACAGACTAAAAGTTACAAATCCCCAAAACAACGAAAAAATATAATACTACTGTGATTGGTCACATCTGAAGCTACCGTCTGACGTCATAAAATATATATTGTAGCCCAAAATTGTAGCCTACTAACAGCGCCACGTACTGTGCGCCCCAAATCTGAAGTATTATCAAATCATTCACTTCTTTAAATGTTAGAACATTATTCTATAAACAATTAGGATTATATACTGGGGGGCTGTGCCCCCTAGACCCCTCAATTGATTGAAACTCAGGATCATGGTAAGGTGGTCCCTGCATTGTGTTTACCCCGACACGCGCCATCCCCTTAGATTTACTCCAAAAATGTGAAACATTTTGGAACACAGACGAAATAGTATGTCCCATTGTTTGAGCTGCCAATCTACATTTTACCGTTTGTTGTATGGAGATTGTATTGGGCCGAGGTAAATTTAGTAAACATATAGACGAGCGGCCCGGTCGGAAAAAATTATTTTTGTGTAAATATTATCATTCACCCGTGTTTGAAAATTCATGCGCGTTTGAGTTTTCTTCAAATGATAGCTGCCGCCATTTTTTATTAAAAAAATGCCCGAAAGTAAACAAACCGAAAACGTTGTTTATGTAGCCCATTTTTTTTTTTACAAAATTGCCCGAAAAAACAAACAAAACACGCTGTTTCCGTACTAATTGCAGTAGTTATACTTCCAAAATAGCGAAGGGGAAAGCCTATTTATTTTGCGCATCTGCGTCCTATTCGAAATCTAGCTGACTTGAATCACATTTCATTTTTGAGCATCTAAATTCAAAGTTAGGGTTCACATCTAATGCTCGCATTCGCTTTTAATTCGCACTAAATTATGAACATCCAAAAAGGTGTTTAATTTATCTTTATCAAAAACTAGGGTTAATAATTCCACAATAGACGATGGACAAAGTTCACAATTCGATGATCATTTTCAAACTGCGTAAAAGGGGAATGTTCGACACACAAACTGCTAAAAAACAAGGGTAATACTTCAGATTTGAGGCGCACGGTAGATGGCGCTGTTAGTCAGCTACAATTTTTGGCTACAGCATATCTCTTATGACGTCAGACAGTAGCGTCAGATGTGACAATCACTGCGTTATATTTTTTTGTTGTTTTGGGGATTTGTAACTTTTAGTCTATTATTTACTAAATATCTGCGCTCTGCTCATTTATAGTTTTTTTTCTAAGTTAGGTAAGGTTTCTTGATGTCTTTTATTGTTTTTTTGTTTTGTTTTCGTATCTTTTGTTTACTGTGAACGATAACAGCTTTTTACTGGCAACATCGTAGCCTAAGAACATAAGAAAAGAAGGAGACTGCAAAAGACCATTCATGGCCTACACTTGGCAGCTCCTGTTCCAGTCAACACACAAAAGATTTCTTACCAGAGAAAAGTCATCAACATTGTCACCCTTTACAGGAGTTTGTCAGATCTAATCTACAATATACATAAAATGCATCCAGAGGATTATGTCCATTCATGCAACCGCAAAATAATCTCCCCACTCCTTAGAAAAATATATACATATGTACATAAAAAAGTCAGTCCCATCTAGCAGCTTCATTCATATATTTATCTAATCTATTCTTAAAACTACCCAGAGAGGAGGCTTCTATCACATGTCTAGTGAGCCTATACCATTCATCTACCACACGATTTGTAAACCAATTCCTCCCAATCTCCTTCCTAAACCTATACTTATCAAGCTTAAACCCATTGCTACGTGTCCTGTCATGTTCACTAAGTATAAGAACCTTACCCAGATGCCCTTTATTATATCCTTTTACCCATTTGAAGACTTCAATCAATTCCCCTGACTCTTCTCCTTTCCAATGTATGTAGATTTAGTTTTCTGAGCCTTTCACCATAAGGTAAGTTCCTTAGCCCACCAATCATCTTTGTCATCCTTCTCTGCACAGACTCAAGCAAATCAATATCCTTCCTATAATATGGTGACCAAAATTGTACTGCATAGTCTAGATGAGGCCTAACTAGCGCCAGATACAGTTTTAGAATGACTTCAGCACTCTTATTGCTTACACTCCTCCTAATGAATCCCAATATCCTATTAGCTTTATTCTTAGCATTTAGGCATTGCTTTCTAGGACGAAGGTCTGAACTTACCAAAATACCCAAGTCTCTCTCACAATCGGTCCTCCCTAAATTTCTCCCATTTAATTTATAACTATTCAGTGGATTATTTCTACCTATACTAAGTACACTACATTTGTCTATGTTGAACTTCATTTGCCATTTCTCGGCCCAATTGGACAGAATGGTCAATTCCTCCTGCATTACAACAGCATCAGAATCAGCCCTACCTAGCTTAGTATCATCAGCAAATTTACTCAGGTCACTACTTATACCTATGTCAAGATTATTAATATAAATTAAGAATAGCAAGGGACCCAAAACAGATCCTTGCGGAACTCCACTGCTAACACACCCCCACTCAGATTTAACTCCATCTATACTAACTCTTTGCTGTCTGTCACCAAGCCATGACTGAATCCACCTAAATATACTGCCATCGATCCCGTGTGCTTTAACTTTGCTCAGAAGCCGTAAGTGTGGCACTCGATCAAAAGCCTTACTAAAGTCCAAGTATAAAATATCATAGTTTTCATCATTATCTGCTGCTTCATACACCTTACTATAAAAAGACAGCAAATTAGTCAGACAGGATTTACCCTTACTAAAGCCATGCTGTGATTCTTTTATCAACTTATGCTTATCCAAGTGGTCTCTAATATTCCTTGCTATAATAGATTCCATCATTTTCCCTACCACTGATGTCAAACTTACTGGTCTGTAATTAGACATATTTGTTTTATCCCCTTTCTTAAATATAGGTATCACATTGGCTTTCTTCCATGCCACTGGCACAATGCCACTCTCCAATGATTTTCTAAAGATGCATGCTAGGGGCTCACTTAACACATCCTTACATTCTTTCAAAATTCTAGGAAAGACCTCATCAGGACCGGGTGCTTTACTACTTTTGATTTTATCAATTTCCTTTGTCACTATCTCCTTTGAGATCAAGATATCCTTTAATTTCTCTTCATCATTACCCCGAAAGATCATTGACACCTCAATAGGACCCGTTTTATAAATAGGACCCGTTTTGCAAATGGTTTTTCTTTTGTTATTGTGTTTTCGTGCTCTCCATATGCTTCTTTGTTATTCAAATTTGGCTTTACTTTGTATGATCGCGAAAAACTTTTAGATTATCTAGAGGCGCATAAACTAATCAAGAAACCTATAAAAGTATAAATTGTTTGTCATTAGGTTAGGTTTTTCTTCCAGTAAAAAGCTATTGGGGAGAAAAAAACCCCCAGTAAATTCAAGGGGACTGCTCATGGGGGAGATATCACTGCAGGGTGACCACCCTGCGATGATCCTGAGTTGCAATCAATTGGGGGGGGTCTGGGGGGCGCAGGCCCCCAGACCCCCCCCACGCCGATATTGTTCACATCTGACGTCATAAGATATGCTGTAGCCAAAAATTATAGCCGACTAACAGCGCCATCTACAGTGCCCCCCAAATCTGAAGTGTTACCAAAACAAGTAGTTCCTTGAAATGATCTAGCTAATTACATTTAAATGTATAAAAGGTAATAAAAATAGTAAAATGGGAAAAATATATTGACAGATAAAAATGACTCCGAATGAGGAAAATAACAAGCTATTAAGTAGGAAAAAAATTTGAAATCAAGCATTTTGACTCATACCCCCCCCCCCCAACCCATATTATAATTCGCAAAATGATTAAAGAAGCTGACATTATGTAGTTAAAGCATTCACCTCTGTAAATGTCAGAACAATATAACAATTAGGATTATATACTGGGGGGCCCACCAGACCCCCCCAATTTAATGAAACTCAGGATATTCAGTGTGGCCCCCCCCTTGTGTTTACCCCCACACGAGTTGTCCCCTTAAATGTACTCCAAAAACGTGAAACATTTTGGAACACGGATGAAAATAGTACGTTTTATCGGCCGGGCCGCTCGTCTACATATTTACCGCAAATTTTACAGGAGCCGGTATTTATCCTTTTCTTTTCTCTTTTTCTCCAACACTTGTATAAAATGTCCTATCTTGCCTTTCTTGCTCACATTTAATTATTATTATAGGCAATAATGGCATTTTTTCAAACTTAATTTTATGTTATTATTCCGCCGCCAAATTTAAATGAATTACGAACACAATTTTTTAGAGCTTGAGCTAGGCATGGATAACACGACCAATAGTGGTGATACGACTTAAAATATCAGTGATGGTGTTAAAAATAACAATAAATTTGCAATGCCCATCCATTTCATAGCTAAATTCCCTATTAACCCTTCCCATATTAAGAACTTTGCATTTAAGGTTAAAAGTCATCTGCCACTTCTGATCCCAAGCTAATAACTTACCTAAAGACGGATCGAAGTAAGAACTAGAAACTCTTCATTAAGGATTGTCTTACCTTGATAAAGAAGTTTAATTATTTGCCAGTGAAGTGGCTTGAAAGGTTTGTTATATCAAGCCACAAACACATTGAAATTATTAATAAGTTCAGCGAAGAAAAAAAAGGAGTGTAGTAATTTATAACGGTTAAAAGTTGAATATCTTAAAATAAATGCTTCTATTCACGAAAATAATGAAGCACTCGTGTAAAAATCATCATATAGAGAAGAAAACACTGAAATTAGTAGCAGAGATGTTACTCCCTCCGTGAAAAGCACAACGTAATATATTAACTCGAGAGTTGCATCCTGTAAAAAGGATCATTGAGGCTAACAAATATTTTAAAATATTAATAGTTACTAAATCCTTATTTTATTTGATTTAAATGTATTCGTGACAAAATGTGTAATTAAATGTAAGAAACTTTACCAAAATGTAATATAATGTAAAAATATTTATGATTTTTTATATTTATTCCAATTGCATCATGTTATACGCTCAAGTTAGTTATTCATAGATTGTAAATTATACAATAGTTAGTAAATCTGAGATATAACTTGTAAGACTCAGCTATTTATAATTTAAAAGTGAAAGATCTGTAGGACACAATAATTGATGTAAAAAAAACGGTAATATTATTATATCTCTATTTTATTACAGGGTGCTAAACTGTTTATAATCATCGACACTCAATAGAAAAGTCTTTGTAAAGAACTTTTTTCTATTTATTAATATAATAAGGTTTATTAGTTATTTATAAACAAACATCTATATTTGTTTATAGCTATTTTATGAATGACTATGATAAAAATATATACACATACATTGCTCAGGGTGATAACAATTATGTTGAAAGGAGAGGAATAAGAATGGGGGAACTTCATTTGTAAGGTACCACTCCACATCACTTAAAGCAAGAAAGGAGGGGAACCATGTTAGTATAGAGAGGACTGAGTGTAGAATTCTTGAAAATATCAATGACAAAAACTATAATATGTACAAATGCAGATAAATTAAGATTCAAAGCGTTTCACATTTTGTGGTAGAGGCTGATAGTTTAAGGCATTTAAATATAATTGGGAGACGGAATTCTTCCATAATGTATATCTCTTTAGACACGGCAAATACTTTTTTAATTGGCATGGCATGTGAGAGAGCTTCTTGCCCTAGTGAGTTTTCTACATTCAAATATTAGATGGGGTAGAGTCATGTTTCTGTTTCAATCCCCATTGATTGGAGGAAGGTCGCCTGTAAATATGTGTTTGTGTGAGATTAAGCTGACATTAATCTCAATCAGGTAGGAATGACTTCTTTTCGGTTTTCAAGTTGGGAAATAGCAATGGAAAGTTTTTGGATTATATGCCAGTAAGTTGGAAAGACTTTTCTAAGGTGTTGTGACCACTTTATTTGAAAATGTTGTGTCGGGGATCGTAAGATTTCATTCTTGGATTTAGGAATATTTATAAGCTGTCCATATATATTGGCTGATTTGACGATCGTATCGGCCAAGTGATTGCCTGAGATATCCTTGTGTCTTGAGATCCAGATGAAGAAAAATTTGGCATATGGGATTTCAGCTATAATTTTATATATTCGTCTAACTAAAAAGTGATCACAATTTGAGTGAATTACTAAGAATGATACCAGAGAATCAGAACAAATGACAGCGTTGTTATGGGAGGGGGGGGTGCCGGTTATGGGGAGTTAGGTAAATGGTGTTGTAGACGACAAGGTTACCAGTTATATAGGTCCTGATGACGGAGAATGAAAGTTAGTCATTCCCTTGACTCGCTGACAGCAGGTATGAATTTGTTCCTCTCCTTTGCTTTGAGCTTATCTGTATATGTACTTGTAATTATTAATACTTTAAATTTTATATGTTCACTATGTTAATTATCTGCTTTTGATTTGTATTTAGGTTTAAGTTAACATTTATTCGCCTCACAAATTGTGTTTATCCCTTTAGCCTGATGATGGATTAGGTAATCGGAAACGTTGCTTGGAATAAATAAGAATGCCACTGATGGTCGTATCCTTCCTACTGCAATTAAAATTATGCTTTCTTAGAAGCAACCTTGTTGAATATATTAAAACAAAATATGGATCCATTGGTCTTAGTAGATTCCGTCAACTCGAAAACAACTCACAGAAGCTTAGCAAATGCTTACTTGATTCAGAATAACGGCAGGTTTGTAGAAATGCAGGAGTCTTCCCAAATTTCATTTGCTTTCGGATTTACCGTGAGTCGCTTTACGACTCTGAATTTCATAAGTCTTCCTTATGCTATCTACTAAACAATTAAATCAATTATAAAATATCACAGTGTGAAAAGATTTCGCTAAGGTGTCCGTCAATAGGAATCTATGTAGGGATTTTTTTTTAATTCTTGGATTTCAAAGCCCTCATAGCCTACTCTAAACGTATTGTAGATCGATATACTAAGGAAGTAAAAACTATCCATACTCACAAGTTAGCGAACTTAATCTCTCCCATCCTGTTTTTATGTCTCCTGACCAAGTTAATCATAACTTTTTTAACCATGAATTAACTACTCGAGAGGTGTTTTTACTCACTTTAGGATTGAATTTTATACTTCCAAATTTTAAGCCAAGTTTTGTAGGCTCTTTTAAGTATATTGAAAATTTTATGTACGAAATTCAAAACATCCTTGTTTTCGGTAAATTCCAGCTCTTTAAGGAGAAATTCTCTGTACTATCGCATGAAGTCTTTTTTCTCTCTCTCTCTCTCGGAAACTCAAATTCTGCTCCTTATTTCTTAAACCTGGTGACATTCGAGTTCTTAAGTTGCTAGGAGGAAATATGGAATTAACAATCACTAGACCTATTAAAGGCAATGAATTTTTTCTTATGAACAGACCCGATTACATTAACAAAATGAATTCTATCCTCGGGGATTCCTCTAATTTATGTAGGTTATCTGAACCTATTCTTACTCTTGTTCGTAGGTTAGAAGATAAGATTAACCGCTTTCTCCTCAGCTTCAAAAATTCAAACTCTTTAACATAGGATATTTATTCAAAACTGTATGTATCTGTGTCGTGGAATGACCATGAAATATACGTCACTTCTACCCAATAGGCGTGGTTGCTTAAGGTCAACGCGTGACCTTGATTATACTCTGGTCACGACAGAGATGGGAAATAGAAGTGAGGGGGGACGAGTGCGAAGGATTTTAAATTTCAAAGATTGAATTCAGTTGGCCGATATTAACTAAGGAAAGTTGCGGGTATGTGGCTTATGAAAAGGTAGGAACAAAATATACTTTAATATTGACACCGTTATACACAATAAATAGATTAAATAAAATAATGGCCATAAATACTCGATGAATACAAGAACCGAGCTTAACAGAGCTACTCAGTGCGAACTCCACGGGGGAGGGGAGCGAGAGGCGATACGAGCCTCTGTACAAACACACACAGGGAGGACTGGCTGGCATAGCCACAGATAATTCGTCTCATCCTAGCTTGGATTCAAGGCTTTAAGAGATGAAACGGAGGATCGGATGGTTATTCAAGGGGCTTTAACCACGGGGAGTTTAACCTCTAGTAGTAACACTAACTGGAGGGAGTATTCGTGCCAAACGAAATGTACCGAAACCAAGGATGGGCAAATTGACTGGGGTTCAGATCTTTAGGTACAATTCTAGCCTTTTGCTCGTCGAGAAAAAGGAGCGCGGTCGAGAATGACGAATTTCGTTGTTAAAGCCAGGCATATACTGTCTATGCCGGGATCAACAATATATAGGGAACAACCAAATCCGTTACTGTCTCCGCCAAAAGGAAGAGGGGGCGTTGGGAAATCTCTCCACGAACCAACACAGCGCTTGAGGGATGGGAGACACTCCCGCAGGAGTTTCTTGATAAGACCTTGTGAGACGACAGAAGCGCGTGGTTGAGATTCCAATCCCTCGCTTATTGCGGAAAGCAGTTCGATATTCTGACTGTTCTCATGGTTCTTCCTCTCGTAGACTGACCTCGAACTTGACCTCGTGGTTTCGACGGGCCTCAAGGAGCCTCTATTCTCAACAATCTGGTTCCTCGTTTTTTAAATTTTTTAATACACTTCATCCTAATATAAAGTTCACCATGGAGAGAGAACATGAAAACTCTATTTCTTTTCTGGACATTCTAATTAAAAAAAAACAAATACTGGTTTCTGCACCTCCATCTTTAGAAAACTAACATATTCTGGATTAGGTCTAAATTTCTTAAGCATTGTGAAAAAAATATTAAAATGAACAGTGTGTATATTTTGATACAGTCATACGGCTTTGCTTCTCCTACGCTTTAGTGTACCTTGAATTTGACGTTCTAAGAAGTTTTTTCATGTCCAACAAATCCTGCATAGATTTGGTTCACAGCGCATAGGCAAAATATTAAAGGACTTCCATCCATGGTTTGCAAAGATCGATGTCCCGAAGAACTTGCGATATTTTCTCCTACCTGATCTCGGTCCTCTGAATCAAGAGGATTCAAGACGGTACCGCAAAGTTCTTCAGAGTTTTTTTTTCCGCAAATACATTTACGAACAACCTGCATTGTGAGGGTATGGAACGTACATACTCGCATGCCGCCAGACAATCGTTGGAACGAAAGAAATTTGTAGTTTGAGTTGACCTTCGTCTCCTCTCTCTCCCCCCCCCACCATCCCCTGACATTCTACCGCCCTCCTCCGCCTTCCCCTTAACCTAAGTCGCTATCCGTGCCAAACTTCCCCAAAAGGCGACAGGAAGTCTGACGAAAGAAGGCCTATCTCACAGAGAAGCCTAAATTCTATTAGCCTTCTTTATGATACCATGGAGATTGTCCAGAAGGCGCTGCGATAAGCGAATTGTCGTATATGGAATCTCTCTCTTGATTTCACACAGTCTGCGGTATAAATGACAACGCCGTTCACCCCTCGGCAGAAGTGTTCCAAATCTACTCGCTTAACCCTCACGTTGAACGAGAGTCGTTGCCGTAACGTATCGACTGCCAACACGCCGCTGAGTTAACTTGGTCGCTGTCTCAAAGTGTTCCTGAGGCAAATCCCGCCCCGCAGAGTCTGTGACTAGAAGAATACGCTCTGTTGCTCAACGTAACTTGAGAAAGAAAAAGGATCATCCAAATAGTTACTGGAGGTAACTATTTGTTAGTGTCACATCCAGTTAGGGGTGAACTAACCGGAACTGCAGTCAGCAGCCCCGAACTCGTCGTCTTATCCCCCCTCTCCCCGAGAACTCGTGTTAAAGCCACCCGAACAACCCCGTCTGGACCCGAGTAGTTGTCTCTCCAATCCATAACAATTAATGGTAATTTGTAAACCCAGTGTTGCTCTATTCTTAAATTACCTATTTAATTAACAGTGATTGATAATCCCATTGAGTCATTATAGATCTATACGCTTAACGTCAGTGTTATCCTCCCCTCCTTTTTTAAAGAGATTCAAGTGAGTCATTCCCTAATATTGTTATTTATAATTGCTGTCAACCCGGACTAATCCGTGTTTAATATTTAATCCGTATATACCTAAATGCCCGTTTAACTATTGCTACTAATTATTATTTTGGTGTAAAGTAAAGTTTATTTTTGTACGTGTGTTTAATTAAGAATCCCTTCGGCTAATTTATTCAACCTGTATTATGCACTCTTAGAATTTAACAATCACAAACCTCCCCCAGTAACAAGTGGGACTTTTATAGTGAGAATCCTGGCCGTGGCCCAACTTGCCCCTAACCAGCTTTCTCACGTTCAGTAGGAATTAAAGCTTATATATATATATATATAATGATCGTAGATTGAGTCATAGGGTCTCAATACCATGGACTTAAACAAAAGCGGTGTGTCCAGATCAAGGACTATGAGCAATTCTACGACATTTATTAACAATTTAAAAATAGGTAATTTCTTTCGCACCAATGATTTACCCCCTTCTTATTTGCGCAATAGTATTGTATAGAAATTTAATTGCCATGGATGTTCCCAGGGAACATAGTGTATATTGGTAGTATTATTCGCTCGTTACACTCGAGGGTTGCGCACACCTTGGCATTAGTTGCCGAACAGGAAAGTCTCTCGTCAGGAAGGAAATTTCGCCAATTAGAGATGACATTATAAAGTGTAAGGTTGATGCCAACATCAATAATTTTGAGATTCTGGGCTTTAATCCTAACATCACCCAGCTCAGAATTCTAGAATATCTCTTCATAAAAACACATTCGCCCACGTTAAATTCAGACTCGACCTGTTACCCATTATCGGTAATAGCCACAACCAACCAGCTTCAGACCTGTAAATATTCTTCCGACAACAAACTACCTATAATCGTGTTGGGGTTTTGGTAAATTTCTTAGTTATTCCCTTGACTCGCTGAAAGCAGGTATGAATTTGTTCATCTCCTTTGCTTTTAGCTTATCTGTATATGTACTTGTAATTATTAATACTTTAAATTTTATATGTTCGCTACTTAATTATCTGCTTTTGTTCGCCTCACAAATTGTGTTTTTTATCCCTTTAGCCCGATGATGGATTAGATAATCCAAAACGTTGCTTGGAATAAAAAAGAATGTCACTTATGGTCGTATCCTTCTATATCAATGCCTCTGGGCATTCCTATAATAAAAACCTCCTGGGAAACATAAATATGTTATACATCCATTATTATGTAAAATTCTTTATTCATTACTTTAACTTATCAATTTAATCATTAAATTATTTTACTCTAACTTTATTAATTTAATCATAATTATTTTACTTTAACTGTTAGTTTAATCATTTTACTTAACTTTATCTATTTATTCTTCCAAATTAAATTACTTCAACTTTTGTAAATCAAATCATTATGTTAAACTTAATAATTAATTAATTCATTTATTTTCTTGCCAATTCACTTAACGCATACTGTTCCAAACAACATCTCTTAAATTTCACACACAAACGAACGAACACACGTTCCCAGCTCGACCAAATAAGCACGCGAATTGTCCCATTTCACTCGTCACTTTCGTCGTATAAAGGTCTGTAACCATTCCTTCTATAATTAATAATTTACCTCCAAATAAATCCTACTGAGTTAATTCCATCTCACATTTTGTGCAAATGACAATACGAGAGTAAGTCCTAATTATAATTGCTTCTCATTGCAGTCCCCAATTCACAGTCAATTATAGATACTTTAAAATACTCTAAATTACGAAACTTATATTACTTACAACTCAATATTATATACTATATCAAAGATAATCTATTACACTCTATATTACTATATTATTATTTACTCTATCATTCACTCTATATTGTTTCACCATATTATTCACCATATTTTATAAATATATTTATTTGTATAATTGTCTTTCTTAAAGCAGTCTTTATTCCGAAATTTACTTCGTTGTCACGTTAGGCCTAAAGCTAAGAAAGAGCAGACATCTTCGATCTACGCCTTCTTAGAAGCGCAACCTTGTTGAATATATATATATATATATATATATATATATATATATATATATATATATATATATATATATATATATATATATATATATATATATATATACAAAGAAAGAGCAAATACAGGTTCACCGGGTGATAATACAACCACCACAGGGCTACGCTATTTTTATTTTCTGCCTTTGAAATAAACTTCAAGGCAGAAAGAAAGATGCAGAAACCTTGTATAGCTGACTATAAAAACATATAGTACAAGAGGAAGAAGAATTGGACGCAAATGAGCAAATGAGACAAGAAACCGGAGTTTGTTTGTTTGGTTTTTTTTAAGGCAAGAGAAAGGGATATTAGAAGAAACAAGAATCAAAGAGAGCAGAGGGCGGCACAGTGAAGGTGATCCTTTACCGAGACGACAGAAATAACGCCAGGGAAAAAAAGTTTTTGAAAATTCCTGGCTTGGGCTCGAACGCGGGTCTGCTGATTGCCGCTCAGATGCCTTGCGCTAAGCTACCAAGCACAGTGACTATACTTCGCCCACACGTTACCCCATCAAACCAGGTATCTCTCTAAGCTAGGAACCTCCGTGGAATTTTTATACCACATCTTCTTACCCGGTCACAATTTAAAGGCTCATTATACATGTCACATACACATACAAAGAAAGAACAAATACAGGTTCTGCGGGTGATAATACAACCACTACAGGGCTAGGCCATTTTTATTTTCTGCCTTTCAAATAAATTTGAAGACAGAAAAAAAGATGCAGAAACCTTATATAGCTGACTATAAATACATATAGTACAAGAGAAAGAAGAATCGGAATCGAATGAGCAAAGAAACCGGAGTTTATTTGTTTTTTTAAAGGCAAGAGAAAGGGATATTAGAAGAAACAAGAATCAAAGAGAGCAGATAGTGGCACAATGAAGGCGATCATTTACTGAGAAGACAGAAATAACGCCAGGGAAAAAAAGGTTTTGAAAATTCCTAGCCGGGACTCGAACCCGGGTCTGTTGATTGCCGCTAAGATGCATTGCGCTAAGCTACCAGGCACAGTGACTATACTTCGCCCAAAGCATTATCCCATCAAACCCAGTATCTTCCTAAGCTAGGAACCTCAAGGAATTTTTATAACACATCTTCTTACCCGCTTACAATTTAAAAGCTCATTATACATGTCACATAGAAAACAAAGAAAGAGAAATTACAGGTTCTGTGGGTGATAATACAACCACTACAGGGCTATGCCATTTTTATTTTCTGCCTTTCAAATAAATTTGAAGACAGAAAAAAGATGCAGAAACCTTATATAGCTGACTATAAATACATATAGTACAAGAGAAAGAAGAATTAGAATCGAATGAGCAAATGAGACAAGAAACCGGAGTTTTTTTTGTCTTTTTTAAAGGCAAGAGAAAGGGACATTAGAAGAAACGAGAATCAAAGAGAGCAGAGGGTGGCACAATGAAGGGAATCCTTTACTGAGAAGACAGAAATAACGCCAGGGGAAAAGTTTTTGAAAATTCCTGGCCGGGACTCGAACCCGGGTCTGTTGATTGCCGCTCAGATGCCTTGCGCTAAGCTACCAAGCACAATGACTATACTTCGCCCAAAGCGTTACCCCATCAAACCCAGTATCTCTCTAAGCTAGGAACCTCCAAGGAATTTTTATAACACATCTTCTTACCCGGTCACAATTTAAAAGCTCATTGTCCATGTCTCATACTCATACCTAAAAAGAGCAAATACAGGATCTGCGGGTGATAATACAACCACTACAGGGCTATGCCATTTTTATTTTCTGCCTTTCAAATAAATTTGAAGACAGAAAAAAAGATGCAGAAACCTTATATAGCTGACTATAAATACATATAGTACAAGAGAAAGAAGAATTGGACGTGAATAAGCAAATGAGACAAGAAACCGGAGTTTGTTTGTTTTTTTATCGGCAAGAGAAAGGGCCATTAGAAGAAACGAGAATCAAAGAGACCAGAGGGTGGCACAGTGAAGGCGATCTTTTACCAAGAAGAAGACAAATTCCCTTTTATACAAGATTTTCCCTTACACGAGTACACATACACCACAAGCCTTTCGCCATCTGCCTCGAATCGCTGTTCAAGGTCGACTCGTGCACAGCGTCGCTTCAAAGAATGGTCAGTTAAAATTCCTCTTCCACTTATTCTCTGCAAACAATCCGCACAAGAGAGTAGGTTCTAATTCCTGTTCCTTCTCTCTTTTACAGACCCCAATTCACATTCTATCATTAGTCGTGTACTTACATAATTATAATTACATATTTATATACACCTGTTAACACACCATTCTCGTCACGTGCTTTCAAATATTAACTTTACAAACGCATAACTTGTATTCCATTTCAACTTAAATCATATATGTTAACTTGAATCATTACATTCCCATAATAGCTAGAACAGTTCAAACCCACGTTATCGTTACGATACGATAAGTAAAAACCAAAACAACAAAATTTATGTACGTACTGACTATTGTATTTGCTATCTAAGGCCAAAATCATTCATGCAATAGATAGAACCTCTACACGTGGGACGACCTACCTCCGTTATGGTCATTTCTCCACCATCTGAGCGGGTCTAGGAAGCCTGTGCACGGTGTGTACATCTACATGATAAACTCCTATTTGTATAATTTAATACGATTGTTGCTGTGCCATCTCTTACAGTCAACAGTGGTGTTTACTCGGGCTCCTTCTTAAATATCCGTCTTTGATAATTCTATCTCGAGGCACAACCTAAGTAGCTTTATCAAACGCAGGTTTTCAACCATTTTCCTTTGCTCCTCTCTGTGTATCACTCTTGCTTGCTTACATATATGTACATTTACAAATCCGAACCTATTTCTCAGACAATAATAAAACTTTGCATTATATATATTTAATAAAGCATGCTGTATTTGATAAGACAAATTCGCGTCCATTTCGTTAGGTATCTTTTAGGCCCATTAAATCCAGCAATTTTGGTGCCAGAGTTCTAACCATATTACCTAGTTCGATCACTACATTGTATTTGTATTGCTCTGCAGGTAGGATTGCTCGACGAGGCGATTCTAACCCGTGTAAAGGTGGTCTGTGGGGGACGCGGTTCGAGGCTACCGCTTGTGAAAGGGGGGAGGGGGTAGGCTTACCAATTTAAGCCTAATAAAACCTTCTCAAGTGCATGGAGCTTCCGTGCTGGAAAAGAAATTCCACGTGGAATTCGCCCACACATCTCCCAACCGAAAGATGATACTTTACAGAGCAGTTGCGTAGGAAAGGATCATTCCACCCATCAAATGAAAAATATCAAGGGTCTAGGGAAATTCTGACCTACTACGACAGGTGTACACACAAAAACAACGTTAATCTGAGCTCAGCGGGGAATTTACGGACATAAGCCTTAAATGGGTCAATTCTAGAGACAATTTAACTAGCACAATTTTAAAAAAAAATCACGGGAGAACATTGGCGACATTTCAGTGGAACCAAAAAAAAGGATACAATTAAATGGCGGCATAAATATGGGACTAAAGACGAAACAATTTAGTGGACCTCCCCCCCCAAAATAAAAATAAAAAATAAATCATAATTAAGAACATTAATGAGATAATATATACAATTCACGTGGAAAACCTTCGGTCCCGACGGAGTACGGATGAGGTAATCCACGGGTCCTCTAGTCTCGGGGACGGGGTAGGGTCCCTTCCACTAACTAAGGAGTTTGTTGCTTTCCGTGGGAAGTAGCACCAGCACCTCTTCGCCAGGCTTGAATTTTCGTTCTCGTGACTTAAGGTCAAAGTAGGTCTTATACCTCTCAATAAGTCCTTCTTCACGAGATACGACACTCGTTTGTTACCTCGGGTGGACTCACGCTCGAGGGCTTTAGTTTTCTCCCAAAGGAAGGGGGGAGTGCGCACTACTTCTGTGCGCGATAAAACTTGTCGCTCCTAGGGGCTTGGAACTCCGGGTCGATAGGGGTTTCCAGGGGAACGGGTGCATGGGATTCCAGGGCTGCCTGTGTACGGGTAATCACGGGCTGGGCCACGGGATGGTCGTGAATTACGGGGTTCTGACCGAACAAAACGGAGCAAAACTGGATTGGGGCCGCTACCACTTCGGCCCAACCGGACATTTAGTCACACTCGATATGGCAACGAATTACTGGGAAACGACTGGCCCGGCCAAGGTAGTCGTGGACCACCGCAAATTTCTTCTATAATACAGGTGCACCCGGTGTCACGGACGAGGGTGGATACTCGGCGACCGTTCACAGTTCCGTTCTCGAACTTCAATCCACCAGTGTTGTTCTCATTAAAGAGGAAGTTTACCTGATGGACCGGACCTTTGGCGGGCGAGGGAGGATCGGGGGTCTCCTGAGGAGACGGAGGGGAACCAAGGGCGGCCCACATTTGGTGCACTTGGGGGGACTGAGAGTTTTCGAATCGGGAGTTTTGAGGACAGTTCGTGCGGCAATGGCTGGAATCTCCGCAGGTGTAGCAGACGATCGGGTTCTTTTGGTACGGCACAACCGGGGGAGAAGAAACTGGGTGCTTAACGTGTCGGTGTTCAGATGGATGGAAGTTTCTTGGCTTCGAGGGACTAGGAACTTTGGTAAATCCTGCAACCAATTTAGGGGGGGGTCTTAGGACCATAAAATTTATTTTTAGGGGGCGATTGGGGAGCCTTTTTAACATCCTTAAGGTATAAATCGTTACTACCCGCGTAAACATCGGCCTCTTCCAAGCACTCCTTGAAAGTGGCACAACGTTTATCCTTAATGAAGGCACGAATTTCGGGAGCCACGGCAGCTAAAAGCTGATCCCTAAGGAAGAAGTCCAGAAGGGACTCGTAGACCTGGGGAATCTTGCACCCATCCAGCCAACACTGAAGGTGTCTTTGGAGGATGTACCCGTGTTGCCGAAATGTTTTACCACGGCGGATCCTTTCCTGGAGGAATCGGGAGTGGTAAAATTCGCAATTCATATGAATAGCGGCTAACAATTCGGACTTTAACGTGTGTCGTAGAATGACTCTTGGCTTTGATCACTCTACGCTTTGACACCCTTTTAGTAGCGGTATGCTTTAAGGGGCGTGAGTTAATTCTATGATGAAGTAGGCTTTGTTCTAAGAGTGCTATTTTAGTGGTTTAGTCCTTAAGGAAGAGCTATTTTTAAACACATAAGGATAAGAGGAAACACCAGAATCTACCAAAAATAAACATGTATTTTAAATTAAATATTACAAACCAACAGTAAAAGCATTTCTATATTTGGCCTCAAAGATTTTTCAATGACAAAACATAAACAAGTAGGCTTCCAATAAACAAACCAATTGCCAATTAGTATTTTTATCACGACCCTATTTGTTCAGCATAAAACATTAAATTAATGTACTGTCATCTACAAACACATATGACCTAGGTTCAAGAATAATGGTTTCTACTCTCCTTTAAAACGTGGGACGTACTAAACTTCTACTATCGCAATAGAGATATAAATGTTATTGTTAACTTACAGGTAGGTATTAGGGATTGCCGGATGTCTCTGGAGGACTTATCTCTCGCTTTGAAGTGGTGTGGCCGCTGGTTGAAATTTTCGAGGAGGGATTGCTTGTCGCCTGTGCCGGGGGATGATTCTTCAACGTAATTAAAGAACGGGAGCTCGTTGGGGCAGGGTTCTTCTCCTCTCACTCTTACGGTGCTTGAGATGTGAGAATCACTCGAGTGTGAGCGGCTTTGCTTTTCTTCAGTCGGGCTTCTTTGCAGACGGAAAAGGCTTCTTCGGTATGGCACCGATATAAAACTTGACTAATTAGGTTAATACGACCCTGAAAGTGGGGGATCGATTTTCTCAACTTGATCCTATCGTTTCTCACGGAAATAGTCTTGTATGGCTGAAGGATCGATCTTTACGAACTAATCTTTCTTCTGGCGAATCGACTTCTAATAATGTTCTTGTCTAGCCGATGGATCGATCTTCACGAACTAATCCACCTCTAGCGTATCGACTTCTGATAATCTTCTTGTCTGGCCGATGGATCGATCTTCACGACCTAATCCTACTCTGGCGTATCGACTTCAGATAATCCTCTTCTCTTTCTTTGCGGGGCTTATTTATAGGCGGATTGCCGCCCCATCTAAAGGGGGAAGTGACCAGGCCACAGATGCAAAGGGAGGGGGGAGCGAATGGTGAGTTAGCATCTGGGGAGAGCGAGAATTCCTGAGGTGGCACTGGGGTGCCCAAGTCAGCTCGCAAATTATAGGCTCGCAACCGCACCGCTACTTGGCGTGCCTTCTGACTCGCACCGTTTTTTTTCCCTAACCACGGGTTTATGGGTCTCGTAGGTAATTCGATCGTTAGAGCGTCGTTTAAGGACCTTAGGTGGTTGCCTTCAAACATATGTTAGCTCCAACTGCCCACAGCGGCGAGGAGATCACACATGGTAAGCATTTTCGCCGGCTACCGTTCCCACGCTTCTCCTCATGAAGGGAGGGGGGCTTGAATGTACCTATACTCCTCCAGGATGCTTAATGTAGCCATTTCTCCACAACGTGGAATAGTCCAACGTTGCTTTGGGGGGAAGGGAGACGAAGATATCTCTTAACTTGGCATTTAGGAGGGAAAGTAAGCGAGTGACGCCATCATTTTCGAGATCACATCTATTGATCTGGCAGATTCTCTCAAAATGAATAAAAAATGACCCAAAATCCTCTCCATCATTAAAAGCGGAAAGGTTGACTGAAGGAGTTTGGGGAATTTCAGCCCGGGAACCGATGGACTGAGAATCCATTTGATTTCGGCTCATTTCCAGCTCATCCTGCCTAATTTGTTCAAGTTCTTCCATCTCCATTTTGTTCCTCTCCATCTCCATTTCCATCTTCAGTTTGTTCTCCATCTCCAGCTTCAGTTTGTTCACCATCTCCGTTTCCAGTTTGTTCTCCTCCATCTCTATTTTGTTCTTCTCCATCTTCAGTTTGTTCTCATCCATCTCCATCTTCAGTTGGTTCTCCATCTCCGTTTTTCTTAGTTCCTCCTCCCTTTGCTCTGCCCGTTCGTTCCTCTCTTCTTCCTGTACGTAATTTAACAGGTTTTCGCCCGAAAGACCTAACATTTCACCCTGACTCTAGAATTTTTCGAAGGATGACATTGTTACGCTGTTAACTGAGGGAACACTGATTCGCGAACGAGCTAGGACACTACCCACGCGAAACGAATACTTGAATATTCGTGAAGGCCTTGTTCACACACAAAAAAATTATTATACAGCTACTTACCTCTGTTGTTTATAAGCGGAAAAAAAATGTAAATAGTCCTACCGGAATTAGGACATCAAAGAACTTAACTATTTTGGATTAATAACCAGGAGAGTCTCCAAAATTCAAACACAATAAAAAAAATTAATTACTTGAGGTCCAACACAAAGTCTAAATAGATTACGTTCCACTGCTCTTCAATCAACTTGAACGTGCCTTCTGCCAATAGAATACAAAAATTAAAATAAAAGGGATAGACGTGAATAACAAGGGAACTTCTAATGTCGAAATTAAAATGACACGGGTTCGTTAAAACCCGAAACACACTTGACACCAAAACTATATAATATGTATATTAATAAATATATATGTCGTGGTATGACATTACATTATATCAATACCATATTATATGTATGGGGGAGGGACAATAACTCAAAGGCGAGCCGACAAGGAACGGAACGCCACGAGTTTCGACGCGCGAAACAACGAGATAAGAATGCAACGAGGTCAGTTAAAATTTGAGCAATGGCAAAGCTCATGCTTATTTAAAGAGGCATGTACAAAAATATAATTTTATTCACATAAAAAAGGAGAACTGATGGGCAAAATTACATCAGAGAATTGATGGGCAAAATTACATCAAAGAATTAATGGGCAAAATTACATCGGTAAACGAGGGGCTAATTGTAGTTATGCATTAGACTATGAAGTTAAAATTTAATGTATTACAGGAGGAGACTATTCGAATAGAGGGGGGAATAAATTCAAATGGGTTACTCGAGGGGGAGAAGGGTTGGCTTCGGAGGATTCCGGGTGAGACATCGGGGTAAGGATTCACGGATGTCTTCTGCACGAGAGGCGAGGGCGCTCGGAGCTTCAGGGCGAGAAGTTAAAGTGATGACGGTTCTTCAAAAGGGGGGATGCGGTAACGTCCGGTCCAGGGGAGAGTATTTCGGCCACCTGAAAACAAAGGAAGATCGAGGAGGGCTTCGACAGGAGTTGATGAGTGAAGTCGGAAAAATCGCTCGCTAGCGATCGTTAAATGGAATTACCTCACTGGCTGGGGCTAATTCCAACACACAAATAGTTCAGCCGTCACTTTGCTTTGTTGTTAGAACCTGACATGGAACTATGGAAATCTTCTTTGGTATGGGCGAGACTTCTCAACTCTCTGTCTGCCTCATGGAAGACGAGCACTATATATGTCTTAGGCTCTCCCCGCGGGGGTGAGGGGAAAACAGCTCACCTATCGAATGGCTTCGAATCTTCTTGCCGAGGTGATTCTAACCCGTGTAAAGGTGGTCCGTAGGGGACGCGGTTCGAGGCTACCGCTTGTGGAAGGGGGGAAAGGGGGAGGCTTACCAATTTAAGCCTAACAGAACCTTCTCAAGTGCATGGAATTTCCGTGCTGGAAAAGAAATTCCACGTGGAATTCGCCCACACATCTCCCAACCAAAAGATGATACTTTACAGAGCAGTTGCGTAGGAAAGGATCATCCCACCCGTCAAACTAGAATTATCAAGGGTCTAGGAAAATTCTGACCTGCTACGACAGGTGTACACACAAAAACAACGTTAATCTGAGCTCAGCGGGGAATTTACGGACATAAGCCTTAAACGGGTCGATTCTAGAGACAATTTAACTAGCACAATTTAAAAAAAAATCACGGGAGAACATTGGCGACATTTCAGTGGAACCAAAAAAAAGGATACAATTAAATGGAGGCATAAATATGGGACTAAAGACTAAACAATTTAGTAGACCCGTCCCCCCAAAAAAAATCATAATTAAGAACATTAATGAGATAATATATACAATTCACGTGAAAAACCTTCGCTCCCGACGGAGTGCGGATGAGGTTATCCACGGGTCCTCTAGTCTTGGGAACGGGGTAGGGTCCCTTCCACTGGCTAAGGAGTTTGTTGCTTCCCGTGGGAAGTAGCACCAGCACCTCTTCGCCAGGCTTGACTTTTCTTTCTCGTGACTTAAGGTCAAAGTAGGTCTTATACCTCTCAATAAGTCCTTCTTCACGAGTTACGACACTCGTTTGTTACCTCGGGTGGACTCACGCTCGAGGGCTTTAGTTTTCTCCCAAAGGAAGGGGGGAGTTGCGCCCTCCTTTTGGGCGCGATAAAACTTGTCGCTCCTAGGGGCTTGGAACTCCGGGTCGATAGGGGTTTCCAGGGGAACGGGTGCATGGAATTCCAGGGCTGCCTGTGTACGGGTAATCACGGGCTGGGCCACGGGATGGTCGTGAATTACGGGGTTCTGACCGAACAAAACGGAGCAAAACTGGATTGGGGCCGCTACAACTTCGGTCTAACCGGACATTTAGTCACACTCGATATGGCAACGAATTACTGGGAAACGACTGGCCCGGCCAAGGTAGTCGTGGACCACCGCAAATTTCTTCTGGTCGGGGCCAACAGGGAGGGAGTAGGTCCTCAGACACTATAATACAGGTGCACCCGATGTCACGGACGAGGGTGGATACTCGGCGACCGTTCACAGTTCCGTTCTCGAACTTCAATCCACCAGTGTTGTTCTCATTAAAGAGGAAGTTTACCTGATGGACCGGACCTTTGGCGGGCGAGGAAGGATCGGGGGTCTCCTGAGGAGACGGAGGGGGACCAGGGGCGGCCCACATTTGGTGCACTTGGGGGGAGTGAGAGTTTGCGAATCGGGAGTTTTGAGGACAGTTCGTGCGGCAATGGCCGGAAACTCCGCAGGTGTAGCAGACGATCGGGTTCTTTTGGTACGGCACAACCGGGGGAGAAGAAACTGGTGGATGCTTAACGTGTCGGTGTTCAGATGGATGGAAGTTTCTTGGCTTCGAGGGACTAGGAACTTTGGTAAATCCTGCAACCAATTTAGGGGGGGTCTTAGGACCATAAAATTTAGTTTAGGGAAGCGATTAGGGAGCCTTTTTAACATCCTTAAGGTATAAATCGTTACTACCCGCGTAGACATCGGCCTCTTCCAATCACTCCTTGAAAGTGGCACAACGTTTATCCTTAATAAAGGCGTGAATTTCGGGAGCCACGGCAGCTAAAAGCTGATCCCTAAGGAAGAAGTCCAGAAGGGACACGTAGACCTGGGGAATCTTGCACCCATCCAGCCAACACTGAAGGTGTCTTTGGAGGATGTACCCGTGTTGCCGAAATGTTTTACCACGGCGGATCCTTTCCTGGAGGAATCGGGAGTGGTAAAATTCGCAATTCATATGAACAGCGGCTAACAATTCGGACTTTAACGTGGAATAGTCCAACGTTGCTTTTGGGGGAAGGGAGACGAAGATATCTCTTAACTTGGCATTTAGGAGGGAAAGTAAGCGAGCAATGCCATCATTTTCGAGATCACATCTATTGATCTGGAAGATTCTCTCAAAATGAATTAAAAATGACCCAAAATCCTCTCCATCATTAAAAGCGGAAAGGTTGACTGAAGGAGTTTGGGGAATTTCAGCCCGGGAACCGATGGACTGAGAATCCATTTGATTTCGGCTCATTTCCAGCTCATGCTGCCTAATTTGTTCACGTTCTTCCATCTCCATTTTGTTCTTCTCCATCTCCATCTTCAGTTTGTTCTCCATCTCCAGCTTCAGTTTGTTCACCATCTCCGTTTTCAGTTCGTTCTCCTCCATCTCCATTTTGTTCTTCTCCATCTTCAGTTTGTTCTCATCCATCTCCATCTTCAGTTGGTTCTCCATCTCCGTTTTTCTTAGTTCCTCCTCCCTTCGCTCTGCCCGTTCGTTCCTCTCCTTTTCCTGTACGTAATTTAACAGGTTTTCGCCCGAAAGACCTAACATTTCACCCTGACTCTTGAATTTTTCGAAGGATGACATTGTTACGCAGTTAACTGAGGGAACACTGATACGCGAACGAGCTAGGACACTACCCACGCGAAACGAATACTTGAATATTCGTGAAGGCCTTGTTCACACACAAAAAAAATATTATACAGCTACCTACCTCTGTTGTTTATAAGCAGAATTTTTTTTTTAAATGGTCATACCGGAATTAGGACATCAAAGACCTTAACTATTTTGGATTAATAACCAGGAGAGTCTCCCAAATTTAAACACAATAACAAGGGAACTTCTATTGTCGAAATTAAAATGACACGGGTTCGTTAAAACCCGAAACACACTTGACACCAAAACTATATAAAATATGTATATTAATAAATATATATGTCGTGGTATGACATTACATTATATCAATACCATATTATATGTATGGGGGAGGGACCAATAACTCAAAGGCGAGCTGACAAGGAACGGAACGTCACGAGTTTCGACGCGCGAAACAACGAGATAAGAGTGCAACGAGGTCAGTTAAAATTTGAGCAATGGCAAAGCTCATGCTTATTTAAAGAGGCATGAACAAAAATATAATTTTATTTACATAAAAAATAAGAGAACTGATGGCAAAATTACATCAGAGAATTGATGGGCAAAATTACATCAGAGAATTAATGGGCAAAATTACATCGGTAAACGAGGGGCTAATTGTAGTTATGCATCAGACTATGAAGTTAAAATTTAATGTATTACAGGAGGAGACTATTCGAAATGGGGGGGGGGAATAAATTCAAATGGGTTACTCGAGGGGTAGAAGGGTTAGCTTCGGAGGATTCCGGGTGAGACATCGGGGTAAGGATTCACGGATGTCTTCTGCACGAGAGGCGAGGGCACTCGGAGCTTCGGATCGGGAAGTTAAAGTGATGACGGTTCTTCAAAAGATGGGGAAGCGGTAACGTCCAGTCCAGGGGAGAGTATTTCGGCCACCCGAAAACGAGGGAAGAACGAGAAGGGCTTCGACAAGAGTTGATGAGTGAAGTCGGAAAAATCGCTCGCTAGCGATCGTTAAATGGAATTACCTCACTGGCTGGGGCTAATTCCAACACACAAATAGTTCAGCCGTCACTTTGCTTTGTTGTTAGAAACTGACTTGGAACCAGGGAAATCTTCTTGGGTACCGGCGAGACTTCTCAACTCTGTGTCTGCCTCATGGAAGACGAGCACTAAATATGTCTTAGGCTCTCCCCGCGGGGGTGAGGGGGAAACAACTCACCTATCGAATGGCCTCGAATCGTCTTGCTTAGGCGATTCTAACATGTGTAAAGGTGGTCCGTGAGGGACGCGGTTCGAGGCTATCGCTTGTGGAAGGGAGGGGGTAAGCTTACCAATTTAAGCCTAACAGAACCTTCTCCAGCGCATGGAACTTCCGTGCTGGAAAAGAAATTCCACGTGGTATTCTCCCATATATATATATATATATATATATATATATATATATATATATATATATATATATATATATATATGCAATATCCCGTAGGAAAAAATGAAAAGGTGTTTCCATTGCATTCATTTGCCACCCTCACGTGATACTTTGTGAGTTTTTCATTTCATATATATATATATATATATATATATATATATATATATATATATATATATATATATATATATATATATATATATATATATATGGGAAATAGTTTATCTCTGATATTGGCATGTCTCTTCATGGAATATTTTGAGACTGAACTCCTTCCCACAATTTCTCCCCCTAACTTTATATGGTTAAGGTACATTGACGATGTATTTTCTGTATGGCCTAATGGCCATAATTTTGATACCTTTTTTAATAATTTGAATAATTTGCATGTCTCCATCAAATTTAAATATTAATGGGAATATGATAATAGATTACCCTTTTTAGATGTCCTCATTAATAAAGATCACCATAAATTAAAACTTGACGTGTATAGGAAACCCTCCCACTCGAATGCCTATATACATTATTTTTCGTGTCACGATAATACTGTTAAAATTTGGTAATTTCTAACCTTTTCCTTTGAGCATACATAATATGTCATCCTTCCTATTTAGATGTAGAAATTGTCATTATCAGGACCATTTTTTCTAATTTGTATTACCCCGATTGGTTCATATCGTCTGCCCATTTTGCAGCTAGGAAAACATTCTATGGTAATAAGCCTTCTCGCACTAACGACTTCAACAAATGTTTAACATTGCCATTTAATAATAAATTAAATAGTTTAAAGGACATATTTGGAAAAGCGGGTTTTAATCTAGCCTTTAAATATAATAATTTCTTAAACCAATTGATGATGGCCAGGAAACCCAAAGAACATCATAACATAGGAGTATATGCAATACCATGCAACGATTGCCATAAAGTTTATATAGGGGAAACGGGGAGAAATCTAGACAAGAGATTGTACGAACACAAAAGAGATATTAGAGTGGGCAGCGAAAGCAGTAGAATATTTTGCCATGTTAGAGACAAGAATCATACGATCGATTTCAATGGAAGTAAAATGGTATCTAAATCGGCTAACTATGTTAAGAGAAGAATCGTAGAATCGAGCTTGATATCGTCAGTTCGTAATTTAAATCTATCTGAGGGTCAATTTTCTTTTACTCCTGTAATAAGAAAGCAAATAAACAAAATAGTAAAATGTCAGCCCTTCAATATGTTTAGGCCTACCCCCTTCCCTAGATTAGCCACAAGTAGGGGATTGGGGGAAAAAAGAGGGGATCTTGTGTTATGCTTATATGCACTTCTCTTATATTTTCTACCCAGTGTCAGTTGAAAAAGGGTGTGCAAAACTGTTCTGAATTAAATTGTCTTCGGAGAATGTGGTTTAATTTCTCATATATATATATATATATATATATATATATATATATATATATATATATATATATATATATATATATATATATATATATATATATATATATATATATATATATATATATATATATATATATATATATATATATATATATATACATATATATATATATATATATATATATATATATATATATATATATATATATATATATATATATATATATATATATATATACATATATATATATACATATATATATATACATATATATATATACATATATATATATACATATATATATACATATATATATATATATATATATATATATATATATATATATATATATATATATATATATATATATATATATATATATATATATATATATATATATATATATATATATATACATATATATATATATATATATATATATACATATATATATATATATATATATATATATATATATATATATATATATATACATATATATATATATATATACATATATATACATATATATACATATATATATATTAATTCCATTAATAAGTTCCTCCGTCTAAGTTCCTCCGTCGTGGCTTTCAAGCCTTTCAATTGGTTTTTGTTTTGCTAATTATCTCGTTTCATAGGAGCATTTTTGCCTCTTTTATTTGTACTTGTTATTTATTACTTCGTTGTCTCTTTTATTTAAATTATAGTTACCTTGTTGTTATTGTATTTAGTTATTCATTTATTATTTTCAATATAAATCCTAGTTTGAGCACTTCGCCTCATTTCGTTTTATGTTAATCTAGGAGGGGTGGTCAATAAATTTTGCAATTCGGATTTAAGGAAACGAGATATGAGGAAAAGTGTTTTATTATTTTTCAATATAACTACCCTCGCCCTTAATGCACTTGCGCCACTTGTCCCTGAGGCTTCGAATTCCCGACCACCAGAAATCTCCCGACTGCTGTTCAATCCACTCCTGGACGGCAAGCTGGACATGTTCATCGTCCCCAAACCGGCGTCCACGCAGTGCAACTTTGAGCTGGCAGAATAAAAAGTAGTTGCTAGGGGGCAGATCTGGACTGTAGGGGGGATGGTTGAGCTCCTTGAATCCGCACTCGCGCAGGGCAGCTTGTGCAACCCTGGTCTTGTGGACTTTGGCGATATTGAAGTCGATCATGGGGCGTGAGGTTTCTAGGGACCCAACGGGCACAGACCTTGGTCATGGCCAAATTGTCGTGAATGATGTTGATAACAGTTACCTGTGATATTCCAAGTTCTCGCTCGATTTCTTTGACCTTAACCCGCCGATTTTCAAGGATGATCCTCTCCACACGGGCCACATTGTCCTTGTTGGTCGCGTCTGACGGGCGTCCTGGACGGGGGTCATCTTCAAGGGACTCACGACCATGGCGGAACTCCCTATTCCAGCGAGCAATGGTTGCATAAGAAGGGGTGGTTTCGGTGTACACTACAACCATGCGTTCATCTCTCTCTTGCATTTTTGCCTTCCTTGGTCAAAAAATTGATCACTGCGCGGTTCTCAACCTTCTCCATTTTTGAAAAAATTGTGACTGACGATCTGAGATGAGCTACTGCTTCTTAAATAGACGAGGCAGGAGCGTGCGGCTGCAGGTCCTGACTTGTCATAACTTGTCCTAACACCCTCACAAACAGCCATCCCCCTTCCTCTGTTTTGCCCTACCGATTCGCAAAACTTATTGACCGCCCTTCGTATCTTCCTTTTCTTATTATTATTTTGTTAATTTTGTTGATTATTTATTCTTCTCTTCTTTTTGTTTTCGTTAAATTTTAATTTGGGAACTTCGCCTCGTTTTGTTAAAGTGTATTGCCTTTTATACTTCTTCTCTTCTTTCGTATTAGTTAAATTTTGATTTGAGTTTGGGCACTTCGCCTCTTTATATTAAAGTTAATTGCCTTTTGTATATTCTTTGGTGTAGATGGGTCTTATATTCTCTCTCGCACAAGTTCTTCCGCTGGGGAATAGAGATGACCTTTCTACTGTGTGTAGTCTGTGTTCCGGTATATCTAAATTGTTGTTATTGGTTGGGAGTATTTCTTGGTCTATTTTGTCCCATGTCTATCTTCCTAGCCTTTGGATCTCCATATTGATCGGTATTAGTACGATTCTATCATGAAGAACCGATTGTCGAATATGGTCGATCCTTTTCGTGCCAGTTATAAGCAGTGTGTCTTGATTATGTACCCTCTGCATCGTCCTGAGTGAGGTACAGCTTGCCATCTGAGTGATCATAGCCGGGTACACAAGGACGGAGCGTACCGAGACCATGTAGAGTTTTTTATTTGGCACGTTGAGGCTTCAGAAACGGTACAGTTACTTCAGGTCACCTTTGGCTAGGGAGACTCTGTGGTTTACGTGGGCCTTTGATCTTGATAAATAAAGATGTAAGCCCAGGACGTTTCCCTCGTTAGAGTACGGATAAATTTCGTTGTCAACGAGGACGTCGTCTAATTTCCGGCAGAGTGTACGCCACTAATATTTTATTTATTATTTGGGGCAGCGTGTAAGCCACTAATTATTTATTCATTATTTGGGGCAAGGTTTACGCCACTAATTTTTTATTTATTATTTGGGAGGAGGGTGTACGCCACTAATTTTTTATATATTATTTAGGGCATGGTGTACATCACTATTTTTATATTTATTATTTGGAGCAGGGTGTACGCCACTAATTTTTTATTCATTATTTGGGAGGAGGGTGTACGCCACTAATTTTTTATATATTATTTGGGGCATGGTGTACGCCACTATTTAACTATTAATTATTTTGAGCAGTGGGTACGCCGCTATTCTTAAAATTTGTTATTTGGGGCAGCGTGTACCCCACTATTTATCTATTAATTATTTGGTGCAGGGTGTACGCCACTATTTTCTTATTTATTATTTGGGGCAAGGTTTACGCCACTATTTTTTTTATTTATTATGTGGAGCAGGGAGCACAACACTAATTATTTATTTATTATGTGGAGCAAGGTGCACACCACTAATTCTTTATTAATTATGTGGAGCAGGGTGCACACCACTCTATTTAAATTAATTATTTGGTGTAGGGTGTACGCCACTAATTTTTTATTTATTATTTGGGCTTGAGTCAACGGCACTAACTTTTTATTTATTATTTGGTGCAGTGTGTATGAGACTAATCTTTTATTTATTTTATGGGTTAAACTGTACACCAATATTTTTTTATATCTTATTTGAGGCAGGGTGTACGCCACTAACTTTTCACTCATTATTTGGAGCAGGGTATAAGCTACGTTTAAATTATTACTTGGGGCGGGTGTATGCAACTAGTGTTTTATTCATTATTTGGGGCAGGGTGTACTCCACTATTTTTTTTCTTTATTATATGAAGCAGGTTGTAAGCCACTATTTCATTATGTATTATTTGGGGTAGGGTCTACGAGACTAATTTATTTATTTATTATTGGGGGCAGGATCTACGCCACTAATTTTTTATTTATTATTTGGAGTAGAGTGAATGCCAGTAATTTTTTACTTATTATTTGGGGCAGGGTTTACCACACTAATACTTTATTTATTATTTGGGGTAGGGTGTACGCCACTATTTTTTGTATATTATTTAGGGCATGGTGGATGCCACTAATTTTTTATTTATTATGTGGAGCAGGTTGTACGCCAGTACTCTGTATTTTTTATGTTGAGCAGGGTGTACACACTAATTCTTTATTTATTATATGTAGCAAGGTGTACACCACTATTTCCTTAATTTATTATTTGGGGCAGAGTGTACTCTGCACCCGAGGGGGGCAGAGGGGCCGAATGTGCTGATCTTGGCTTGGTAGCTTACCGAAACAGCAGACCCATCCGTCCCCGCAGCCCCCGCGGATGGAGAGGAGCCCCGAGTCTTTTTCGCTGTTTTTTTCTTTTTAGGAGAGGAGGGTGGGGAATGAACCCGCTTCTCCCCTCCACCGGCAGGAGCCCCCAGGCCAGATGGACCGGCCTCAGCTAAGTCCTTCTGAGAAATGGAGAAGGTCCTGGCAGTCGTAGGGGCACCGGTCGGAGGAGATCCCTCCCCTCCTTGTACTGCCTTGGAAACCCAGGCCGTTTGAGGAGGACCTTGCATAGGGCGGATTCGGGTTCGGTGCTTGGCACCGATCCTGGATTCCTCCCCCATGGAGAGCCCTACCATCTGAGACTGCGTTGCCTCAAGAACCATATCTATATCAGGAGGGGCCTCCAGTTGGCCATCCCCCTCTCCCCCCCAGGACATCACAGTTACGTCCAGGGAGGCACAGGCCTTGACCCCGGCAAGGTTCAATATTCTTGCCAGAAAGTCTTTTGACGGAAGCCACCGAAGGGGCCTGGCTTCCTTCTGTCGCCTAAGGGGGCTTGCACTACTGAACAGCTTTAATGGGGAGCGGTCGGCTATGGGCTGCCTGCTGGCTTTCTTGGCAGTCTCCTAGAAAAGAAAAGGGGGGACTGCGGCTGGGAAAGGAGGAGTCCGCTAAACCCGTAGGTGAAGGAGAGGAGTAAGCCTCCTCTCCGGTTAGAGAAATTTGGAGGATCCCATGTGCAACCACAGGAGGGGGGGTACTCCATTTTTTTTTCTGTGGAGCTGGGCGAGGGCGGCTCCGTTGATAAAACAGGGCAAGTTGAGGGTTGATTTTTTATTTGTACATGATTGGGCATGGTGACCCCATATTTTATACGGGAAGCAATCGCTCATCACCCCTCGCAGTAGCCCGCTCTGCAAGGGATGTGTACAGGCCTGGCAGAGCAAGGTGTCGCTATTTAAGGCCACCCCTCCCGCCTGGTGACCTGGCAGCCCTTCAGCATGGCGGCTCCACCTTGGGCATGGCGTAAAATTGATAGAGTGTGAAGAAAGAAGGAAAAGGGATGTGAAGAAGGTATGGGTGGGCATGAAGCAGGTTGTTAAAAACCCACCATCCCAAACCGGAGCTCAGGGGTTAGGGAACATTGTCCCCTCCTCCCTCAGCCCCGATCCGATGTGGTTGGCTGAGCAGAAGGTCAGCATCTACCCTGGGAAATTAGAGGCTGACCAGAGAAAATTGTTGGATAGGTTGTATGAAAAGCGAGGAAACCGGGGAGGAAACACAAGTTTCTGAAGGAAGAAGAGGCTAAGCTGGGGTCGGACGGGAAGCTGAGTTCTGTCAGTATGGCGGCCAGGATTGCAAATCGCCCGCCCCTTACGGGGCAGAGGGGCGGATGTGCGGATCTTGGCTTGGTCGCGGATGGTGAGGAGCCCCGAGACTTTTAAGGCTTTTTTTGTTGTTTATTTTCTTTTTAGGAGAGGAGGGTGGGGAATGAACCCGCTTCTCCCCTCTGCCGACAGGAGCGCCCATGCCAGATGGACCGAGCTCGTCCAGGTCCTTCTCTGATATGGAGAAGGTCCTGGCAGTCTCAGGGGCACTGGTCGGAGGAAATCCCTCCCCTTCTTTTACTACCTTGGAAACCCAGGCCGTTTGAGGAGGACCTTACATAGGGGCGGATTAGGGTTCGGTGCTTGGCGCTGAGACCGGGTTCGCTCCCATGGAACCATGGAAGGCCTTACCGTCTAAGGGTGGGTTGCCTCAAGGACCATGTCTATCTCAGGGGCAGCCTCCAGGTGGCCATCCCCCTCCCAGGACATCGCGGGTCCCGTTAGCAGCGTCATTATTCATGTATGGGAAGGCACAGGCCTTGACCCCGGCAAGGTTCAATATTCTTGCCAGCAAGTCTTTTGACGGAAGCGACCGAAGGGGCCTAGCTTCCCTCTACCCCCTAAGGGGGTTTGCCCAACCGAGCTGCTTCAATGGGCTGCCTGATGGCTTTCTTGGTAGTCCCCTTGGAAAATGAAGGGGGACTCTAGACAAGAGGGTCAGGGGGAGTCCGCTAAACCCGTAGGTGAAGGAGAGGAGTAAGCCTCCTCTCCGGTTAGAGAAATTTGGAGGGTCCCCTGCACAAGCACAGGGATGGGGGGCGAACCTCCATTTTCTCTGTCGAGCTTTTTGAAGGCGGCTCTGTTGATTCTGCGGGAGAAAGTTTTTTTATATTTGCATCATTGGGCATAGTGACCCTAAAGTTTTCACGGGATGCACACGCTCATCACCCCTCGCAGTAGCCCGCCCGGCAAAGGGTGCATTTATGTTTTTTTATAGAGCCCATCTGGCAACTGCCCACTTGGGCTTAAGTCGCCGGAAACACGACAGCCTAGAAATAGGCTACTTTAAAATAAAAATATGAAACCATAATGATAAAAATTGAAAAAACTTAACAATTAAGAAGCAATCTGCGGCAGCGGGAAAAGGTCCCACTCAGCCCAGTGCAGGAGCGTGCTACCTACAAAGAAAACAATAACAAACAAAAACAAAACAAAAATATAGAAACTTCTTAAATAAAGGGGAGAAGCCCGGTCTCCCCCAAAGAGTCAACAAGTCAATGTGCACGAACTCGTCCCGAGTACAAGGGACAGGTGGTAACGACCCCGCCCAGCCCGGTAACGGGACAGGTATCGAGCGCGAAGATCACTCAGCCTGGGACATTCGATAAGAATGTGCCAAAAAGTCTGGGGGACGATGCGGTCGTCGCAATAGGGCGCTGGTGAGCGCTCCATCATATAGTGATGCGTCACACGAGTGTGCCCGATTCGGAGACGACAGAAAGCGACCTGAAGCCGTCTCGGCATTGGGGAATAGGTCCATGGGAACAGTCGTGGCGCAATGGCACGCAACTTTAAGTTAACCTTGACCGTCTCCCATATTCTTTGCCAAGCAGTCCGAAGAGCTGGCCGTATTCCTGCCATGTAGTCGGTGTGAGGAAGAGCGAAATGCTGGTCCGGTCGCGGAGTCCTCGCGGACTCTTTGGCGCCCTCATCGGCGCGCTCATTCCCCGCAATTCCTACATGTCCAGGAACCCAGCAGAAGATAATCTCGACATACGCCAGGCTCGCCAAAACCGTGGCGTCACGGATATCGCCAACCAGGGGACGCAAAGATTCCAATGCCCCGAGAGCACTCAGGGCGCTCTGTGAGTCGCTATAGATCACAATCCGGTCTCCGAACCGGGCACGTCGCGTAATCTCCCGTACCGATTGGTGTATTGCAAACAGGTCGGCCGTGAAGACAGACGCAGGGCCTGGCAGAGCCCCGCTGACTTCGAACTGAGGGGATACGGCGTGGAAGCCGACCCCCTCTTGGGACTTGGAGCCATCCGTATACACTGACACGGTTCCAGCGTGACACGAGGTGTGCTCCAAAAAGGTTAAACGCAATACTCCCGGCGCCTTACAAGCTTTCGGATGCAGTGACACCTGTTGGTGACTGAGGAAGGCGCCGGGCTCGCGCGTACAGGCGAGTGATGCACTGCATGCGGCGCAGAGCGAGTGGCATCTCCCCAGCATCGACCAACAGTCTCTCAATGGGGGAGTGCGGAAGACACCGGTCGCAATGCTAAGGCCGGTGTGGTGAATCGAATCCACTTTCCGCAATAAATGCTCAGATGCGGATGCATAAAACTGGCATCCGTAGTCAAGCTTCGAACGAACAAAGGATCGATAAAAAAGTAAGGCAGTAGCCCTATTAGCACCCCAAGCACTGAACGTCACGGAACGAAGAATATCCATGGCGCGGGTACAAGAGACACTAAGGCTGCGAATATGAGCCTCCCAGGTGAGGCGTCGGTCGAATACAAGACCAAGGAAACGGTGCGACTCTACCACATCCAGGCGCACCCCATTAAGAAACAAATCTGGGTCGGGATGAAGCTGTGGATGGCGGCAGAAGTTCACCACCTTAGTCTTGGCGAAGAAAACCGGACCCTGTGCGCTCCGGCATAGCGAGAGACGAGGTTCAATGCCTGTTGAAGTCGACGCTCCAGAGTTGGCATCTGGGCCGCGCCAAAAGAGATCGAAAGGTCGTCCACGTAGAGCGTCGCGAGAATATCGTTGATGCTCAGGGCAAAGAGTGTGACACTGAGGACACTTCCCTGCGGGACACCCTCTTCCTGCTTCTTTGGGCCGTAGAGGGCTCCCCCCACCCGTACGTGGAAACGACGATCTCGCAAAAATTCAGATATAAACATCGTGTGGAGAGTCTCCATGATACCGTATCGCCATGCGGTATCATAGGCCTTCTCCAGATCGAAAAACACCGTGGAGTAGTGATGTCTACGAAGGAAGGCCTCGCAGGCGGCATTTTCCAGTCGGAGCAGAGCATCCGACGTGGAGTGGAACTTGTGGAAGACAGATGGCCTCCGCTGTCCAGGAAATAGGCTAATCTAACATTTACTATTTTCTCTATCAACTTGCACACGCAAGAGGTTAGAGAGATTGGGCGGAAACCGGTCGGAGTAGAGGGATCTCTCCCCGGCTGACGAAAGGCGAGCACAGTAGCGATTCGCCAGGGGTCTGGGAGAAGACCTTTCACCCAGATCCTGTTAAACAAATCTGAAAGAAAGGCCATGCCTCGCCCACCCAGGTGTCGAAGCATGGCGTACGGGACATCGTCCGGACCATGGGCGGTGTCCGCGAACGAAGTGAGAGCGGAACGAAACTCAATCACAGTAAACTTGTCGTTGAAGGGTTCTCCGCCTCTGGTGGTAAAGTCCAGCCGGCGGCCTTCCGCGAAATCACGACGTGCATTGAATGCTGGCGGAGCATCATCACGGCTACAGAATGCGGAAAAAGCGGTCGCTAAGGATTCCACCACGGACGCGGGGTCCGAGATTGCGGTCCCATTCTCCTGGAGAACGGGAGGGGGGTCTTGCGAGAACTTGCCTCGAATCCTTTTGACTCGCTTCCACACCTCAGCTAAAGGGGTCTTCCCGTTAAGTGAAGACACGTATGCCTGCCAAAAAGAGCGGCGGGCGTGCTTCGAAATATACCGGAACCTAACCCTAGCCCGACGAAATTCAGCGCCAGTAAAATCGTTCGGGCGGCGCTTATAGCGCATGTAGGCATAACGCTTCTGTTTGAGGGCCGTCTCACACTCGGCCGACCACCATGGCAGTGGTGGTTGTGCAAAACGGCCAGACGTCTTAGGAATAGTAGTCAGGCACACGGCGATGAGGTTGCCGAAGAACTCAACAGCCTCATCTACCGACTTAAACTCCTCGACTGAGATAGAGAATTCAGTCATTTCCTGAAATGCAGGCCACCGCGCCCGCGCCTAGCACCACCGAGGTGGTCTCTCAGGCGGCAATTGCCCTGAAAATGATATTTGAATGGGAAAGTGATCACTACCATGGAGGTCATCGACCCCCCCCCACCCCAATCAAAATCAGACTGTGCACCTGAAGAGCACAAAGATAGGTCAAGGCAAGAAATTAAGGCGGTTCTCGGGCAGTGATGCTTAAACTCATCCACGTTTAGGACACCCATGTCAAGCTCTTCGATCAGATCGGCAAGGACTTGTCCCCTTGGATTTATGGAGTAATCTCCCCAGAGAGGATGCCTGCCGTTCAGATCTCCAAGCAAGAGATAGGGCCTCGGCAACCGTGCCACGACACGGCGGAAGTCCCCCGCTTCGAAGTCAGCTGACGGTGGAATGTACGCAGAAATGATAGTATACCTCCTATCCAGGTGCAGCTGCACAACCACTGCCTGAAAGGAGGTATCTAAAGAGAAAGGAAGTACGGAGACATCACGCTGGGTGTAAACCGCGCATCCCCGTAGCTCGGCCATCTCACGGTGGTAGGGTCGCAAGACCCTTATACCCCGGGAGGGCCGGCAGGGGGCACGCGCCAAGCATTGTCTCCTGCAAAAAGATAGCTAACGGGAAACGGGACGAGACGAGCCTCCGCAGCTCCTCCCAGTTGGCCCGGAGTCCATGGCAATTCCATTGAAGGAATATGCCCTCCAGGCCTAGCTCGGAGGAGACGCAGGGGCCTTCCTCGAACTGAAGACCCTCACGGGAATGGCCGTACGCTTCCCAGGGGCAGAACCCCGGGCGCTGTTGGCCGGACAAAGCGCTGAAGGCGCTGTCGCCTTCGAGGACTTATTGGGGGAGGTTGGGCCCGCCATGTGAGTCTTTTCCTCCCTCGGCCTCGAAACCTTAGGCAGGCGTTGCGGCTTCGGAGGCGGGGGGGGCCCTCATTTCGAGGAACCACCGTCTCCGAGCCACTCGCTCCACCTTGGGGCGTGGGCGAAGGAGCCGAAGCTTCTTTGTTGCTGTCCTCCTTTCGGGGGGCGTTTTAGGAACCCCGAAACATGGCCTAGCGACCAACTTCAGGGGTGCTGCCTCCCTTGAGTCTAACGACTCGGTGGAGGCGCGTGACCGTTTCGCCTTACGGGTAACGGTCACGCTGGAGGAAGAGGGGGAAGACCTGGTTTTACCGGGGCTGGGTATGAACCCTTTTTGCTTCTAGCTTTACCAGGGAAGCGCTAGTTCGAGTAGAGCCCGCAGAAGGGCTCCGAATGGGCGTGGAAACAACCGTGCTTGTTTGCCTGGATATGCCAGGAGCAGAGGGTGCCTTTCTAACTATTCAGGCATATGACGTCCCAGGCAGAGCCGGGCGCGCCAGGACCAAGTCCTTAGCCTCGCGGAATGAGAGTCGATCCTGGGCCTGAACGGCCAGGATTTCTTTCTCAAGGAGATATGCACCACATAGCTTCGAAGAAGCAGGGTGCGGCTCTCCGCAATTGACACACTTGGCCACACACGATTTGGACTTATCGTGTGCGACCTTGGAGCAATTTACACAGACTTCGGGTGACCCCGACTTTGCACGTCTACATGAGTGATTCGTATGGCCGAAGCGGTGACAGTAATAGCACCGCCGCGGCAGGGGCACAAATGCCTTCACGCGGTAGCGGTACCAACCGGCACGCACCGACTCATGGAGCTTGTCACAGTCGAACGTGACGAAGAGTGTAGGGATGGGTCTCGAGGTCTCTCCCTGTTTTCTCATCACACGTTCGACCTTGACCGCTCCATGGTCGGCCAGGTCTAGGGTGATGTCCTTAATGGAGTAGTCAACGAGTTCCCTCGCATAAACTACTCCTTTCACAAAGTTCATGGTAGAGTGCGGCGTCACACTCACCGGAGTGCCATCAAGTGTCCGAAGAGCACTTATCTTGGCCGCCTCGGCGGGATTCGCTGCATTCCCCAGAAGGCTCCCGTCCAAGAAACGGGTCACCTTCGGCTCTCTACCAATTGCACTAGCTAATCCTTTTCTTTGATGGATCATGTTTACCTGGGCCAACATGGTGCCATCAGTGGAGCAAATAACGAGGAAACGTTTGAAGCCAGCGGGCTCGAAACGCCAGGTAACCTCTGAATCAAGGGCCCCGATGTCATTGAGGCCCCGCCCTATGCATTTTTGGTCTTAGTCAGGGACTCTGCAACCGGGGGGGCAGAGCGGCCGGATGTGCCGATCTTGGCTTGGTTGCTTTCCAGAGTAGCAGCAGACCCATCCGTCCCCGCAGCCCCTGCGGATGGAGAGGGGCCTCGAGTCTTCTTTGTCTTTTTGGTCTTGGTCTTTTTCTTTTTTGGAGAGGAGGGCGGGGAATGAACCCGCTTCTCCTCCCGCGGGTAGAAGCCCCCAGGCCAGATAAGCCGGCCTCAGCCAGGTCATTCTCCGAAATGGAGAAGGTCCTGGTAGTCGTTGGGGAACCAGTCGGAGAAGATCCCTCTTCTCCTTGTACTGCTTCAGAAACCATAGCCTTTTGAGGAGAACCTTGCTTAGGGGCGGATTCGGGTTCGGTGTTTGGCGCCGAGCCCGGATTCACCCCCATGGAAGGCCCTACCGTCTGAGGCTGGGTTTCCTCAAGGACCATGGCTATCTCAGGGGGCGGCCTCCAGTTGGCTATTCCCCCCCCAAGACACCGCAGGTCTTGTTGGCAGTATCGTCACTAGTCTTGTGTGGGAAGGCATGCGCCTTGACCCCGCCAAGGTTCAATATTCTTGCCAGCAGGTCTTTTGAGGGAAGCGACCGAAGGGGCCTGGCTTCCCTCTCCCCCCTAAGGGGGTTTGCCCTACCGAGCCGCTTCGATGTGGAGCGGCTGGCTAAGGGCTGCCTGCTGGTATCTTGGCAGCCCCCTTGGAAAGAACAGAGGGGATTGCCGCTGGTAAAAGGGAGGTGCCCGAAAGCACCTCCAGAGAAGGGGGTGAGGGGGAGTCCTCTTCACCCGTAGGCGTAGGTGAGGAGTTCCGCCCTTCTCCGGTTGAAGAGATATGGAGGGTCCCCTGCGCAAGCACAGGAGGGGGGACCTCCATTTTTTTTGCTGGAGCTGCCCGAGGGGGAAGTTGGGGGTTGTTTTTTTTTGTTTTTTTCATCATTGGGCATGGCGACCCTTTTTGTGCTACGGGACGCAATAGCTCATCACCTTTTGCAGTTGCCCGCATTGCAAGAGGTGCTTACAGGCCCGGCAGAGCCAGGCACCGCCATTTCGGACCACCCCTCCCGCCTGGTGGCCTGGCAGTCCATCGGCATGGCGGCTCCACCTTGAACACGGCGTAAAATCAAGGATAGACGGTAAAGTGAGGAAAAGGGATGTGAGGAAGGTATGGGTGGTGATGAATCAGGTTTAAAAACCAGCCACCCCAGACCGGAGCTCAGGGGTTAGGGAACATTGTCCCCCACCCCCTCAGCCCCGATGCGGGACGGTTGGCTGAGAGGAAGGTCAGCATCTCCCCTTTAAATTAGAGGCCGACCAGATAAAGTTGTGGGAGAGGTTGTATGAAAAGCGAGGAAACAAGTGTTTTGAAGGAAGGAGAAGAGTCTAAGCTGGGGTCGGACGGGGTGCTGAGTCCCATCAGCACGGCGGCCAGGATGGCAAATCGCCGCGCCCCTTACGGGGTGCACTCAATCACAATTGAGAAAGTAAAAAGGGGGAAAGAGATAGAATGGAACATGAGGAGACCATGAATAACATAAAAAATAACGGGCAAGGAGGGAGGAGAGGTATTCGCCTTCCGCTCTAATGATCGGGGTGAGAACCCTCTTCAACGACAAGGGAGGAGCACTCTCGCGGCGAGCCTCTGGAAACACCGTGAGCGTGGAGGAGGTACACCACTAAAATCTAAAAAGATTATGGTGCTACAAGACATAAAAGGGTACGAGGCCCTAAAGTACAAAAACTGGTAAGGTTAAAATTTAAGCGATTAAATGATTAAAAAAGCGGCACGGGAGCAATAAACAAATGACATGCCCCGGCACAGCCTAAATAAAATCGAAAACGAAGCGGCGATTGACGCGATTTAACCAGCATTGCAATTACTGACGTTACTCATCGCAATAAGCACTGCAAACGTTTCACGTTCTTCCCACATTTGAAATTAGACCATTCTTATGTCTATCCTATGAATTCATTTGCAAAATTGGGGTATAAAGTCAATTCCCACTCTTGGACTAACTTTTCCCTCGGTCCCCACCAGTGAATTATGACTATCTGTAATTAGCTTCATTTCCATATTGAAATTTACACTTATATCAACCGGATATAGTTGCTAGTCACTTCCTTTCAGTACACAGTGGATTCCTTGCAACTAAACATTGAATTCACTTTCTGGCACACTTGATATAATGTTGCAAAACACCCCAAATGTATATTCGTGTGGTTAGGGAGTAAAGGACCGAAGGAAAATAATTTATTTCTTTATATTTTATTGTGTTCGATGGAATCATTTGAAAACGATCATGGCGTCGAAAATTTGAAAATAAATGTACAATTTCAACACTATTAACGTTTCTCTTGGATTTTATATTTGTATAGTAACCCCGAATGGCAATGAAATATTAATGGTCACAGTCATCTTTTAAAGTGAACGAATGAATATTATATGTATTGAATTACAAAACCATCAGAATGACGATTATCAAAGCGTACATGGACACTATCTTCCAATATATAAGGTGATATAAAAGTCTTTCTGCAGTAAGAAAAGTCCCTTGACAAAGAAAATAAGTAAAAAGGTCTGCTGACCAAAAAGTTGCGTGCTCTTACTTATTCTGATTTATGAGGTTATGACCTCCAAAACTTTCAATAATTCAAAGACTAACCTTAGGACTAACATTCGAGAAAATGTAAAACAACATAAGGGTTTCAAATTTCGTTAAAATCGGCCTAATAGTTATGTTATTGCCAAAACAAATTAATTCATGGGCTAACCTTGGGAGGAACATGCAAGTTATACCATTCGAAAGAGAATGTAAAACAACATAAGGGTCTCAAATTTCGTTAGAATCGGCCGATTAGTTACAATGTTATTACAAAAACAAAGCAAAACGGGGACTGACCGACCGACATAGATAGGCGAGATGTAGAGTCGCCCGCGACTAGACTCGCACGCGACTACAAACAAGTAGAAATGAAGAAGAAAAATCGTTATTATATCTTTTTGTCAATAAATTGAAAATGATCAACCTTTGAGTACGAACACAAGGGTGACATTTTCAACACTAATTGCATAACGTATTAAATTTTCTTACTGCGGAGAGACTTTTTGATCACCCTGCATCAAAAAACAGGCAAAGCGAAAGCGCGAATAGAGAATAAAGTCAATCACAAAATAACCTTATATTTGCACATGAAAAATCACAGTTATCTTAGACAATCTAGCTTTAGGTAAATATTTGGTAGCAAGGCGATTAAGAAAACGAGGAAATATTCATGATTTTGATTGTTCGTGACATTTTAATTGGATTGGTCTAATCGAAGTTCATTTTCCTTCGCTTCTGAGAATCAAAATAGGCTTAAGTACTTTCCTATTTCCCTTAACAATTAAACCTTCTTATATGAGATTTCTGTCTACTCCAGTGTAATTATACACTACACGTCACTATACGTGTGGTGGACGGATATCGAGGTAACTATTACATTAACTCGTAATTATGAACTAATGAATTGTAGAAAACAAAACGCGATTTTATTTGATTAACAAAATGAAAGATGTTTATCAATTTAATGCCTAGTATATATGAATGCATGGTGTAAAAGGAGTTTTTGATGAGCTGTTGTGAATTGTGATAATATCCATCCCCCCCTCCCCCGTTTGATTTAACAAATTATTTCATTTACATACATATAATTTATTATATAATATCACAGATTTACTTCTCAATGTTTTTTGTATTCACATTTTCTATTCTAAAGAAAATAGCAATTTCTTTTCAACTGAAATATTACAACTTTGAGGCTAGAAGGGTGAAAAAATACCCATGTAAAGAGACTACAGTGAAATCGGTTAATATTAACATTGCTAGCAGTTGTTGACAGGGGTCAGATCTATAAAGATAAAAGTCCCTTGATTTCTCAGTTACAGTTCATAGAGATGTTCACATTTAGATATTTTTTTTTGTACCGAGACTATCAAATTAGCACTGTGCTGCACGAAGTTTCGAATGACAATTTTTTGCTGAAATTGTGTTATTGCTAGCCTATTTATAACAGATTATGGAAGATAATTTTTAAGATGAATATAGATGTGCAGCATACAAAACAAGATAACTTACAAGCATTATTTCAGTTTACTCAATTCTAATGCTCTCTTCATCTGAAAAATAAATTTAAGGTATAAATGTGATTTTCGTTGAGATAGGCTTTGTTACATGTGAGAAACACTACACAAATTCTAACATATTGTTATTCTGTGTATGTTCAGACTGCAGGTGAAAAAATGTTTAAGCACAGGGTTGTGAAATAGTACAAGCAGTCCACAATAAGGCATAGCGGTTATGCGCAAAGGATCATTTTGAATTAATGATCGTTAAATTCTAAATAATAGCGAATAAAATTTTATACCTTTTACATACGACCGTTGATATCTCCCAAATACTTATGATACATATATTAATACAAGTATATACAACACATCTTTTATATTAATTATATAGAGCTTCTCCTGTAAAGGGTTCTAATACACAGTACTTAATCCCTGTAATTATTTTAAGTTCTGGTTTAAGAGCATTTGCCCTAAGGTATTTCCTCTTAATTTTGGGGAATTTTAAGGATGCAAAAATATAGCTTCATAAGTGTTAGGCTGGGGGGGGGGGTGAAATAAGAAATATTGATATTCTTATATACATAAACCTGGTAATTTCCCCCCCCCCCTTTCAAAGTAATAAAACATTAAAAAGAGTTATGGAGAAATTTCAATTGAGGTATTTTTTAAAAGTTTTTACTTTAAACCGAGCCATAATCGTGTTTTCATGATATATATATATATATATATATATATATATATATATATATATATATATATATATATATATATATATATATATATATATATATATATATATATATATATATATATATATATCTCTCTCTTCTCCCTCTCCTATTGCCTTGCATCCTGCCTTGAAAACCACCTATTCTCTTAAGCTTTTCCTCAGTTGGCATACAGCTGATCTGTAAGGCCGGGGCCTTCAAGACCCTTCACAAATGCCTCTTATTAACGATAATAATAATCCCTGTTGGAAGGCGTTGATGGTACGGCATCATTAAAGTTTAGAATTATATTTGAAATATCATTTGTTTCACTCTCAATTCTTTTAATAATTATGTATAATTCGCTATTATATAACTTACATTCCAACACATTTTACATTTTTATAAAAATATCGTGACTTACCTTTGTTATTAAAGGCATTTGAGTTCTCTATAACTGACACAAAACGGTTATTTATTATAAACACTACGTTTTATTTTATTTACTTGTTGCTTTTATTTACAGAGGCCTCATTTTCATTTGAATTTGCCCCGTTGGAGGCTGGGCTTCTTCTTAAATGGGCTAAAAGGGCGAAGAGTTTAAAGGTTTTCTTTGGAGAGTTTTTGGTACTCGAAGACGAATCAGATTCGCTTCCATGAACGGCGCGTTGCCTGAAAACGCCAGAATTCTCGAGACGGTCCAGTTTTCGACGCATCTGTTCATCTAACAGCTGCTGCATATCGACCTACAGAGGTAAATTAATTGTCATAGATTATCTCCCACAATGCACCTTTTGATAACTCTTACCAGCAAAGGAGAAAATTAAGACAATCAAACCCACCAGGTAATCCAAAAGTGGTGATATTTTTTTTAAATGTATACAATAACAAATATTAGGAATAATGTGTTTATTTTTCAACTCATATGTGTTCCCATTTGGTTGTATGTACTTTTCGAGACAATGTTTCCACTGATGGAACCAAACTTCTCGATGCATGCCTACCATACACATCATCCTCCATTTGCTCTTTCGTCAGCCTTTTATTTTCCACATTTATTCACATAACTTTTATGCAATCTTCCAACCTTTCACACACCCTAACACTCAGTCTTGTATAACCTCTTCTCAAGTCTCTTTAGATCCATTCTTCCTATGTGCTCATATCGCCTCAGAATATTCTCTTACCCAGTAGTACCTAGCTATATACTCTCGGACATCAAGCACCCCTCTCAAGTTGTCCATTTGTACTGCTCTCACTCGAGATCTTTCCTTCTTCCACACGATAGTCTTACTCCCATATACTAACGATGGCAGCGAATCAATAATTTTCTGCGATTTAAACCCTGCCAAGAAGCTGCAACTCAATATGAAGGAAAGGCCTTGTCCAAGCTCTAATTTACGCATTACTTTCATGAAATTGTGCAAATGTAATAAATTTCCGCAAACGCTTTGGATTCTCTTCGTATTACTTCGCATGTCACCCACTTATGTATGCCCTTCTTCTGACGGAGATTTCCAGGTGTTTTTTTTTTTTTAATCCTAAAGCTAAACTGCGATAACTACAAGGATTTATGGTAAGGAAAGCACAGGTAGGGTTTATTGTTGGGTAGAATGAGTGCTTCTATTCCAGAGCCGACATTAAACGACAGACATCTGCTCCTCGACTTGTCTCCACCTTGATTCTGTCAAGAAGAGCCACTACAATTTGGCTTCTCTCACTACCAGGACCTAACGGATACCTCACACAAAATGGCAAATTAGACTCAAATTCCTGATTTCGCCTGGATAGACCAAACAAGGGTGAAAGAGTTCGGTACGGAAGATACGAGTAACGTCGTGTCTGGTTCAGAGACCGGATTGTGATCTATATCGACTCGCAAACCAGGTTTGTTGTCATTCTCCCAGATTAAACAGAGTAGGATATCAATATATGAAGCCTCTGGACAAAATATGACCAACTTCAAATAAAGAACTGATATATGGTTCGATGAAGGATGAGGTTCAAGTACTAGTGCCTAGCATTCGGAAGGATGCTAAAAAGATACCAGGATAATTATACCTTGACAGGTGACATCAAGAAAGGAGGTTGCAACTCCCCCCCCCTATATTTTCGGAAGTAAATTACACAGGGTAATAAAGAAGTATCGATCGCTAGAAATTCTTGTTGAGTAAAACGGGACTTTATAATGATTAGATTCCACAACCAGGCTTTTGAACCAGATACCTACAGTTGCCAAAATTGTCGCGTCATATTTTACGCTGAATTTCGTTCAGATTGACAATTTAATATATTATAATTTGACGATATATGGAGTGTTTGGGGTTTATTTAGTTAGAAATAAATTAGATAAGACATTTTTTACTAATAGAATAAATTAAATTTAGTGATTTCTTTTTGTATAATTACTGAATTGCAAGCAGTAAAGTCGAAACAATTTGAAACAGTTTTGTTTCAAAACAGGGGTGCCAAATTTCCCTAAATCTTTCCCTTTTTTTAGCTTAATTAACTACATATATTTATTTAATTTTTAATCATCGATTTCATAAAAATATTCGCAGTATGATTTGGCTAATTTTTATTTTAAGCCCTATAATTAATTTTCCAACCTGAGGCGTTATGAAAAATATCATTACTTTCACCTAGCACAGCAAAGCCTTGCGGCACTCATCCAAATCTATTCGAGGTTTTATAGAACATAAACTAATAATTGTATCATAGTTAACTTTCTTCCGAAAGATTTTTAAAAAATGTGATATGATTAATTTGGGCATCTATACATATAATTCTAATACTCAGGGTGGGCCTTTCAACTCTGCCCGTTTAATAGCCCTATAAGGTTTTGTTTTCTGACGAAATCGAATGCAATTTATGCACTAAACGTATACATTCGTAGTTTTTTACTTTATAAAGGTGAATACTTAATTAAAATCTTCACCTTGATTCTCAACATTTCCGATCAGAAACTAAGGAGCATTAAGCTAACACAAAAGCTCGGGTGAAGGAAAGGACGTAGACTATACGCAAAAGAGACAATTAGGCTTGGCCCAAACTACGAAATGGGCAATAATTGTAGTTTGTTTTATTTGATATTTCGTTTGGAATCATTTGCTTTGATAGAGTGTCAAAGGCTTTTTTCTTCGTCATTTCTTGAAATATTCCCATATAATCTTGTTTGATTTGGTTAAAAAAATAATAAAGGTTATTAAAACCGTCAGAGTTAAAAGGCTAATTAATACACAGCGCTCTAAATATTATGTTAACGAAATTTCAATTCCTTAATCCTGTTTTTCCATTCATATTTTTCTTATCAGCTTCTTTCTCAACCAGCAGTTACCTTTGCCCTGGCGTGGACATGCCATTTAAGGCACCCTTAATAAATTGGTCAATTTGAGTTAAAAATGGAGGTGAATGACGAGGTAGCATGCGAACCTACCTGCCATTGCTCTAGTTGCTGAGACAATTCCACTTTCTGCTGAATGGCCTCCATCAGCTGGGAGTTCACTTGCATTACATCGATGCGAGTCCTCGCCAACTCTATTTCGCACGCATTTTTGCGTGCGACGGCGTTGTCACGCATGTCCCAGGCCTTTTAAAAAGAACGTCTCATGAAATTAAAGAGTTGGAATTTGGGGGAAATCCCACTTGTGTGATTAACACACACACATACGCACACATGTACGCACACACGCACGCGTGCGCGCGCACAAGACCGAATGGTATTTAATAGGACTCATTAATATTATTATATTCTCATATTATAAATGAGGTATCATTAATATGAGTCATCAACATTATTTCCTTCCGAGTTATTATTAATGGGATATTATTAATAGGATTGTTATTATTTCCTCTTCTAAGATATTATTTATGGCTATATTTAATAGTAGGATATACTAAGATTGTCGAATAGACCTCCCATTATAACGCTCGCTAGCCTAGTGGATGTAGCGTTGGATTTCCAACGCTTAGGTGTCGGGTTCGAATCCTGGCGAGATGGACACAAGCGATTATAGCAATCGGTTGGGACAACCGTCAATGATGCGGTGGGGGGCTGATTTTTTGTTTTCCAGTGATCATTTGGCGCTGCCTACAGGGTCATAAGGCGCTGAAATAATCTTATACCCTAATGCTAGACTAGATTAAAAGCCAAATAAAAAAACAAAAACACAAAACCAAAGGCAAAAAACAAAGAAACACAAACAAAACAAAAAGCAAAAAAGGAAGAGGCCCGTCTCCCCCGGTGCGGAAGCATGCGACCAACCCCAAAGAGAATCAATTAAAATGGAGGAGGCCAGCATATTCCAAGAAGTCAAATAGTCCACAGGACCTGTGTACACGAATACCTCGCGAGTAAAAGAGACAGGCAGTAGCGACCCCGCTTGGTCCACTACCGGGACAGGTAACGTAAGCGAAGATCAACCAGGCAGGGACATTAAAAAAATATGTGCCGAACAGTCTGGGGGACAACGCAGATGTCGCAATAAAGTACGGGCGAGGATGCCATCAAATAGCGGTGCGTCTCACGAGTGTGCCCAATTCGAAGACGATAGGAAGCGACCTGAAGCCGTCGTGGCACTAGTGGGTATGTCCATGGGTACAGTCGTGGCATAATGGCAAGCGACTTTTAAGTTCCTCTAGGCAGTCTCTCATCTTCTTTGCCAGGCATCCCAGAGGCAACCTGATTCTTGCCATATAGTCGGTGTGAGGAGATGAAAAATATTGGTCTGTCACCCGGTCCTCGCGGTCGTTTTGGCGCCCTCATCAGTTCGCTCATCCCCCGCAATCCCCAACTGTCCAGGAACCCAACAGAAAATAATCTCGACATCTGCCAGGCTCGTGTCAAACGTGAGGTCATGGAAACACTCTCCCCCCCCAAAAAAAAAACAGGGGGTGCGAAGATTACAATGCCCCCAAGAACTCTCAGGGCGCTTTGAGTCGTAAAGATTACAATTCGGTCTCCGAACCGGGTACAAGGCGCCAGACGGAGAGCAGTGTGGTGGAACGAGTCCCTCTTTCCCATTGCACGCTCGGCTGTGGATGAGTAAAATTATCAGCACACTATGTGTTGAACGTCACGAAACGACGAGGATGTCCATGACGCGGGTACAAGAAACCCTAAGGCTGCGAATATTAGCCTCTCAGGTGAAGCGTCAGTCGAAAACAAGATCAATGAAAGGTAAGAATCCACCACTTCCAGGCGAACCCCGTTTAGGGATACTCTGAGTAAGGTTGGATCCGTGAATGCCTGCAGAAATGCGCCACCGAATTCTTGGAAAGAAAAATCGAAACCTCTGTGTTTCGGCAGAGCGAGAGATGCGGTTCAACGCCTGCTGGAGACAACGCCCCAGAGTTGGCATCTGGGCCACACCAAAAGAAATCGAAAGGCCGTACACGTAAAGCGGAGCGGGAACATCCTGCGGTAGCACTGAGGGATTAAAGTTGATGCTAAAGGCAAAGAGTGTGACAGTGAAACTTCCCTGCGGGACGCTCTCTTCTGCAACTAACTCAGATTAAACCTGTCGTTGAAGGGTTCTACGCCTCTAGAGGTAAAGTCCAGTCGGCGGCCTTCCGCGACATCACGACGCGCAGTAAATGCCGGTGGAGCAGCATCCCGGCTAGAGAATGCGATCGCAAAGGAGTCACCAGAGACGCGGGGTCCGAGATTGCGGTCCCATTCTCCTGGAGAACGGGAGAACTTGCCCTGAATCCTTTTGACTCGCTTCCACAACTTTGCTAAAGGAGTGTTCCCGTTACGTGAAGACACGTATGCCCGCCAAGAGCGGCGGGCGTGCTTCGAAATATACCGGAACCTAGCGAAATTCACGAAATTCACAGACAGTGAAATCTTTCGGGAGGCGCTTATAGAGCATGCAACCATCAACCTTCTGTTTAAGGGCCACCTCACACTCGGCTGACCACCACGGGAGTGGTTGGCGTGCAAAACGGCCAGACGTTCTAGGAATAGTAGTTAGGCCCACGGTGATGAGGTTGCCAGAGAAGAACTAAACAGCCTCATCTACCGACCTAAACTCCTTGACTAAGACAGAGAAACCAGTCATTTCCTGAAATGCGGACCATCACGCCCAAGCCAAGCACCACCGGGGCCGGCTCTCGGGTGGCAGAGGCCCAGAAAATGATATTTGAATAGGAAAGTGATCACTACCATGGGGATCATCGACCACCCCCCACCCAAAATCAGGCTGTGCATCCGGAGAGCACAAATATTAGATGGAGACAGCAAAATGAAGCAGTTCTAGGGCAGTGATCCCTGGGACTTACCCCTGGTATTAATCTAATAGTCTCCCCAGAGGGGGTGTCTACCGTTCAGATCTCCGAGCAAGAGAAAAGATCTCTGCAACCGTGCCACGACGCGGCGGAAGTACCGCGCGTCGAAGACAGCTGACGGTGGAATGTATGCGGAAATAAAGGAATACCTCCTATCCAGGTGCATCTGCACGGCAACTGCCTGAAATGAGGTGTAAATCGCGCCCTCCTCCAGACCGGATCTCATCCCGTAGAGGTGGTCTCAAAACCCTTATAGCTTGGGATGGTGGGCAGGGGGCATGCGCCCAGCATGGTCTCCTACAAAAATATAGCTAAGGGGAACGAGAGCAGACGAGCCTCCGCGGCTCCTCCCAGTTGGCCAGGAGTCTGCGGCAATTCCGTGGAAGGAATATGCCCTCCAGGCCTAGCTTGGAGGAGATGCGGGGGCCCTCTTTGAAGAGAAGACCCTCACGGGAATGGCTGTAAGCTTTCCGGAAGCAGAACTCAGTGCGCTGTTGGCCGGACAATGCGCTGTTACCTTCGAGGACTTATCGGGGGAGGTTGGGCTCGCCATGCGAGTCTTTTCCTTCCACCGCCTCGAAAGATTAGGCGAGCGGGGTGGCTTCGGGAGCAGGGTGGCTTCGGAAGAGGGGGCCCCTCTTTTAGAGGATCCACTATCTCCAAGTAACCCAGTCTCCCACTGAGTGTGGGCGAAGGAGCCGAAGCCGCTTTAGTGCTGTCCTCCTTTTGGGGGCCAGCTTTAGGAACACCGGGAGATGGCCTCACGACCCTCTTCACGAGTGTTGCCTCCTGTGAGTCTAATGACTCTGTGCAGATGCAAGGCCGTTTCGCGTAATGTTCCGCCTTACGCGAAGTGGTTACGATGGGGAGTCCTTGTTTTAGCCGGGGCTGGGTGTGAACCCTCTGTGCTGCCAGCTCTTCCAGGGGAGCGCCCGGGGTGGGTAAAACCTGGAGAATGGGTTCCGAATGGGCGCGAAAACGACCGTGCTCGTAGGCCTGGAGGGGCCAGGCGCAGAGGGCGTCTTTCTCAACATTGAGGCATAGGAGGTCCCAGGTAGCGCCGGGCGCTCTAGGACTAAGTCCATAGTCTCGCAAAATGAGTAACGATCCTGGGCCTGAACGGCCAGGATTTCCTTCTCAAGGAAATACACACCACATTGCTTCGAAGAAGCGGGGTGCGGCTCTCCGCAATTGACACACTTGGCCAAACACGATTTGGACTTATCATGTGAGACCTTGGAGCAACTTACACAGACATCGGGGAATCCCGACTTTGCAATTCAACAGGAGCGATTAGTATGGCCGAAGCGGTGCCAGTTGTAATACCTCCCCGGCAATGTCACGAATGCCTTCACGTGGTGGCGATACCAAACAGCACGCACCGACTCAGGGAGCTTGTCACAGTCAAACGTGACAAAAAGTGTAGGGGTGGGTCTCGAGGCCCCCGTCTGTTTTCTCATCACACGTTTGACCTTGACAGCCCCATGGTCGGCCAGCTATAAGGGAATGTCATCCTTTGAGTAGTCTACGAGTTCCATCGTATAAACTATTCCTTCCACTAATTTCATGGTAGAGTGCGGCGTCACACTCACAGGCGTGCTATCAAGTGTTCGAAGGGCACTAATCATGGCCACCTCGAAGGGATTCGACGCATTCGCCAAAAGGTTCTTGTCCGAGAAACGGGTCTACCAATCACACTAGCTAGAGCTCTCCTCTGATGTATCAAGTTGCCCTTAGCCAACATGCTGCCATTAGTAGAGCGCCTAACAAGGAAGCGTTCGAAGCCATCGGGCTCGAAATCTCCAGGAAGCTTCTGAATGATTGGCCCCGACGTAATCGAGGCTCCGCTTTGCGCAGTTCTTGTCTTCGTCTGGGACTCTTCACCCGGGGGAGCAATGGTGCCGAAAGTACCCATCTTGGCTTGGTGTCTTACCGAAATGGCAGCAGACCCGTCCGTCCCCGCCTCTCCCACGGAGGAGGAGGAACCAGTCTTTTTCTTGTTCTTTTTCTTTTCTGGAGAGGAGGGCGGGGAATGAACCCACTTCTCTCATACGCCGGCAGGAGCCCACAGGCCAGATGGGCCCGCCTCGGCAAGATCCTTCTCTGAAATGGAGAAGGTCTTGCATATCATATGAACAACAGCCGGGGGAGGAGATCTTTGCTCTCTCTGTGAGGCTTCGGGGACCCGATACGTCTGAGTAGGAGCTTGCATAGGGGCGGACACAGGTTTTGTGCTTGGCATCGAGCCCGGGTTCGACCCCATGGAGGATCCTACCGTCTGAGGCGGAGTCACCTCAGGAACCATGTCCATCTTGTAGTAGAGATTGTATGCAAAGTGGGGAAGTAAGGTAAGAGAACAGGGTGTTAGAAAGAAGGAGAAGAGGCTAAGCTGGGGCCAGACGGGGCGCTGAGTCCCGTTAGCACGGCGGCCATGAAGGCAAATCGCCGCGCCCCTTACGGGGCCCAGTTGGCCCAGAATAGGCGGAAATTCTATTGAAAGAATATGCACCCCAAGACCCTAGTTTTCAAGAGATGCGGGACGCCTCTCTGAGGATAAGACCCTAAGACCCTAGTTCTCCAAAATGAACATCTTTCTCAACAAAAGGGTATCAGGCGGGGAAGGAGGTCCCTCCTCTGATAGGCCTGTACCCCCTCATGACGACCTTGCACAGAGGTGGACTCAGGTTCGCCCCCACGGAAGACTCTACCATCTGGAGTAGTGGCACCTCAGGATAGATAAACACAGTCTTCGCTAGACGATTGTTGTAAAGGCCCCTGGGAGAGTACGGGGGAGGGGCTCCATCGCACATGTGGATTTGCATAAGGGCAACTCCGAAGATGGTAAAGGGGAAGCGCCTTTGCCGCAGACAAATATTTCTAAAAGTTCCAAAGCCTAGACAGAGGGTTGAGGGGATAGTCGTAGAGAAAAAGGGGAATGCTGAGAGGGGGCGAGGGAAGAGCGCACCAACAACTTTCCTCGGCCCCATCCTAGAGTTCAAGTCAGCCCAGTTACAGGGGCCCCCTCTAATGTGCACTGAACCGGTAGGACGAGGTCATCCGGGTACCAAGTGTTTACACAGGGTACCTCTCTGTCTCTCTGTGAGGACTAAGACATGTAGGGCACCAGAGTCCGGTCCTCGATAGGGAGGGGGGGGAGAAAAATCGAAGTAGTGGTGTGTTTTTTTGACACACCCAGTGGTGTGATCGTAGAACCCTTCATGCCCCAAGTGAGGGGTGTGGGTGTTCACCAGTTCCGCGTCAGGGATAGGGAGATAAGAATACCCTACATAAGGGATGTGAGTACCCCATCGGCAGGGCTCCCGAACAGAGGAGTGTGTATGGTGTACTGTGAAGAAGGTAAGGGAAATGATAGTGGTGTTGTGATTGGCTATATGCGTGCTGACGTATGTAGGAGCGGCCTACCCATGCGGGAGATATGTTCGGTACGTTTTCCCAATCGCGGGCAGTCCTTACACTCTGAAGTCTTATGTCCACTCTCACCGGGATTGAACCCGACACCTCAACGTCAGAAATCCAACACCGTATTCTTTATACGAGAAATATGCTCCTGATGATACTATTAATAATAATAACTTATATACCCATCTCAACATGACATCTTGGGGAAAGGGGGGGGGGACTCGGCATCGGCTATACCATGCCCCTTCAAGACACCCAAGTGACCCCATAAAGGATGGAACTTCCGCATAATCAATAGAAAGATTCGGGATTTGGACCTAGTTTGTTAAGTACCAAATTCTTTGGAGTCGGTCCTTTAGGAGGACCGTGAACAAGAAAGTGGCGTCGGTGTTCATTTCGTTCCGATATGGAATTCGGTCTTTGTGTCCCACTTCTACCATCCATGAAATATAATGGCCAACCATCTTTTTAAGGTCCACTCCTCGCGCCATGGCTCAATGCCCCGGCTTAACCGGCGCGCCAAGGACTTGTAGTCCAGAAGATACCCAACATACACTAGAGAAAAAGTGGTATGAATGTTGTGGCTGTAGCGACGGAGATGCCGCCATCTTTCTCACCTTCTTAATCAGTTCATCTTTGGCTAAATGAGTATTGCTGAGATCATGTCGGAGGTTATTCCGCTCTTCTTCAATCGCCTTCATTTGGGCCTCCTTCAGGAGGATATCTTGTTGCAGATAATCCGCCTCGTCCGTCTGCAACATGTCGGAAACGACTTCAGGATTCGGCTCAAATTTAAATAGAGACTTAATAATTAAATTAAACAAAAACTTGTTAGTGGAACGAAGCCTATTTCCCTTCGGAGCCTAAGAATTCTCCCGTATTTTTTTAAGCGTAAAGAAGAGCCAAATTGAGACGATTTAGCGCCTCGTATAAACAGTGACGGCAAGGAAATATGGCAATCTGCGACTCGTCATATGCAATGAAGCATAACTTCCAGCGGACGGAGATTGTCACGTAATAGACTGAGATACATAAATAAATCGAAGTCACATGTAGGGCAGAAGAATGGATGGTGTGTGGAAAAGATAGGGTGTAACGAAGATTCTAATATGTACGAAAAATATAGTGTGTTAAAGAATATACTATGCGCGGGAGAATGTAGGCGTGATAAACAATGTAGTGTGTGTGCAGAAGGAATAAGAGGGAGGAGGAAGAATGAAAGGGAGCATGGAAAATGAAATAAAAACATAAGAAAAAGATAAAAAACAAAATAAAAAACAAAGGCAAAGGACAAATAACAAAGAAACAATAAAAGCATAAAGAAGGAAACACGCTCTGGCATCGAGGGAAGAACCCCTCCCCCGGCATAGGAACATGCGGCCTACAACAAATAAGTCAAATAAAATGGAGGAAACGAGTCTTGGCCCCAAAGTCAGTTAGTCCACAGTCTGTGTACACACACAGGTCCTGAGTAGCAAGGACAATCGGTAGCAACTCCGCTCGACAGGTAACGTGTGCGAAGATCAACCAGCCTGGGACATTCAACCAGAATGTTGCCGAACAGTCTGGGTGGAAACGCGGTGGTCGTAATAAGGTACAGGTGAGCGCTCCATCAAATGACGGAGTGTCCCGCAAGCGTCCCCAATTCAAAGACGACAGAAGGCAACCTGAAGCTGTCGGGGCATTGGGGGTAAGTCCATGGAAACAGTCGCGGTGCAATGGCACACAACTTTAAGTTCCCTTCGACTGTCTCCCATCTTGTGTGCCAAGCAGCCCGGAGGGCTGCCCTGATTCCTAGGTAGTCGGAGTGAGGAAGAGCCAAAGAGTCCTCCAGGACTCTTGGGCTTCCTCATTCCCGGCAATTTCGGACATGTCCAGGAACCCAGGGGAAGATAATCTCGGCATTCACCCGGCTCGCGGCCACCGTGGCGTTAGGGATACCGCTAACCAGGGGTAGGGGGGAGATTCCAATGCCCCGAGAACACTCAGGGCGCTCTAGGAGTACCTAAAAATCACAATCCGATCTCCGAACCGGGCACGTCGCGTTATCTCCCGTACCGAGCGGTGTATTGCAACCAGTTCAGCCGTAAAGACAGACGCAGCGCCTGGCAGAGCCACGCTGACTTCAAACAGAGGGAATACGGTGTGGAAACCGACCCCCTCTTGGGAGTTGGAGCCATCCATATACACTGGCATGGTTCCAACGTGACAAGAAGTGTGCTCCAAAAAAAGCCGAACGCAATATTCCTGTCGCGTTAGAAGCATTGGGAGCAGAGGTGTAACGACAAATAGTCAAAGGTGGTACCACCCAGGGTGGTGTCCTTGGAGGAATGAGGTGCGCCACAGGTACGAGAGCTACACTGAGCTCTCGGACGAGTTTACTATACCAAAACAGACAGGCTTAGGGTATGACTAGCGTCTTTCAGCGGCATAGGCACCGTCGAGATCGGCTGCGGATGCAGTGAGAGCTGTTGGCAACTGAGGAAGGCTCTCAGTGGGGGACATGCTGAAGGCACTGAGTGCCAGGCAGAAGCCGGTGGGGGAGATAAAGTCCACTTTCCACAACAGACGCTCAGCTGCTGATGCATAAAACTCGCATCCGCTTTCAAGTTTCGAACAAACAAAGGATCGATAGAAAAGTAAGGCAGTAGCCCTATCAGCATCCGAGGTGCTAAACGTCACGGAACAAAGATTATATGGCGCGGGTACAGGAGACCCTAAGTCTGCGAATATGAGCCTTCCAGGTTGAGGGTCGGTCAAATACAAGACTAAGGAAACGGTGCGAGTCCACCACTTCCGGGCAAACCTTGTTTAGAAGAGACCGGGTTAAGATGGAGCGGTAGATGGCGGCAGAAGTGCAGCACCTTAGTCTTGGGCAAAGAAACCTGAAGCCTGCGTGCTTCGGCATAGCGAGAGTCGCGGTTCAATGCCTGTTGGAGTCGACGCTCCAGAGTTGGCATCTGGGCAGCACCAAAAGAGATTGAAAGGTCTTCTACGTAGTGCGTAGGGGGCCCATCTTCCGGCAACCGAGGTGATACCGTCGATGCTCAGATGGCATTGAGGATAGTTCTCTGTGGGACACCCTTTCCTGCTCCATTGGGCCTGAGAAGGCTTCCCCCTCCCGTATTTGGAATTGACGATCTCGCAAAAAATTCAGAAATAAAGATTGGAAGGTGTCCCATCGGCCCCATTGTGTGAAGAGTCTCCATGCTACTATATCGCCATGTGGTATTATAGGCCTTTTCCAGATCGGAAAAAAACATGGCGTAGTGTTGTCAATGAAGAAAGGCATCGCAGACACCCTTTTCCAGTCGGAACAAAGGATCCGAGGTGGATTGGAACTCGCGGAAGACGTACTGTGCGAAAGACAGGTGGAATCAATTGTTCAGGAAAAAGAGCTCGTCTAACGTTTACAAATTTCTCCATCAACTTGCACACGCAGGAGGCTAGATAGATTGGGCGGAAACAGCCGGGGTAGAGTGATCTCTCCCCGGTTTGAAAAATGCGAACGCATTAGCGATTGGCCAGAAGTCTGGGAGGATACCCTCTATCCATATCCAGCCGAACAAATCTAACAGAAAGGCGATGCATCGCTTCTAAGTGTTGAAGCATGGCATACGGAACACCATCCGAATCAGATGCGGTGTCCGCTCACGAATTGTGAGCGGAACGCAACTCACTCAATATAAACCTGCCGTTGAGGGTTCCCTGCCTCTGGAGGTAATGTCCAATTGGCAGAATTACGTGACATCATGACGTGCATTGAATGCTGGTGGAGAAGCATCCCGGTTAAAGAATGCGTAGAAAGCGGTCGCCAAGGATTCTGCCACGGATGTAGGTTCCGAAATTACTGTCCCATTCTCTTGGAGAACGGGAGGAAGGGAGGGAGGTTCTGTGAGAATTTGCCCCGAATCCTTTTGACTCGCTTTCACACCTCTGCTAGAGGGGTCTTCCCGTTAAGTGAAGACACGTATGCCCGCTAAGAAGAGCGACTGGCGTGCATAGCGGAAGCTAGCCCTACCTCGACGAAATTCACTGACAGTCAAATCGTTCGAGCGGCGTTTATATCGCATGTATTAATGCCGCTTCTGTTTCAGTGCCGTCTCACACTCGGCTGGCCACCATAAAAGCGGTCGGCGTGCAAAACGGTCACACGTTTTAGTAGTCTCACGGCGATGAGGTTGCTGGAGAAAAACTCAACGGCCTCATCCACCAACCTAAACTCCTCGACTACGACAAATATGTCATTTCCTGAAATGCGGATTACCACGCCCGTGCCAACCCACTAGGTGGGGGTGGGAGATGTCAGGTAGCAGCTGCTCATAAAATAATATTTGAATGAGACAATGATCATTACCAAGTAGGTCATCTACTAATCCTCACCCAGAATCAAGTTGTGCAACCGGAGAGCACAAGGATAGATCAAGTAAGAAAAATCAAGCAGTTCTCGGTCAGTAATGCGTAAGCCCATCCACATTTACGACGCGTATCTCCGGCTAGTTAATCAGGTCGGCAAGGACCTGACCACTAGGATTGATCGAGTAGTTTCCTCAGAAGGGTGTCTATTGTTCAAATCCACGAGACGAGCCTCCGCAGCTTCTCCCAGTTGAATCGGAGTCCACGGCAATTACAATGAAGGAATATGCCCTCGAGGCCTAGCTCGCAGGGGATGCGGGGGCCCTCCAGGCCTAGCTCGCAGTGGATGCGAGGGCCTTCCGAACCTCCCTGGCACAGACTTCAGGGCATTGTTAGCCAGACAATGAGCTGAAGGCGCTGTCGCCTTCTAAGACTTATCGGAGGAGGTTGGGCTCGCCATGCGTCTTTTCCTCCCCACTGCCTCAAAACTTTAGGCAAGCAGGGCGGATTTGAAGGCAGGGGTCCTTTCTTTGGAGGATACACCTTCTTTGAGTCACCTAGCCTAGCAATAGGTGTGGGCGTAGGAGCCAAAGTTCCTTTAGTGCTATCCTCCTTTCGGGGAGCAGCTTTACGAACGCCGGAAGATGGTTTCACGACCAACTTCAGGGATGTTGCCTCCTATGAGTATAACGACTCGATGGAGACGCGCGGCTGTTTCGCCTTACCGGAAAGTGTCACGCTGGGGGAAGGAAGGGGAGCCCTGGTTTTAGCCTGGGCTGGGTGTGAATCTTTTGTGCCACCAGCTCTACCAGGGAAGCGCCCGGGGTTAGTAGACCATGGAGAAGGGTTCCGAATAGGCGCAGAAATGCCTGTGCTCATAGGCCTGGAGGGGCCAGGAACAGAGGGTACTTTTTTTTTTAATTTAAGGCATAAGACGTCACAGGCAATACTGGGCACGCCAGGACCAAGTCTTTAGCCTCGCGAAATGAAAGACGATCATGGGCCTAAACGGCCAGGATTTTCTTCTTGAGGAGAAACGCTCCACATTGCTTCGAAGAAGCGGGGAGCAACTCTCCGCAATTAACACACTTAGCCACACAGCCTTGAAGAAACTTACACAAACTTCGGTAACCCCGACTTGCTCGTCTACAGGAGCGATTCGCATGGCCGAAGCTGTAGCAGTATTATCACCTGTGCTGCAGTGGCATGAATGACGTCACGCATTAGCGATACCAACCGGCATGCACCGACTCAGGGAGCTTGTCACAGTCTAACGAGACGAAGAGCGTGGGAGTGGGTTTCAAAACTCCTCCCTGTTTTCTCATCAAACGTTGGTCTTTTAACGCTCCATGGTCGGCCAGCTCTAAGGTGATGTCATCCTTTGGGTAGTCCACGAGTTCTATCACATAAACCATTCCTTTCACTAAGTTCATGGTAGAGTGCGGCGTCACACTCACCGGCGTGCTATCATGTGTCCGAAGGGCACTAATCATGGCTGCCTCGGAGGGATTCAACGCATTCGCTAGAAGGCTCCCGTCTGAGAAACGAATCACCTTCGTCTCTCTATCAATCACGCTAGGTAATGCTCTCCTCTGATGGATCATGTTGCTCTTGACAACATGATACCATCAGTGGTGCAAATAATGAGAAATCGTTTGAAGCCAGGGGGCTCGAAAACGCCAGGTAGTCTCTGAATGAGGGGCCCCGATATAATCGAGGCTCCGCTCAGCTCACTTGCATTTTTGGTCTTTGTCTGAGACTCTACACCCGGGGAAGCATCGGAGCCGGACGTGTCGATCTTGGCTCTGTCGCTTAACGAAACAGCACGGACCCGTCCGTCCCCGTGGCTCCTGCGGAGGGAGAGGAGCCCCGAGTCTTTTTCGTCTTCTTCATATTTCTTTTCTTTTTATAAGAGGAAGGTGGGAAATGAACCTGCTTCTCTCTTCCGCCGGAAGCAGACCTTAAGCCAGATGGACTGGCCTCAGCAATAACCTTCTTTGAAATGGAGAAGGTCTTGGCTGTCACAGAGGTACCAACCTGGGCAAAAGATCCCTCCTTTCCTTGTGAAGCCTCGGGGGCTCGAGCCTGCTGAGGAGAAGCTTGCACAGGGGCGGACTCGGGTTCTGCGATCGGCACTGAGCCCGGGCTCAACCCCATGGAAGATCCTACCGTCTGGGGCTGGGTCACCTCAGGGACAATGCCCATCTCAGGTGGGGCCTCCATGTGGCCATCCCTTCCCCAAGATATCATGGATCCCATTCGAGGTTCCTTCTATCTTGTCTAAGCCGGCAAACCGGCATCCTTCATGGGAGAGAGGGGGCATGTACGCTGGCCCCATGCAAACTGATGATACACGAATGCATGACTTTAGGGGACATTGGGCGACGGGGCCTGTCATTTCTTGCCCTCTTCACGGTGTTGGCCTTATCGAGCCGCTCCCACAGGCTGCGGTCGATTATGGTCCGTCTGTGTGGGCTTTATTGACAGTCCCCTGTGAAAGTAAAGGACGGACTGCCGCTGTAATAGAAATGGAGTTGCTCAAGGGCGCCTCCAGAGAGTGATGGGGGGGTTGTTTTGGAGTTATCCATGGCCATAAGCAAGATTTCCCCACCCCTGCGTGTGACAGCCAACACTGACCCCCAAAAGGAAAGGGCACTACTGAACGCCGCTGATTGGCTCCGGTCGCTATCGCTGGGTGGGGTGGTTTACGCCTTATCCCCCATCCTTTGGGGAAATTCAGACCAAATCCTACGCGTGGTAGAGAGGGCGAATTTTTTTTTTTTAAGGGGCTATCTGGCGATTGCCCACTTAGGGATAAGTCGCAGCAAACAAACAGAGATTCAAGGCTACTTTAAAATAAAAATTTAAGAGAAAAGAAAAAAAAAGGTAAAAAGGGAAGATGACAATTAGGAAGCAAGCTCCAGCGTCAGGGAAGGGGCATCTCCCCCGGCGCAGGAGCGTGCGACCTACAAAAAAATAACAAAAACAAGAAAAAATAATTAAATAAAAGGGAGAAATGAGGACTCCACCCAAAAGTCAACAAGTCCACCAGTCAATGTGCATACACTCATACCGAGTACAAGGGACAGGCGGTAGCGACCCCACCCATCTTGGTACCAGGACAGGTAACGTGCGCAAAGATCACCCAGACTGGGACATTCGACAAGGATGTGCCGAACGGTCTGGGGGACAACGTAGTCGTCACAATAGGGCGAAGGCGAGCGCTCCATCAAATAGCGATGCGTCACACGAGTGTGGCCGATTTGGAGACGACAGAAAGCGACATAAAGCCGTCGCAGCATTGGGGGATAGGTCCATGGGAACAGTCGCGGCGCAATGGCATGAAACTAAATTCCCTTTGACCGTCTCCCATCTTTTTTGCAAGGCAGTCCGAAGAGCTGCCCGTATTCCTGCCATCTAGTGGATGTGAGGAAGAGCGAAACGCTGGTCTGGTCGCAGAGTCCTCGCGGACTCTTTGGCGCCCTTATCGGGCGCTCATTCCCCGCAATTCCTGCATGTCCAGGAACCCAGCAGAAGATAATCTCGACATCTGCCCGGCTCGCCAAAACCGTGGCGTCACGGATATCGCGAACCAGGAGATGGGGAGATTCCAATGCCTCAAGAGCACTCAGGGCGCTCTGTGAGTCGCTATAGATCACAATCCGGTCTCCGAACCAGGCACGTCACGTAATCTCCCGTACCGAGTGGTGTATTACCACCAGCTCGGCCGTAAAGACAGACTCAGCCAATGGCAGAGCACCACTGACTTCAAACAGAGGGGATACAGCGTGGAAGTTGACCCCCTCTTGGGACTTGGAGCCATCCGTATACACTGGCACGGTTCAGCGTGACACGAGTTGTGCTCCAAAAAAAGTCGAACGCAATACTCCCGGCGCTGTACAAGCTTTGGAAGCAGAGGCGTGGCGACAAATAACCAAATGTGGTACCCTCCGGGGTGGCGTTCTGGGTAGAACCAGGGCAGCCACAGGCACAAGAACTATACCCATCTCTCGAAGGAGTTTCCTGGCCCTAAGCCCAAAGGGCTAAGGGTATGTCTGGCGTCTCTCGGTGGCATAGGCAGGGTCGAGATCAATGTCGGATGCAGTGAGAACTGATGGCGACTGAGGGAGGCGCCGGGCTCGCGCATGCAGGCAAATAATGCACTGTACGCGGCGAAAGCGAGTGGCATCTCCCCAGCATCGACCAACAGGATCTCAATGGGGAAAGTGCTGAAGGCACCGGTCGCAAGGCGAAGGCCGGTGTGGTGGGTCGAGTCCACCTTCCGCAATAAACGCTCGGCTGCGGACGCATAAAACTCGCATCCGTAGTCGAGCTTCGAATGAACAAAGGATCGATAAAAAAGTAAGGCAGTAGCCCTATCAGCGCCCCAAGCGCTGAACGTCACGGAACGGAGAATATCCATGGCGCAGGTACAAAAGACTCCAGGGCTGCGAATATGAGCCTCTCAGGTGAGGCGTCGGTCAAATACAAGACCAAGGAAACGGTGCGATTCAAACACTTTCAGGCGCACCCCTTTAAGAAACAAATCTGGGTCGGGGTGAAGCCATGTATGGCGGCAAAAGTGCACTACCTTACTCTCGGCCAAAAAAAACTAAAACCTGTGCCCTTCGGCATAGCGATAGACGTGGTTCAATGCCTGTTGGAGTCCACGCTCCAGAGTTGGCATCTGGGCCGCACCAAAAGAGATCGAAAGGTCGTCTACGTAGAGCGTAGCGAGAACATTTTCCGGCAGCACCGAGGTGATGCAACTGAAGCTCAGGGCAAAGTGTGGCACTGAGGACACTTTCCTGTGAAACACCCTCTTCCTGCTCCTTTGGGCCGGAGAGGGCGCCCCCCCCCACCCGTACGCGAAATCGACGATCTCGCAAAAATTCAGATATAAACATTGGGAGGCGTCCCCTCGCCCCCATCAGGTGGAGAGTCTCCATGATACCGGATTGCCATGCGGTATCATAGGCCTTTTCAAGATCGAAAAACACAGTGGCGTAGTGCTGTCTACGAAGGAAGGCCTCGCAGACGGCATTTTCCATTCGGAGCAGAGCATCCGTCGTGGAGTGGAACTTGCGGAAGCCGCACTGTGCAGAAGACAGATAGCCTTCGCTGTCCAGGAAAAAAGGCTAATGTAACATTTACCAATTTCTCCATCAACTTGCACACGCAAGAGGTTAGAGAAATTGGGCGGAAACCGGCCCGGAGTAGAGTGATCTATCCCCGGTTTGCGAAAGGCGAGCACAGTAGTGATTCGCCAGGAATCTGGGAGGAGACCCTCCACCCATACCCTGTTGAACAAATCTAACAGAAAGGCCATGCCTCGCTCACTCAGGTGTCGAAGCATTGCGTACAGGACATCGTCCGGACCGTGGGCGCTGTCCGCGCACGAAGCAAGAGTGGAACGCAACTCACTCACAGTAAACCTGTCGTTGAAGGGTTCTCCGCCTCTGGAGGTAAAGTCCAGTCGGCGGCCTTCCGCGACATCACGACGTGCATTGAATGCTGGCGGAGCAACATCCCGGCTAGAGAATGCGGAGAAAGCGGTCGCGAAGGATTCCGCCACGGACGCGGGGTCCGAGATTGCTGTCCCATTCTCATGGAAAACGGGAGGGGCGTCCTGCGAGAACTGGCCCCGAATCCTTTTGACCCGCTTCCACACCTCTGCTAGAGGGGTCTTTCCGTTAAGTGAAGAAACGTATGCCTGCCAAGAAGACAGCGTGCGTGCTTCGAAATATACCGGAACCTAGCCCGACGAAATTCACCGACAGTGAAATCGTTCGGGCGACGCTTAGAGCGCATGTAGGCATAACGCTTCTGTTTGAGGGCTGTCTCACACTAGGTCGACCACAATGAGAGTGGTCGGCGTGCAAAACGGCCAGAAATTTTGTGAATAGTAGTCAGGCCCGCGGCGCTGATGTTGCCGGAGAACTCAACGACCTCATCTACCGACCTAAACTCCTCGACTGAGATAGAGAATTCAGTCATTTTATGAAATGCAAGCCACGGCGCAGGCGCCAAGCACCACCGAGGTGGGCTCTCAGGCGGCAGTTGCCCTGAAAATGATATTTGAATGGGAAAGTGATCACTACCATGGAGGTCATCGACCCCTTCCCCCCAATCAAAATCAGGCTGTGCATATGAAAAGCACAAATATACAACAAACAAGAAAATGAAGTGGTTCTCGGGCAGTGATGCGTAAACTCATCCACATTTAGGACACCTATCTCAAGCTCTTCGATCAGATCGGCAAGGACTTGTCCCCTGGGATTTATTGAGTAATCTCCCCAGAGAAGAAGTCTGCCGTTCAGATCTCCAAGCTAGAGAAAGGGCATCGGCAACCGTGTCACGATGCGGTGGAAGTCCCCTGCGTCGAAGTCAGCTGACGGTGGAATGTACGCAGGTGAAGGTGAAGCTGCACAGCCACTGCCTGAAAGGAGGTATCTAAAGTAAAAGGAAGAACGGAGACATCATGCCGGGTGTAAACCGCGCATCCTTCAGCCCGGCCATCTCGTAGTGGTGGGGTTGCAAGACCCTTATACCCAGGGAGGGTGGGCAGAGGGCACGCGCCTAGCATGGTCTCCTGCAGAAAAATAGCTAACGGGACGAGACGAGCCTCTACAGCTCCCCTTATTTAGCCTGGAGTCCACGGCAATTCCATTAAAGGAATATACCCTCCAGCCTTAGCTCGGAGACGCGGGGGCCATGTTCGAACATAAGACCCTCACAGGAATGGCCGTACGCTTGACAGGGGAAAAACCCCGGGCGCTATTGGTCAGACAAAGCGCTGAAGGCGCTGTCGCCTTCCAGGACTTATTGGGGGAGGTTGGGCTCGCTATGCGAGTCTTTTCCTCCTTCCGCCTCGAAACCTTAGGCGGGCGTTGCGGTTTCGGAGGCGGGGCGCCCTCTTTTCGAGGAACCACCGTCTTCGAGCCACTCAGCCCACCGCTAGGCGTTAGCGAAGGAGCCGAAGCTCCTTTGTTGCTGTCCTCCTTTCGGGTGACAGCTTTAGGAACCCCGAAAGATGGCCTGGCGACCAACTTCAGGGGTGTAGCTTCCTGTGAGTCTAACGAATCGGTGGAGGAGCGTGGCCGTTTCGCCTTACGGGAAACGGTCACGCTGGGGAAGGAGGGGGGGGGGAGCCCTGGTTTTAGCAGGGGCTGGGTGTGAACACTCTGTGCCGCCAGCTTTACCAAGGGAGCGCCCGGGTTGAGTAGAACCCACAGAAAGGTTCCGAGTGGGCGCGGAAACAACCGTGCTCGTTGGCCTGGATGGGCCATGAGAATAGGGTGTCTTTCTAACCATAGAGGCGTGAGCCGTCCCAGGCAGAGCCGGGCGCGCCATGACCAAGTCCTTAGCCTCACGGAATGAGAGTTGATCCTGGGCCTGAACGGCCAGGATTTCTTTCTCAAGGAGATATGCACCACATTGATTCGAGGAAGCGGGGTGCGAGTCTCCGCAATTGATACACTTGGCCACACACGATTTAGACTTCGGGTGGCCCTGACTTTGCACGTTGACAAGAACGATTCGTATGGCCGAAGCGGTGACAGTAATAGCACCGCCGCGGCAGTGGCACGAATGCCTTCACGCGGTAGCGGTACCAACGGCATGCAACGACTCAAGGAGCTTGTCACAGTCAAACGTGACAAAAAGTGTAGGGGTGGGTCTCGAGGCCCCTCCCTGTTTAATCATCACATGTTCGACCTTGACCGCTCCATGGTCGGCCAGCTCTAAGATGATGTCCTCTATTGAGTAGTCAACGAGTTCTCTCGCATAAACTATTCCTTTAACAAAGTTCATGGTAGAGTGCGGCGTCACACTCACCGGGGTGCCATCAAGTGTCTGAAGAGCACTTATCTTAGGCCGCCTAGAGGGCTCCGTCCCATTCGCCAGAAGGTTGCCGTCCAAGAAGCGGGTCACCTTCGGCTCTCTACCAATTACACTAGCTAACGCCCTCCTCTGATGGATCATGTTGCCCTTGGCCAACATTCTGCAATCAGTGGAGCCAATAACGAGGAAGCGTTTACAGCCAGCGGGCTCGAAAATGCTAGAAACAGGGAGGTGCCCGAAAGCACCTCCAGATAAGGGGGGAGAGGGGAAGTCCCCTACACCCGTAGGCGTAGGAGAGGAGTCAGCCTCCTCTCTGGTTAGAGAAGTTTGGAGGGTCCCCTGTGCAAGCACAGGGGGGGGAAGGACCTCCATTTTTTCGGTGGAGCTGCCCGAAGGTGGCTCCGTCGATTTACAAGGGAAAATGGGGAGAGATTTTGTTATTGTTTGGTTTACATTCATGGGCATGGTGACCCTATTTTTCCCACGGGAGGCAATCGCTCATCACCCCACCCAGGTGCCGCCATTCAGGAACACCCCTCTCGCCTGGTGGCCTGGAATTCCATCGGCATCGCGGCTCCACCTTGGACACGGCGTAAAATTGATAGAGTGTGAAGAGGAAAGGAAAAGGGATGTGAGGAAGGTATGGGTGGGGATGAAGCAGGTTGTTAAAAACCAACCACTTCAGAACGGAGCTCAGGGGTTAGGGAACATTGTCCCCTCCCCTCTCAGCCCCGATCCGGGACGGTTGGCTGAGAAGGAGGTCAGCATCTACCCTGTGAAATTAGAGGCTGACCAGAGAAAGTTGTGGGAGAGGTTGTAGGGGAAGTGAAGAAGTAGGGGAGAAATAGAGGCTATCTGAAGGAAGGAAGAGAGGCTAAGCTGGGGCCGGACACGGAGGTCGGGAGGTCGGGAGGTCGGGCTGATGGATCTAGCTTGGTGGCCGGTTTCTAAGCGGTTAGGGTCACCACCCCTATCATCTTTATGTCGGAGTGTTCGGTTTCGTGATCCAAATGAGCACCGGGTCGTGATCCAAATGAGCGCCGGGTCGTGATTTAGTAGGTCTTTGGGCAGGAGAAGAAGGGGGCCCACAAAAAGGGTAGAAAAAAAGTGAATATAAATTGATGACGGAAGAGCAAGGTCAAGATGAGGGAGAGTTGGTACAGGAGACGGAGATTAGGGGTTAGCAAAGGAAGGAAGAGCGCCTAAGCTGGGCCAGACGCGGCGCTAGTCCAGTCAGCACGGCACCTAGGGAAACATAATGCCGCGCCCCTTACGGAGTACATAAGAACATAAGAACATAAGAAAAGAAGGAAACTGCAAAAGACCATTCATGGCCTACACTTGGCAGCTCCTGTTCCATTCAAGAAAGTAGTATGTAGAATAATGTAATATGTGGAAAAATTAAAAGGTTCGAATAATGTAGGGCATGTGAAATAATCTAAATGTATAGAAGGAAAAAGAATGTGGTAAATGTAGGTTGCGCTGAACAATGTAGGGTAGGGGAAGAACATAATATTTGCGGAAGAATAGATGGTAGGTCTAAGAGTATAATATGCCTCTAAAATTGTAATATGTGCGGAAGAATGTAGGGTGAGTGGAATGATGCAATATGAGGTGGAAGAACGCTATGCGTTTAAGGGAGTGATAATCTTTGTTTGCCCTCTGAGAAACCCCGTGTCTCGTCTCACCTTGGCTTTCAGCTTGTCTTTGGCTTCGACCAGCTCAATGTTGACCTTGTCGAGCGTCTCGAGGGCTCGGTGGACCTCCTGCTCCATTTGCAGCTTGTCCTCGGGCCCTCCTGCACGGCCACAGGCGCTGCACTGGCCCTTGGCCTCCCGACGCAGCAGTTGATGCACCAACCCCTTCAGCTCCTTCGCTGTTTCCTTTAGGACACCAGGCTGAAGACGGAGTTAACTAAGTTAATTTAGGCATGTCGGTTGGCTGATTAAACAAAAGTTTAGTCGAGAAGTGGTTGTCAACTTAACGGGATTCTGGTTGAGGGACCAAAGATAAGTTGATCGATTTGATTATGAATTGGTGTAGATCGATTTGATCATAAATTGCTAGATCGATTTGATAATAAATTGCTAAATCGATCGATAAAAATTGTTAGTTTGATTGATTAGGAATTGATTAGCAATTAATAGATCGATTAATCAAGGATTGTTAAGATTGAGAGGGGTAGATCAATTGATTAATGAGTGGTAGATCGATTAATCAAGGCGTGGAAAATCGATTGCTCAAAGTGTGGTAAATCGATTTATCATAGATCGGTTGTTTGTTCCATTTATTTATCAGTTTGCAGATCAATGATAGACAAATCAACTAATAATTTGGTTGATCTATTGATTTGCTGATCCCTTAATCGATAGATTTATTTAGATTAACCAATGGAATGAATGGTTTAATTGCCTTGCTGGTTTTATTGATGAATCGATTGTGACATGTATATTTGATTGATTGTTTTTTTAGGCACAATACTCATGGGCAAGGATTTTACAATTGCTTGATTGATGCCCTAATGGAAGGTTAGGTTATTGCTTTGAGTTGAAGACTCAGTAGTGATGATCAATCGAGGTTAACACTCATTAGAAGGTCACAACATTGTTAATTAATGGGTCCAGGTAAGAAAAAGTAATCTAAATAAATATATTAAAACGTAATAATGTTTATAGTGATTTGCCTGATGCTAAACAAGTTAATTAATTAGCAATTAACCGATTATGACGATCGGAGAGGCCAGCCACCATTCAGTGTACGCGTCGAATTTGATGCAGTTGGACAGACACCACCGAGGTCACGTACGTCACACCACATATAGCCAATCATAGCACCACTATCTTTTCCTCCCTCTTTTCACATATACTACATATTACTCTTCGATCCCGAAACATGCCGTCGAGGCTCCTATATGTCAAGGTTCATTGTAAAGCCTGGAATGTGATGTTTAAGGCAAGTGCGAAAGAATGATGTGAAAATGTTTACAAATCCACGCGACGTTAGACATATTTTGAGCACGCAAGAACATCTCAACGTTAGACTCGTTTTGAGCACGCAAGAACATCTCAACGTTAGACATGTTTTGAACCCGCAAGAACATCAACGTTAGACATGTTTTGAACCCGCAAGAACATCTCAACGTTAGACATGTTTTGAACCCGCAAGAACATCTCAACGTTAGACATGTTTTGAAACCGCAAGAACATCTCAACGTTAGACATGTTTTGATCAGACAATACGGATCGATTTCGTCTCCGGATTCATCAGTCTCAGAGCTGAACCTCGACTCGGCCTCTGCTGAATACCATTTGTTCACATGATTTTTTCATTTCTTTCAAAGCACTTAAACAAGTGAAATTACTGTTTGTTTATCCTATTGAAACTCTTCTAGTCCATCTCTTTACAGAGCCTCCTATGATATAATGAAAATCTATCGTAGGATGACTAACATGTTTTTGAAAATAGATTTACAAATTTGCTTCCAATCATATTTTGAATTGCTGTTGTCTACTAAGAATTGACGTCACCACGTGCCTGGCGTAATCATAAAATTGCTGAAGTTTGAGTTTCATTCAATTTGAAATGAGCGCCAATTTTTGTGCCTCCCACCCCTTTCCCCCCCAAATCCCCAGTATGTTACCCCCCATGGTATAATGAGTTAGCCGAATATGTTGTTGCACTCTTAAAAATAACGATGAACCAGATAAAAAAAAACGAAGAAAGTAAGCTTGATAAAAAATAAATAAATAAAAAATTCAATTTCAAAGTGTTAACGGTTGTTAATTATTATTGTTCAGAAACCAAGCATTAATCTTTTTATAACGATGCGGATAACAGTACATTCTAACCACCCTATAAGTAAATAAATAAGTATGAAAAGGAGGCCTGTTAGAATCTTCGGCCCTCATTAATCCCAAATGCTGTGGGCGAGTTAAGTCTTCTGAAATTCATTGTTTCCAAACCTTCCTTTGTTCATCTTTTCCCTTTATTTTTATTGTTCACGAGGCAGCCAGACTTGAGTTTAGAGTCAATATATAGTAGTAACCTCTTAGACTGGACCCTGTTAGTCTCCAAAGATGATTATTATTTCTAGATGTCTACACGAATGAATTATCCAGCACAGTGTAAGATTGTCTTTGTCTTTAATCCTGTTGAATTTTGCCTTCAATTAGATCGACTTCAATCCTTTTTTTTTTTCCTTAAAAAGGACGATCTTTTTCTGCTTTTTCTTTTGATGCTTGAGGATTGTTGATCTCGTTTCTTATGGAGGGTTTTGACTTGTTATATCATTATTTTTCTTGCTAATTTGTTGTTTGATATTAACATTGTTGTTGTTCTTAATGGTTTCAGCGTTGTTGCTGCTAACAATTTTGTTGCTTTTATTGTTGTTCCTGCTGTTGACATTGCCTTTGTTATTGTTGCTTATGCTTATACCGACGTTGAGAAAAGTGGGCGGATGATATTAATATTGCTTAAACATTTGATGAGATGCGTCGGCCTAAATCTAGACCATGGCCAAGTCATGGATCCTCTTTGCGCTGACTAATGGTGATGTCGCGTGCGATTTACATATGTAGATATTTAAGGATGCAAATATTTACATAGTTTGTGCACATAAGTATCGGAGGATATGATTAAATGACTGAAATGTAAAGCAGGAAAGCTGCGAAATACTGTTATTTTGTATATGGTTACCATGGTCACTAGCTTCCCCCACGAGCTTTTTTTTCTCTTTTACACCTACACCCCCCTAGCTCCAGTGCTCGCGCTTGTGTACCCTCCCGGGCTCCACAGGAGGACATGCAGGTAAATATATATTCCACTACTTTCACTCCACCTACCTTAACTCATTTACAGATCCGTCATTAGTTTCTGCGTAACAGAGCCTCGTTGCTATTGCGCTTTAAATTCCGTTAACAAACAAACAAACACACACCTTGAGGTTATTGACGCCGAGGTCATCGGATGAGTTGGTGGAAATGGAGGTGAGAGAGTTGCGCCTCTGGTGCCGCATCTGCTCCACCAGACTCCTCAATTGACTCGTCGATTCCACCACCTCCTGGCGAAGCTGAAAAACGACAAAATCCCTTTACAACTCTCGAATTCCTCCGCCTCCTTCAAAATCCATTAAGCAAGTGGAGAGTCGAAGGAGCTTAACGCCATCTTTCCCGCATATTCGGGTCTATCATGGGGGTAGCGAAGAGGGGAGAGTAGGCTAAAGGGGGTGGGAGAGCACATCTAGAGAAAGTGATCGTGGATGAAAAGGATTAGAACTCAACCCTAAATGGATTATGAAAATCCACGACCAGCGAATACAGGACTCGCAAGTGCGAACTGAGATTGAGACCCCCCCCCTCCCCCTCTCTAAAGGGGTCTCTATGTTCACCTTTTCATTTCCAAACATTCTTTTTAGCATTTTCCTAATACCCGTGCCCTCGTTGGTTGCCCTTGTCTAATAGAAAGTGCATAAAATTAAGTTAAATATTACTTAAAACAAAGCGAAAACTAACGAGGACATATTCGCCAGAAAATTTTGGTGGAAAGATCTGTAAAGAAAGTAGTGAAGTTGGGGAAAGTGAAATTATGGGAGAGGGAGGGCACGCAATCTTGCAATAGGGGCCTATCATACCTGTTTGAGGGACTCCGCGTCCGAAAGGGGTGACAGGACCGGATCGTCGCATTCTAACTCCTCGTCCATCTCGAGGAGGTCTTCAGGCAAACTGGGGCGGGACACTAAGTGGAGATGAGGGGGAGAAATGAGTTAGGATCATCTTTCACGGCTTCACCCAACGAGTGAAACTCTTAAAAATACCACTTCACACCCACACACTACTCAACTTCAAATCCTACAAGTCAAGGTCGAGGTCCAAAGAAGCAAACAAGAGATTTGGGGTTTGAAACATTCCGATTGGACCCCTAAAATCATGTTGTTATTCAAGTTTACGATTAGATAAAAATGTGTGAGAGGTATATAAGCCAAAAAAAACTAAAGAGGGGAGTATTGGGGGCTCAGGGAACGGGTGGATACGCAACTCTCCATTACTCCCGTTCAACACTGAAAATAGGTTCCCTTGAAAGCTGATAAGAAAGGTAGTGGCGTAGCCAGGTAACCCAAGATGGCGACACTTGTCAATATCACGTCATTTTGCGGCCTACTTATTATGGCACTCCGGAGACGCGGATCAATTGTCATACATACAACTCTCGCTGCCACCCTCGCTCCACGCCAAGTGCTAGCCTTCACATGAACCTCCAAGAAAGCTCTCCATCCACGCTAACTGCGAACCCGCTGACTTGAGGCTACCAAGAAAAAATCCAACCTAACTTTGCTAATAAATATTATTTGTGAGTGTGTTTGCATAGCCACCCCCTCCATTGGTAACCCTGCAACCGTTACAGTAGGTACTATGGAACTGCAGTACCCTCGTATGAGCTTTGAATTTGTAAATGTACAAAAAAAATATTGTTTTCAATGATTTGAATTATTAAATTTTATTTTTTAAATGACATTTTTTTAAACGAACATCGATTTATTGAATCGAACTGTAAAGAAAAATCTCTAAATTATTTAAACTAATTTTCCTCATTTGTAAGTGATGCAATTCCATAGCAGCTAATTAGGGGCTGCTGGAGATAACAAAGAATGGAAATAGAGAAAGAAAAGAATAAAGATGGGAAGACCAATAAACAACGATATCCGTCTCCTTACAGGTTGCAGGGTAGCGTACCTCAAACCCACAAGACGCAAAAATTCACACAGGCAAACATACGAACTCAAAGATACGAATACACGCCTCTCGCTAAGTCCAATAGAAGAATCTTGGAGACACCTTTGATGCGCACCGACCACACTGTGGGAAAGTTGTTGTTGTTACTGAAGGACCAGGGAGGATACCCTCTCTCTCTTACTCTCTCTCTCTCTCTTTATCAAAGCACCCCCTTCTCGTGAATCCTCTGTCTGTGTATCTTTCACACATTTTCACCTCCCCTAACCGCACCACTTTCTTTACCATCTTTATAAAATGGTATGCCGAAATGCCGTTTTTATTTGCATTTAGAATATAAAAACAGCATTAGTAGTGGTGAAGTTAGGAGAAGTGAACCTGCATGGCAGGTACACAGCCGGAGAGGAAAGACACGCAATTCTCCTAGACCCGAATGAGTCCAAATGTTCTCTCCGGCTCTTACCCACCTACCCCCGCCCCCCTTTGTGGTTCCTTACGGTCCTGGTCGGAGAGGTCGATCTCGTTCATGAGGGAAGTGTGGCCCGAGGGCGAGGACGAGTTCCTGCTGATGGCCTCGAGGCGATCCGTCAGGGAGAGGTTCGTGTGGCGCAGATCCTCGATGTCGCGCTGGCTGTTGCGGATCTGGGAATGGACGAAGGCTTTACTCACACGCACTACACAACACGACATTACACTACACAAGGAGGGAACACACCGGAAATAGCGTGCTACCTGTATGCTATGCTACCCATAGCCAGCACTTTAGAGGTAGCGAGAAAGTGTGACCAACGAGCAATCTCTCATTTTTCTTCTTGCCCCCGATCGCTTTAAGTATTTAAGTAGTCTCCTCCTTTGTCTAAGCGATATGTTCTATCATACATTTTCCAGTCACCACTTTGAATGACAACCTCTTTTAAAAGCTATCTTGCAAAGGTGTTCTGTCAGTGTATATATATATATATATATATATATATATATATATATATATATATATATATATATATATATATATATATATATATATATATATATATATATATATATAAGTATTTAAACCGGATTTGGATAGCGATGTTATGGGAGACAAGTGCGCGGTGTGTGTGTGTGTGTGTGTGTGTATATGTGTGTGTGTGTGTGTGTAAAAGCTTCCTCTCTTTTTTTTTAACTGTTAACTCAAATATTCCCCTTCGTGGGATTGTGCTTTTATTGATTGGCGCCCATTTGTAAGTGGAGGGTCCCTTGCCATCATGTCCTCCTTAAGAGGCCCACCACGAGCGCAACAGTCTGGCTCCTCTCGTATCATGTTGATAGATGGCGCTAAAAGAATATTCATTTTGACTGCAGGTGATGGGTTGGGGAGCACCCTCCCCCCCCCCCCGAATGACGTGAAATGTAGACCTTGGCTCACCATTTGCTCTTTCTCCTTGGACTTGCGCTCCAGCAACAGGATCTTGTCCGTGGACTCGTCGAGGGTGACCGAGAGCCCCTCTCGCTCCATTGAGAGGGACTCGATCCTCCTATCGAGATCGAGTTTTTTCTCCACCAACATCGCGATCTGTGGGACACGGGACCCAAGAAGGGGCATTCATTAAACTTCGGCTCGGGGGCTGTAGGGGGACAATGGGGGGAATGACTTGGCGCCAGTTAATGGGGAATAGGGGGAAATGCTTACGTGAGCAAAATTCGAGAAAAAGAAGCCAGACCAAAATAATTAAAAAATCAATAAAATAAAATAAAATAAAAAGACGAAAATACCAATGGGTGCTCCCATCCACCCCTTTTGCACAAAACCAACAAATTGGAGCCGAAGAAAAACAAGCTCATACACATGGGGATACGGGATTCCATGTTAGGAACTCCAACTTCACATTAACATCATCATTATCCTTTACCATCATCATTATCATCATCATCCTTAGTATCATTTTACTTAGAAAGGCAGTGACTGCGAAAGATTAGATAGAGTTAGACATTCCTTTTCTTTTTCTTTTTTTACAGCGCCCATTTGGCGACCGACTCCGAAGGCACGAGTCGCCGCCGGGTAGACATTCCACATTCCCCGATGGCCTTTAAAGTGCCTTGCAATTTCCATCTTTTGAAAAGTTGAAATAGGAAGCGTAAAACTAAATCAAAATGAATAAAAGTGGAATAAAATGGCCTAACGAAACTGGAATAAAATGAATAAACAAAACTGGAATAAAATGGCTAAACGAAACTGGAATAAAATGGCTAAACGAAACTGGAATAAAATGAATAAACAAAACTGGAATAAAAAAAACTGGAATAAAATGGATAAGTGAAGCTGGAATAAAATGAATAAAAGTGGAATTAAATGAAAAGAGAGGAATGAAATAAAAGGAGGGGAATGAAATAAAAGGAGGGGAATGAAATGAAAAAAGTGGAATGATATAAATAAAAGTGAAATGAAGTGAATAAAGTGGAATAAAATTAATAAAAGTGGAATGAAATTAATAAGTGAACAAAATTAATTAAAGTGAAAAGAAATGAATAAAAGCGGAATGTAATGAAAAGAGAGGAATGAAATGAAAGGAGAGGAATGAAATGGTGGGGAATAAAATGAAAAAGTTTTAATCAAATAAATACAAGTGAAATGAAGTGAATAACGTGAAAACATAATAAAAGTTGAAAGAAATAAATAAAAGTGGAATGAAATGAATAAAACTGAGATATAGGGGGCAAAACTCTGATGAAAGGAATAAAACTGGGCGGAAAGATTAAAACGGGATACAAGTAATAAACCAGTATAAATTTATTAAAACCGGTATAAAAGGAATAAACCGAGAGAAAAGGAATAAACCGAGAGTAAAGGAATAAACCGAGAGAAAAGGAATAAACCGGGATAAAAAGAATAAACTGGGATAAAAAGAATAAACTGGGATAAAAGGAATAAACTGGGATAAAAGGAATAAACTGGGATAGAAGGAATAAACCGGGATAAAAGAAATAAACTTGGATAAAAAGAAAACCGAGATACCAAGAAGAAAACCATGATGTAAAGAATAACGGGGATTTAAAGAATAAAACTGTGATTTAAAGATGAAACGGATGAAAAGAATAAAACCCCGCTAAAAGGAATAAAATGAATAAAACCGGGATCCAAAGAATAACGGGGCTAAAAAGAATAAAATTGGGATAAAAGAATAAAATTGGGATAAAAAGAATAAAACCGAGATAAAAGAAATACAATCTAAATGAGGGAATAATAAAACATGGATAAAAGGAATAAAACGAGGATAACAAATAAAGCCAGGATAAAAAGAATACAACCGAAGAAAAAGAATAAAACAGGGATAAAAGAAATACAATCTAAATGAAGGGAATAATAATGGATAAAAGGAATAAAACCAGGATAAAAAGAATACAACCGGAGAAAAAGAATAAAACAGGGATAAAAAGAATACACTGGATATGAGAGGGAATCAAACCAGAATAAAGGGAATAAACCCGGATAAAAAGAATAAAACCGGGATAAAAGGAATAAACCTGGGATAAAAGGAATAAGGCAGGGATTAAAAAGAATAAAACGAGGATAAAATGAATAAAACGAGCATAAAAAGAATAAAGCAGGGATAAAAAAGAATAAAGCAGGGATAAAAAGAAATTAAAAAATAAAACGAGGATAAAAAGAATAAAGCAGTGATAAAAAAGAATAAAACGAGGATAAAAAAGAATAAAGCAGGGATAAAAAGAATTTAAAAAATAAAACGAGGATAAAAAGAATAAAGCAGTGATAAAAAAAATAAAACGAGGATAAAAAAGAATAAAACCGGAATATAATGAAATTTGTGTGATCCAAGTCCACTCATTCTGTGAGGATAGAATGAAGTGGTGTGAGAAAGAGAAGAAGAACAGGGGAGAGAAAGGGAAATGGCCAAGGGCAGGAGAGGACTGGCCTCATTGATGGGGCCGAGAAAAGTGGGGGTGACCAAAGAGGGTAGTGTAGTAGCAGAAGAGGACAGACAGATGGGGGGGGGGAGGATGACACGTTCGAAAGTCTGCGAAGGTTTGCTAATGCAAGGACCCCCCCATCCATCTCACGCACACACACTTTAGAGGGTTTTGCAAGGTAAATACAAAGGGTTCTTAAAGTCTGAGAAAGAAGTGACGTTGTGTGGCAGAACCGACAGGGCACAATCTTAGAAAAGTTCTTAAATATGAAAAAGAAATGATGGAATGTGAGGAAGAACCGACAGGGCACAATCTTAAAAAAGGATTCTTAAAATATGAAAAGAACTGATGGAGTGTGAGGAAGAACAGACTAGGGGCAATCTTCTTAAACTGGTTCTTATAATGTGAAAAAGAACTGATGGAGTGTGAGGAAGAACTGACTAGGGGCAATCTTCTTAAACTGGTTCTAATAATGTGAAAAAGAACTGATGGAGTGTGAGGAAGAACTGACTAGGGGCAATCTTCTAAAAACTGGTTCTTATAATGTGAAAAAAAAACTGATGGAGTGTGAGGAAGAACTGACTAGGCACCAGAAATATATAAAATGCTTCTTTAACTGTGACGAGAAGATAAGGGACTAGAAGTGTTATAAAAAGGGTTCTTCGAATGTGAGAAAGTTGTGTGGTGGAACCTTACCTCTTCCTTCAGCATTTCGACCGTCGTCACCTGCTCGCTCATATTGGCCCTCCTGAGGGTGAACTGCTCCCGCAAATGCTCGATTTGCTGGTTAAGTTGTTCCTCCTTCTTGGCAGCCTGTAATGGAACCAAGAAGAGATTGAACGAAACCATGGAAGTAGCATTCATATGCGATTAATACGTAGCAAAGTGACACAATGTGATGAATAAATTTTTTTCGGATGATACTATTACACAAAATGGCTACTCAATAATTTGGAAATTATTATCGATATTGGGGCCGATTCCAAATTCAGGCAGTTTCCAAATATTGTGGTCATTTGAATTAAGCAATTAACTAAGGTGAGGAAATCCTCCTCCATTTCACTCTATTTTACCTCTGGAATTTTTCTGGATTTTTTTTTCGTTTTGAAAAAAAGGTCTGTATGTAAAAATTGACCAAGGGAAAATTTCGTGATATGGATATAGTCATGGACAAAAGTTTTGCTATTAGTTTATCGATAAAAGTATATTTTAATTTTGGATTTTTTTAAAACAAAATGGGGGAAGTTCGGAAAAAAATATGAATGTTGAATGTTTTTGAATTTTTTTATAAGAAAAAGAAATATAAATGGAAGTTCGAAAGATTTATTCAAATCTAAGCATGATTTATATATATATATATATATATATATATATACATATATATATATACATATATATATATATATATATATATATATATATATATATATATATATATATATATATATATATATATATATATATATATATGGAAATAGTGGGTGAAAAAAACCAAAACATTTTAACTATATTGAAAAAAAAATGAACTTATTATTAGAAGATGAATCTACTTATGATGTCCTACACAAAGACCCTACAATAACTACTAACAGTGAATTTCATAAAACCATTCGATCCCATTAAAAAAAAATCCTGATTTAATTACTAAATTTAAATGTAGCAACGCTTCTCTTCCATATATGTACGGTTTGGTAAAAACGCATAAACCCAATAATCCTATGCTCCCTATTATATGTTCGTTAGGCTCTGCCTCATATTCCTTATCAAAATGGCTTGTGAATCACTTGTCCCCGCTTGTGGGGTCCATCTCCCAATCTCATATTAAAAATAGTTGTGAACTTATAGAGAAGCTTAATATAATTCCTTACTCCAATAATTTCATTCTTGTCAGCTTCGATGTTTGTTCTTTGTTTACTAAAGTTGCTTTAGACGATCTTCTTCCTCTCCTTTGCGATAAATTATATAATTTAGATCTCCCTGGACCGGTCAATACTTTCCTAAGGCTTATTTCTCTTTGTGCTAAAAATTGAAAATTTTCATTGAATGACAAATTTTACCTTCAAAAATTTGGTCTACCCATGGGGGGTTGTCTATCTCCCACCCTCTCTAATTTATATATGGAATTTTTTGAGACGTTATTCTTGCCCCCAATCATCGATTTCTCTATTGTATGCTACCGTTACATTGAGGATATTATATGCCTTTGGCCTTCCTCAAAAGATATTCACAATTTTCTATATAATCTTAATTCTCTAGTTCCTTATATTAAATTTACCCTTGAAATTGAGGAAAATGGGACTCTTCCTTTTCTTGACCTTTTAATACATAGGACGCCGTCAGGTTTTGAATTCTGTTTATCGCAAACCGTCCAACTCCAGTTCATATATTCACTTTTATTCTTATTACAGTGTTAAAATTAAAAGATCTGTATTCACTTCTATGTTTCTACGTGCAGTACGCCTTGTTAGTCCAGAATTTTTGGATAAGGAATTTTCCAATATCTTTGAAATAGGTAAAATTCCTTTATCATTCCGCTGATTTCACAAAAAGAAATATTGTCGAGTGTTCATTAATGGGCATCTTACCTAATATAAATATTTCCCCTGGCTTATTTAAACTCGACCCAGTTTTTAAAAAAACTTGTACTAAATGAAATAACTTCATAATGCAGCCTGTTGTCACTCTATTAGTGTAATATCATTCGCATTGCCTCCCCCACCACGTGCCTCTGCTGTGATCGTGGATTAACTATTAGCCCTAAATGTTTTCGTTCTAATGATAATCCTTTAAAATGTTTTTTGTTTTTTCACCCACCATTTCCATTCATATACAGACGTTGTTGTGTGTATATCGTTTTAGGGATGCATATGTCTGTTATTAGTTACCTATTGTTCTTTTTATTGGTATTTTTCTGTCTTGTTTTTGTGTTTTTCCATTGGTTTGTACTATGTGATGGGCGTTCCCTTCGTATTTTTGTACCCTATATTAACGTTGTCTTCTCCATTTTCATGCTATTCCTTGAAAATGAACTTGTAAATATAGCTTGAAAGTGCTTGGATTCATCTTTTCATTTTCCTGTGGGTTAATTTTTATACTATATATATATATATATATATATATATATATATATATATATATATATATATATATATATATATATATATATATATATATATATATATATATATATTCGAAGGTTTTATCGAAGTTATTTCTAAAATCCATTTTAAATTTTAATCTTTAGCAAGAGTAAATAGCTAATGCCCTCCCCCTAAAATGAGTAAAGCAAATTAAAATTATTAAAGCAAATTTAGATAGAAAAAAGAATCGTGAGGATTGTTTTTTTTTCTGTATTTCAAAAGAATTCCGATTAAAGTTGTTTTTTTGCCTTTAGGCCTAGAAAATAAGAATCGATGTAATAAAAATTGATTGATCAAGAGTAAATTATTAAGAGACGTGTACTGGAAACCTTTAAAAAAATTGGAGACCAAAACTCAGTTGCCAGAGACGGATAAACCGTTCTACATGCGAAGCACAAGCTCCTCTTGTAAGGAGTGGCGAAAAAGCTCTTCTATTTATCATTATTATTTATGAGGTTAAGGATTCCTAGATTTGATAGGGAGTTTTCTTATGTGGAAAGTTTTGTTCGTGCTTGTATCGGTGATGAAAGCTAGGAAATTATCATTACCTCCTTCAGCTGTGCAGTCAACCTCTGGTTTTGTTCCGTAAGGTCCTCCACCGTTTGCGTCTTCTCACGCTCCATGGCACGATGGAGCTCCTCCGCATCTTCCAATTCATGTCTGAGGATAAGGAATAGCCCAAGAATTAATATTAGTCCAAACTTTCAAGTCATTTTTTAGATAAAAAGAATTACAAAGTAGTCGAATGTGTTTATACAGAGAAAAGCCAAAGCCAAGATGTGAAAATCGTGACTAGCTTATATGCCAGCTTATTTCTTTATGAAAGGTTAGCCTAGCTTTTTTGTATTAGGGGTATCAGAAAGTGATGTCGCTTTTTTCAAGTACATACTCGTAGTTTAGAGGCATAGTAGACGTTTGAGGGTACTTGGTTGAAGTCTTCAAGTGGGTAAAATGTTATAATAGGAGAGAAATAGGTAAGGTTCTTATTTTTAGTGAACAGGATAGGACACGGAGCAATAGGTTTAAACTGGACAAGTTTAGGTTTCGGGAAGAGATTGGTAGAAATTGGTTTACTCGTAAAAATCGAGTAGTCGATAAATGGAATAGACTCAGTAGTCAGGTGATAGAAGCATCGCCCATGGGAAGTTTTATGAATAGACCGGATAGATATCTGGATGTGGATGCTACAGTAGGTAAGACTGAACTTGATTAGCCTTTTTCAGACTCTTTTTCTTATGTTCTTACAAAGAAGCAAGTTTAAAGGTCGAAAGAGACGATGAAAGCTGTAGTCGAAGAGGATTCACGTCAAAGCATCAAAGACTTATCCCAGAAACTTAGGACCCTCAAACCTGTTGTTGAAGAACAGTGTATATATGGGAGAGGGAAAGGGGGTGATTTTCTCCTCCATACGTTGTTTTCTCGAGCTCCCGCTAGCCTACTGATTACGACGTTGGTTTTCTATCGTCAAGGTACTGAGTTCGATCCCAAGAAAGATATGTAGACCACAAACGTGAGCGGGCTATGCACGGGCTGCGCTTACCCCAGTGGAGGTAGGTAGCTCTTACACAAATCACGACACAATCACAACCCCGCTTTCCTTCTTCTTCTGTCTTCACATCATAACCTACCCTCTCTATCCTCCTATCCAGATACCCATGACGGGGAACCTCGAATGGTTATATGCCCGATGTTGGTCTAAAACACAATATTACCCGATACCTCCTCCCTCTCCTCCAACGAGGACCGGCCCATGATGCTTTCGGGCTTTCCAGCGATTGTTATACTGATCTTTATATGCACTTCATTATCCGGTCAGTGGATCTCGTTCATGATGCGAGGGACGGATGGCACAAGCTACAGAAAAATAAAGTTTTGTATTTAACAGTTTGTTGATCAGGAATGACCCCCCCACACACACCCGACTCCACCTTTCCTCGATCGAAGAGCAAAGGGGCGTTATGAGAGCAGCAGCGAAACGCTTCTTCCCTTCGAAGGAAACATTGGCGTCCGAGAAATCAGAAAAATTCTTTTCTTCTTCTCAGCTTTTTTCTACCCAGGATCGTCATTCTTGATGAGTCATTTCATTCGGTAAAAAACTCGTCCATTATTGTTTTGGCAGAGACTTTACGGACGAATGCCCTTCTTAACTCAAACCCTCTCTTTTTATCCGGACTTGGGAACGGAACTGAGTTGGGCTGGCTTGACTACCAGTGGCTAGGTAAATCAGAAAACTTCTTTTGCGTGGGTCAAATGCTATTCGTGGTGCCAATTATGTTTTTGATCAATTGGGTCTCTTACGTATTGAATAAGTGTAGAAAATGTATGTAGAGTAAGAGTAGAGTGGATAGTAATGGCACAATGAAAAGGAATGAGTTTGAAAAATTCTTTTGCGTGGGTCAAATGCTATTCGTGGTGCCAATTATGTTTTTGATCAATTGGGTCTCTTACGTATTGAATAAGTGTAGAAAATGTATGTAGAGTAAGAGTAGAGTGGATAGTAATGGCACAATGAAAAGGAATGAGTTTGAAGTGTTTGATACGAGTAGTATGCTGGGTGACCAGCCATCTCTTTACTTCTTATTGTGTACATGTGTTGTGGACTTTTCTGTCTTAACTAATTGCGTAGAAGGCTCTCAAGCCTTCTTTTAGTTTGGTCTCATTCTTTTAGTTTGGTCTCTTTTATAATTAATCTATGGAAAATACATTAATTTCCAATACCCCTAATAGATATAAAAAGCTTTGCTAGCCTATTTAGATATGAAAGGAAAGACTATGCTAGCGCATTGATATAGGGATATAATGACTATACTCGGCATATGAAAGTCAAGCTATAATATTTTGACTTCAAAAAATGAAGGTGTGCAATAAAAGTCGATTAAATTTTGCGTTAATTTGAAAAGCTAAAGTTGTCTTTTACAGATGTGAAAGTTAAAGCTGTTTAATAGATATATTGCTGTTTTGGTATGATTTTCACCATCAATTTTAACTGCGAATGTCCATTTTAGCAGAGAACTTCGGAGTTGGACGTGAGATCTAACTCCGTTCCTGATCCCGATCCCATAAGTAACGAAAAGCAATGCGGCTTAACTGCATCATTGTGGAAAGCGGTTTTTAGACACGGCTAAGTCGCATTCAGTTTGTCCTGCAAAAGGGGGGCGAGTCACGCAAAGGTGTACGATATCCCCATCTCTCTGTCACTGATGTTCACACGTACTTCTCTCAATACTCCACCTATAAATATACAAACAACCATGGGAGATACCATACACTTTTGAGTGATACCCTAGTGTTATTCAAGCCAGTCACCCCGGCCGTCATTCAACCGAATGCACACATTACTTCCAACATCTAAACTTTGTACGCTAATCAAACAGTTTGTCGCCCACTCCATCTCTTTAAACCTGCCATAACCCTTCATTTTCGACACAATCCTGCGCTTTCTGCCGATCCATAAGCTCAGTATAAACCTTACATCTCATTTTTTACTATTTTAATCTCACGGCAAGTTAATGATCACCATACCCCCTGCCCTTCTCCACTAGTCTTTTTCATCCCCATTCATTCTTTTACTTATTCTTTTTATATTCTCAATTACAACTTTTCCATAAATTTTGCATTCAAGATATAACAAACTTAGTTAACTTTTTTTTGTATGGAAAATTTCCCGGTTTGCCCTTATACATTTACGCTATCATAACATTCTTCCACTCTTCAGGCACTGTTCCACTTTACAAGATAACTACCATAGGCATTCCAGAACACCCCACCCCTTTTTACCATGTATATTATCATATCATCTACCCCAGCTGTGTCCCAATGTTTTTAGACCTCTCACAGCACTAACAACCAGGTTTGCACCAACGAACAGGCGCGGATCCAGGGGGAAGGGGGCTGAGGGGGCTGAAGCCCACCCCAATTTCAGACCCGTTTATGTTTATATTTCTTAAGCCCTACTTGTATTCTGCAATTCAGAAAGAGTTATTCAATAATATATAAAAAAATTAAACCGTTGCGATCGAATGTATCTTATATGATACATGTGTAAAATAGAGGTAAATCTCAAAATAATTATTAAATTCAGTATTTTACTTTAGCTGACATCCAAAAACAATAATTCCTAATTTTCTGATGTGTGAGTTAGCGCTCACTGCTTTATGCGATGCTGTTATTAATTATCAATGGTGTGTAGGAGGATAACCATTATTAATCATCAATGCCCTTTTCACAGGCTTATGAGGGGGAAGAATTTGGGTTAGCCACCCCACCCCCCATTTTTATCCTGGATCCACCACTGTCTTCGAAGCCAGTTATATCCACACGTTTTGTCTTTCATGCCCATATTATAGAGCTCATCAGGGTAATTTCACCATCTATTTTTAACCTCATCATTCCTCCATCCATAACTATATTCGCGCAACTATTCTTCTCTCGTTTTATCACATTTATCACTCTCAAAATAACTTCCTATTCTCATAAGAAACCTCATTCATCATCTCCCATCCAATCGGTTCATTTTCTCCGTTCCTACTATGATTAATCTTTCGTCCCGTCCCACCTCTGCTCTTTTCGCTTCTTCCTTATATGCATTCATCCGCATCGCCTGCCGTGGCCATCTCTACTATTAATCATCTGCATAGACGTACGGGTTTTTTCTCCTCTGTACACTTCACGTCGCCATTTCAGCATTCTGCTTTATTTTCCACTTCTAGCACATCCACATACACCCCTAAACTATCATCTTTGTCTTAAATTTGCTTAACATTCTCTTTAGCCCATTTTTTACACTTACTCTCCTACTTTTGTTTTCTGGATGCTCCTACACTTTCCTCCCTCATGTATTCTCATCCAGACTAATCAATTTACTCTTACACATAATTATCAGTGGTCAGATAATCCCATACTCAAAACTCTCAACTTTCATATCAAATATTCCAGGGCATATTCTTTCTCACTATGAGCAGATCAATCATATTTCTACTTTCTACAATCTTATTTGCCAAACCATGTGTATTTATCTAAATTCTTGTGCTGGAAGAACGTGTTTGGCACATTTTTCTTTCAGCACAGTAGCCTCCCGATCTCTCCATTTGCATTCTATTTAGGTGCACCATACGCTCCAAGTTCTCATGTTACTTTCCCTCACCTCTTCGTCCATTCATACTCGTTCATCCCACAGTCATCGATGGATCCATACTTATTCCTAATTCCACCCAACATCAATCTCAAGTTATTCCAAACACACTTTCTCAGTCTCACTTTTATCATTTCAGTGTCCACCATTGTAAATCTCAACTTGACCCACATGATCTCTGTTGGGACGCGTATGTGCGTTTACCCCCAAAGTAGATTTTAAAACCTCTATCAGCATCCGCCTCCATGTTGTACTTCAACAAAGTTCGGTTTCCCCATCTGACTCTTCTCCATAATTGTTTTACCCTTCTGGAATGAGCAAATTGCTAATTAGGCAGAGGGCAAATAGAATAAATGTGAAAAAGCGGAGTGATAATAAAGAAAGACAAAGGCACAAAGTATTATTTATATAATTGTTCTGGCTATAAGAAGTCGCTTTTGTTATTTGCTTTAACTGCTTATAGACGAGGAAGCAAAAAAGGGCAGAGCCACGTAACATTATTTCATCAATTACGTGCCCGCTATAGTCGCACGAGACGGGCGCTAGCCTTTGTCAACAAATAGAGCCTAATTGGATTCTGGTAGTGTTTGTTTTGTTCACATGGGAAAAAAGATAGTATGGCTAGGGGGCATAGAGTGCTAGAAGATTTATATGCTTAATTGAATCAAGAAAGCGTTCCTCTTTATCCTGAAAGATTTTATGTATAGTTTTTATACATTTTTGTACGAACATGAAAGATTTGGACGTACATGACCTTTCCAGTCTTTATGTAGCTTGGTAGAGATTTGTTGCAATAACTTCCTTCTGTGATTTTTTTATTACTTCTGGTTTTCGGCCCATTAAAAAGAAGAATTTCTCTTATATTTTATTTTATTTTCTCTCGTCGAAACGCCCACCTTCTCTTCATAATCATAATTTTCTTTTGAAAAGTCCAAAACCTGAAATAATATTCATAGGAGGGACGATAGATAAAGAATGAGACGAACAAAAAAAATAAATGAAGGTTAAATACTTGGAAGAAGTATTTAATTAGCTCTGACATGGGCCTAGATTCGAAAAAGTTAAATAATTCAAGAATACCAAGGATGTCTTAAATTACTATGCCATTGCTGAACAGAAGGGATTGACTCCAAATTACTTGGAGTAAGGTTGAAATGCAACCTTGGAATGATGGGAATTAACTGGATTCTTATTTAACAACTCTAGAAAAACTGAATAACTCTGGAATGTTTTTGATATAACTCTGGAATACTTTTGCTATAAGTCTGGAATGTTTTTGCTATAACTCTGGAATGTTTTTGTTATAACTGGAATGTTTTTGATACAACTCTGGAATATTTTGCAATAACTCTGGGATGTTTTTGCTAAAACTCTGAAATGTTTTTGCTATAACTCCGGAATTTGGGGGGATAACTCTGGAATGTTTTTGCTATAACTTTGGAATGCTTTTGCTATAACTTTGGAATGCTTTTGCTATAACTTTGGAATGTTAGTGGCGATAATTCTGGAATGATTTTTCAGCCATTCAGGCATAATTCTGGAATTAATTCCCTAAATATTTATATTTTTTTAAGTCGATTCAATAGGAATTAAATTAGCTAAAGGGAATTACTGAAGGATTTGGGAATAAAGTGGAATAATTCAGACTTTTATGAAAAAAAAGACATTCGTTTAGAATTTAGACAAAGGAGATGACTCAGCAATTTGACCTTTAATGTTTATAGGTGGGCACCAGCACGTTGGACTCCGCCCTTCTCCTATACCCCTCAAGAAGGGGCTATACGTTCGTATATCCAAGTACCTGTAGTTGAATACGAACTTGTTCCATATGGAAGCCAACTCCTAAATCCTTTTAGTTCTTGGAATTGTTCTTGTTCCTTTCATTTTCCTTTCTTCTTTTGTCTATCTTCCTCCTTTCCCAACAAAGAATTGACCGTTGGGTGACACGGCCTTTTTTTCTATATATTTGGTAATTTCAGTCCCTCCCCCTCCTCCCAATTTTCCATTTATTCTCTTACTCTCAATTAGAACTTCCCTCCCTAATTCACTTTTCTTCCGTATCCCTTACCCCCCCCCTTCTCACAAAGGGGCGTGGGTTCGTAGTTATGAGTACCCGTTTTCTTTGTATGACCTTGTTCGAACAGATTTCCAATTCGTACTCCTGCCTCGGCATGGAACGCCGGGGCAGTTTATTTCTGACTCTCTGTTCAGTTATTTTCCTTATTTGTTTGTTATTTTCCTCATTCTCTCTTCCCCGTAAGGGGCACGGAGATTTGCCCTCCTGGCCGCCGTGCTGACGGGACTCAGTGCCCCGTCCGGCCACAGCTTGGCATCCTTTTTCTCATTTGCTAACCCCTACTTAGTCTTCTGTACCAATTCTCTTCCCCGTAAGAGGCACGGAGATTTGCCCTCCTGGACGCCGTGCTGACGGGACTCAGCGGCCCGTCCGGCCACAGCTTAGCCTCTTCTCCTTCTTTTCTTACTTTTGCCTCTGTACGGGTCGACGGATGCGCCCAATGGGGGGGGGGGGCATCGTCTGCAGGACCGTGCCATAGAGGATGTTTCATTGCCCGGGTCGTCATTTTGTTTCTGGGAGGTCTTAGCACCGCAGTCCAGAGAATCTCCGTTATGCGGTTCCGCTGTTTTTAAAACGACAGTGGGAGTCGGGGAACGGGTTACACCGTCTGGGGTGTATGGGCGCTCTTTGGACTCACGATGACGATTTGGTGCATGCCCTCGGCTCCATGGGCAGCCCCAAATAAAATATATACTTATATGGGTAAATTTAACAAACATAACTCCCAGATACCTGCGGCCTCTGGTCATCGTGCCTTGGAACCTCACGGTAGACGCTTTGATCTTTTGGGGTCAGAAGTCGACCCTGAGTTGGATTACGGCCGATTTTTAGTCTTGAAAGCGAACGATAGTCCTCTTAGTAAGGCTGACATCTTCGACGTCTACGAGGATTTTGTTGAGAAATGTGGCGAACCTGCCCAAATGTGGCCACGTAATGATGGCGCATTGATAGTCGAGGCGAAATCAAACGAGCAGCACCAGCAGATTAAGACCCTACAGTCTTTAGCTTCTGTAGACATATCCTCTGCTTTACACCCGGCATTTAACACTAGTAAAGGTGTTATCCGATCAAAAAAGTTAATAGATTACGATGTTGACAGGCTGGTATCAAAACTTACCAATCAGTGCCCAGCGAAATTTCCAGGTTAGTGAATGGCGCTAGGTTACCTACCGCCAACATAATCCTGACCTTCAACAGATTGAAACCACCCAAGTACGTTAAGGCTGGCTATCTTATCATCCCAGTCAAGCTTTACGTTGAAAACCCACGACACTGCTTCCATTGCCAACGCTTTGGCCATGTAAGCAAGTTTTGTAAACAGGCAAAGTTGTGTTTGAATTGTGGATTGGATTATCACGGGACGCCCTGTTCTCAACAGCCTGCAAAACCACAGTAATGCACTTTCTTTCTCTATGAGAATGAAGTCATTGCCATTAAAACAAGAACAGGGACAGTTTTAAAGAGGCCAGAAAAAGAGTAAAGGAGATGTATATCCAACCTGGTGTGAGCTTTTCTGATGCTCTGCGTTCTACCGGGGCAAAGAAAGGGAGAAATCAAAGTCCTCCTACTGGTTCTCCTGTGCCTGACCAGGTAAAAAGTCCTCCCCGTCCTAAACGTACATCTCCTCGTGATGAACACTCTTGGTCAGCACCTAACAGTGCTTCTGAGGTTACCAACAGGAAGAGAAACCTTCCATCCTCTCCTGGTTTCCCAAGAGTGGTTAAGCACCTTGCTACCGCTCCAGAACATGTGGATATTGATCATGTTGGTCCACAGGTGGTATCCATTCCACATCTGGACATTCACCCTGCTCCTAAAGGACCAAGCTCTTCTTCAGCTCTAAAGCCAGTTATCACTCCAGCCCCCCTTGTTGATACTGCTTTGGAATTCCTTCGATCCCTGAATGAGAAGGAACCAGCCTTTGCTCCTTCCCAGGAGCCAGCTGTTGTGGAGGTTACCCCCTCATTTGAGGAGGACTCTCAAAAATTGACTCCACATCCTTCTCTATCAGCATCGAATTCACAACTTTTGCCGATGTCCTCGCCATCACCATCGCCTCTACCATCCCAACTAATACCACCAGCTGTGTCAACATGGTCTGTTCCCTCGACACCTGAAATGAACCCTGGAGTTCTTTCCATCTATGCTTCTCCAGTGAAGACAGTTCTCTTTTACAGCCACTTATCAAAATCTGATGCACCTCCTCTTAAAGAAAAAAACAAAGGCAAAACTCAAGCTCCCGATGCCTCCTTTGTCATAATCCAAGCCTAAGGCTAGTATGACACGAACTACTTCCACTGGTATTTCAAATCCCAAATCTCCTACCCCGAAGGGTAGGAAGAAATCTTCCGTTATGCTTAAACGGTAACAATGTTTCCAATTATTCATTGGAACCTCCAAGGTCTCTTCCCTAAATGGGAAGAGTTCAAGCTCCTGCTTAAGGATTACAATCCCGATTGTATTGCTTTACAGGAGACTTGCTTCGCTTGCATTTTGGGTTTTGTGGGATATTATAAGAACCCCAGAGAACCAATTCATGGTTCTGCTGTTTTTGTTAACAACAGGGTTCCCCACAACCAGCTCTCTCTTAACACAGACCTGCCGGTGGTTGCTGTCCGCCTGTTTTCCTGTCGCCATTATTCGGTCTGTTCGTTGTATCTTCCTCCTGGCGAGGAGAGATACAGCTGTTTTAGCGGCAAAGTTAGCTAATTTAATTTATCAACTCCCTCCTCCCTTTTTATTGATTGGCGACTTTAATGCTCGACACCTCCTTTGGGGTAACCATGATAACAACCCTAGAGGAAATATGATTGAGAGATTTCTGGGCACTAATGATGTCTGCTTTCTTAACGATGGCAGCCACACGTCATTTCACACCCAGACAAACAGCTTTACATGTGTAGACTTGTCTCTCTGTTCACCAAACTGTAGAGCTGATTTTGACTGGGCAGTGGATCCTGATTTGCAAGGCATTGATCACTTCCCCATTGTAATGACACCATGTACAGGTAGTCCTCCTCCACCACCTAGCAAAAGATGGAATACAAAAAAAGCAAACTGGCTTAAGTTCAGGCACCTCTCGAACCACGATGGGTCCTTCCCTCATGAAGATATTGAAGTGGCTATTGATGATCTTCTAGCCCACGTCAATCATGCAGCTAATTCCTCCATCCCGCTCTCCAGCTCAACTGCTCGTGGACCACAATTGCCTTGGTGGTCTATTGAATGCTCGAAAGTTGTCACTGAATGTAAACAGGCTTGCCGACGTTACCATCGGTGCCCCACGATTTTAGAGAAACTTGCTCGTAACCGAGCAAGGGCAGCACGGCGACGCACCCTTCAAAAGCTCGAAAGACCTCGTTGGATGGTTACATCGCATCGATATGTTGGCAGACTCCTGTAGACAAAATCTGGAAGAGAGTCAAAAAGCTATTGGGGAAATCCAATGGCTTTACAGCTCCCACCATTGTTCAAGCCGGAGAACTGTTGGGAGACTTGTCGAATATTTCCGATGTTTTGGCCGGATTGTTTGCTAATATTCCAAGCCCAGACAACTATTCCATCCAATTCCAGCGCTTTAGGCTCGAACAGGAGCAGCATCCTATCAACTTTATGGAGCCTAACATGAATAATGAGCCTTATAACCGGCTCTTTTCTATCCATGAGCTCTATAATGCACTGAAACACTGTGGATCTACTGCACTCGCATTGGATGGCATTTACTATGCAATGATTAGGAATATGCATCCATCCCTCTTCTCACATTTGCTGGATATTGTTTGGTTTGAGAGGATGATAAATACAAGACACGTCTGGTTTTTGGAGGCAAACCATCTTATATCTCCCTCTCAATCAGGGTTCAGAAAAAAACAGAGTACCATCGACCTGCTTGTTAGAATGGAGTCTTATATAAGGAGATGCTTTTTCCGAGAGGCAGCATTCTGTTGCTGTTTTCTTTGATATTGAGAAAGCATATGATACCACTTGGAGGCGTGGTATCCTTAAGCAACTCCATGATTGGGGCCTGCGGGGCTTTCTTCCCAGGTTTGTCATGTGGCACACACTACGTGTAAAAGTAGGAAATGCCCTATCACAGCCCGCAGAGCATGTTGAGGGTGGGCCACAGGGAAGTGTCCTCAGTGTCACCCTCTTCTTTGTGACCATCAATAGCATTATCGCAAATCCCCCAGCTGAGATTTCCTCAACTCTATATGTGGATGACTTGCGCTTATCTGTTCATCGCCTAGACTTCCACTTGTCATCCGTAAGCTACAGCGGGTTATAAATACCGTAGCTGATAATGCTTTTTCCAAGGGCTTCTGCTTTTCCGTAGTAAAGACCAAGGCTGTCCACTTTTACAATCATAGATCGGAGACATGGGACCCTCCCCATTTGTCACTATATGGTGTCCTTGTCACCTTTGAGCCCTATTTCAGATCTCTAGGGGTGATCTTTGATTCGAGGCTTTCTTGGAGACCTCATCTGGACGCTTTGAAAAGGTATTGTCTGAAGAGAATGGACATAATGAAATTACTGTCACACACTTCTTGGGGAAGTGATTGACGCACCCTGTGGCTTCTGTGTTCAGTATTGGTCCAGTCAAAGCTGGACTATGGGTCACAGGTGTACTCCTCTGCCTCGCCGTCCATCCTTGAAAAATTCAATACTGTGCGTAACCAGGGTGTGCGCCTGGCTTCTGGAGCCTTCAAGTCCTCCCCTGTGTGGAGTCTCTATACAGAGAAGTGGGCTCTTCCTCTTCCTTTTCACAGGCTCAAGTCTAACCTTAAATATCTTTTTAGACTTGAGCAATTACCATGGTCGCCAGTATATGAGTGCATGTTCAATTTCCTAACAGTGGCCTCATATGATATATTTCCATCCCTGGCTCGCCCCTTTGCTCTACGCATGGCCGAGCACACAGGACGTCTAAGGGAGTTTTCTGTTATTCCGTTTTCATTACCAAAGATTCCCCTATGGCTCATACCACCTGTGGCAGTATGCAAGCGACTTACTGGTATGCCCAAGGATCAGTTCTTGCCTGTAGCCTTGAGAACCATGTATGATCAACACTCCTTCCACCATCGGCTTAGCACCTTTGTGTTCACCGACGGGCCCGAGTCATCGGAAGGAGTTAAAGCTGCTGCTGTCTTCCCATCTCAGACCGCATTGGTTCGCCTACCAAGTGCAGCTTCTGTTTTCACAGCAGAACTTGTTGCCATTCTTGCTGCACTCTTTGTTATTGCTCCTATGCCATCTGGTTGTCTTACGATTTTCTCTGACTCCTTTAGTTCTCTGGAAGCACTGAGTGCTTTTGGTCCTAGCCATCCACTGGTTTCCAAAATCTAGCGGTGGCTTTTTTATATTTCTCCTATTCATAAGATTTCTTTTTGCTGGGCGCCCAGTCACGTGGACATCCCAGGTAATGAAAGGGCGGATGCTGCGGCCAAGGAGGCGGCATCATTGGGGACACCCCCATCAGCCCCAGTCCCACTTCGTGATGTCTATCTCCTCATCACCGAATATGTAGTCAGCTTATGGCAGAAGATGTGGGATAAGCTTCCTCCCACCAAGCTCCATTCCATAAAACCTTCAGTCCTCCCATGGCCACGTACCATGAGACCACGTAGACTGGAGGTTATTTTGTGCCGACTGAAGATAGGTCATTGCCGCCTCACTCATGGACACTTGATGAATGGGCAGCCACCACCTTTGTGCATCCTGTGCGGGGTGCAGCTGTGCATCCTTCACATCTTTGCCGAGTGTCCCTTTTTGAGAAATCTTGGGAGGAGGGTCTGTAGGGGTGCGAAGATGTATCAGAGAAAATTTCCTTCCAAAGCGATAATATAAATAGCCCATTAAATTACCAACTCAGAACGGACTCGCCGTAGCGTGATGGCAAGAGTGCTGACATTTGTTTTCAAGGACCCGCGATCGAAACTCCTCAGTCCACAATTTTTACGAAGAAAATTCACGAAAACCGGAAATCAAGGAAAACGATTTCAAGGGCTAACTCATCAAGAAGAAATAATCACGTCATCAAGAATCATCACATCAAGATAAATGCAAGTTAATATGAAGATACATCAAGAAAAGAAAGGATACGAAGATCAAGAATTAACCCAGCCAACTTGAAGAAGAAGGAATCTCAGCCAACAAGAATACCAAGAGTCAGATAAAGGGAAGACAAATGTTTCAAGGGGCAACTTCATCTCAAGAAGTAATAAATAGATTCTAATATAGAAATCCCAAGATGAAGAATAAGATAGATAAATAAGAAAAGCAATAATAAGGAAATGCCCCCTCCCCCCATAGGTCTTCCCTTTCATTACCGGGTCTTCCCCCCCCCTCCCCAACAGGTTCTGCGGGGCATCTTGTCTGCTGAGACTCATGTCTCTTTTAGTGTGAATAGAATTTTTAAAAGAATCTAATCTTTTAGACAAAATTTAATATATTGTTTCATGATTTTATATTCTCTGTTCTTGTATCTATTGTTGATCCATCTATAGTCTATGTTTTTATTCTTTGTCGAGTTCTCAATAGTCTATTTTTTATATCCTTTTACACTCCTTGATGGTTTTAAATTCCTGTACTTCCATTCTATTCATCTTAATTTCATAGCTATATTTTTGTATATTCTCCAAATGTCTATATTTTTATTGAGAACATTCATGCAAATTACCCGTCCTTGAATTTGGCTGCGTGCTAGTCCGTTTGGGCTTTGCAGCATTTATTTTCGGCACTATTCTTTCATTCTCTCTTACTGCATCATTGATGGATTACACAAGTTCCAGTTTCTGATAAAAACGAATCTCGGATCCTTGAGTATTGCGAATTCCGAGTTACCCTTTAATCGTCGTAGTTCAAACTCGTTGAAATGGTTCAATACCTGTCGCTGGCCTAGGCGTCGAGGCACAAGATTTAAATCGTCCCCCTCATCGTGTTGCAAAGGGGACAAGATACCACCTAGAGCAGGAAATTTCAAACGGAAAGCACTTGGTTCCCAAGGAAGGGCTTGGCTAGGAATTCTAGTCAGGGTTAAATGTGGTTTTGATGGTGTGTATGTGCACGACTAAAAAACGAGGACGTCTCGACCATTGTGAAATAGTGATATTAGAGCATAACGAGCTGGATTTATTAATCGGTTTTATAGTTGCTTTTGTATGGACGCTACTCAATTAGTGAGAAATAAATCAAATGGAAGCTTTTTTGCGAAGAATTCATTATTAAGCTCTTATTTTTTACATTGATGGTGCTTGAATAGAGCACTTTTCGTCTGGATAATTGCATATTCGGAGATTAGGTCAAATGGAAGTTTTATGATTCATTGAAATAAAAATTAACTTTTTAATTCGATTGCAATTAAGGCAATTGTGATTCATAAATTATCTAGATAATTACCACTGTAAAAGTTTAATGGTGAAAAATTGCTACATGACAAATCAAAATGGGGGAAGAATTAAAGAGAAACCTGTTATCGCAAGAGGATGAATGTGAACAGGTTCTCTGAGAACCAAAGACATAGAGAATGTCTGCAACCTGTGATCCATTTGGGGACTACATATGCAGCCCGATGGTAGCTGCGGGATTTGCTGTGGGCGATGCTTTACTTCATAACATTTTGGGTAGCTTCGCAATTTATTTTCTTGCCGGTTCAAGGAACCGAGTCTAGTGTCACACAATTTATTTCTACTTCAATCTATCACCCTCACTTCATCAATCTATCTCCCTTACCTCGCCAATCTCCCTCACTTCAACAATCTATCTCCCTCACCTCGTTAATCTATCTCCCTCACCACATCAATATGTCTCCCTCACCTCGTCAATCTATCTCCCTCACCTCGTCAATCTATCTCCCTCACCACATCAATCTATCTCCCTCATCTCGTCAATCTACCTCTCTTACGTCAATCTATATCCCTCGCCTCGACAATCTATATCCCTCACTTCGTCAATCTATCTCCCTCACCTAGTCAATCTATCTCCCTCACCTCGACAATCTCTCTCCCTCACTTCGTCAATCTATCTCTCCCTCACCTCGACAATCTCTCTCCCTCACTTCGTCAATCTATCTCCCTCACTTTTTCAATCTATCTCACTCCTCGATTAATCTCCCTCCCTCTTGATCTCTCAATCGATTCACTTCTCTTAAACTTTATTGCTGAGGAGAAGGTAATGAATAGAGGATGCCAAGAATAGGAATCACTTCTGGAAATCATACATTTTTACCATTAAGCCTGCTGTAGGGAGGCAGAGGTGCCTATAAGAATAAGGATTTTTAAGTACTGACCTACGATAGGTGCATTTTCGGGCCTTTCGCAACCTATTTATTTTGCCTTGATGTAAATTAATTTTGTCAAAGTAAAGGCAAATTCGGTAATGTGCGTTTTTGAGGTTTGAGAAGCCTATTTGGGTGGAAGTTGGGTGGCTGCACTGTTGTGCAGCCACTTGAGATGTGTACCGAAGGTTAGGTGCGAATTGGTATTAACCCAAATTCTTACAAGAAAGGTTGTAGGGCTCCGTTGAGTTAGCAGTTGGAATCCGGGGTAAAGACCCTGAGACAAAAACGAATTGGGTCTAGTCGAGTGTTTAGGTCCTGGATTTGTGATTGAGAGAAATTACACACGGAGACTCCTTGTGGGCAAGAGGATCTGAGAGTCATTTCCCTCTCAGTGGCTATCTGACTCATTCAACTTTTCCCTTCAATATGGCAGCCACGACCTTTACCCAATACGGATCTCAAGCCAGTAATAGGGCGCGGCACTGGTTCTGGTGACTCGTTGAAGAAGAGACCAAATATATATTCTTTAGCGCGCCCATCTGGCGACTGCCGTCATGGGACTAAGTGGCCATAATTTAAAATTTCAACCTAGTGCTAGGCTACTTTAAAATTACCCAAACCAAACTAAGCAAAAAAAAACAAAAAAAACAAACAATAAAAGCAAAAAACAAACAGAAAGAAGGAAGCACGCTCCGTCTTAGGGGGGGAAGGCTTTGGGTTTAGGTCATGATTGGCGTCTCTCTGCGGCAATAGGCACTGTTGAGATCGGATGCTGTTGCAGAGAGAGCCGTTGGCGAATGAGGATGCCGGGCTCGAGAGTACAAGCCTATAGTGCACTGGACATAGCGCAGATTGAATGGCATCTCCCCAGCAACGACAAGGAGCTCTTAATGGGGAAAGTGTAGAAGGCACCGGTCGCCAGGCGAAAGCTTGTGTGGTGGATCGAGTCCACCCTCTGCAATACACGTTCAGCTGCGGATGCATAAAACTCGCATCCGTGGTCAAGCTTCGAACGAACAAAGGATCGATAGAAAAGAAAGGCAGTCACCCTATCAGCCCTTTAGATGCTGAACGCCACAGAATGAAGAATGTCCATGGCACGGGTACAAGAGATCCTAAAACTGCGAATATGAGCCGCCTAGGTGAGGCGTGGGTCGAAAACAAGGAAACGGTGCGAATATACCATTTCCAGGCGAACCCCGTTTAGGAACAAGTCCGCAGTAGAGACATGGATGGCGGCAGAAGTGCACAGCCTTAGTCTTGGTTAAGGAAAACCGACACCTGTGCACTTCGGCATAGCGAAATATGCGGTTCAATGCCTGGTGGAGTCCACGCTCCAGAGTTGGCATCCGATTCCGCATCAAAAGAGATTGAAAGGTCTTCCACGTAGAGGGTAGCGAGAACACCTTCCAGCAGCACCAAGTAGATAGCGTTGATGCTCAGGACAAAGAGTGTGACAATGAGGACACCCTTTCCTTCTTCATTGGGCCGGAGAGTGCTTCCCCCCACCCTCTGTCCAGCTACTGTTTAAAAAGTCTAACATAAAGGCCATGCCTCACTCACCTCGGTGTTGGACACCGCACCTGGTGTGGACATCGTCTAAGCCAGGGGTGGAGAGCGAGAGCGGAACGCAACTCACTCAATGTAAACCTGTCGTTGAAGGATTCTCCGCCTCTGGAGGTAAAGTCCAATCGGCGGACTTCAACGATATCACGACGTGCATTGAATGCTGTCGGAGCAGCATCCCGGATAGAAAATGTGGAGAAAGCAGTCTCATTCTCCTGGAGAGCAGGAGGGGGGGGGGCTCCTGCGAGAATCCTTTTGACTCACTTTCTAGAGGGGTCTTCTCGTTAAGTGAAGACAAGTATGCCCGCCAAGAAGAGCGGCGGGCGTGCTTCGAAACATACCGGAACCTAGCCCTAGCTCGACGAAATTTACCGATAGTGAAATCGATGGGCGGCGCTACAGAGCATGTAGGAATAACTTCTATTTGAGGGCTGTCTCACACTCGGCTAACCACCACGGAAACGGTCGTCCTCCCAAACGGCTAGACCTTCTAGGAATAGTTATTAGGTTATCGGAGAAGAATTCAACAGCCTCATCAACCGATCTAAACTCCTCTACTGGGACAGCAAAATTAGTCATTTTTCGAAATGCGGACACCGTACCCGCGCCAAGCACAACCAGGGGGGTGGAGGTCTCTCAGTCGGCAGCGGTCCAAAAAGAGGGTGTCTGCAGTTAAAATCCCCGAGGTGGTGAGGGGGAAGCGCAACAATAACTTTCCCAGGTCTCATCAGAGTGTTCACATCAACCCAGTGACAGGGTTTCCCTAATTTTCACAGACTAGAATGAAGTGCAGCTCCTTCCGAATCCCCGTGTAACAGGCTACACAGGGTTCTTCCCTGCGGGGAAGGGAGCGAGTATTTAATGAAGAGAAGTAGAGTTATGCGGATTCACCAACGAGTCGGGTGGGTGATCACCTATTATTATCATACCCTAGGCAGTAGCAGAATGTGCCTAGGAAATGGCAGAGAAAGTGACGGAGTAAAAATGGTGGATGAAAGAAAGATGAGAGGTGAAAGAGTGTTGGTACATAAGACGAGATAGAGGTTAGAGGAACACAAAGAGGTAGGCTAAGCTCGAGCCAGAGGGGCCGCTGAGTCCTGTTAGCACAGCGACCAGAATAAATACATCGTCATGCCCCTTACGGGTTAATTCGTCAGGAGTCTGGAAGGAAACCCTTTGCCCAGATCCTGTTGAACAAATCAACAAAAGTGCCATGTCTCGCTCACCTATGTGTCCAAGCATCGTCCGGATCAGAGGCGATGTCCAAGCAAGAAAATAGAAGGTAGCGCAACTCAGCGTAAGCCTGTCTTGTAAGGGTTCACCGCTCCGAGCTAAAGTTCAGTCGGCGGCCTAAAGTAATCTCACGACGTGCAAGTAAAGCTCACGGAAACTTATAAACCCAGCTAAAGTTGGATAAAGCGGTCGCAAAGAAATATCCCACAGACAGAGAGGCAGATACTGCTGTTTATTTTTTTCGGGAGGACGGAAGGGTGGTCGAGAGAGAACTTGCCGCGAATCTTTTTGACTCTATTCCACCCCTCTGTACGAGGGATCCTCCCATTATATGAAGTAACATATACTCTCAGGAAGAGCAGCTTGCATGCTCTGAATATACCGGAACCAATCCCTAGGTTCCGAATATAGTTATCTCGCTTTTCTCTAAGTGCCGCCTTATATTGAGCCGACCACCAAGGAAACAGATGGAGTGCAAAATGACCAGACGTTCCTGAAATAGTAGTAGTCTCACAACGGTGAGGTTTCTGTAGAAGAACTCAACGGCCTCGTCAACCGACCCAAACTGCCGAATGAGACAGATAAATCAGTCATTTGCTGAAATGCGGACCAACGCGCACGCACCAAGCACCAACGGGGGTCTCAGGTGGCAGCGGACCTTAAAATGATAGTTGAATTATAAAGTTGTGACTAACATGAAAGTCATCGACCGTCTTCCAGTCCAAATTAGGCTGTGTATCCGGACAGCACAGGGATAGATCAAGACAAGTAAAAGAATCAGTTCTCAGGCAGTGATACGTAGACTCACCACATTTAGGATACATATATTCAGCTCATTTATCGGGACGGTAAGGACCTGATCCCTGGGATTGATCGGGTAGTCTGCCCAGAGTGGGTGTCTACTGTTCAGATCCCCAGACAAGAGAAAAAGCCTCGGCAACCGTGCCACGACGCGGTGGAAGTCCCCCCGTCGAAGTTGGCTGACGGTGGAATGTACGCAGAAATAAGAATATACCTCCTATCCAGGTGCAGCTACACAACCACTGCTTCAAAGGAGGTATTTAAAGCAAAGGCAAAAACGGAGACATCATGCCGGGTGTAAATCGCGCATCGTCCTGCACGGTTCCTATCCCATGGTGGTGGGGTCGCAAAACCCTTATACTCTAGGGGGCATGCACCCGCCATGATAGCTTGGAGATGAGCCTCAGCCAATCACTCCGGTTGGCCCGGAGTCCACGGCAATTTCATTAAAGGAAATTGCCCTACAATCCTAGCTTGGAGATGGCGGTGCCCTCTTCGTAGAGAAGACCTTGACCGGAATAGCCATAGGCTTCCATGGGGCGGAATTCTGAGCGCTGTTGGCCACACAAGACGCTGTAGCTTTCAAGGACTTATTGAATAAGGGTGGGCTCGCCTTGGCTCGAATCTTTTGGCCGGCAGGGCAGTTTTGGAGGTCCCTCATCTTTGAGAGATTTTTTTTTTTAATTTTATAGAGCCCATCCGGCAACTGCCCACTTGGGCATAAGTCGCCGAAAAACACGACAGCCTAGAACTAGGCTACTTTAAAATAAAATTATCAAAAAATAACAATGATAAATATTGGAAAAACTTAACAATCAGGAAGCAATCTCCGGCAGCGGGAGGAGGTCCCCCTCACCCCGGTGCAGGAGAGTGCAACTTACAAACAAAACAATAACAAACGAAAAAACAGAAAAGAACCTTAAATAAAGGGGAGAAGCCCAGCCTCCCCCCAAAAGTCAACAAGTCCACAAGTCAATGTGCACGAATCCGTCCCGAGTACAAGGGACAGGCGGTAGCGACCCCGCCCATCCCGGTACCGGGATAGGTATCGTGCGCGAAGATCACCCAGACTGGGACATTCGACAAGAATGTGCCGAACAGTCTGGGGGACGACGCAGTCGTTGCAATAGGGCACAGGCGAGCGCTACATCAAATAACGATGCGTCACACGAGTGTGTCCGATTCGGATACGACAGAAAGCAACCTGAAGCCGCCGCAGCATTGGGGGATAGGTCCATGGGAACAGTCGTGGCGCAATGGCACGCAACTTTAAGTTCCCTTCGACCGTCTCCCATCTTCTTTGCCAAGCAGTCCGAAGAGCTGCCCGTATTCCTGCCATGTAGTCGGTGTGAGGAAGAGCGAAACGCTGATCCGGTCGCAGAGTCCTCGCGGACTCTTTGGCGCCCTCATCGGTGCGCTCATTCCCCGCAATTCCAACATGTCCAGGAACCTAGCAGAAGATAATCTCGACATCTGCCCGGCTCGCCAAAACCGTCGCGTCACGGATATCGCGAACCAGGTGGTGCGGAGATTCCAATGCCCCGAAAGCACTCAGGGCGCTTTGTGAGTCGCTATAGATCACAATCCGGTCTCCGAACCAGGCACGTCGCGTAATCTCCCATATCGAGTGGTGTATTGCCACCAGCTCGGCCGTGAAGACAGACGCAGCGCCTGGCAGAGCCCCGCTCATCTCAAACAGAGGGGATACGACGTGGAAGCCGACCCCCTTTTGGGACTTGGAGCCATCCGTATACACTGGCATGGTTCCAGCGTGACACGAGGTGTGCTCCAAAAAGGTCGAACGCATTACTCCCGGCGCCGTACAAGCTTTGGGAGCAGAGCATCTTTGAGAGAGTCTTTGCATTGGGCGTGGGAGTCGAGGCTCCTTTTGTGCTATCCTCCTTTCGGGTGACATCATTAGAAATCCTCTGAGATGCCATCACGACTACCTTCTGCGGGTTTGGTGTCAAACCCTCTATTGTTTATCATCCATCTATATCAACACTATTGATTCGAAATGGTAAATCACATCTTAATTTGTAACAAGGACACTAAAATGGGTGTGGATGTGCCATCAGCCGAATAAATCGAGTGATAGGACACATCGCAGATGTCCTTCAACACTGATAAGTGTAATGTAATGCAGATCAGGTATGCAAATATTCAGGCGTCTGCTCACTACAGGAGAAGGTGTTGAACTCAATTAACATACGAGAAAGACTTGGACATGGGGATTATCATTGACGATAAGTTCTCCAAACAGTACGTTGATGTGAAGAGGTAGTTCAGTTTCTGAAATTAGCAGATTGTTTGACTTTGTATAAATTGGTGATGCGATCCTACCTATTATACGTGGTACAATTTTGGGCTCCATACCTTCGTAAAGAAATGGAACTGCTGACCCGAGTAAAACTCAAAGCCCCGAAGCTGATTTCTTCGATTCGGCACAGAAGCGATAAGGCTCGAGTGTAACAGCTCGGGATGTTCTCTCTAAAGTCGATGGCTGAGGGGTCCGCTTATAGTAATATTTAAAGTTCTTCAAGGGGTAGAGAATATTCACTACCAGAAAATATTCACTCGTCAGAACAACATCAAGAACTAAGGTTGTAAAATTAAATTTCTGGAGTTTCGGACTACTCTGGTGGACAACTATTTCATTAACAGGAGATGGAAAGCATGGAACCAATGTCTGACTGAAATTGAAAAACAGCTTTAGAGTTGAACAGTTTAAAATTAGCTTACAGTCACAATTCCTACCTGTGCTCTTTTCCTCAGCAAGGTGAGGCATCTTTTCTACTTTTCTATAGCTGTGGAGGGAGATGGGAAAGGTAGGTGGGGTGAGCCTTCCTTTGCACTATGCTTTTCTCAAGCTAAATGGTACGTGCTCGGTATGGATGGCAATGCCTTGAGATACCACTACTATTAGTGACTGAATCGTTATCTTTCTCATTATATTGTTATCTGTCTGTCTGTCTGTCTGTCTGTCTCTCTCTTTCTCTCTTTGCGTACTTTTTATATACTCTTATTTTTCGTGTTATTACTCTTTGGCATCCACTTCCCTCGTTGTCTCTTAGACATTGGGTTAAACGTCGATCCTGCAAATGGCAAACCCGCCTGGGGAAGAGGACCTCGCGGAGAAAAGGCCCTCTACAGCCCTCAGGCAAAGGCCCAGGAGCCTCTCCTATCTCTGAAAAAGGATGCAACTTCAGGTTGTTGCCCAGCCATGCCCGGGGTCTCCACCCCTTCTCCCTTAATCCCCCTTTCTTCAAATACCCACACCCTTCTCTCTCCGATGGCTGCTACCCCAGAAATTACTCGTCTCCTCTTTGCCTTAGGCGGTGACATAGAAAAACCTTCCCACATACACCTTCACATGTCCAACCAATGACCAACGTGTCCATCCTCTGCAACAAATGAGAACATCTTGCAAGCACAAAAACTAGCCAAAATTCCCCTCCCCCTTAATACCCAAGCAAAGGTCTTCTCAATCGAAGACCACCCAAACTCGATAGGGGCACAGTTCTTTAGTGAACTGCTAAGCCCCTTGCACACCCAGCAACAGAGCCCCCGCCTCTTTTGTTGCCCTCTATACCCAATTGCTAGATAACCTGCTCCCTACCTCACTCAACCAGAGCACTATAAAATACACATGCACACCAACACTTTGCCTGCATCGCACTTCTAAACCAGCTGCGAAAACCTCCTCAGGGTAATGCCAAACTTCATAGAGGCAGTGGCTGAGTACAAAATCATTTTGTACAGGGTGATGCCAAACTTCATAGAGGCAGTGGCTGAGTACAAAATCATTTTGTACAGGGTGATGCCAAACTTCATAGAGGCAGTCGCCGAGTATAAAATTCTTTTATACAGGATAATGCCAAACTTCATAGAGGCAGTGGCTGAGTACAAAATCCATGTGAACAGGCTGATACCGAACTTCATAGTGGCAGTAGTTGAGTACAAAATCTTTTTGTACAGGGTGATGCCAAACTTCATAGAGGCAGTGGCTGAGTACAAAATCCACGTGAACAGGCTGATACCGAACTTCATAGAGACAGTAGTTGAGTACAAAATCCTTTTGTACAGGGTGATACTAAATTCATAGAGGTAATGGCTGAGTACAAAATCCTTGTGTACAGGGTGATGCCAAACTTTTTAGAGTCAATGGCTGAGTACAAAATCATTTTGTACAGGGTGATGCCAAACTTCATAGAGGCAGTGGCTGAGTACAAAATCACTTTGTACAGGGTGATGCCAAACTTCATAGAGGCAGTCGCCGAGTATAAAATCCTTTTATACAGGGTAATGCCAAACTTCATAGAGGCAGTGGCTGAGTACAAAATCCTTTTGTACAGGTTGGTGCCAAACTTCATAGAGGCTGTGGCTGAGTACAAAATCCTCTTAAACAGGGTGATTCCAAACTTCATAGAGGAAGTGGCTGAGTACAAAATCGTGGTACTCGATAGAGAACAAATGAGAGCGAGATTTCGCTTTACCTCCCCTCCTGTCTCTCCCGAATAATCGAATGGAGTGAAGTGGAATGCGCGAATGAGACCATGGTGGTGTTATGCTCCCCTCGTTTTTTTCTTATAACCTCGCAAGTGGTTGTCAAGTTGGGGATGGGTGAGTATACCACAGTTGACATCTGAAGGAGTACATTCCCTCCATGCCCCAACGCCGGCATGTGGGTGGATCTGCAGCGATAGATCTTCCACAATTTCACTTTCCCACACATGACAAACTTCTATCTCTTCTATGCCTCGTAGAGAACAACGCCAATACGTGTGAAGGAGCTAAACTCACCAAAGTCCCACAGGAAAAGGAAAAAAAGTGGTTCCAAGCCGAATATGCGTTTAAATAAAAACGAACACGCTTGGAATCGCATTTTTCATTGTTCCTGAAGGCATTATACATGTATTCTTGCCATTGAGGAACAGATGTAAGACTAAAGATGTAATTACCCGTAGCTAAAGAAAAAATATGGTTCCTCTTTTTCCTGCTGGCATTAAATATACTTACCATTGAGGACTAGATGCCCATTCACCGGATGGATTCGAACCGTCGGAGCTGCGCAGAATACAAGCGTCCCTAACCATTGAGCCCTCCCCCCCGGTGTTATAATTTCCCCCATTGATTAGCGCCATCCAAGGTCACGGCTTACATCGCAAACAGCGGTGACACGAAAGCCTAAAACCCATTGTTTCAACCCTAGCTTCCCGTGACGTCACGAGTCAGACGTGGGTTGCCTCCAGCCCTGCAAACACGCCATCTGTCATCAAAGCCTCATCCCAGCAGGAAAATCTTCCTCAAAACTAATTAATTCTTAAAGTTTATTTCTCATTCGTTTTTATATCTTGGAATCATTAATAAAAATATCACACGAAAATAGGTTTTGGGTATATTGCTACAAAAATATCTTCAAGGTTAAGGGAAACAAAATTTGGATAATTATGTCCAATAAATATTTCGTATTGCCTCACTTTCTGACTGTCCTGTTTTGAGGACACAATGAACTAATTGGGTGTGGAAGTTGGTACGGTTAAGGAAAGTTGCCCACCTTCCTGTCCTAGGTGCCCCGATTAGAGCCGTCCCTTGAAAAACTCAGGCTCTGTACCTTCTCTGGATTTTTGCTTCCCCTAACTTCACCCATTTTCTATACGAACCTCTCATCAAACTTTATGGCGGGGATAACCTCGTTGGTTTTCTCAATAATAATAATAAATGAATAAATAATTAAATGAATAATAATAAGATATTCAGATATTATTAACTATAAATCGCATTAAAGCTGCATTAATTAACGGTTCAATAATAATAATAAATAATAATAATTAAATAAATAAAATTAATTAATTAATCATAATAATAAAAGTTATTTAGATATTATTAACTATAAATCGCATTAAAACTGCATTAATTAAAAAGTTCAGTAATATCTAAGATAAAACCAACGAGCGCATTTTCGCCCGAAATTATGTAAGGCAAAAATTTTTGTACAAAAAAAAGTGAAGATGAGGAAGATAAAAATGTGTGAAAGATATATCGCATGAAGCTAGAGAGGAGACTACTAGTGGCACCTTGGTTAGGGAGGATGCGTAACTCACCAGAACCTGTCAAACTACTACATTTAAAGTCAGGGGAGGGAGTAAGTATCAAGCCTCATGGGATTATTAAGCCCCTTCTACCCAGGTAAGAGTTAAGTACAGCGAAAGTTGTCGTATGTTGGCCCCGGTTAGGATCCCTTCCCTAGCTCGGCAGCCTGGCGAACTCCCCTGACCGGAAGCCCATCCCCCAAAGATCAGGGACTCCTCGTGTAGGGTTTAACTGCCTGGTTCATGGTTGCAATGGGGAAAATATGGCCGTATCGGAGCATTGACAGGGTGATCCGTTTGTAGCGTGGGATGAATCTTTCATGTGGATCGATGGCCGGTGGAATGGCGTTGAGGTGATTTGGAACCGGTCTCGCAGGTTTGGTAAGGTATTATGGCTAGTTGGGATGGTGACCGCACCGGAGCATTGCCAGAGTGACCGTTTGTAGCGTAGGATGAATCTTTCCTGTGGGTCAATGACCGGTGTAATGGCGTTGAGGTGATTTAGAACTAGAACGGCAAGTGGATGTGAAATTAGGTGCCCAGGGCGTAGTCGTGGTGGAGAGGGGGGGGGGAGAGATACACTCCTTTTATGTGTGGACGATGGATTCTTTGCATTGCCTGAATTTGGTTCCTACGAGGGCTCGAATTGTGCTCCTTTGTGTGGTGGTTGTTTTTTCCAACCCTTTGTGGTGTATTTAAGCGGGAGTAAAGGGAAGGGGAGGTGATGGAAAAGATGCGTGGGTGTCTGCTGCACTCCAGTTTGGAGCTATGGAGATTAGTAGCTAGTGTGCCGAGTGCGAAGATGGCAGTTTATGAGCGGTTTGAACCGAGTCTTTTAGTTTTCGTGGTTGATAAGAAGATTAAGGTGCCCTTCTACCTATCTCAGTAAAGATGAAGTAGTAGTTAGAATATCCCACAACTCTGTGGTTCTTTCCTTCCGACGGGCCATTTTTACTTTCGACACCACCTTCCACTCTAAGAGTAACGGCTTATTGTGATGGTGAAACAGGAGTCGCGGTGTTTGGGCGCGCCTGGACTCCTGGTCTATAGTGATATTTTTTTTTTAAGAGCTCATCTGGCGACTGCCTACTTGGGCATTAGTCGCCGTATGAAAAACCTGCCTAGTACTAAGTTACTTTAAAATCAAATTCAAAAACACAAAAAAAACAAAATCAAACACCAAATTTTTTTAAAAAAGGGAAAAGGCAACGAGCAGGAAGAAAGCTCCTGCGTCGGGGGGGAGGTACCCCGCGGCGCAGGAACGTTCGACCTATAAGGAAAAAAACAAAAACAAAAAAACTGGATAAATAAAAGGGAGAAGGCCGGCCTCCCCACAAAGGTCTACAAGTCTACCAGTCAATGTGCACGCACTCGTCCCGAGTACAAGTGACAGGCGGTAGCGACCCTACCCATCCAGGTACCGGGACAGGTAACGTGCACAAAGATCGCCCAGACTGGGATATTCAATAAAAATGTGCCGAACAGTCTGGGGGACAACGCATTGTTCGAGGAGGGCACTGGCGAGCACTACATCAAATAGCGATGCGTCCGGCGAGTGTGCTCAATTCGGAGACGACAGAAAGCAACCTGAAGCCTTTGCGGCATTGGTGGGCATTGTGGGAGTCTTTGAAATATCGTGTCAGTGTGTAAATTCATCTTGAACTTACATTATGTTTTAAGTAAATTTTTGATGTCTGAACCAAAGACGTGAGAAGATTTTGTAGAAATGGGATATCATTTCTGTAGTGAATCGTGTAGACATGTAATCTATTGTAACAATGTGTTTGTCGCTCTGTGTGGGGTTTATGCGAGGTTTTTCCCCGATTTTTCCGCACTGCTATATCGAAGTGTTTGCCTTTTTGGTGAACTTGATTCCGCATTCGAGTAGATGATTTTATGCGTGGCTAGTTTAGCGTTGTTAGAGTTGGAAAGTCTCCTGATAGTTTTCCAGAATTTCTTGCTCTCTGTTTTAGGATTTACAGTAGTGTCCAGGAAAGCTTACCGTTCTCGTTTATGTTGTTGCAGAATCAGTCTGAATGCTGCCTGTCGTTTTTAATCGGGGTTGTTGTTGTTATTTTTGTAGGTTGTTCCTGATCTTTGTAAGATCCAATTTTCGGGGACAAGTCTGAGTTGGAGCGTACTAGGGTTCCTCTCTGGATTTTGTTGTTTTTTTTTGTTGTACTCGTATGTTGGCCTTTTATTTCTTTTTTTAAGATTCCTATGCCGAGCGCCGCGGAGGTAACAACCACCGAAATCACAAAAACAAGTATTCCTTCTGTCCGCTCAAAATATTAAAAAAAAACGACAACAAAAGGTAACTAGAAACAATGGAAATAAATAAAGTAAAAACAACATCAATAACAAAAAGACGACGAGGGTCCATGGGTGGCGCTTCCCATTAGGGACCCAAGCAAGACACCAATCATTTTCAACAAATTAAATATCATAGAGGAGGACCACCTCCTCTATGCCCCTCCAAGAATTCTACTAAACTAGTCTGGTGTGCAGGAGCCCGACCCCAACATGAGGAACGAGGGATAGCACCACCGTTATCCACGATACTGGGACAAGTATCACGTACGAAACCGCCAAAGTGGATATTCAACAAGAATGTGTCGGACAGTCTGGGTGACAAACCGCCTTTGCAGAAAGGTTCAGAGGAGCTATCTATCAGATGATGATACGGCCTGGTCTGTGTCCCATTTAGAGGCCCCCAAATTGACCTGATACCGTAGAGGCATTGTAAGGAAGCGGACCCCGCGGGAATAGTTGGGACGCAATGGCACGCATCTTTAATTTCCCGTCCACCGTCTCCCATCTTATTTGTTATACAACCCGAATGACAGTCCTGTTCCCAGCCATGTAGTCTGAGTGGGCAATATCAAAACGATGGTAAGGCCGCCCAGTCTGTGCATAGACTCGCGACCTCGTCAGCGCGTTAATTTCCTGCAACCCTCGCATATCCAAGGATCCATCTGAAGACAATCTCGACATCCTTCCGACTTGGAGTAGCCATGGCGTCACGGGTACTGCGAACCAGTGGGTGGGGAGATTCTAATAGCTCAAGGGCACTCACCGCGCTATGTGAGTCGTTATGGATTTGATGTTGACAAAGTAGGTAGATGTAGGTTTTTGTTCAATATAGTGGGTGAAAAAGTCCCAGTCAGTTCTGTTGTAGTTAGTGTAAGTGATTGGGGTGTATGGGCCTCTCAAGGTCAATTCCTATTATTTATGATTCAGATGCGATCGGAGAATAGTGCTAAGTGAGTTTCCAGTATTTGGTGCCTATGCTTGGAGAGGAGAGGGCGAAGAGATGTTTTGGAATGCTGTGGTTCTTGCGTTCCTGTCTCGCGTTTTGACCAGTCAGGATTTTGTGCGCAGTGTTGCCAACTTGGCGCGAAACGCGCTAAATTTGGCGCTTTTTTTGGTATAATTTAATGCTAAAAAATTTCCAATTAGCGCTGGTTCGTTTTTTAGCGCCTTTAAAGAAAAAAATGTGCCTTTTTAACGCGTTTAATGTTACTATTATATTTATGCACATTTACTTAAAATTCTCTTATTTTATTTTTCAACGATCTCTGTAACACTCAGATAAAGTTGTTTTAAAGCTGTTCAGATTATGTTTGGAACATGATTTAAACTGCTGGCCAGTGGGCACTGTTTCCGCCCTGCGGCGATTGTCATTTTCATTTTTAGTCGCGGACGACTCTACATCTCACTATGTCGCTCGGTCGGTACCCGTTTTGCTGGGGGGAGGTAATAACAGTGTAACTATTCGGCCGATTCTAACGAAATTTGAAACACTTATGTTGTTTTACATTCTATTTTGATATAATTGCCAAGGTCCTCCCAAGATTAGCCCGGGAATTATTTTGTTTCGACAATAACATTAAAAATATTCGGTCGATTCTAGCGGAATTTGAAACCCTTATGTTGTTTTACATTCTCTTTTGATATAATTGCCAAGGTCCTCCCAAGTTAAGCCCGGAAATTATTTTGTTTTGACAATAACATTATAACTATTCGGTCGATTCTAGCGGAATTTGAAACCTTTATGTTGCTTTACATTCTCTTTTGAATGGTATAATGCTAGATTAGCCGGGGAATTATTTGGCAATAACATCATAACTATTTGGCCAATTCTAACAAAATTTGAAACCCTTTTGCTGTTTTACATAATCTTTCGACTGATATAATTGCTAAGGTTCCCCCAAGGTTAGTCCACGCATTATTAAAAGTTTTGAAGGTCGTAAGGTCATAAATTCGAATAAGTTAGAGCAGGCGACTCTTGGTCAGCAGACCTTGTTCAAGGTCAGTTTTGTTGTGAACTCGTTTCTGTAAGTGGTGTTAATTACAGCTTCTGATTTTGGTCTAACCTTTGTTTTACAACTACTCTGTATGTTAAAAAATAAAGAAAAATCTAAATCTTTTAAATATGGACAAGAAATATAGTTAAAAATTTTGAAGTGAATGGTTGAATAATGATAACTATAAAAAATGGTTGCAGCGTGTTGAAGGTGGTAATTTAAAGTGCCGATGCAAATACTGTAAGTGCATTTTCTCCGCTAAAGTGTCTGATTGATATTGAAAGGCGCTTAAAAACTGCTAAGCATAAAACTGCTCAAGAACCATTTAGTGCCCATAGAAGTAATATTCTTTCATTTGTTATAGTAGAATATGATTCCATTAAGCAAACTTAAGCTTCACTTGCGCTCTTTATTGCTTCACATGGCGAAATATATCTCTCAGATCATTTAAGCGATTTGTATAGAGCAAGATTTCTTGATAGTAAAAACTGCAAAGATCTTACACCTCGGAGAACCAAGTGCTCTGCTATTATATGCAATGTTCTTTCTTGCTCCTCATTTTCGAGAATATTTAGGGAAGGATATTGGAAATGAAAGTTTCAGTTTGATCATAGACGAAAAACTTTGATCAACGACAAAACTTTTAAGTATAATTATTAGATATTTTTCTAAGGCAAAACATGATATAGTGGTGTCTCTCTTTGATTTGGTTCAGCTACAGGAGTGCAATGCTGAAAGTATTTGCGAAGCTATTAAAGCATCTGTCAAGAAGAATGGATTAAACATTACAAATTTTGTTGGCATCGGTACAGACAATGCTTCTGTAATGACTGGAAGAAAAAGTGGCGTTTACGCAAGACTAAAAAACGAAATTCCAAATTTAGTTCTCATTAAATGTATTTGTCACTCCATCCAACTTGCAGTTTTTAATGCTGAAAGTGATACACTTCCTAGGCATATAGAATTTCTTATCAAAGAAACTTATAACTGATTTGCTCATTCCTCCATTCGGCAGAGCAAATATAAAGATATTTATTGCACAATCAATAATGATAAGTTGCCTCTGAGATTAAAAACTCATTTTGAAATTACAAAATTAAAAGAGCGATATTACAACTAGGAACTTTTGCACTCTATGTTTAGCGATCACCGAAACTATGTTTATCTGTCATTCTTAAAGCCTTTTCTTGATGAAGTGCACTGAACAAACAAGCTATTTGGAAGTGAAAGATGCGACCCACCAAAATCATTAAATGATTTGAATCACCTAATAAATTCAATGACTTCAAAAATTACACTGGCCTGCGTTTCAAAACTTTTTTTCAAAAGTCAAGGGGTTTCCAACTGATTTAGGATCCTTTTTGCGTGCTGAATTCAAAAATAGCATTTATTTTCTTTGGTCAGGTCTGGTTTCTAAGATACACTCGATTTTTATTACAGTATATTTTTCCCAAATGGTGTTATCATCCAAGCGTATATAGGCTTTGTTTTTGCCACAGCTGGTCATGGGTTACCTTAAATAATTAGTTATTCTTTCGTTTTTCAGGTCTAGTTGTGCAGTACGATGGATTGGAAGTGTAAGAACCATCCTAACAAATTTTGTTTCATCTGCGGACACGTGGTTCTTCCAGACCGTCAAGCGAAAATCACGGATTTTGTGAAGAAGACTTATTACGCTTATTTTGGAGTCAAACTAGGGGACCAGGATAAGGAATTTGCTCCCCATATCTGCTGCAAAACATGTGTGGAGAACTTATGGGATTGGAGGAATAGGAAAAGAAAGAGTATGCCATTTGGTGTCCCAATGGTGTGGAGGGAAGGGAAAGATCACGTTACCGACTGCTACTTCTGCATGACAAATTTAAAAGGCATCAATCGCAAGAACAAGCACCATGTTCAATACCCTAATGTTCCTTCTGCCATAAAGCCAACCCCCCCATGGACCAGATGTTCCTGTTCCTGAGTCGGATGTCATCATAGAATCTAGTTCTGATTCCGAATCTGCTGACATGACTGACACAGGTGAGTGTGGTGCATACGAGCCAGAAGACGACGACCGATAGGTGCCATTGACCCAAGCCGAACTCAACGACTTGACACGATACCTGAACCTATCTACGGAGTCTGCCCAGCTGCTGGGTTCTCGTCTTCGAGAGAAACATCTACTTGCCCCAGGAACAACGTTCTATTGGTATCGGGAACTCGAGAGTGAATTCAGAAAATTCTTTATGTTCGATGAAGCGTCTTCACTGATCTACTGTAACAATATTGCTGAACTGATGAAATTAATGGGTATGAAGTATGTTGCCATGGAATTGGAGACTTTTTATTGACTCGTCTAACAGAAGTCTCAAGGCAGTTCTTCTGAATAACGGAAATAGGGTTTCATCAATCCCTGTTGGACACTCCGGCTGAAATGAAAGAATCTCACAACAGCATGGAACGTCTGTTGTCTGCTCTCAATTACCAGGGACATAAATGGTTGATTTGTAGAGATCTTAGAGTTGTTGGACTCATCCTAGGACTTCAAGGTGGGTACACAAAGTATCCATGCTTTTTGTGCTTGTGGGATAGTCGGACTGACGACCAGCATTATGTCAGACAAGAGTGGCCATCAAGACAAGGATTAGAACCCGGGTCACACAATGTTCTGTCCCACCCTCTGGTTGAACCGAGCAAGGTGTTACGTCCACCCCTACACATCAAACTCGGCCTAATGAAGAACTTTGTAAAACACTGGACATGGAAGGTGGAGGATTTGCCTTCCTCCACCACAAGTTCAAACAAATCAGCATGGAGAATGTTAAGGCAGGTATATTTGATGGTCCTCAGATAAGAGAACTCATAAAAGAATAGTTTTGATGATTCATTAAATCCTACTGAACTCTCTGCCTGGCTGTCCCTTAAGTTAGTCATTGCAAATTTGGTGCGCGTATGTCAGTAAAAATGCACTTTCTCCGGTCCCATCTAGACTATTTTCAGGAAAATTGCGGAGACTTCAGTGAAGAACAGGGTGAGCGCTTTCACCAAGACATCCGTGTCATGGTGGAACGCTATCAAGGCCAATGGGATGTGAACTTTCTGGCTGACTACTAATGGTGCCTTAAGAGGGATGTGGTATCTGCTCGGCACAATCGGAAGCCACTGAAGAGACCATTCATCCATGAGTAGCTTATTTTGTGCATTGTACTATTCATGCTATCTATTAAAAATATTCTGTAAATGTTCTGTGAGTAAATCGGTCCAATATTTGCTATTATGTGTTTCATTCACAACAAATGTTTGGAAATATAGGAGTTTTTGGTATGTGCTAATATTTCAAAAACCTGACCTGATTGGGTAAATTTAGCATGATTTTCAGGTTCAGTGCAAAAAACTGAACTAAAATCAGGTATTATATATTTGACTTTGAAAACAACGCAGACCAGTGTTATCATTCCTGGAACTAAAATTGATGAAGAAACTAATCTTAGGGAATACTCAATCCCAAATCCTTATTTGGGCTACGATTTTGAGAAGGAAATAAAAAAAATTGGTGATGAACTGCATACAGTTCAATGAAAAATAATAACAAATAATGAACGTGACAATGTGGAATTTTGGGATGAGGTTACAAATTACACAGATTCCGAAGGACCAAATACATTTGAAGAACTTACAAGATTCGTTTTAACGATTCTTTCTCTCTCTCATTCCAATGCTGACGTTGAACTGGTTTTTAGTCAAGTCGGCGTAGTGAAAACTAAACTAAGAAATAAAATGAAATTTTCTACAACAAATAATATTCTTGTGATAAAGTATGGACTTAAAAGGCAACGAAAATGTTGCTACCAATATGAGCTTCCAAAGGATGTTGTTAAAAAAATTGGAAGCCTTCAAAAATATGAAACTGAAGATTCTGCATTGTAATTAAGCAGAATTATACTCACGTTGATTAATAAAGGTAAGTACAACAAATAATTTAACATTGATCACATATATTAATGTAGAATTTGGCGGTTTTTTAGCGCTTTACAAAAAATATCCAGCGCGTTTTTAGCGCTATTTTGAACCACTTTTAGCGCACTTCTTCCATTACCAGTTGGCAACACTGCTTGGGTGTTTAAATCACCTATAACAAGGATGTTAACTTGCTGTGTTGGAAGGTTTTGCAGCGCAGGTCCATAATTGGCTTGGTAGCATTTAGGGGAAGGTGGGTATAAGTTGGTGAAAGTGTAGTCTGTTTTTTTAATGCATGATTGTATGGCTTGGATCCCGATTGGGTTGTAGCGTGACGAGAGCAAACCGGTTGACTGATAAGCTTGTTGTGATCAGACACTCAGGATCAGCCGCGTTAAATAAGCCCCTCTCCAACTCGTTGATCTCTGCGACCTGGATTCAGAAGCCTTAATATCGTCGCAGCTCCGAAGTTTCCTTCTTGGCACTTTTAGGGTCATGTCGTAGGATGGTGGATTTATGGCAGAGCCTTCCAGATGACGCCATTTTGAGCAATTTTAATTTCTAAAAAATGTATGTAAAAGCTTAGGCCAATTTTCTCAAATCAAAAATGGTATTTGTGGAATAGTGGGACACAAATTGTTAAAACTTGGAGTAAAAATGCGACAAACTCTCGTTTGCTAGGTAACCTAGTATGGAGCGCAAGGTCTGTTGTGACCTGTATATATATGTAACCATCCGGTATCCCTAGCTAAGGGATCTTTGGCAATATTATTGAAGGTGATACCTCTGATGTGTGTGATTAGGCCTCCAACTCGGTCGTTTCTATGTCGGGGGGAGGTCCTTCTCCACCCAGCGCAGGAACGTGCGACTTACAAAGAAAACAATAACAAAAAACAAACAAAACCTAGTTAAATAAAAGGGAGAAGGCTAGTCTCCCCCCAAAAGTCTACAAGTCCACCAGTCAATGTGCACGCACTCGTCCCGAGTACAAGGGACAGGCGGTAGTGACCCCGTCCATTACGGTACTGTGACAGGTAAAGTGCGCGAAGATCACCCAGACTGGGACATTCAACAAGAATGTGCAGAACAGTCTGGGGGACAACGCAGTCTTCGCAGTGGGGCGCTGACGAGCGCTCCATCAAATGGCGCAGTGTCCCACGAGTGTGCCCAATTCGGAGACGACAGAAAGCGACCTGAAGCCTCCTCGGCATTGGTGGATAGGTCCATGAGAATTGTCGCGGGGCAATGGCACGCAATTTTAAGTTCCCTTCGACTGTTTCCCATCTGCTTTGTTAAGTAGCCCGAAAGGCTGCCCGTATTCCTGCCATGTGGTCGGTGTGAGGAATAGCGAAACGCTGCTCCGGTCGCCGAGTCCTCGCGCACTCTTTAGTGCCCTCATCGGCGCGCTCATTCCCCGCAATTCTTACATGTCCAGGAACCCAGCAGAAGATAATCTCGACATCCGCCCAGCTGGTCAGAATCGTGGCGTCACAGATATCGCAAACCAGGGTCAGCATCTACACTGTGAAATTGAAGGCTGACCAGAGAAAGTTGTGGGAGAGGTTAAATGAAAAGCGGCGAGATTGGAGAGAAATACAGGCTGTCTGAAAGGACAAGAGGCAAAGCTGGGGTCGGACAGGATCGCCGCGCCCATTACGGGAAGGGGGGGGAACAGTTGCGGCGCAATGGAAGGCAACTTTATGTTCCCCTCGGTCGTCTCCCATCTGCTGTGTTAAGTAGCCCGAAAGGCTGCCCATAGTCCTGCCGTATGGTCGGTGTGAGGAACGCACTCGCGGAGCGTCCTGCAAGTGTGCCCAATTTGGAGACGACAGAAAGCAACCTGAAGCCTCCGCGGCATTGGGGGATAGGTCCATGGGAACAGTCGCGGCGCAATGGCACGCAACTTTAAGTTCCCTTCGACCGTCTCCTATCTTCTTTGCCAAGCAGCCCGAAGAGCTGCACGTATTCCTGTCATGCAGTCGGTGTGAGGAAGAGCGAAGCGCTGCTCCGGTCCCAGAGTCCTCACGAACTCTTTGGCGCCCTCATCGGTGCGCTCATTCCCCGTAATTCCTACATGTCCAGGAACCCAGCAGAAGATAATCTCGACATCCGCCCGGCTCGCGGCAACCGTGGCGTCACCGATACCGCGAACCAGGGTGTGTGGAGATTCTAATGCCCAGGAAGCATTTAGAGCGCTTTGTGGATCGCTAAAGATCACAATTTGGTCTCTGAACCGGGCACCACGCGTTATCTCCCGTACCGAGCGGTGTCTTGCAACCAGATCGCCCATTAAGACAGACGCAGCTCCTGGAAGAGCACTGCTGACTTCAAAAGGAGGGGATACGACCCGGAAACCGACCCCCTCTTGGGACTTGTAGTCATCCGTATGCACTTGCACGGATCCGGTGTGACAAGAAGTGTGTTCCCAAAAGGCCGAACGAAATTTTCCCGGTGCTATGAAAGCTTTCGGAGTAGAGGCATGGCAACAAATAATCAAAGGTGGTACGTCCAGGGTGGTGTTCTTGGCAGAACCAGAAACGCCACCGGCCGGAATGCTACACCAAGCTCTCTAAGGAGTTTCTTAGCTCTAAACCCAAAAGGCTTAGGGTATGAGTGGCTTTTCTCAACAGCATAGGCACCGTCGAGATCTGATGCAGATGCAGTGAGAGCTGTTAGCGACTGAAACGCCGGGCTCGCACGTACAGTCAAAGGGTGTACTGCGCACGGTGCAGAGCAAGTGACATTTGCCCATCATCGACAAGTATTTTCTCAATGGAGAATGGGGAACGTGCGGAGTGCCCCGGTCGCCAAGCGAAGACTGGTACGGTGGATCGAGTCCGCCTTCCCTAATACACGATCGGCTGCGGGTTGCATAAAACTTGCATCCGTAGTCAAGTTTCGATCGAACAATGGATCGATCGAAAAGCAAGGCAGTCGCCCTATCAGCACCACAGATGCTGAACGTCACCGAGCGAATCAAGTCCATGGTGTGAGTACAAGAGACCCTAAGGATCCGAATATGAGCCTCTCAGGCGAGAAGTGGGCCAAAAATAGACCAAGGAAAGAGTGCGTATTCACTAATTCCAGGCAAACCCCATTTCGGTTCAAGTACGGGTCAGAGTGGAGCCGTAGATAACGGCAGAAGTGCTTCCCCTTAGTATTGGCCAAGGAAAACCTAAACCTATGCGGTTCGGCATAGCGTGAGATGCGGTCCAATGCCTGTTGGAGTCGACGCTCCCGAGTTGGCATCTGGGCCGCGCCAAAAGCGATCGAAAGGTCGTCCACGTAGAGCGTAGCGACAACACTTTCAGCAGCACCAAGGTGATACCATTGATGCTCAGGGCAAATAGTGTGACAGTGAGGACATTTCCCTGCAGGACACCTTCCTGCTCTATTGCCCAGAGAAGGCTCCCTCCACTTGTACGCGGACTCGACGATCCCGTAAAAACTCAGAAATAAAGCTTGTGAGGAGTCCCCCTCGCCCCCATCGTGTGGAGTCTCCATAATACAGTATCGGCATGCGGTATCATAGATATGCGGTATCAAGTGTCCTGCAGTAACCGAGTGTCCTACCACAGCTATAATTGCCAGATATTTACTAATATCAATAAATTCGTTTTCTATCTTTCAATATGTCAATCCAATATTTTAATTATTTTTGTCTTTAGTCATATTAAGATTTATAAGTTTGGTATTTAGATTTGATATATAATTTCTTATTAAGTGTGAGAAATTTAAGAAGATTAATTTTTAAAGCGGATGCAAGGGTGCTACGGGAGATTTAAGGAAAGTATGTTATTAAGGCTGATGTTTAATTTATATATAATTGCTTAATAAATGAGAAATTTAAGAAGTTTAATCCTTAAATTTTTTGTGTTTGGCAAATATTATTTGTTTTTTATTGTTTCGTTTATTCCTTGTTAATTAAATAAGTTGATATGTTTGTTTAATGGTATAGGATTTAGAAGTTAAGTGCTTTATTTTGTCTTGTACACTGAATGTTTTTCTTTTCTTAATTTTTTGGCTGTTTATGTCTTAAAATCTTTACTGTATTTTGGGGGGTAATACAGTATAAAGTTTTTCTTTACTGCATTTTATATTTATTTAGACTTTTTAAATTTAGTGTATTTGATCTCCTGCTAGGTAATTTGCACTATTATTTTTTATTCTTTTCGTGTAGTGTCTGCTTATTGTTAATTTATTTAAAATATTTTTTATTCTCATGTTAATTCACTTAGTGTTTACCTTGTTTTAGTTGCATTTTTTTAAATAAATATTCAGTCATATTTTCTTGTTTTCAGGTCTTATGAGGTATGGATAGATTTTTTACAAAGAAACACAAGTTAGAAAATGATGACAGCGAGGTGGCTGGAGCTAGTTTTTGAATTAAAACACTTAGGGCCTGCAGTGTTACTTCCAAATCAATTGTGCGCCAGTATAAAGAAGTCTACTTGTCCTTTGGATTCGTTTCATCTGGGGAAGAGGAGCCACGTCCTGTCTGTGTTGTTTGTGGCGAGAAACTGGCAAACCAAGCAATGGTTCCAAGTAAGCTGAAAAGACCTTCAAGCAAGCACTCTCATTTATGTGAGAAACAAACTGAATATTTTAAAAGGCTTATCACTGACAAAACACGCCAGTCTCAAAAACTGACCAAATTGCAGTCAGTAATATTACCAGCATGTAGTAAAATTGTGAACATTATGTTAAGCGAAAAATATGAGAGAGATTTTGAAAATCCCCATGTCAAATAAAACCATTAGTCGTGGTATTTCTGATATGTCTCAAGACATGGAATCACAAATCATAGCTAAAATAAAAGAAACCAAGAATTTCGCCATCCAGTTGGATGAATCAACTGACACCACTGGGAAAGCTCAACTACTAGCATTCATCAGGTTGGTTTGTAATGAAGACATAATTGAACAATTTCTATTTTGCAAACCACTTGCAGAAACAACAAAAGGTCAAGACATTTTTGAGGTTGTCGACAATTATTTTAGCTCTAACGATTTGTCATGGAAATCATGTATTAGTATCTGCACGGATGGTGCCCCCTCTATGTCAGGAAGCATAAAAGGATTCATCTCACTGGCAAACATAAAAAAAATCTGGCATTGTTTTTACACATTGTTTCCTGCATAGACAGGCCCTTATTTCAAAATCAGTAGTACCGGAGCTTCAGCAAGTATTAGATGAAGCAATCAAAATAGTTAATTATATCAAAGGTAGGCCATTAAAATCAAGGCTGTTTTCAACTCTGTGTTCTGACATGGAATCTGTTCACGTACACTTCTATTACATATAGAAGTGAGGTGGCTATCTCGAGGGCGAGTTCTTTGAAGGTTTTATGAACTTAGGGAGGAGATTCTTATATTTTTAACATCTGAAGAGTCCAACCTGGCTGACCTACTTAGTGATGAATCCTGGTGCAATGAAGTGGCATTCCTGGCTGATATTTTTCAAGCCTTGAACATTCTTAATAAGAGTATGCAAGGAAAGAAGAAAAATATTCTACTTGTACAGACAAAATCAGCTCATTTAAGGAAAAACTAAGATTGTGGGGATTTAGAATAAAAAAGATAACAAAGTTGAAATATTTAAATTCACAAAAGATTGCAGATTGAAAAAAAAAATTCTTACTTTAATTCTACAAAGCTTGTCGCTACTGAGTAAGAACATTGCAAAATATTTTCCATCATTTGAAACATTGTCCTTAGACTGGCTGAGAAGTCCGTTTGTGGTAAGTGCTTTGCGAGTCAGCATAGTTAACTTTTACCGAAGAGGATGAGCTGACGGAAATCAGGAACGACAAAGGACTAAAACTTAAGCACGAATCCACAAATATGACTTCGTTTTGGTTGTCCATTCAAGACAAATACTCCGCAATTACAAAGAAAGTAATTGAATCTCTTCCTCCTTTCTCAACTTCATATATGTGTGAGGCTGGATTTTCTGCAATAAACACAGTAAAAAATAAGAACAGGTCGCGGCTTCAGAAACTGGAGGAGGACTTCCAGGTATGCCTATCCACCATTCGGCCTCAGATAAGGGAAATTATGAAGCAATGCCAAGGACAAATTTCTCATTGATATTTTTAGGTATGTATGATAAGGCTTTTAATTTTTACTCATGTTCGTAATATAATACGTTTGGTTACTAAATTAATAAATAATTAGCATGCCTAACTTATGAACATTTATGAGCGTTTCATTATTATATGATTAAATATATTCTTAAATACTGATGGTGTGCCTCGACCATATTACTCCCTGGCTTGATGTGCCGTGAGATAAAAAAAGTTGAAAAACTCTGATCTATAAGTTTGCAGTTTATAGGTTATCACCAGTTTATAGGGGTTGTGATCACCTGTCGATAGGGTTCAATGTTAATAAATGAGTAACCAGTTATAGGGCTCGAGAGTTAATAGGGGCACCAGTTATGGGGAGTTGCAAGTTAATATGTGTCCGAGCGTTCTTGTATTCTCGTGGTAGAGGATTCAAGGACCTTTAATTTTAGGCGATGGAGAACTTGGTAGGCTTCGGAGTAGAGAGAAATTCGCTTGACCGAGGCTTGAGATTAGGTAGGATGGGTAAGAGGGTCGATAATGATTACCAGTAGCAAAGAAATTCAAAACGGAGGAATCTCGTTCTCTTTATTAGGAAGTAAAGCTCGGGTAGTTTCGGCGTAAAAAGAATTCGAAACGGGCGTGTAGTGTTTTCAAGCGGGCCTATTACTCTATGACGTCTCTCTGACTCCCTGACTCTTTCTGGCTTCTTCTGTTTCTGACTCCTTCTGATCTGACTCTTTTCTGATCTCTTTCTCCTCTTTCTGATCCTTTTCTCTCATCCATTTCTCCTTTTTCTAATCTTTTTCTGATCCCCCCCCCCCGAGTGTCTGAGTGTGGCGGTATATATTTGTGTTGGAAACAGTGGGCGTGACCTATTATTATCCAATGATGTTGTTTGGGTGGAATCTATTCCACTCCGTGTTAATTTCTGCGTTTCGCAGTTCTTCGTTAGCAAATACAGTCCGCTGTTATCGTTTTTGGTTCTGCACCTGCTGCTAAGCTTGTTTGGATAGCTGACCTTTTATCGTGGCTATGGGAACCACTTTTGCTTCGCTTTACTGTATATGTAGATATATTTGCTGCCGTGTAAACGTCTCTAATTCATTCTTTTCGACTCGAGTAAAATGTATATTATTTACATACTGATGGTGTGCCTCGACCATTATTATTTTGCAAAGATGTTATATATCATTTACAAAAAGATTCGATATTATTTATGAAAACTGCTATACATATTTTAGATTATTTCTATGTGCCTGTTACAAGCCTTTATAGGATTCACATGCTACTCATTTGTGAAGCTTCATTGTTGAAGCTATTCCGCCTTACAATGCACTTTTTTCTTATTATTTACATGGACGAGAGCTATAAATTATTATTTTACAAAGATGTTATATATTATTTACACAAAGTTATTCTTATTTATGAAAACTGCTATACATATTTTAGAGTATTTGTATGTGCATAATTATTTGCGTAGCTGTTACAAGCCTTTATAGGATTCACATGATACTCATTTATGAGGCTTCATTTTTGAATCTATTTCACCTTGCAATGCACTTTTGTCTATCTTTATAAATGTACCGCATTTATCTTAGTCTTTGATACAGTGCAATGCACTTTGCATGTGCACGATTATTTGCGTGCCCATCTCAAAACTTGATAGGATTTATATCACACTCATTTGTAAAGCGTCATTGTTGATCCTAATCCACCTTGCAATGGGCGGTACAGGTCTTCTCCAGCTCGAAAAACACCAGCTCGAAAAAAGGCTTCGCAGACGATATTTTCCAGTCGGAGCAGAGAATCTGGCGTGAAAAGGAACTTGCGGAAGCCACACTGTGCAGAAGACAGGTGTGATGGCCAACACACATCGTACCTAATGCTTGCCCTAACCAGTCTCTTTCGGCCTTAGTAGCAGGTAGGGACCTCACGGTATACATTGCCACTCGACCAAGGTTCATTAGAGGAGGAAAGTGCGCCGGACAAACAGAACCTCTGTGGACAGAATAGCAAGTTTGGAAAGGGGTAGGAGAGTGTGTAATAGAGAAGTAGAGATATGTGGGCCCAGTAACGACTATGGTGCTAGATGATCCCAGTTTGGCATGCAGTCCACCAAGTCACCATGACTTCCACGCCTCCAGGTAAAAGTGCGGGTGAGGGGGATAGCCGTAATGATAATAAATAATATAATTAAATAACACCATACTATTAATTATAAATAATGATAATAATAAAATGATAAATAATAATATATAGTAATAAATACTACTAATAATATAAAAATCATAATAAACAATAATAAATTAATAGTATTAAATAATAAATAATAATATATAGTAATAAATACTACTAATAATATAAAAATCATAATAAACAATAATAAATTAATAGTATTAAATAATAAATAATATTAAAAAATAAATTATGATGACATACTAATAATAATAAATAGTAATAATAATATAAAATTATACTAAATAAATAATAAAAATAAAAATATTACTAAATAATAAAATAATAATAATAAAATAATAATAATAATAATAATACTAATAAAAAGGGAAAGTAGTGGTGAGAGGGGGCGAAGGGAAGGCGCACCATCTACTTTCCCAGGGCCCATCCGAGAGTTCGAGTCCACTGAGAGTGACAGTGCATCCCACTCAGGCCGGGGGGACGTATCGAGTGTATCAGGATTCACAGAGTACCCCTTGTGGGGGTAGGGTTGTGCACCACTTGCCGTGGGGTGTGTTGGTTAGTTGGAGAGGGGTGGGGAGCTAATGAATGGGAGGTCGTCAGAGTGACCCCCGCACACGGAGCCAACACCCCTTCCCCCCCCAAGGGACCTGGTTGGTATGGGGCTTGGGAGCCCCCGGGGTCACCTCCACCTCACCCAGGTTGCTAGGGCGAAGACCCATCACGGTGGGGCCCCTCGATGGGTCTTCGCCTTAATAAAAAAATATAAACAAATAAATAAATTAATTAAAGCAAATAAATAAAAGGAAATAAGTAAATACAAAGAATTTAAATAAAGAAAAGAAAATAAGTAAATAAATAAATTAAATAATAAAAGCAAAAATTAAATGCAGAAGCAAATAAATAAATAAAAGCAAATAAATAAATAAGCATCTAAATACATAAATAAAAGCAAACAAATCTCTAAAGGCGAGGTGGTTGGTTGGTTAGGTTAGGTTAGGTTGGTTACCTTGCGCACTGGAGATCCACTGCGAGTTCTTGGAGCTTGACCTCATACTCGCCTTCCTTCGAGGCGAACTTCCTCCTGAGCGAGTGCTTCTCCTGCTCCAGCACCTGCAATCACGTACAAAACAACCTCACATTAATAAGAGGAAAAGAATAATGAAAAACAAAGGAAGAAATATCAAAAAAGAAAATAATAAGCATACGGGAAGAAGAAAGACAAAAATAATTTAAAACAAAAGAAGAAAAAGGAGACATCATCTTGATTCTATAATAATAATGATCCTTCTCCTCTTAGCCGGAAATGAAAGCGGGCACATTGATAAAGGGGGAATCAGGGCGACATTCGACGCTTTCACTTCCCCCATTACCTTCCTTCTAGGACCTCCCCCAACCCCCAACCCCCAACCCCCACCCTCAATGGATGCTTCCGTGGCGGCCTTGGCAATCCTGCCCCCTCTAACTCCAGCCATGGTCAACCCAGCCCGTGGGGTTGGTACTAATGTTTGGTCTGCCCTAAAATGGCGGATCATAAGGATATTATTATTATTATTACAATTATTAGTATTATAATTATTATTTTCATTATTATCATTATTACTATTATTATTATTATTTTCAGTGACAGGTAAATAATTGATAGAAGAGACTCCCCCCCTCAAGGCAGGTGGGGGTGGGAACTACCTGAACTAAAGTCATGGGATTATTATGCTTGAGATCGGATTACCACTCCAGTTATCTTATTTTGCGAATGGGGACGGTCACATTATAATCACTTTATACGACGTGCAGCTGGCACCACATTAAGGGTTCTGCTACTTCCTGACGATATAGTTAGTCGTCGCCGTCTAAATATTCCACATTTTAAATGGAACGAACACGGGTTTTTTTTCAATTTATGAATAGACTAATTTAATTAGAAAAATCCACATTTTTTAATTTTATACATGCATATACGTGTGAACGTACCTTTGTGTACGCGTGTGTACACATTCAGAAAAAATAATTTACGCAGTCACGGGTCCCGCCTTTGATTTATCAAGCGATCAATTGTAAATTATTTCTTTGTTCGGGTTAACCCAGACAGTCTCGCATAACGATAATACATACACAGAGGGTGAACACACATGTAAGCACATCTTTGCGTGGATGTGCATGTGTGTGGTGGGATGGGGAAAGCCCTGAAGTGTAAGGGTTTTAAGTTCTGCAATGATGTTTTCTTTGAGCGTTGCAATGTCGTGTTTCGCAGTTTTTGCTCCACAATGCAGCTGCATGCTTGGAGTGAGTGTCAATCGGCTGGAACGCAAATCTGTGGTACTTTCCGCACCTGCGTTCGTTTGTTCCCATGACTACCATCGTGTCTGTTTATTCCCATGAATGTCTTTGTTTATTCCTATTTCTGGCTCTAAAGGTAAGACCCAAAGGTCTGGGTCCATCTGTGGGTAATGAATGTTCTTCATGGAGTTAAAACAACATAAGCAAATGTGTATATATGAAATTTAAATGCCAATATGAGAGGAAAACTAGACAAATTATGTTGGAGTGACTATTTTACTTTTAAGAAATCAATTGCAGATATTTATTTAGCTGGAATAGATAGTTTTTAACCTAAAAATATAAAGAGTTCATATAATAAAGTATAGCAAGTTTAAACGACTTATATTAAGTAATTATAGGGAATAAAATGAAGGGAAATTAGATGAAAGATAATTTTAAATAAGAACTGTTCAAGAGGTAGTGGACAAAAGAACCCTTCTTCTGAATAGCTTTTAATAGTCTGGTGTCTACTGATGAATTCAAAGTGTTGATACAATCAGCTGAAACATTTTCTGTAACATATTGGGGGTGCTGCAAGTCAGTTTAGTTGTTAAATTGCCTGCCATCTTCGTAAACGTCTCCTCTTCAGTATCCACCACAAGTTTTCTATTGGATTTAGGTCGTAACCTTTGGAAGGCCAATCCATGATTGAGTCTCCTAAAAATCATTTCAAGAATGACCACTTCTTAGAAAACTTGGAGGCTTGACTAGGAGCATTATCCTGCATGAAGAAAAGTTGCTTCCTCATCCTCACTGGATGTCTCTTGAACCAAGGTAGGAAGGTTTCCTCCAGAAACTCGCAGTACGCCTTCGAATCCATTTTCACGCCATCATTCTCTTGGAAAGGTCTTACTAACTAAACTTCAACAAATCAATCCTCCGCCGTCGCCTCCTCCTTGTTTTTATCGCTTGGTAAACGCTTCAACCTGACTTCCATTGAAGCAGATTTCCAAATATTTTACCCTCGCACAAAATTAATCGGCTAACCAAACATTCGACTACCAATTTGTTAACGAAGTAAAAAGGACCATTCTCACCGAAATCCTCACCAAGAACACAGTTGAAATGAATCACAAACTTTGGTGAACAATTGTCATGAGCAAACAAACACGCGGTCACCTTTGCCGTGTACCAAAGTCGCGTCTCTTGTACAGAAATTACTTCTGGAGCGAATACGCCTATCAAGCCCACTCTACTGGATCGCTAAGACCTTCAAAGAGAGATGCAAGTGCGACAAGGATGGCTTAAGAATGGCAAAGGGGGTCCAGTAAGCGTAAGGACCGTCTCCTCTTGCGAAGTCAGATTCGGAAACATGCAACCACGTGTCTTGTTGTTCAAGAGTACCAGCGTGTAGGTGTGAGTGAATCTGAGCGCACGGTGTGACTTACGCTTCTGGACAACGACATCGTGGCATGGATAGTGGGTACAAAGATTGGACTGGAACAAAGTCATCTTCTTTGACTAAGCACCTTCCTCACTATTTGTGCCTTACGGGAGAACGTTGCTGAGTCGCACATAGCGCCAAGAGTGAAATATCCTCAGACTATCCATGTATGAAGTTGCTTCTCCCCCAAAACACTTCTATAAAAGAGTCTTTAAATGTCTCCCAAGAAAGATCGCCTAGCAACGATCCAAGCACAGTTCGGTGATGATCCGCGAGTTTTTCAGCAAGCTAGGAGGAATAAAAAGTGAGGGGGTAGACGCAGAAGGAAGGGTTTTCAGGGCTCAAAGCGAACGACTGAAACGAGGGTGCTGCGGTGTTTGATCTTCTACGTAGGAAGGATGACCTTAAAGGAGATTGTAAATCGAATGGGCAGCCAGCGCTGTTCACGGAGTAGGGGGGAAGGTTGCGTGAAAGAAACGTCCCCGGCGGAGAACAAGCCTACAGGCCGCAAAGTTTTGAACGCATTAAGGTCGAGTAGTGGTGGCGCGTGATCGAGCTAGAAGTGAGTTGCAGTGAGGGAGGTAATGAAAGGGTAGATGCCAAACTCGAAACTATTGGGTTCAAAAGGGTGTGGATGCGGCTAAGATTACGAAGAAAGCTGTAAAAGAATTTGATACATATGCAACAGAGGCTTTGGGAAGGGACTATCAAAGGTGACCCACACATTACTAACATTATCAGAAAAAAAAATCGGAGAGCGACCGAGGTTTAAAAAAGGCAATCGGGGAGCGACTGGTGTTCAAAATAGGAAATCTGGGAGCGATTTATGTTAAGAAAATGCAATATGGGATCAGACGGAGTCAATAAAAGACAATCGGGGAGGATTGAGGTTAATAAAAGACAATCGGGGATGGATCGAGGTTAAGAAAAGATAATTTGAAAGTAAACGAGGTTAATAAAAAGGCAACGTAGGAGCGATTGGTGTTAAGAAAAAGCAACCAGGGATCAGCCGAGGCTAAGAAAAGACAATCGGAGTGGACCGAAATTAAGAAAAGGCAATTGGAGAGCGACTGAGGTTAAGGAAAGGCAAGTTGAGAGCGATCGAGGTTAAGAAAAGGAGTAATAGGTTTACAGCGACCACCACACTAATGAGTAGTGAGTAACCAGTTTCGATAATTTGTCTGAGAGCCATTCGGTAATAATGTAGTTACGGAGAGACTAGCCTGTCATCGGTCTAGAAGTGGACTGATGGACCAAGGTGACGCGGAAGAATACCAAGGGAAAGAAGACCGATACGAGAGAGGGGCGAGAACACGGGAACACACCACCGCCGGGTTGACACAAATCTTCGCCGACGAATGACTGAGGACAGGAGACGAGCGAAACCAGTCAAGTGCTGTTCCCGAGACTCGGCTTTCTGTTCATTTTGTATATTTCTCTTCTCTTTATATTTGTGCTCTTGTTCTGCTTTCTTGTCTGCTCTTATAATTAGTTGCATTTGCATGGAATAAAAATAAAAAATTTCTGTAGCTGCAAATTTATAGAATTTTTAAATTAAAAAGCGCAAATCTACGAGAATCACCACTCTATTTTTTGTTAACGGTGGAAATGAGCGGAAATTACATAGTCAGAGAAAGATATATTTTTTTAATAGGGCCCATTTGGCGACTGCCACCAAGGGCATAAGTCAGCGCATTTAAAATTTCAGCCTACTACGAGACTACTTTAAAATTTCCCCACAAAGCTACACGGACCAAACAAAAAAGAAAACCCAAACCAAACAAGAAACTTGACGAAAGCAAGAAGTAACAGTAAGACATACTCCGACGTCAGGAGGAGGTGGGCCTCCCCAGGAAGGAGCATGTGACCAACACCAAAGAGAGTCAAATAAAAATGGAGGATGCCAACCTCCTTCAAAAAGTCAGATAGTCCGCAAGTCTGTGTGCACGAACCAGTCCCAAGTACAAAGGACAAGCAGTAGCGACCCCGCTCAGGTAACGTGCGTGAAAATCACCCAGACTGTGACATTCAACAAGAATGTCCCTAACACTCGCAAAGATACAACGCACTCATCGCAATGAGGCGCAGGCGAGCGCCCCATCAAATGGCGGTGCGTCCCGCGAGTGTGTGTCCGATTCGGAGACGGCAGAAAATTACATGAAGCCCAGGTGGCATTGGGGGGTTGGTTCAAGGTAACAGTCGCGGTGGCCCGAGAAAGGAGAAGACACACCATATAACACACAGTCACGATCTTACATGTCCTCACCACCTCAGAACACATGGTCACAACCTCTTCTTCAGTTGTTCCTCACTCAATAACCTTGGCACAACCACAACCCCTCTTTCATATAATAATTTATTATTATATGTAGAATTAGGAAGGACCCCAGAGAGGGAGGGCATACCTGGGGAGCGCTGCCCTCCAAAGTCCCGTGGTGGTGGTGATGGTGGTGGTAATACTGGGAGGAGGGTGGCATGGACCTCGTCTACCGATGTCGGTGTAAGGGGTGCTGGCTGCCAACACCCTCCTCTGGAAAAACTGGTGAAGATGAGAATAACTCTCGGACTAGCGTCGGTTATGTGTGTGTTCGTGTATGTGTATTCCACTGATCCATGGCAGGGTGTGTGTGTGTGTGTGTGTGTGTGTGTACGCATGGCAAACAGATGGCTTAACATGCGTCCATATGTGTAAATCTGAACCCCTGGGGGGGAGGGGTCGCCAAGCGCTTGTTAATCTTTCGACCACTTTGGTCCAACGATAGAAGCGCGGGGGGATGATGGGGGTGGCATCACTGGAGAACCGGGTCTCCGTTGTGTTGCCGCCACCGGGAACTTTCCCCCTCTAAGAGCTTTGGGTCCTGGGCTGGGATAGAAGAGCTGGTGGATAAAATATTACCACGGAAGTCTAATCATCCATTTAATGATTATTTATCTAATGCCATAAATGAGGAAGTGTGAGGGAGGAAAGAGAGAGAGAGAGAGAGAGAGAGAGAGAGAGAGAGAGAGAGAGAGAGAGAGAGAGAGAGAGAGAGAGAGAGAGATAGAGAGAGAGGATAGAGAGAGGAGAGAGAGAGAGAGAGAGAGAGAGAGAGAGAGAGAGAGAGAGAGAGAGAGAGAGAGAGAGAGAGAGAAAAAGGATAGAGAGGAGAGAGAGAGAGAGAGAGAGAGAGAGAGAGAGAGAGAAAAAAAAAAGAGAGCTAGAAGGAGCTACAAGGATAAGAAGTACCCTAGAAGACCTTACGGTCCATTCAGAGAGGGTACCTATGGACTAGCAGTCGAACTGGCACAGTTCTGCTCAACGGCCTACATGACCAAACGGCTACTTTTCAAGACTTTGTCCAGTCTTGACTCGAACTGATCAACAGAATTGCTGTTGACAACTTCCACTGAAAGTGCGTTCCAGCTGCCACAGATGCTGTATGTGAAAAATTTCCCACACAGATCACGCTGGCAACGCTTCAGCTCAAGTTTGTAGCCGTGATTTCTAGTTCTGCCCTCACTAAGTTGGAAAACATCAGTATAGTCTACATTGTCGAAGCTTCGAAGTATTTTAAACACTTCTATAAGCTGACCATGGAGTCTCCGGGTCTCCAACGAAAACAGATCTAATTCCCTTAATCTATTGTCGTAACTTTTGTGTCTGATAGAGGGAATCAGTTTGGTTGCCCTGGCTTGCAAACGTTCCAATCTCGCGATATCCTTTCGAAACGAAGGACTCCAAAATTGTACGGCATACTCCAGGTGCGGTCGGACAAGTGAATTGTACAAACAGAGTACTATTTCCTTCTTTTGACATCCAAACTGTCGCTTTATATAGCCTAACATCTTTTGGGCCTTTTTCTCCGCCTTTATGCACTGTTTCGAGAACTTTAGGTCACTAGTGATTGTTACACCAAAGTCCTTCTCGGTATCAGTGCGTTCGAGAGCAGTGCCTTTAAAGATATACCGTGATTGGGGATTTCGGTGGCTGATATGCATTCCTTTGCATTTATTAACATTAAAAGGAATTTGCTACTTGCCAGACCACTCCCCAATGTTCCGGAGATGTTCTTGAAGGCGGGCAGTGTTTCCTTCCTTTGCGACGTTCATACCAAGCTTGGTATCGGCGGCAAATTTAGAAATCTTTGCAACCATGTCACTATCTATGTCGTTAACATAGGTGATGAAAAGTAGTGGTCCCAAGACAGAACCTTGAGGTACACCGCTGGTAACAGGCACCCACTTAGAAGCCAGTCCATTCAGCATGACCCGTTGCCGTCTGCCGCTTAGCAAGTTCTCTATCTAAGCTGCTACCTTTTCGTATATACCCAATGCATGCACTTTGCGGAGAAGGCGGCGATGTGGTACCTTATCAAAGGCTTTTTGAAAGTCAAGGTACACAAAATCCACCGCTTTATCTCGATCCTGCTCAGTGAAAACGAAGTGGAAGAATTCCACAAGGTTCGTTAGGCATGACCGGCGCCTTCGGAAACCGTGCTGGGTACTCTTCAGTAACAGATTCAACTCTAAATATGACTTTATTTTGTCCGCCATCATGCTTTCCATGAGTTTATTAACTATCGAAGTTAAACTAATAGGTCGGTAGTTGGACGGTTGGCTAGAGTCTCCTTTCTTGAAGATGAGAGTCACCTCCGCCTCACGCCAGTCTCCAGGAACGCATCCGGTCCGGATTGACATGTTGAAGATTGTGTTCAGATGTTGTAACACTTCATCACGCACTTCTTTCAACACTTTGGGTAGAAATCCGTCCGGTGAAGAACACTGAAGAGAAGTAGTCGTTGAGAAGGTTAGCATTTTCTGCATCTGAGTGCTTTAATGACCCCTCCTCATTCCTCAAAGGGCCAATCGCTCGATGAATTGGTTTACGGCTGTTTACATATCCAAAGAACCCCTCAGGATTCTCTTTGCAAAGTCTCGCCACTCGGAATTCCTCGGTACGTTTTGCTGCCCTTATGCTGGACTTCACTCTCATAGCTAGTTTCAGGTACTCTTCAAAGTCCCCTGAGATCTTTGACTGCCGGTACACAGATCTTTTCTCCCTCAGCAGTTGACCAATTTCTCGATTAAACCACCTTGGTTGAACGGAAGACCGACGCAGGCTTTTCACCTGGATAAATTGTGATTGAAGACTCATGAGCGTAGATTTCAAGCTATTCCACAGGTCTTCAACATTATCATACCCTCCCAGCCTCACATCAGCCAATCCTGCGCAGAGACCTGCAAAGTCTGCTATTCTCAAATCAAGTTTCCTTGATTCACGAGTCGCAGACTCTACCTTGGGGACTTTGACAATAAATCTAACTAGCCGTTGGTCACTGCCACCGAGCTCTTCGACTACAGAGAGATCCTCAACGATGTCGTCATCAGAGGTGAAAACCAAGTCGAGAGGATTATCACCTCTCGTTGGCTTTCTCACGCATTGAGTCAGGAACTCGTTGTTCGCGAACTCTAGGAGTAGTGCGTTCTCGCCACAGGGTTATCTGGTTTCCCAGTCAACTTGGGTATTGAAATCACCCATGGCGATACACACACAGTCTTTAACAAGTTCACCCAGTAGCAGGTACAGCTCCCTGTCCTTTTCAACGAGTTGGACAGGGGGTCTATAAAGCAGCAGAGTCCTGAATCTGACAGGACCTATCTCTAGGTCTACACCAAGGGGCTCATGGTCGGATATAATGTTGCAGTTCGTCGTTTTGAATGTATCCCTAACATACATCACACCGCCACCCTCTCTGTCTAGCCTATCTTTTAGAAAGAGTTGGTAGCCGGGAATAATGAATTCTCCCTCAAAATCTCGGTTCGAGGTTTTTACCCATGACTCCGTTATGGCCACTATCTCGGGTTCTTCCGCCATTTGATGGAGAGCTCGCCAGCGCCCTACTGTGAAGACTGCGTTGTCCCCCAGACTGTTCGTCACATTCTTGTTGAATGTCCCAGTCTGGGCAATCTTCGCGCAGCTTACCTCTCCTGGTACCAGGATGGGCGGGGTCGCTATCGCCTGTCCCTTATACTCGGGACGAGTGCGTGCACATGGACTGGTGGACTTGAAGACTTTTGGGGGGAGGCCGGCCTTCTCCCTATTATTTAACTAGTTGTTTGTTTTTTTTCTTTATAGGTCGCACGTTCCTGCTCGTTGCCTTTTCCTTTTTTAAATTTTTTTGTGTGTTTTTGAATCTTATTTTAAAGTAGCCTAGTACTAGGCAGTTTTTAATATGGCGACTAATGCCCAAGTAGGCAGTCACCGGATGAGCTCTTAAAAAAAAAGTCTCGGGTTCTTGCGTCTCTATAAGCAGACTAAGATCAAGAAACTTGTTCCTGATTGACCTCGCATTGAACAAAAGAACTTTCAGGGGATCCCCGAATGTAGGACTCCCTACCCTCTTCCGTTTCCCGGCTTGTTTGTTGGCGCGGTGGCACTCCTCTTAGCGACCTCCGAAAAGGTCGTATCAGGAGTTACGCGAGCGTAATGTCACACGTCCTACCTCACTCTGGGCCGGATACTCCTAGGGTCCTCTCTACGACATGCTGGATGATGTTCGACAGAAAGGCCTTTCCTTTAAAGGAAAGATGTACCCCATCCCTTTGGTAGAGATCATTTCTACCATAAGAGAGAGAGAGTGAGAGAGAGAGAGAGAGAGAGAGAGAGAGAGAGAGAGAGAGAGGAGAGTAACAAGGATAAAAAAAGGAAAAGAGGTACCCTAGTAGACCTTACGATCCATTCAAAGAGGGTTCCTTTGAGTGAACACTTGAGCAGGCGCAGTCCTCTAAAGGGTCAGTCAGATTGACGCTCTAGAAGAGCCCTCGCGCCACGCTTCAAGTCTCCAGGCAGCTATTTTTCAAGACTTTGACTAGTCTCGACTTGAACTGTTCAACAGAATTGCTGTTGACAACTTCCATTGAAAGTGCGTTTCAAGTACCGCAGATGCTATATGTGAAAAATTTCCCACACAGATCACGCTGGCAACGCTTCAGTTCAAGTTTGTAGCCGTGATTTCTAGTTCTGCCCTCACTAAGTTGGAAAACATCAGTGTAGTCTACATTGTCGAAGCCTCGAAGTATTTTAAACACTTCGATAAGCTGACCACGCAGTCTCCGGGTCTCCAGTGAGAACAATTCTGATTCCCGTAATCTATCTTCGTAACTCTTGTGTTTGATAGAGGGAATCAGTTTGGTTGCTCTGGCTTGCACATGTTCTAATCTTGCGATATCCTTTCGAAACGAAGGACTCCAAAATTGCACGGCATACTCCAAGTGCGGCCGGACAAGAGAGTTGTACAAACAAAGTACAATCTCCTTGTTCCGATATCCAAACTGTCGCTTTATATAACCTAACATCCTTTGGGATTTCTTCTCCGCCTTTATGCACTGTTTCGAGAACTTGAGATCACTAGTGATAGTTACACCCAAGTCCTTCTCAGTGTCGGTGGATTCAAGAACAGTGCCCTTAAGGATATAAAGAGATTGGGTGTTTCGGTAGCCGATATGCATCACTTTGCATTTTCTCACGTTAAAAGGCATTTGCCACGTATCCGACCACTCTCCAATCTTCCGAAGATCGTCTTGCAGGCGGGCAGTATTTCCATCATCTGCAACGTTCATACCAAGCTTGGTATCATTGGTAAATTTAGAAATCTTCGCAGCCACGTCACTATCCATGTCGTTGACGTAGATGATGAACAGTAGTGCTCCCAGGAGAGAGAGATAAAGATAGATAGATAGATAGATAAATGGATAGATAGAGATAGAGAGAGAGAGAGACAGACAGACAGAGAGGGGGGGGGGCGAGAGGCGAGAACCGTAATATTGGCGTTGATTTCGCGAATCACGCAAAAGAAAAAAAAATCGTCCTTCGTCGCCTCCGGTCTCTCTCTGTTACCAATCTGTGACGTCGTCAGCGTAACTGTTATCATGATTGAGTAACCATTCCGCTTTTCGGCATCCTCATAACGGCTTACTCATAATAAAATGATCAAATAATAATAATAATGAATAAAATAATAGTAATATAATAATAATAATAATACAAAAAAAAATAATAATAATAAAATAATAATAATAATAAACCACAGTGAAGTATGTAGAGCAAAGTTGCTTTTTGAACCGAATTGTTAATCCTTTTATTAATCTGGGTTAATCCTTGGAAAGTTAATAGATTCGACTAAAAAGGAAGTAAAAATGTCGCTTTTATTGTGAATTAAATCTACTAATTGAGATTTATTGTGAAATCCTTAATCTATTTTAAGTGCCTGGTTGTTCTTTTACTTATACGCCTAAATGAACGATTTGGTACAACACAGTAATTTAGAGTTTTGATGACAGAGTTGTATTTTTTTTTTACAGTGTGAACGTTTAAAAAGAATGTTGCTGAGAAGTGAAGAAAAGAAGGGAGGGAGTGGTTGTCTAGGTCATTTTCTTTAGAGGTAAACATCTACCCAACGAATGATGGCTTGTTAAAATGAAAGAGCTTGCAATCACATTTTTAGACATGCGGCTAATCTATGTCCTTATTTTCTTTAATATTAATAATTATTACTATTATTTGTCGTTTATCTTTGACCAATTTCCCCAAAAAACAATGGCGGCGCGAGGAAACGGATTACTTTTGCTTATTAGAATCGAAAGACAACACTTTCGGGTGGGCGGCTCCCACGGCAGTGGGCCCATATCCCGACTTAGCCGCTTTTAACACCCCACCACCTCCGTTATTCTACTAAAGTGGTTCCAGTCGCTCCTCTTCATGGACGAGCTACTTTATTTGGTTTTACTAATCTCGATGGCTTAAAAATGCTTAGAGAATTTATTATAAATTTCCCTTGGATTTAATATATAAGCCAGTGCTACACGTTTAAACATTTAACCTTGGCATCATATATTGTGGTTTACCATTATCTTTCATACATACATACATACATACATATACATATACATATATATATATATATATATATATATATATATATATATATATATATATATATATAAAGAAGTTTGTTGGACGGGAATGAGTACATGAGGCAAAAAGCAAGTTTTGGGTAAATTGAAACGACGATAGAGGAGCGTATTTTAAGCTATTTCCGACGTAAATTATCATTTTTAAGGAAATTTCGAAATGAGAGCCATACTCCGACTTAATTGTGAGGGGTTGCTCCCCCCCACCACACACATCCCGCAATTTTTAAATACATTAGAAATATTCCTTTTTTTTGGGGGGGGAGCCCGTCTGGCGACTGCCTACTTGGGCATAAGTCGCCGTACTCACGACAGCTTAGGACTAGGCTATTTTAAAACAACAATAAGTAAGCAAAAAAAACAACAAAAAAACAACAATAATAAAAGAAAAGGAAAAGAAGAACAAGCAGGAAGCAAGCTCCGGCGTCATGGGGAGGTCCGCCAACTCCAGGCACAGGAACGTGCGACCTACGAAGAAAACTAAAAAAAACAAAAAAAACTAGTTAAATAAAAGGGAGAAGGCCGGCCTCATCCTTATTTTCTTTTTCTTTTTTTTAGCCCATCTGGCGATTGCCCACTTGGGCATAAGTCGCCGGAAACACGACAGCCTAGAACTAGGCTACTTTAAAATAAGAATATAAAAACATAAGAATGATAAAAATTGGAAAAACTTAACAATTAGGAAGCAATCTCCGGCGTCGGGGGGAGGTCCCCCTCACCCGGGTGCAAGAGCGTGCAACCTACAAAGAAAACTATATAAAAAATAAAACCTAATTAAATAAAGGGGAGAAGCCCGGCCTTCCCCCAAAAGTCAACAAGTGCATAAATCAATGTGCACGAACTCGTCCCAAGTACAAGTGACAGGCGGTAGCGACCCCGCCCATCCCGGTACCGGGACAGGTAACGTGCGCGAAGATCCCCCAGACTGGGACATTCGACAAGAATGTGCCAAACAGCCCGGGGGACGACGCCGTCGTCACAATAGGGCGCATGCGAGTGTTCCATCAAATAGCGATGCGTCACACGAGTGTGTCCGATTCGGAGACGACAGAAAGGGACCTGAAGACGTCGCGGAATTGGGGGATAGGTCCATGGGAACAGTCGCGGCGCAATAGCACGCAACTTTAAGTTCCCTTCGACCGTCTCCAATCTTCTTTGCCAAGCAGTCCGAATAGCTGCCCGTATTCCTGCCATGTAGTCGGTGTGAGGAAGAGCGAAATGCTGGTCCGGTCGCAGAGTCCTCGCGGACTCTTTGGCGCGCTCATTCCCCGCAATTCCTACATGTCCAGGAACCCAGCAGAAGATAATCTCGACATCCGCCCGGCTCGCCAAAACCGTGGCGTCACGGATATAGCGAACCAGGGGGTGCGGAGATTCCAATGCCCCAAGAGCACTCAGGGCGCTTTGTGAGTCGCTATACATCACAATCCGGTCTTCGAACCGGGCACGTCGCGTAATCTCCAGTACCGAGTGGTGTATTGCAACCAGTTCGGCCCTGAAGACAGACGCAGCGCCTGGCAGAGGCCCCGCTGACTTCAAACAGAGGGGACACGGCGTGGAAGCCGACCCCCTCTTGGGACTTGGAGTCATCCGTATACACTGGCACGGTTCCATCGTGACACGAGGTGTGTTCCAAAAAGGTCGAACGCAATACTCCCGGCGCCGTACAAGTTTTGGGAGCAGAGGCATGGCGACAAATAGCCAAATGTGGTACCCTCCAGGGTGGCGTCCTGGGCAGAACCAGGGGCGCCACCGGCCCAAGAGCTATTCCTAGCTCTCGAAGAAGTTTCCTGGCCCTAAACCCAAAGGGCTTATGGTATGACTGGCGTCTCTCTGCGGCATAGGCACCGTCGAGATCTTGTGCGGATACAGTGAGAGCTGTTGGCGAGTGAGGGAGGCCCCGGGCTCGCGCGTACAGGCGAGTGATGCACTGCACGCGGCGCAGAGCGAATGGCATAGCCCCAGCATCGACCAACAGGCTCTCAATGGGGAAAGTGCGGATGGCACCGGTCGCCAGGCGAAGACCGGTGTGGTGGATCGAGTCCACCTTCCGCAATACATGCTCGGCTGCGGATGCATAAAACCCGCATCCGTAGTCGAACTTCGAACGAACAAAGGATCGATAAAAAGTAAGGCAGTGGCCCTATCAGCTCCCCAAGCGCTGCACGTCACGGAACGGAGAATATCCATGGCGCGGGTACAAGAGACCCTAAGGCTGCGAATATGAGCCTCCCAGGTGAGGCCTCGGTGAAATACAAGACCAAGGAAACGGTGCGATTCAACCACTTCCAGGCGCACCCCATTATGAAACAAATCTGGGTCAGGGTGTAGCCGTGGATGGCGGCAGAAGTGCACCACCTTTCTCTTGGCCAAAGAAAACCGAAACTTGTGCGCTTCGGCCTAGCGAGAGACGCGGTTCAATGCCTGTTGGAGTCCACGCTCCAGAGTTGGCATCTGGGCCGCGCCAAAAGAGATCGAAAGGTCGTCCACGGAGAGCGTAGCGAGAACATCTTCCAGCAGCACCGAGGTGATGCCGTTGATGCTCAGGGCAAAGAGTGTGACACTGAGGACACTTCCCTATGGGACACCCTCTTCCTACTCCATTGGGCCGGAGAGAGCTTCCCCCACCCGTACGCAGAATCGACGATCTCGCAAAAATTCACATATAAAGATTGTGAAGCGTCCCCTCGTCCCTATCTCGCGGAGAGGTCTCCATGATACCCTATCGCCATATTATAAGCAGTCTCCAGATAAAAAAAAAACACCCTAGGGTAGTGCTGTCTAATAAGGAAGGCCTCGCAGACGGCATTTTCCAGTCGGAGCAGAGCATCCAACGTGGAGTGGAACTTGAGGAAGCCGCCCTGTGCAGAAGAAAGATGGCCCCCGCATTCCAGAAAAAAGGGCTAATCTAACATTTATCAATTTCTCCATCATCTTGAACACGCAAAAGGTTAGAGATATTGGGCGGAAACAGGTCGGGATAGAGTGATCTATCCCCGGTTTGCAAAAAAAACGAGCATAGTAACGATTCTCCAGGAATCTGGGAGGAGACCTTCTACCCAGATCCTGTTGAACAAATCTAACAGAAAGGTCATGCCTCGCTCACCCAGGTGTCGAAGAATGGTCCGGAAATCGCCGGACCATGGGCAGGGTTCGCGCACGAAGCAAGAGAGGAACGCAACTCACTCACAGTAAACCTGTTGTTGAAGTGTTCTCCGCCTCTGAAGGTAAAGTCCAGCCGGAGGCCTTCCGCGACATCACAACGTGCATTGAATGCTGGCGGAGCAGCATCCCAGCTATAGAATGCAAGGAAAGCGGTGGCGTAGGATTCCGCCACGGACGCGGGGTCTGAGATTGCAGTCCCATTCTCCAGGAGAACGGGAGGGGTCCTGCGAGAACTTGCCCCAAATCCTTTTGACTCTCTTCCACACCTCTGCTAGAGTGGTTTTCCCGTCAAGTGAAGACACGTATGCCCGCCAAAAAGAGCGGCGGGCGTGCTTCGAAATATACCGGAACCTAGCACTAGGCTGACGAAATTCACAGAGAGGAACTCGTTCTTCGACGCTTATAGCGCATGTAGGCATAATGCTTCTGTTTAAGGGCCATCTCACACTCTGCTGATCACCACGTCGATCAGGTCGGCAATGACTTGATCCTGGCAATTAATCGAGTAGTGTCGCCAGAGGGGCTGGCTACCGTTTAGATCTCCGACAAGGGGCATCCACAACCGCGCCACGACGCGGCGGAAGTCCCCCGCGTCGAAGTCGGCTGACGGTGAAATGTACGTAGAAATAACAGTATAGCTCATATCCAGGTGTAGCTTCACAGCTACTCCCTGAAATGAGGTATCTAAAGCGAAGAGAAGAACGGAGACATCATGCCGGGTGTAAATCGCATATCCTTCCGCACGGCCCCCATCCCGTTTTGGTGGGTTCGCAAAGCCCTTATACCCCCCAAGAGGGTGGGAAGGGAGCATGCGCCCAGCATGGTCTCCTGCAAAAGATAGCTAACGGAAAACTGGAGGAGACGAGCCTCCGCAACTCCTTCCACTTGGCCCAGAGTACGCGGCAATTCCATTGAAGGAATATGCCTAGCTAGGAGACGTGGGGTCCTTCTTCGAAGAGAAGACCTTCACGTGAATGGCCGTACGCATCCCGGAGGCAGAACTCCGGGCGCTGTTATCCGGACAATGCGCTGTCGCCTTCGAAGACTTATTAACAGAGGTAAGGCTCGTCATGCGAGTCTTTTCCTTCCTCCCCTCGAAACCTTAAACTGGCGGAGCGGCTTCGGAAGCTAGGGGCCCTCTTTTTGAGGATCCACCGTCTCCGAGCCACCCAGGTTACCGCTGGGTGCGGGCGAAGGAGCCTAAGCTCCTTTAGTGTTGTCCTCCTTTCGGGGGGACAGATTTAGGTTCCCCGGAAGATGGCCTCACGATCCTTTTCAGGGGTGTTGCCTCCTGTAAGTCTAATGACTCGGTAGAGGCGCGCGGCCGTTTCACCTTACGAGAAATGGTCACGCTGGGGAAAGGGAGGGAAGCCCTGGTTTTAGCTGGGGCTGGGTATGAACCCATTTTGCCGCTAGCTTTACCAGGGAAAGGCCCCAGGGTGGGTAGAGCCAGCAGAAGGGTTCCGAATGCGTGCGAAAACGACCGTGCTCGTAGGCCTGGAGGTGCCTGGAACAGATGGTGTCTTTCTCAAAATTGATGCATACGACGTCCCTGGCAGCGCCGGGCGCGCCAGGACCAAGGCCTTAGCTTCGCGCAATGAAAGACGATCCTGAGCCTGAACGGCTAGGATTTCCTTCTCAAGGAGATTCGCACCACATTGCTTCCAATAAGCGGGAAGCGGTTCTCCGCAATTGACACCCTTGGCCACACACGATTTAGACTAATTGTGTGCAGCCTTAGAGCAACTTACACAGATTTCAGGTAACCTCGACTTTGCACGTCGACAGGAGTGATTGGCATAGCCTAAGCTGTGACAGTAATAGCACCTTCGCGGCAGTGGCACGAATGCCTTCACACGGTAGTGATACCAACCGGCACGCACCAACTCAGGGAGCTTGTCACAGTGGAAGGTAACGAAGAGTGTAAGGGTGGGTCTCGAGGTCCCTCCCTGTTTTCTCAACAGACCTTCGACCTTGACCGCTCAATAGTCGGTCAGCTCTAAGGTGATGTCCTCTATGGAGTAGTCAACGAGTTCCCTCGCATAAACTACTCCTTTTACGAAGTTGATGGTAGAGTGCGGCGTCACACTCACAGGCGTGCCATCAAGTGTCCGAAGGGCACTAATCATTCGTGCCTCGCAGAGATTCGATGCATTCGCCAAAAGGCCCCCGTCCGAGAAACGGGTCACCTTTGGCTCTCTAACAGTCACGCTAGCTAAGGCTCTCCTTGGATAGATCATGTTGCCGTTAGCCAACATGCTGCTATCAGTGGAGCGAATAACGAGGAAGAGTTTGAAGCCAAGGAACTCAAAAACGCCGGGTAGTCTCTGAATACGGGGCCCCGATGTAATCGAGGCTACGCTCTGCGCACCAGGACTTTTGGTCTTAGTCAAGGACTCCGCATCCAGGGGGGCAGAGGATCCGGACGTTTCGATCTTGGCTTGGTCGCTTACTAAAGTGGCAACAGATCCATTCGTCCCCCTAGCCCCCGCGGATGGAGAGGAGCCCCGAGTCTTTTTCTATTTTTTCTTTTTTGTGAGAGGGCGGGGAATAAACCCACTTCTTCCCTCCACCGGCAGGAGCCCCCAGGCCAGATAGACCGGCCTCCAAGATCGAGAAGGTCCTAGCGGTCCCGGGGGCACCAGCTGTGGGAGGAGATCCCTCCCCTCCTAGTACTGCCTTGGAGACCCGAGCCGTCTTAGGAGGACCTTGCACAGGAGCGGACTCGGGTTCGGTGCTTGGAGCGGACTCGGGTTCGGTGCTTGGCGCCGAACCGGATTCTCCCCCATGGAAGGTCCTACCATCTGCGGCTAGGTTGCCTCAAGGACCATGTGTATCTCGCGGAGGGGGGCTTCCCCCCCAGGACACCACAGGTCCCATTGGCAGCGATGTCGCTTCTCAGCTTATTTGGGGGGGACGCACGTGCCTCGACCCAGGCTAAGGTCAATATCCGAGCCAGCAGCTCTTTCGAGGGAAGGGGCTTATGGGCTCTGTTTTCCCTCCTCAGCATAGGGAGGTTTGCCCTACCGAGCCGCTTCAACGGAGAGCGGTCGGTTATGGGCTGCCTGCTGGCTTTCTTGGCAGTCCCCTTGTCAAGTAAGGGGAGAACTGCCACTGAAAACAGGGAGGCACCGGAGGCCACCGCCAGACAAGTGGGCGAGGGGGAGTCCCCTAAACCCGTAGGCAAAGGAGAGGAGTAAGCCTCCTCTCCGGTTATATATATATTTAGATGGTCCCCTGCGATAGCACAGGGGAAAGGAGGCCTCCATTTTTTTCAGTGGAGCTGCCCGAAGGTGGCTCCGTCGATGATGAGGGGAAAAGGGAAAGTTTTATTTTTTGTTTTTTCATCATCGGACATGGGAACCCTATTCTTTATGTAGGAAGCAAACGCTAATCACCCCTTGCAGTAGCCCGCTATGCGAGGGGTGCGTACGTGGCTGGCAGAGCCAGGTGCGCCATTTTAGGCCATCCCTCCCGCCTGGTGACCTGGCAGCCCTTCGGATTGGCGGCTCCACCTTGGGCACGGCGTAAAAAGATAGTTAGAGAAGTGAAAAGGAAAGGGGATGTGAGGAATTTATGGGTGGGGATGAAGCAGGTTGTTAAAAACCCACCATCCCAAACCGGAGCTCAGGGGTTAGGGAACATTGTCGCCTCTCCCGTCAGCCCCGATCCGGGATAGTTGGCCTCTGTGAAAATAGAGTCCCGACCAGAGAAAGTTGTGGAAGAAGTTGTAGGGGAAGTGACGAAGTAGGGGAGAAACACAGGCTGTCTGAAAGAAGGAGAAGAGGCCAAGTTGGGGCCGAACGGGGCGTTGAGTCCCGTCAGCACGGCGGCCAGGAGAGCAAATCGCCGGGCCCCTGACGGGGTCCTAATTCGAAAGCCTAACATTAGATTCGAGTTAAAAAGGGCATTGCTAAATGTCGTTAGGCCACTAATTTTTCTAACGCGTTCCTTGGTATCATACATAAAAGCCTCACCCCCGAATGATATTCAAATCAATCATATTTTATTTCAAATTGATTAATATGAAATGTCCTATCCTATTTTAATTCATAAAAATAATTCCCTTCGAGATGATATATAATATAATATGATGCGATTCCAATTAACAATGTGACTACTGGCTCCCAATATGGCGGCCTATCTATTTTTTTTTGTCAGAACTTTAACAAAGTATCGATAAAGTTAATTTCATCGGAATTACACCAAAAACGTGTATTCCTATGTAATTTGGCGAGCTAAATAACATTTCTTCTATAGCTTTTATTGATTAGAAGGATCTAAAACCCTGGAAATGACGGCGCTATCGTCGTCTCAATTTACCGGGGTTTTTTTTAGAGGAAAGGGAAAGGGACATTGGAAGAACTCAAGGGTCAGAGAGCAAAAGAAGCCACAATCCATACTGAGAAGATAGAAACAACCCCAGGGGAAAAAATAGTTTTCCTGGACAAGAATTGAATCCCAGTCAGAGGCTCTACAATTAAGTTACCAAACATTGCGATTCAAACCCATTCAAAGCGTCACCCTATTAAACACAGTATCTCTCTAGGTTAGGAACTTCCAAGGGATTTTTATACTACATACATTTCTAGAGCGCCCATAATTTAAAGGCTCACTATACATTTACCATACAAAGAAAGAGCAAATACAAGATCTGCGGGTGGTAACAACCACCACAGGACCATATTTTTTTCCTTTTAAAAACCTTTTGATGTCATTGAAAGAGCAATCGGGAGACTCGGATTCGATTCCCGGCCAGGATAATTCAATTCTTCCGCCGTCCTGGTGTTATTCCTGGTTTCTCAGTATGGATTGCCTTCATTGTGGCTTATTTTGCTCTCTTTGATTCTTGAGTTCTTCCAATGTCCTTTTCTCTTGTCTCATGTGCTCATTCACGTCAAATTTCTCTTTCTTTTGTAATATATGGGAAAAAGAACCTAAAATTCAGTCATTTATTTCTTTCACTAGACTGAGAGAGGCGGGCACCGCTCTTCTTATAGTGATGATAATTATTATTATTATTATTTTAGCATTATTATTATTATTCAGGCACCAGAAAGACCGTTCAGTATATTATGGGAAATAAACTAAAGATTCTGGGGTTACATACATTAAGCTGGGGAAAAGAGGGGGGGAGGGGGGAAGGAGGGCGGATCTAGGGTTTACGAGATTTCAGTGACTCCCCATAGCTATGAATGGGTGCTTAAGTCAGGGATGGGGGTGCAAACTATTTCGAAGATAATTTTATCTGGAATTGATCTTTCCATCTACAAAATCGTCATAATCATCGTAATTATAAGAATTCATATAGTAATTAGTACCCCTCCCCCTCTATATCTATTAGCCTATCTACTTATCCCTTTTTTTAACCCCCGCATTCCAATCTGCAATATTTTGATGTACCTCTGGCCGTTGCCATGGTTTCCAGCCACGAGAGTTCGTGACGCTCACACGCGCATGACCTCTGTCAATGCAATTAGCAGGGCACTGCTCTTCCAGCCTTGTGTGGTTGTGTGCACCTACTTGACTCACGTGGAGATGCATTCATAAATCTCGTGTGTGTGTGTGTGTGTGTATCAACTCCGGTTTGTTTAGATGTGCGCGCGCGTGGAGAAAGGAGTTGCGCTGAATCCCACCCCCCACCCCCCATAAATACACATCTTGTATTTTAGATGACGATGTAAAACGGGGATATACAGATACAGGGTGTGTCAAAAAGCTTCATATAAACCTCTATTATTGCCTAAAAATTTTACAATATTGTATTCAGTGAATAATCATCATTTGTATAGACTTTTGCCTCACCAATATAAAACATGTATAAATATCTAAAAGTACATACACAACCAGATGGATTTATAAGAAATATACATATAGAGATGGACATAAATATCTGTATATTACCTGAAACTGTGTACATGTCTGTGATTTGACAAGGAAACGGCGGAAATTTTGTGCAAATAACTTACCCCTTAAGATTAAAATAAAGAAAATGTTTCGATCAACTCGGGAGATGAGTTTATGGAACTAATCCTCTAATTAATGGGGGATTTTATGAAAATGTCTAATATAGAACTAAATTAATCGACCTTATCTCAAAGCATATTAATTAAAATTGGTCGTTTTATAATTTAATTCAATGAAGAATTTTATTGGGGGGAGGCTTAAAAGAATTGAATTAACCCAATTTGAGGGTGACTTTTTTTAAAGGTAAAAACGCGTTATTTTAGGAAAAATTAGTTTGTTTTTTAAACCTGATAAACAAACAAATTATTAATAACACAAATGGGTTTAATTAATTAAGATGATTTAATTTATTTTCTTTAAACTCTAGTTTAACTCGTGATCCCAAGAACAACAACACCCGAATCGGGAGCCGATCTGACCGACTGATGTTGGTTATCTTCGCTGTAATCGGTTTCCACTCGGCTAAGTACTAGCCGATATTACTATTATCATATATATATATATATATATATATATATATATATATATATATATATATATATATATATATATATATATATATATATATATATATATATATATATATATTATGTTTCCATTGGGATTCGATCCCGCGGTGAGAAGCAATGGGATTGCCCACTGAGCCTCGATAGACTAAATGTAGAAGTAACCTACCTAATTAACCATCTTGGATCATTGGTCAACTCCCGTATCTCTCAAGAGATCTTGCAAAAAAGGACGGCGGGGATTGTACAAAAATACATTTCCCGATAATGATAACTTTATATATTTTTGTGTGGCTCGGATATGAAGGTGAGAAAGTAAAGCAAATATATACAATTTTTAATTCATATTTATAAACGGTAGGAGCTTTGGGTCCGAAATCTTAGTGTGAAACCAATAAAAGTTTGAAGACAACGGTTAACATCGACAATTCAAAATATTAACACTTCTGCCATACTGAGATAAGGTTTATAATTACACACCCGCTAATAAGGTCCTAAGCCACGATTAAGACCTACTAGGAGTGGAGATAGAGGAATTAGTAATTATAATAAACAATAACCGAATTATTATTATTGATCGCCAGCTCTATTTATGAATGTTTTTTTTATTTGGGTAAAAAATATTTACGACGAAAAAAATGAAAAGATTTTGAGTTAAAGTATTTTTTTAGTTGGTAATTTATAATGTATGTAAAATCGTTTTCCAATTTCAATCAATTGAATCCGAGTATATGGATAGGGCAAAGCGCCTGTGTCAACAGAGGTTACAAATAAAAAAAATGCCTTTCACTTTTCATCAGCTCCGCCCACTTGTCCATGTGAAGATTTTTAATTGGCTGGCTCGGTGATGTCATTGTAATAAGCTCCGCCCCCAATGTTGGCTGATTATTATACATCCCGAATGCACCTTTCCAGTGATAGGAAGCATGATAGATAATACGTTCGTAAATGCAAACTCCTGCGCTTATTTATGCGAACTATTTTAAACAAGTTTTGAAAAATAAAACTATTTTACATTTATATAACTACTATTCATTCTATTCACAGCACCATTTCCTTATCGTGTTATAACACGAAGTAAAATAACTTGGAGCCTTCATTGAAGACAAGAAAGGAAAGAGCCGGAACTGACGTCATGAGGTCAACCTTCCCCAAACCCACTTTCTCTGGGTGTGGGTATGACTCATCACCCATTTGGGGACAATAGGTGTGCGGATTTGGTGGGTAGTGTGCGTGTAGGCTGGCATAAGTTTATAGAGTCCGGTTGAGAAGAGAACATCCACAATTTTAAATCCAGGTTTAAAAAATCTGTGGTAACGAACTTCCGGAGTGCTCTAGCCGAAGAAGATATTGATTGCAGCTTCCTAAATAGAAATCGCGTAGATTTTACCAGCGCTGACTTCTTACAAACTGATCGTACCTGCTGTTTAACAGAAAAGAATAACATTGATAATCGAAATAGAAAGTAAATAAAAAGATCGAGATGGGATAAAGACGAGTCTTTGTGACGTCAATATTTGTTCGATTTATTTTTCCAGGATAAAGACAAGATTTTTACTTCCATGGCACTGTGCCAAGAAAATACAAAATGGCGTCTACCGCAGATAAAAAAAAACACAGAAAAGGTGAGGCAGTTTTAATAAAAGACCAAAACGTTCGGAATCTTCTTTTTATCTGGCGTTTGACTTAGTGAATTTTGATAGGGTGATGCTATTTGTTGTGATTTTTAGCTTCTTTTAGGGATTTATTTTTATATAAATCGAAAACCAACGATGGAATCTGCGCCAAAAAGGTGGGAATGATAGATTGACAAGGGGAAAGAGAGGAGGTTAAAATGTATGGAAGGTACTTCTTCGGGGTTGGGGTCTGGAGGGCACGCAATCCTGCAGATGTTCGCTGTAGTAGGCAGTCCCTTTTAGGCTTTCTTCTATGGATTAATATGATCAATGCCAGACCAGGGACCTGTGATCTTAGCTTGATTAAGCCCCAATCTAATCCATGTAACTCTAAGGGATTAGCGGATCTTCACGAGTCATAAAAACGATCGCATCGACAAAACATTCGTACCGAGAAAACGTTTATATCGACAAAACGTTCGTACCGAGAAAACGTTTATATCGACAAAACGTTCGTATCGAGAAAACGTTCGCCCTGCCAAACGTTCGTACCAACAAAACTTTTGTACCAAGAAAACGTTCGTAGCGAGAAAACGTTCGTACCAAGAAAATGATCATATTGATAAAACGTTCGTACTGAGAAAACGTTCGTACCGACAAAACGTTTGCACCGAGAAAACGTTCATACCGACAGAAAGTTTGTACCGAGAAAATGTTCATATTGATAAAACATTCGTACTGAGAAAACGTTCATATCGGCAAAATGTTCGTACCAACAAAACGTTCGTAATGAGAAAACTCGTACTGAGAAACCATTCGTACTGAGAAAACGTCATTACCGAGAAAACGTTCGTATCGATAGAACGTTTGTATCGATAAAACGTTCGTGTTAATTTGAGTTCGAGGAAGCGCCGAACGACATAGGCGTTTTTCCTTCTTCTGCGGGATCTTATTAAGAAGGAAATCTCTAATTTTTTTTAATGCATGAAAGATAATTAAGTGAATTTAATCACTCGATTTATAGGGTTGGGTTTGCCATTTGGCACAGCTTGAGGGATGAGGCGATTTTCCACGCGCTGCGTGATAGAGCGCGCCCAGTAGTCTCCTCTTCACACAAGTAGAGCGAATGGGGCGAGTTGCTCACCGTCTCCCTCCCTAGAGGAATCGAAGTTGATTTTAGTTCGAATGCATCTTTATTACATTTTACTTTTCCCTAACTTCATTACTTTCTTTATCAACTTCTCGCCTCAAACTCTGGAGATGTTGCTTTGATGGGTTTCACTAATCATAATTAAATAATTAAAATGTCCTACATAAAAAATGACAATAAAAATATAATATTATAAAAAATAGATTTGATGTAAAAGAATTCGCGTAAATGAAGATGTAAAAAACGTCCCTTCAATTTGCAATGTAGAAGCGGAAGAGACGGGGATTCATTATCAATGTCAGTTTCAAATAAAATAAATATAAAAATATACAGGGTGTTCCCAAAGTCTCGATCAATAGAAAAGCATTGAAGTGGTCGCTGATCGATGAAAGTGGCAATATATATATATATATATATATATATATATATATATATATATATATATATATATATATATATATATATATATATATATATAGGAAAATGCACACTTGGACGTAAATTTTTCTTCACGATTCTTCTATAATGTTCTCCATTCATCCTTCCTTCTATGGTTTCGATATTTCCAACACCTGCAGCACTAAAGCAACTCCAGATGATGATTGAGCCACCTCCATATTTTACTGTTGGAGTAGTGTTCTTCGGTGCGTATTCGGTACCTTTCTTTCGACATACCCTCGGAGCTCCATTACGGTCGAACAGTTCTATCTTTGTCTCATTTGACCAAAGTACGTCGCCCCAAAACTCTGCAGGTTTACCAACAAACTCTTTTGCAAAATTCAAACGATCACGAACCTGTTTTGCTGTAAGAAGTGGGGTTTTCCTTCGAGACCGTGAGTAGATGCCCATGCTACGAAGCGATCGACTAATTGTGTCTTTACTCACTGTAACTCCACTCACTTCTAAGTCACGCTGAAGTTCTTTAAGAGTAACGGTGGGTGTTTTACTGACCTTTCTTATATATACACATATATATATATATATATATATATATATATATATATATATATATATACACACACACACACATATATATATATATATATATATATATATATATATATATATATATATATATATATATATGTGTGTGTGTGTGTGTGTGAGTATAAAGACGCGCTCTAGGGTCGTTCTCCCTAACCAAGAAGAAGCTCTTCAGTCACAACAATCTACACATCTTACTCAGGACTTGCCACGGAGTCCTCGACGATACCTTCCGGCGTCTCCCATTACCCAGGATAGGAGACCCTCGGACTGCACGCAGCTGGACCACATCAGTGAATCTGACACTGAAGCATCTCCAGCAATCGGAAGAAGAATAAATATCGACTCCGATCCTCGTCCATTCGCAGCACCTTCCTCTTTGGATCCGGAGACCCCTAGGTCGGTGCGCCGACTGCAGACTGCAGAGGAACCTCTCGGTGTCCCTCCCCAACCCCGTGCTCAAAGCCTTTACCTCCAGGACAAAGACCACTTCAACCAAGTGCACTGGGAGCAAGTGGTCGCGAACCTTAAGGCCAATCTTCACGACCGTCTTCAAGCTGCGGACAAACAAGAAATCGAATCGTTGTTATCACTCTACAAATTCAGGTCGTCGCTGAGCAGGGAGGTGTTCATACACCTCCATAACCGACTCCGTATATTTCATACAGTTTGGCAGCACGGTTGGGGCGTGGCCTATCGAGACACCAGAGAGCAGTCAGCCATATCTACTGGCGTCGTCATAAGTGATAATTCCCTCAACGGCCCAAGAAGCTGGGCCCTCTTCCTCTTCACAACCAAGATTCACATTCAACCAGGCACCTTCTCGCTGTGGATCTTGGATTCGCCCCAGAATGGGTACTTCAGGACGAGGCCAGAATGCACCAAGGCCTAGGGCAATTAGCTTTTTCTAGGCTAGTGGATACTGCATTGGATTTCTGACGTTGAGGCAGGTGTCAATTTCTAGCGAGGTTTCGACACAAAGTTCAAACTTCCAGCGGTGGCATGAGCTCGCCGCCATAGGCGGATGTGCTGATGTTCACCCCCACACGAGTAATTACCTCCACATGCATCATCACGCACATATGCCATCATGACCCCGCTGTCACCCCTTCACACCACAACCTTGCCACTCGCTCCTCTGTTATATTCACATACCCCAAACAGAGGAACAGATGCCCTCCCGGAACCCAGGACACCTTCCTCCCAAAAGAAGAACGGCCCCTGGTGCCTTCGTACTCACCAGTGATTGTAATTCTGATCTTTATGTGCATTTCATTACCCGGTCGGGGGATCTCATCCACGATTGCAAGGGATAAATGGTGCTACCTTGAAAAGCTTATGAGGGAAGAGGGCTCGACCCTTTTAAATACCAATTCGATTGTATTGGTCCACAACATTTCGGGATGTGGCAATTTTCAATACCTTCGGTCGTAAAACACATAACTCCTCCCCCCCCCACACCACACGCACATAAACACACACCTACGCGCGCACACACACACACATTCCGCTGGCAGCAAGAGTGGAAATCGTACAGGGCAAATACTAAACCAAATTTACTGATAATAAAAAGTGAAGATCAGAGTGGAAGGAAGAAAAAAGGGAATATACGAGTACGGAATGAAAGAAGAAAAAGGAATATACAATTAAAAAGATGTGAGGTCAGAGTGGACGGAAGGGAAAAAAGGAATACCAGTAAATAGAGGCCCAATTAGAAGCATTATTGTTTATTAATGCAAGTTTATATGGTAGAGTAGTAATTATCCTCCTTTTTTTAAACCTATGATTCACTGAGGTGCTTTCAAAGACTTGATTAATTATTCCAAATTTCCAAATTTGGTTAATTTTATACAAAAAAATATTCCGTGCTCTCGTCTTGTTAACTCTCTGGTTAACAAGCTTAAACCCGTTATTTGTAGTGGTCACTTGGTTATCTAACTCAAAAAGCAACATTTCTAGTGGTTGCAGGGTTATCTACAGTAAACCGTCCCAAATTACGTCACAAAATACCCTAATCTACATTTTCTTGAAAATACTATTTTAATTTTCATAAATACTTCTCAGAATATTGTTTGAAGTTTGTCTCATAGTGTCAATAAGAACTGTTATGAGGAGAGTAATGTATTTGAAGAAAGATGTGTCCAAAACTAGAGAAAGATACTTATAACTTTTAGTTTCCACGCAGGTTGTTCAGTGGAAGCACGAAGGAATAAATAACATTGACGTTTTAACGTATTTTAATCGGTCAAAATGTGTTATTTCATCTATAATATATCTCAATGAGGATACCAGGGCACAAAACACGCCCCCCTGCTATGAAATAACGAGTAAAAAGAATCAAGCAGCTAAATAGACCTTCGCTACTGAGCATGTCGGTGGAGTACTGAAAAACTGGGAAGCAAATTTGATTGCTTTGAATCGGGTGGGAAGAACCATGTAAGGCGTCATAAATAAAAAAAAAATGAAACCTGTAAACACGAAAAGAGGTTAAATTTGGAGGCTGCAGCATCATGGTGGGGAACATGTTTTTAAACACTGGTCTCTCTGTCTGCTTGCCCGTTTCCGCGACAAGATAAAGGCTGCACTATGCTGAATTTGCTTGGATCCACGTGATCAAAACATCGGGAGTATGCAATCTTGTTTTTACGCAGACCAAGGCTCCATTAAAAGTCTCTGGCAAAGATCTTAAGAATGGAATAAAATCAGTGCCGAACAATGCGGAAAATTGGTAGTCCTGCTGAAAAAGATGTACTGAAGTCATTCAGAACGGGTGCCTGGGCACTTATATATTTTCCCATTATCTATGAGAGAATTATGTTTTTGTTTTCTGGTTATGGAAACATTTATACCTATCGTTCTCTAGTTTTGACGCATTCTTTCTTCAATCACTTATTACTCTACTTATACTTTTTTACCTGTTCTACGTGAAATTTGGACAGTATGAGAGGAAAATTTTACACAAAAGTTTGTTTAATTTTCATGGAAATTAAAAGAGAATTTAAGATCATGTTGATTTTGGAATTTTTTTCTCTAATTTTGGACAGTCCTGTAACTCAAATAGCATATTTGTGAAACCTTTTAATATTTCAAAGACTTAAATGTAGTTTAGTACAAGAAAAGAATGCTGTAAATAACCATTTTACTAGTATTACAAAATGGTTTATCACTGTAACTTTATACAATGAGAGAGACAAATTTGCGTGAAACTAAGGAATTAGATTAAGAATTAGGAGAAAAAAATAGCGATTCCAAGACCGTTCGCCTTTATATGCATGAATAAGGCTTCTTTATATAAAGGTAAAATAGGTTTAAATCACAATTTTCTGTTCTTGCGGGTCTTCTTCATCTACCTATTTGCGATGTAAGATAGATATCACTTGATCACACACTATAGAATGGCATATTTTGATGTGTATTTGTCTATTGTTCTCCTTCGCTTTATTTTGACAGGATTCAAACACGTGCGCGAGCATACCTGGTGTCACGTGGCAGCTCCACCATTTGTGCTCTCCAATAAAAATACAAAACTAGAAATTTAACGTCTTACAAGGCCACAAATGGACTTACAGGTCTATTTTCGCTGCTACATTTGTATGCAGACACATATTCAACACATCAAAGGCACGTGTGTGCAATATATTTGTATTTACGTTTTTCTAGATTTCTCGCGCGCGCGAAGAGAAACTAAAGAGAGGGAGAGTTAAATACTGTCGAAGCCCCTCAAAAGAGGCTTATTTAATTGTTCCTTAGTGATCGACTTGAGTAATACTTAAGCTTCAAACTAACATCCACACTTAGTTGGCAATCCTTTGTTTGGGTTCAGTTTCCGCTCCTATACGAAATCCCATCCCCTTTCCACCCACGACTCGCTCAGGGCGACGTTACCACGATCGCCCAAGGGGACGTTACCACGAGTCGACCAGGGCGACGTTACCGCGACTCAGCTACGCCGACGTTACCGAGACTCGCTCATGGCGACGTTACTGCGACTCGCCCAGGGCGAAGTTACCGCGACGTTACAGCGCCTCGGCCACGGCGACGTTACAGCACCTCAGCTACGGCTACGTTACCGCGACTCGGCTACGGCGACTCGCTCAAGGCCCAGTTACCGCGAGTCCCCCAGGGCGACGTTACAGCGATTTAACCGCGGCGACGTTACAGCCACTCGGCCACGAGACGTTACAGTCACTCAGCCATGAGGACATTACAGCAACTCGGCTACGGTGACGTTACCGCGACTCGACTACGGTGACGTTACCGCGACTCGTCCACGGCGAAGTTACCGCAACTCGGCTAATGCGACGTTACCGCGACTCGTCCACGGCGAAGTTACCGCAACTCGGCTAAGGCGACGTTACAGCGACTCTGTAATGACGACGTTACCGCGATTCGGCTTAAGGAGATGTTACCGCGACTTGGCCACTGCAACGTTACTGCGACTCGGCCACGGCAAAGTTATCACGACTCGGCCACTGCAACGTTATCGCGAATCGGCCACTGCGACTTTAGTGCGACTCGACTACGGCGACGTTACCGCGACTCGACTACAGGGACGTTACCGCGACTCGACTACGGTGACGTTACCGCGACTCGTCCACGGCGAAGTTACCGCAACTCGGCTAATGCGACGTTACCGCGACTCGTCCACGGCGAAGTTACCGCAACTCGGCTAAGGCGACGTTACCGCGACTCTGTAATGACGACGTTACCGCGATTCGGCTTAAGGAGATGTTACCGCGACTTGGCCACTGCAACGTTACTGCGACTCGGCCACGGCAAAGTTATCACGACTCGGCCACTGCAACGTTATCGCGAATCGGCCACTGCGACTTTAGTGCGACTCGACTACGGCGACGTTACCGCGACTCGACTACAGGGACGTTACCGCGACTCGACTACGGTGACGTTACCGCGACTCGTCCACGGCGAAGTTACTGCAACTCGGCTAATGCGACGTTACCGCGACTCATCCACGGCGAAGTTACCGCAACTCGGCTAATGCGACGTTATCGCGACTTGCACAGGGCGACATTATAGAGACTCAGACACGGCGATGTTACCGCGACTCGGCTACGGCAACGTTACCGCGAATCGGTTACGGCAACATTACCGCGAATCGGCCACGGCGACGTTACCGCGACTCGGACCGCTTACGTTACCGCGACACGATTTGCTGCAGGGTGACGTTACCGTGGCTCACCCAGGGCGACGTTACCGCCACTCGGTCACGGCAACGTTACCGCCACTCGGCCACAGTGACGTTACCACGACTCAGCAACGGCGACGTTAGCGCGATTTGGCAACGGCGACGTTAGCGAGATTCGGCTACGGCGAAGTTACCGTGACTCAGCCACGGCGACCGTACCGCGACTCGACTACGGCAACGTTACTGCCACTACTCCACGGCGACGTTACCGCTACTCGTTCACTCACGTTAGTGCGACTTGTCAACTCACGTTACCACAACCGGTTTACTGACGTAATCACGACTCATCTACTAACGTCACCACGACTCGTCTACTGACTTCACAAAGAGTCAATGACTTTGGCTTAGCTATATTTCGTCTGCTTGAGTGAGTCCTGAATTGGCTTCATTCCTTGTGGGAATGAAGCTGTGGCAGACCCAAGAGGAAATGGTTTTCAGAGGCGGAAAACTTCCAAGCACCAACTAAGAAGGACAAAAACAATAGAAGTCTTTATATGAAACCCGTTAATTTATACAGGGACTAAGAATCTCGTGTAACCATCGAGGGTACTTTCAATCTAATGAATAAAGGTAGGATAACAGGGGTGAAGAAAAAAGGGCGCCTAATATTGGAGCAGGAAGGGCGGATTATATACCTCGTACCCTTGAGTGCTCGTCCTTCCCCATCCCCTTAATAGTTACGCGTCCTTTGTTTCACTATCCAATGGCGACGCCAAAATCGCCAGCGGGGTTGTATTTTCAGATGGACTAATTTGTTCGTAAGTATAAATTTGCCACCAAACAACCGTACATTTTTCTTGAGTGAAAACTCCGTACGAGCAAGCTTGCCACCAGACTTACGTACATAGTTCCTACCAGACTGACTTCCATTGCTCTTGGTTGTAGACTCACTACCAGAATTACATTCATTGTTCATATATACAAGCTTGTAAGCAGAGTCACTGATTTGCTTATACGCGCAATGTTCTTAGCGAAATTACGTTGATTGCTCGTACGTGATAACGTTTGGAATATAATGCGCTAATTGTTCCTACATGCAAACTTGCTAGGAGACTTGTGAATGTTGTTAGGTGAATTATTCGCACGTGCAAGAGTACATATATCAAAGATTTCACTGCATTGTTCGCACCTTCCGCGTGATACGCGAGGATCAAGTTTTTTGTCCCCGAGAAGCGAACGAGCCAATTTGGGTGCGAAATTAGCAGAAAGATGACCTAAGGAGGGAATTTAACGCTCTCCTATGGGAATAATTCCTTCCTTCTCTTCTCTCCCCGTCTCGCGGCGCCCACATGCAAAAACACACACACACACATAAACACACACAATCTCCCGCATATGAGTATACACATACACGTGTACAAGCGTAGTCTCTTCACATATCCCATACAAGCACATAGACATAAAAACTTGTTACCGGCGGGGAAAGTACACTCCCACGCTTGATATCCCCCCCCCCAACCGCCATACACTCATTCCTTGTCGCATGTGGGTGCGCACATGCAAAATGCAAATACACGTGTGTGTGTGCGTGTGTGTGTGCGTGTGTTTGTGTGTGTGTGTGTGTGTGTGTGTGTGTGACAGCTGTAATTTAATCTAAAAAGCCGGGTCTAGTTTCAAGGGGTGCAGAAAGGTGTGTTGCGGATGGGGGCGGGGAGGAAAAGGGAGGGGGGTACCTTTTGCCTCCTACTTGTCAAGGATGAATTGTGACACGGATTTTTACACCCCTTAAACGGCCTACTTAAATTTCCTTAAGTAGGCCCATGGGTGCCAGCTTATGACGTTACGCCAGACTATTTTTGCGTAATTTGCCTGATAGAGCGACCTTAATGGGAAGTCTATCGGCGCCATCTTGGCATATAAATCCGAATACATTGGGGGGGGGGGACTGGACGGGTGAAATATATTGGAAAAGATTACTAATACCAGCATCACCATTATTATTATTTATTAGCATGGATATGAAAAAAGGCGCGTTAAAAGTGGTGGGGTTAGGCAAAAGGGCGCGTGCAAGTCTGGTAAACCTGTCCATCCACGATCTTGTGGGAAATACCATTAATAAGGTCATAGGCGGGGGGTGGTGGTAAGCAAATATAACTAAATAAATTGGTTCTTTGTTAGTGTCCGAGTTTGAATGAGAGAATATGCGCGCCAGAATGGGTGGCAGCTTGTGTGCGAATGAAGGAAAAGGGCGCACGTATATGATGCTGCTGCTGCTTATGCGCGAATGAAGAAAAAACGCGCACGACTGTATATGTTACTGCTGTTGCTTGTGTGCGAATGAAGGGAAAAGGCGTACGTGTTCTGATTCTGCTTGTGTGGGAATGAAGGAAAAAGGCACACGTGTATGTTACTGTTGCTTGTGTGTGAATGAAGCGAAAGGCGTACGTGTTTGTTGCTGCTGCTTGTGCACGAATAAAGGGAAAGGGCGTAAGTGTATGCTGATGCTACTTGTGTGCGAATGAAGGGAAAAGGCGCACGTGTATGATGCTACCTCTTGTATGTTAATAAAGAAAAAGGCGCACGTGTATGTTGCTGCATTTTATGTGAAAATAAAAGGAAGAGGCGTCTGTGTATGCTGATGCTGTTTGTGTGGGAATGGGGGAAAAAGGCCACGTATATGTTTGTTTTGCTTGTGTGGGAATGGAAGAAAAAAGCGCACGTGTTTGTTTATGGTGCTTGTATGTGAATGAAGGGAAAGGTGCACGTGTATGCTGATGCTGCTTGTGTGTGAATTAAGGAAAAATGCGCACGTGTATGTTGGTTTTGCTTGTGTGTGAATGAAGGGAAAGGCGCACGTGTTTGTTGCTGGTGCTTTTGTGCCTATGGAGGGTATGCTGATGCCTCTTGTGTGAGAATGAAGAAAAAAGGCGCACGTGCATGTTGTTGTTGCTTGTGTGTGAATGAAGGGAAAAAGCGCACGTGTATGTTGATGGCTGTTGTGTGTGAATAGAGGAAAAATTCGCACGTTTATGTTGATGCTAATTGTGTGCGAATCTAGAGAAAGGCGAACGTGTACGTTGCTACTGCTTGTGTGTGAATGAAGGAAAAAGGTGCACGTGTATGTTGCTGCTGATTGTGTCCGAATGAAGGAAAAGGCGTAAGTGTATGCTGATGCTACTTGTGTGTGAATGAAAGGAAAGCCGCACGTTTATCTGGTTGCTGCCTGTGTGTGATTGAAGGAAAATGCGTTCGTTTATATTACTGTTTGTGTGAGAATGTAGGGCAAAAACGTAAGTTTATGTGCTGCTGCTTATGTATGAATGAAGGTAAATGCGTACGTGTATGTGTTACTGTCTGTGTCTAAATGAAGAAAAAAGGCGTATGTGTATTTTCTGCTGTTTGTGAGTGAATAAGGGATAAAGGCGCGCGTGTATTTATTGATGCCCGGGTGTGATATATAATTTTTTTTGAGAGAGCCCATTTGGCGACTGCCTACTAGGGTAAAAGTTGACGTACTCACAACAGAGCCTACTACTGGGATAGATTAAGAAACAAATAACAATGTGTAGATAACAAATAACATAGTGAAATAGAAAAACAACAAATAAAAAGAAATGAAAGCAAAAAGGCTAGAAAAAGGAAGGGGCTCCGGTGTTGGGAATAGGCTCGCCTTCTCCCCCCGGCGCAAAAAACATGCGACCTACAAAAAAAACCCATTCAAAGTGGAGGAGGCCAGCCTCTTCCAGAAAGTCGCATAGTCCGCAAGTCTGTGTGCACGAACCAGTCCCAAGCACAAGGGGCAAGTGGTAGTGACCCCACTCATCCCGGTACCTAGATATGTATCATGCGCCAAGATCCCCCACACTGGGACATTCAACAAGAATGTGCCGAACAGTCTGGGGGGACAACGTTGTCTTCAAAATAAGGCTCAGGCGGGCGCTCCATCGAATGACGGTGCGTCCCACGAGTAGGCAAATTTGGAGATGACAGAAAGCAACCTGGAGCCGTCGCGGCAAAGGAGGGTAGGTGCATGAGAACAGTCGTGGCGCAATGACACGTAACTTTAAGTTCCCCTCGGCCGTGTCCCATTTTCGTTTTGCTAAGCTGCCCGGAGGACTGCCCGTATTCCTACCATGCAATGGGTGCTAGAAAGAGCGAAACACTGGGGATACTTTGGCGTGCTCATTCCTCGCAATTCCTAAATATCCAGGAACCCAGCAGAAGATAATCTAGAAATCAGCCCAGTTTGCCAAAACTGTGGCGTCACGGATATCGCAAACCAGGGAATGCGGAGATTCCAATGCCCCGAGAGCACGCAGGGCGCTTTGCGAGTCGCTATAGGTCACAATCTGGTCTCCGAACCAAGCACGTTGCGTTATCTCCCGTAGCGATCGGTGTATTCCAACCAGCTCGGCCGTGAAGACAGACGCAGCACCTGGCAGAGCCCCGCTGACTTCAAACAGAGGAAATACGGCGTACAAATTGACCCCCTCTTGGAACTTGGGGCCTTCACGTGTCCCTGGCACGGTTCCAGCGTAACACAAGTGTGCTTCAAAAAGGTCGAACGTAATAATCCCGGGGCTGTAGAAGCCTTGGGAACCCAAGAGCTAAATCGAGCTCTCGAAGGAGTTTCTTAGCCATAAACCAAAAGGGTTTAGGGTATGAATGGCGTCTTTCGTCAGCATAGGCACCGTTGAGATCAGCTGCGGATGCAGTGGGAGCTGTTGGCGACAAAGGAAGACTCCATGCTCGCGCGTACAGGCTAATAATTTATTGAGCACGGCGCAGAGCTAGTGGCATCTCCTTAGAATCGACAAGTAGGCTCTTAATGGAGAACGTAAGAAATGCACCGGTCGCCAGGCGAAGGCCGGTGTTATATATCCAGTTAATCTTCCGCAATACACGCACTGCTGCGCATGCATAAAACTCGCATTCACAGTCGAGCTTCGAAAAAACAAATGATCGATAAAAAAGAAACGCACTAGCCTTATCAGCACCCCAGGCGGTGAACGTCACGAAACTAAGAATATCCATGGCACGGGTACACGAGACACTAAGGATGCGAATATGAGCCTCTCAGGTGAAGCGTCGATCAATTACAAGAACAAGGAAACGGTGCAAGTCCACCACTTTCAGGTGAACCCCATTTAATAACAAGTCTGGATCAAGGTAGATCTGGGGATGGCGGTAGAAGTGCACCACTTAGTCTTGGCCAGAGAAAACAGAAGCCTGTGCACTTCGGCATAGCGAGAAACGCGGTTCAATGCCTGTTGGAGTCGACGCCCTAGAGTTGGCATCTGGGCCGCGCCAAAAGAGATCGAAAGGTCGTCCACGAAGAGCGTAGGGAGAACATCTCCCGGCAGCACCGTGGTGATGCCGTTGATTCTCAGGGCAAAGAGTGTGGCACTAAGGACACTTAGTGCCACACCCTATACCCAGATCCTGTTGAACAAATCGAACAGAAATGCCATGCCTCGCTCACCCAGGTGTCTTAACATGGCATAGGGGACATCATCTGGACAAGCAAGAGCGAAATGCAACTCGGTCAATGTAAACTTTTAGTTGAAGGGTTCTCCTCTCTGGAAGTAAAGTCCCATTGGCAGCCTTCTGCGACATCGCAAACGCATTGAATGCTGGTGGAGAAGCATCACGGCTAGAGAATGCGGAGAAAACGGTCGCGAAGGATTCCGCCACGGACGTGGGGTCCGAAATTTCGGTCCCATTCTCCTGGAGAACGGGAAGGGGATCTTGCCAGAACTTGTTCTGAATACTTTTGACTCGCGTCTACACGTCTGCTAGAGGAGGTCTTCCTGTTAAGTGAAGACATGTATCCCCGCCAGGAAGAGCGGCGTGCGTGCTTGTAAACATACCGGAACCCTAGCTCGACGAAATTCTGCTACAATGAAATCATTCGGGCGGCGCATGTAGCCATAACACTTCTGTTTGAGGGCCACCTCACACTCGGCTGACCACCACGGAAGAGGTCGGCGTTCAAAACGGCCATACGTTCTAGGAATAGTATTCAGTCACATGGCGATGAGGTTCCTGGAGAAGAACTCAAAGGTCTCATCTGCTGACCTAAACTCCTCGACTTAGAAACAAAAATCAGTCATTTCCTGAAATGCGGACCACCGCGCTCGTGCTAAGCAGCACCACAGCCGTCTCTCAGGCAGCAGTGGCCCAGAAAATATTTGAATGTGAAAGTGATCAGTTCCATGGAGCTCATCGACTACCCCCCCACCCAAAATCAGGCTGTGCATCTGGAGAGCACAAAAATATATCGACAGGAAAATGAAGTGGTTCTCTGGAAGTGATGCGTAAACTTATCCACATTTGAGAAACCTATCTCCACTCGTCGATCAAGTCAGCAAGGACCTTACTCCTGAAATTGATCGAGTAGTCTCTCCAGAGGGGGTGTCTACCGTGCAGATCCCCGAGTAAGAGAAAGGGCCGCGGCAACCGTGCCACGACGCGGCGGAAATCCCCTCACGTCGAAATAGGCTGACGTTAGAATGTACGCAGAAATAACAGTATACCTCCTATCCAGGTCCAGCCGCTCAGCTACTAAGTGAAAAGAGGTATCTAAAGTGAAAAAAAGAAAGGAGACATCATGCCGGGTGTAAATCACGCATCTTCCTGTCCCGGCACCACCCCACTGTGGTGGGGTCGCAAACCCTTTTACCCTGGAGGGTGTACAAGGGGAAATCGCACAGCATGCTTTCCTGCAAAATTAAAGCTAATGGAAAACGGGAGGAGACTAACCTCCGCAGCTCCTCCCAGCTGACCCAGAATCCGCGTCAATTTCAATAACGGAATCCTCTTCGACGAGAAGACCCTCAGGGAAATGGCCGTATGCTTACTGTAGGCAGAAATCCAGGTGCTGTTGGCCGGAAAATGCACTGAAGGCGCTGTCACCTTCGAGTACTTATCGGGGAAGGTTAGGCTCGCCATGCGAGTCTCTTCCTCACTCCGCCTCGAAACCTTAGGCTTCGGATGCGGGGGGGGCCTCCTTTGGAGAATCCACCGCCTGCGAGTCACCCAGCCTAGCACTCGGTGAGGGTGTAGGAGCCGAAGCTCATTTAGTGTTGTCCCCCTTTCGGCAGGTAGCTTTAGAAACTCACTAAGATGGCCCACAACCAACTTCATGGGTGTTGCCTCCTGTGAGTCTAAAGACTCGGTGGAAGTGCGCGACCATTTCCCCTAACGTGAAATGGTCACTCTGGGGAAAGGATAGGGAGTCCTGGTTTTAGCTGGGGCTGGTTGTGAATCATTTGTGCCCACAGTCCTACCAAGGGAGCGTCCGGGGTATGTATAACCCGCAGAAGGGTTCTGAATGGGCGCGGAAACATTGGAGCATCAGACGCCCCTGGTAGCGCCGGGCTCACCAGGACAAAGTACTTAGCCTCGCAAAATGAAAGAAAATACTGGGCCTGAGCAACCAGGATTTCTTTCTCAAGGATATACGCACCACATTGGTTCGAAGAAGCTGGGTTTGGCTCTCCGTAATTGACACACTTGGCTACACATGATTTGGACTTATCGTGTGCGGCCTTGGAGCAACTTACACAGAATTGGGGTAACCCCAACTTTGCACGTCTACAAGAGCGATTCGTATGGCCGAAGTGGTGGCAGCTATAGCTCCTCCGATTCAGTGACACGGATGCCTTCGCGCGGTAGCAATATCAACCGACACGCGCCAACTCAGGGATCTTGTTGCAGTCGAACGTGACGACGAGTGTAGGGGTGGATCTCGAGGCCCCTCCCTGTTTTCTCAACACACCTTCGACCTTAACCGCTCCATGGTCAGCAAACTCTAAGGTGATGTCATCTATGGAGTAGTCCAAGAGTTTGCTCGCAGAAGCCACTGTTTTCAAGCAGTTCATGATAGAGTGCGGCGTCACACTCACTGGCGTGCCTTCAAGTGTCCGAAGGGCATTAATCATGGCCACCTCGGAGGGATTCGCCGCCTTCGCCAGAAGGCTCCCCTCTGAGAAACGGGTCACCTTCGGTGCTCTACCAATCACGTTAGCTAGTGCTCTCCTTTGTGGATAAGGTTGCCCTGAGCCAACATGATGCCATCAGTGGAACGAATAACGAGAGAAGCGTTTGAAGCCAGCGGGCTCAAAAACGCCAGTTAGCCTCTGAATGAGGGGGGCTCTGACATAATCGAAGCTCCGCTCTCCACAATTGCATTTTTGGTCTTTGTCAGGTCCTCCCCACCCGGAGGATCACCGGGAGCGGACGTGCCAAATTTGGCTTGGTCGCTTACCAAAACAGCGGACCCGTCTGTCCTTATGGCTCCCGCAGAAGGAGAAGAGCCCCTAGTTTTTTTTTGTCTTTTACCTGTTCCTTTTCTTTTTATTAGAGGAGGGCTTGGAATGAACCCACTTCTCACTTCTGCCGGCAGGAGCCCCTAGGCGAGATGGAAAGCCTCAACAAGATCCTTTTCTGAAATGGAGAAGGTCCCTGCTGTCACAAGGGCACCACCCTGGGGAGGAAATCCCTCCTCTCCTTGTAAGGCCTCGAGGGCCTGAGCCATCTGAGGATAAACTAGCACAGGTGCAGATTCGGGCTATGTACATACATGTCACCGACCCCTGTTTAGACCCCATAAAAGATTCTCCATCTGGGACTGGGTCACCTCAGGGACCATGCCCATTTCAGGGGAAGCCTCCAGGGGATGGGAACCTCCTTTTCTCTAGTGGAGCAACCCGAGAGCGGCTCCGATGCTGATGAAGGGGGAGTAAAGTGGGAGACTTTGTTAACTTCATTCATGGGCATGGTGACCCTAGTATTTGCACGGGACGCAAACGCTAATCACTTCACGCACTACCCAATCTGCGAGGGGTGAATACGGGGCCGGCAGAACCAGGTGCCACCATCTGAGGTCACTCCTCCCATCTAGTGGCCAGGCAGACCATCAGCATGGCGGCTCCACCTTAGGCTCGGCGTAAAATAAATATTCCACGGAAGCAAAGAGAAAGGGTGTGTGAGGAACATGAAGGCGGGGGTGAGGTAGGTTGTTAAAAACTCACCACCCCAAAACGGAGCTCAGGGGTGATAGAGCGTTGTCCCCTCCCCACAGCCCCGATCCGGCATGGTTGGGTGAGAGGAAGCTAGCCAGTGTCTATCCTGTGAAGTTAGAGGCCGAATAGAGAAAGTTGTGGGAGAGGTTGTAGGGAAAATTAAGAAGCCAGGTAAAAAGACAGGGTATCAGAAAGAAGGACAAGAGTCTAAACTGGGGTCGGACGGGGCACTGAGTCCCACTTCCGTGTTTCAGAATAGGTATGATGTTCTTTTCCAGCAGAGCTTCTCCAGATTTTCTCCAAACGTAATGGTGGTCGTTTATGCCAAAGAGCTCGAGATTAGTCTCGTCTGACCATAATATTTTATTAGGTTCTGCTTCAATGTTATCAAGATGTTCTCCGGCAAACTCTAAAAGTCTCTTTTTGTGAACCGTCTTCAACCGTGGTTTCCTCCTTGGTACACATCCATGGAGACCCTCACGGTTCAGGTAACGTCGCACTGTTGACACGTCCACGATTGTTACACTGCTAACCAAATTTGCTTTCAATTCCTTGGAAGTGCCTTTTGGATTCTTGTTGACAATTCGAACACACGAACACACATCTATGTCAGTTAATTTTCATGGTCGCCCTTTCCGTACACGATTAACAGTAGTCCCATCAGCCATAAATTTTACATAAATATTCCTTACTGATGAAATTGGGATATTCAAACTTGCCGAAAAAAATTTATATCCATTTCCTTGGTTGTGCAGCTCAATTATACGCTTACTATATACTTCTGAGTGTTCGGAATTCTTCACCATGTTGCTATTTCAAAGAGATGATTCTTCAGCCGTGTCTAATACCATAATGAACACTCAAAAATGTTAGCCGTGCAAGTAACCTGCTGTCCAAGATTAGTCTAGAAAATTCCATCAGTCATTCTCGAACATTCTTTACCACTAATTTTAATAATTTGATTTGTTAACTCAGTATTATGTAAACGTTACCAATACTTTTGCTCCTTGTGTTTTTCTAATAGACACCATGTTCAATGTTAATAATTTGTTTTATTGTCATTTATTCATTATATTGCTTTTAGGCTAATATAATTAAATATAATAGAAATATGTAGTTTTCGAACTAGTAACGTATAAAAATTCGTAAATTACAAAATTTGAGATGTGTTGCCAAGATATGCGCGCAATTGTGTGTGTGAATGGAGGAAAAGGGCGCGTGTGTATGTGTTGCCTCTTTGAGTTTGAATGAAGGAGAAAAGCGTACGTGTATGGCCTGCGTGAATGTGTTCCTGCATGTGTGTGAATGAAGGGAAAAGGCACGCGTGAATGTGTTAATCCTGACTATGAATGAAGGAAAAGTCTCATGAGTAATTTTACTCCCTGTGTATAAATGGAGGAAAACGGCGCGCGTGTATGTGTTGCTGCTTGCGTGTTAATGAAAGAAAAGGACGCGCGCGCGCGTGTGTGTTTGTTTCTGTTTGTGTGTGAATGAAGGAAAACGGCCCGCGTCTATGTAAATGAAGGAATATGAATGGGGAGCAAACTTTTCAGAACAAGTGAATTTCTGGGTTAGCCCGCGGGACGGAGTGACAAACATGCAAATCAATGAGACAGATGTTGCTGGTTGCAATGGAGAAGTAATTCACTGTCCAGCTCGATGGAGGGGGTAAAGAGCAGAAGATTCCTCCTTTAGCGCCCATCTGGCCACAACATCCAAAAGGCACAAGTCGCCCCATTTTACAAAGGGAAGGCTTCGGAGCGAAGACGAGATGTGATGTACATAATTTTGAAGAAGAGCTGTTCATTACTGTAAATGTTGTCAAACATGGCTGCGATGCGTTGAACATTCGCAATGTATTTTGAAAACATGTTCGAAGGGAGGCCGAGGCCGGGGAAGAATGCCAGTTGAGAAGAGGCGCGAACTTCGCCTTCAATTCATCATTGCACCTCTACCTACTAACTGTGCAGGGGGTCAAGGGCATCGTCCAGAGGAAAAAGCTTGAATTCTGCACCATCTGGACTGACTCCTGAGAAACGGGAGGCAAATTGCTCCCGCAGAGAGGCGACCACATCAGCGCAAATGTCTCGGTCCACGTAGTCAGGGGCACAAGAGGCGAAGCGAGGACAGGAAAATGCACAAAATGACCACCACTCAACTGACCGTCCCACAAACACGGCTTAATCTTCAAGACAGTGATGTATGCGTGCGAATATCTGCCACACGAGTGTTCTTGCGTCGCAGCTTAAAGTTGAGGGGCTTCAGGTCAGGTCTGCGTCTATGTACGCGTGTTGAAAAGTAGACACGAGCGGCCAAGCTGACTTTATATGGATGTACGTAAGAAAAATTACCTAGGCGTGTACATAGCTCATACAATACCACAACTCCAGAACCGTATAGCAACCACAAAATATTGATTGCAAGTGCTTTCATTTTTATTTACTATCGCCATTCTTCTCCGATGAGGTCTGTGTGAATAAAGAAGAAAGTTATTAGAATGATTTTTCTTAATTTTCTGCGGTTTCTTGTGTAGGAACAATATCAAAGTATGAATGAGCGTGTATGTGTGCCGAGTGACGAAGCTGGTTCATGCTGAATGTGGCCAAACAGCATCCACGCCTACACTTATTCTTTGAAAAGGAAAGAAAAACAAACGATGGCATTTCATCCAAGGAGGAAAAGAAGTTTGTGTGGAAGTTAAAATGTGTGGCAGGTCGAAGACACGAATATACTCGGGGAGCTAGGGAGTGGGTGGATGCGCATATTTCCTTATGTTTCACACATTTTTACCTCCTGAATCTTCACTACTTTATCTCTTTTTACGAGCTCTCTAAGGCTAATACCCTCTTTGGTTTCGCTTTATATTAAATCAACATTTCCAAGTCTGAAAGGAAGGTAGGTCGCATTGGAAGGGTATGTGGTGTTTGTGTGTGAGAGAGATTGAGAGAAGAAAATATAATTGCAAAGGCGACAACTAGCAAAAGGCATGGATGTGTGCTTAGACTTAAACCTCTGATATTAGTGTATAGGGAAATGGATTGAATGTGTGAAAGAATCGTTTGACGGAGTGTCCCTGTGTGGAAGAGAATCGTGCGAAGGTGCGCGTCTGAGTGGAATAACATAATTACGCGAGGTTGTGTAGAAGAGAATGGTGTGTGTGTATGTGTGTGTGTCTGCGGGGAAGAGAAGGACGCGGTGTATGTGGGTGTGAAAGAGAATCGTTTGGCCGGGTCTCGTCCACAAGCAGTGCCTTCATCGCATCAAGAATAATTCCATTGAGAGGACGACCCCCCCCCCCCCCGAGACCCCTTGCTCGTTCTCTTTCACACTTTTGCTACATCATACTTACTTTAGTCACTATTTCATTTCACTTATTACAAAAATGATCCTCACTACGGAGCGACGGCTTAAGAATCTCTCACCATTGAATCCTCCCAACTAGCGATGGTGTAAAAAAGTGTGTTCGTAAAAATATGTGCGTAAATTCAAAACTGTATAAGGAAACGTGAAGGGAAGGGCTACTCTCTTCAACCACCACACTTGTTTAAAGTGTGTGTGTGTGTGTGTAAAAGAGGAGAGGGAGAGAGAGAGAGAGAGAGAGAGAGAGAGAGAGAGAGAGAGAGAGAGAGAGAGAGAGGAGAGAGAAGGAACTCCGCAGGTCAGCCAAGGTAAACTTATTTCTCCGTTGATTACGTCATGAGGGGAGCTTGGGAAAAGTGTGTGTGTGTATGTGTGTGTAAACCTTTTAATGTACAAAGGGCGTGGTCCCTTAAAGCGAATTACGCGCCTCTGACACGGCTCATGTGCACATGTATCTGCTTGTGTATGTTCCTCTGTACACACCTAATAGGGAAGCCAACACACCAAAGGACGGCCAAGTCGGGCTTCTTGATGCTCGACTAGTGGATGTGGCGTTGGGTTTCCAACGTCAGGGTTCCTTGGTTCGATTCCCGACAAGAGCAGACACAGCAAAATTCCGAGCTCGTTAGGCGCAACCGCCGATGAGGCGGTGCCTCGCATTTGTGGCATACAAGCAAACAGCCCCGGACACGTATGACATCACACACAGCGAATCACAACACCCCTGTCTCTTCCTCCCTTCTCTTCGCACACAGAACATAGCACCACTTCCGCCCTGCCGAAAGTGTCTCTATTTCGACACTATATCTATATAACTAGTACCCTTCCCCTGGGCCACTAAGAGTTCGGGGCAGAGGGGGTACATAACTCTTTCTACACTACACCTTCCCCTCCAACGAGAACCGACTTCTGATACCCAAGGGCTTGTCACAGTTTGTCATTATGATCTTTATGTGAATTTCATTATCCGGTCGATGATCTCTTCCACGACTGACACGGGTCGGATGGCGCAATTAATTAAATTAAATAAACAGAGCCAAGATCGGGGATATGCGCTCTCTCTCGCGCGCGCACATACGCACAGTTATGAAGAGAGACAAGCCTTAGCTTCCCACTGTAATGTCATGCTGCCATAGCAACGCGTGGCACGCTGGCCCTGACTTTAAGCTCGTCCCTTGTTACGTCACGTCACACGCCATCTGCATTTCAATAGTCATTCACGGTCACGAAATCGGCCCGAAACACAACCCCCCTCCCGACCAGGGTTAAGACGTGGAACTGAAGGTCTCTGTTTTACGAACAAGTTAGACTGGGAAGTACGTACCGCCCTCCATCCACTATAGGAGGTATTTGGAGTTGACCGGGTTGGCTACGAGATTAATAATAATAATAAAAAAATAATAATAATTACAATAGATTCAAAAGGAAAATACTGATAATGTAAACAAAACCCTAAAAAATTAAAGCTAAAAAGTTACCCCGTGTTGTTTCAACTTATAACTTTCTTATCCGTAGCTTCATGAAACTATTTATGGCTGACGTCATCAAAAAGGGATTTTTGTTGCCGACCCCGGGTCCTATAGTGATAGTCAATTGCCCCTATCCTCCAAAGGTAAGGTACGACCATGCCTACCCCCACCCCCCTAAAATCGTGGTTTACTCGAGCGAAAACCCAAAACAATCGGAGGTGCTTTCCCCACAAACACGCAGAAGAAATGACGCTCCGTTACTTTCATTTTTCACCGCTTTATCTTCTCGATAATGTCACAGATATTTTGTTATTCTAACTCGGTTGCTCGTCATGATGCAGTCACGGTAGGTACACACACGCGCGCTCACACAGAAATAGAGGCATTTCAAAACACACAATGATACGCACAGGTGGGTCGGAGAAACGGGCGAAGTAATATGCTGATATACAAACTCAAAACACGGTGAAAATAGACAGACCGAAATATACAGGAGTAGACAGAAAAACAGATTACCCCTCAGAACGTTACGTTACGAAGCAGACAATTATGACCTTGCCAATGACAGAGAAAGACCATGTAACGGGATCGCTTCTTTGGAATGATACAACTGAATATTAAAAATAACAATTCGAAAGTTTTTTTTTTGGGGGGGGGGGATATTTTGCATAATTTTAGGGTGTTGATGGTGGGGATGCGTGAACGTGTGTTTGCGATGCTCCCACGCTACTGTGCTTTAGAAAGTGATGAATCTATACGTGTATGATGCATTTCAATTGCTTTTAAGATCATCTCCACCCTCCATTTTCTCACATAGGTAGATCAGAGCTACCTTAAATAATTTTAGGACTTGGCCACAAATAGCATCTTGTACTTGGAATTATTATTAGTAGTAGTCGAGATACTGGTAGGATAAACTGCATGAGATGTAGAGGAATAACGTATGGCATTTTTTTGATAAATGAAACCTTCATATGTAAATAAAATAGGCATCTAAGGCACTTTACTGAAAATAGAGAGAGTAAGAATAATGAAAAGAGAAGCCTCATCGACCTTGTATCCTTTGGCCATCGTTACGGGAGAAACTAATTCAAGTACCCTGCTGGGGACCCAGAGCATGTTGACCCAACAAGGTTGGGTCAGAAGGTAATTCTATCTCGAAGTTTCTAAGCAGGATATTGATGTAGACCTTAGTTAAACCAGACCGAGTGTTCTCATTTGGAAATGACAAGCCAACCACCAGAGTCGATATCTTATCCGGTTCTTTTTTCCCTGTGTTAAATTGGGCCGCACAATTTAAATTTATTGCATCCTATTTTTCAGAATCATCTGAAGAATATGTGGGTTAAATGCGATAAATTGGTAAATTAAGAGTTATAAATAATTACCGGTAATTGTGCATAATTACTCAAATATTTGTCCGAATTAACGGATATTTTTTCAGATTTACTTCCTTTGTAAAAGTGATAAATTTAACTAAATAGAATTTAACGGTGATTTTACATAGCTTCAAATTTCCTAACCTACTATGAATTTGATTACACCAGTTAAATTTATCACTTTTGCAAATAATTTGGGTAACTACTAATAATTACATGTTAATCTGTATTAGCATCGATTTTCCAGTGTCAAAAGATTAGGGGTACTGGTTTTGAAAATACTTTGGAGATAAACAATAAATGAATTGGTTCACTGGAAAAGTTAAATGCCTTCTCCAGAAATGCTTTGAGACGAGTCGAGTCCATATTTCCTATTTAGTTAGAAGTTAGTTTTAGAAAGAAATTTGATTCTTTAAATGCTTGAAATAAAGGAATTGAAGATTTAAAGAGAGGTTTTATACAGTTTTAATGTTTGAAAATAAATGGTTTAAAAGTTTAATAAAGGCCACTTTCAAAGTTGCATCTGACTAAGTTTGCGCGTTTGAAAGAGGATTGTTGTAGGTCTCAAAGTATCTCGTTTGAAAGCTTTAAATTAATGAAAAAAAAGGGCATTGATAATAAAGAAAAATCTAATGGATTTGATAGCACTCTACATGTTTGCAGTCTGAAATAAATTTAAAGGATTCGTAACAAGTTCGTAACAAGAACTTTCATAGTTAAAATATTAACGATATTAACACTAGCTTAAATTGACTTGTTAACACACACAATAGTAAAAATACCTAATGAATTGGAACGTCAATTAGAAAGGTGAGACAAGAAAGCTAAAGAGGTAGATGAAGGATATATTGAAGACGACGCTTTCGTCTTCTCTCCTGCCCACGCATGAGGTTTTAGGTTGACCTCGAAAACGAGAGGAGTGTTGACCTCTTAACTGATTAGAAAATGTGTAAAGTCTGAAAAGGGGCCCACACACAAACGAGGGGGAAAAGAGGGGGCCCAAAGCTCACCCAATCCCTTCCCCTCAGAGTTTTGTATCTTAAAATGTGTACTGACTTACTGTATAGGTCCAATGTCGCGTCCCACCTTAGCCACAAATCTCGCTTTCCTATGGCGGGCATTGAAACTCAACCAAGGTAACTTCAAGTTCAAAACAATCCTAAACAAGGTCTGCTGACCAAAGTCGCGTGCTCTCACTTACTCTGATTTATGACCTTATGACCTTCAAAACTTTCAATAATTCCCGGACTAACGTCAGGAGGACCTTGTTAATTATATCAGTCGAAAAAGAATGTAAAACAACATAAGGGTTTCAAATTTCGTTAGAATCGGCCGAAGTTATGATGTTATTGCCAAATAATTTCACGGTTAACCTTGGGAGGACATTGGCATTTATATCACTCGAAAGAGAATGTAAAACAACACAAAAGTTTCAAATTTCGTTAAAATCAGCCAAATAGTTATGATGTTATTGCCTAAACCAAATAATTCCAGGGCTAACCTTGGGAGGACCTTGACAATTATATCATTCAAAAGAGAATGTAAAAAACAGAAAGGTTTTAAATTTCGTTAGAATCGGCTGAATAGTTACAATGTTATTACCAAGACAAAATAAAAACAAACGGACACCGACGGACCGACATAGTGAGATATAGAGTCGCACGCGACTAAAATACGGCCAGCCGGCTAGAAGAAGAAATTAGACTGACGGCCAACGATAGAACGATCTGGTAAACAAACAAAGAGGGCAGACAGACGAAATAAAGTCACATACATGAAAAGAGAGCATGTAGACGAGAGAGGGACGAGGGAAGTCCACAACCCGAAAATAAAAATTTTACATTTCAATAATTTGATAAAAAGTTATTACATTGCCGGAATATGATGTCTGTAATGCATACTCATCGAAAATTATTTATTCTTATTCCTCATATGTAATTTGGGGAAGATTATAGGTCCTTGTTGAATCGTGTGACGATCCTACTTTTGCCGCAAAGTGGTTGATAAAGATGAAAATGGTAAAGTAAGCAAAGGCTGAGCCCTCTTCCTTTCATTCGCCCTTTTGCGAATGAACGGAGAAAATTGCTTCGACTTCGATGGAAGTTGGTACAGACGAACGAGAGGGAGTTTGGTCGATATAAAGCAGACGCCGACGAACAAATGACTCCGTTGATTTGACCAAAAACGTGTTATCAAATGACCTCGTAATTTGACCAAAACCAACAACAATGGTAAAAAAATGTGAGGAAATGACGTCGTTAATTTAATAAAAAAAAACAACGCGTGTGGTCAATTGACCTCGTTGATTTGATCAAAAATACATACATCCGTCGTCAAATTACTCACTTATTTTTATAAAAACAATCCCCGTGGTAAAATGACCCTGTCGATGACCAAACAGCGCCCGTGGACATATGACCCCGTTGGTTTGACCAAATCTAACGCCCGTAGTCAAAAGATAAAAAAAACGACGCCCGTAATCAAATGCCCAGTTAACTCGACTAAAAACAACGGCCATAATCAAATGCCCGGTTAACTCGACTAAAAACAACGGCCATAATCAAATTCACGGTTGACTTGACTAAAAACAACGGCCATAATAAAATTTCCTGTTGACTTGACTAAAAACAACGGCCATAATCAAATTATCGGTTAACTCGACTAAAAAGAGCGGAGCTGGAAAGAAGCTGGGAGATTCGTTTTATGGCGACCATTATCAATACCATCCCGCAGACGCTCCAAAGTACCAGCTCCCTTTAAGGGGTATAGATTCCTAAACTCCCCTCTTTCCCCTGCACTATGGTTTATTCAAGGAATTCCCTAAGCCCCTTGGGTAGTTCCCTTTCGGGTACAAGGTTGCCCATCTCTGTTTGACGTGGCTACAGATTTATTTCATCAAGTTGACTGAGGACTTCTGTCAATGATATTGGTTGCAGTGTCAGCCTGTGGCGTCATGTCACTTTGTGTTCTTGAGTCATTGGCAACGTTGACATAAAGTGGCATGTCACCACTTTCATTGCGAATACACAGTAACATTCAGAGATGACTCTGCAATGTTAAACCCCTCCCCCTTCTGAAAGAAGGTCGGAGGTTTGAATGTTGTATTCGCACAACAAGGTTTGAGCAGGTGGAAGCATTCTTGAAGTGCGTTCTCAACCTCACCACCAAATTCATAATTTAGAGCTGGTGAGGTTTCTTGGATCTTCGATTGACTTTGTGAGGGTCCTAAGCTCATCGCTGATCTTCATTCTTCCGCTCTTCACCGTAGTTTCTCAAGCGTCATTATCGATAAATATGATGGAAATTTTATAATAGTGACTAAAGAGAAAATAACCCAGGTTTATTGCCCAGTCCGTGTGTCGATCAAAAATAGGAAGCCAACACATAGGAATCAATATCAATTGAATATATCCTCTTTACGAAGATTTTGCCACGTTTTATGTGAAAAAAGAGGGAAATGATTAATAAGAATGAAAAGTTAATTTTATCATGGAAGTAGAGTAAATCTAATTTACCTTAAATGGTTCCAGAGCTGTGCGAGGTAATGACACCCATTAGGCCGAAGGGAATCTCTACAACCTTCCACGAATTTAGATGTTCTGAGTAATTTTAATGTGCTTTTGCGGTTCCTAATGACGATAATCAGGCTAAAGTCATTTGCTTAACAACGAACAGGAAACTTTTTATCGCAATTGTGGAGATGAAATTGTGTCGTGCGTGTTGTTTTGTGTAATTGAACGCGAAGTGGTACACGAGTTCCACATGCTGCACAGGGGACACATTCCCCAAACCCAGCTTTTTTTGTTTATCTCTCACACAATGGCAGTTCCCAGGTCACATGACATCATACAGTAAATGCCAACACATACACACACACGCACGCAAGAAGCCAACTAATTTTATAAATGGTTTCGGGGACGCATGTGAAGATGCACGCACGAATTTTAACGCAGGAGAAGCACGAAGTGTGTAACCGGTTAAAAAAAAGAGGCAGGGGGGGGGGGGGCAGTGTTGTGGTAGTTGGTAATCAGGTTGAAATCTACCTGGAAAGCTTTCGACGATAATGACCGGAGCCGAAGTGGTCACGAAGGAAGGTTTAAGAGGGCGAGCGAAAAATGGGAAGGAATAGAAAACTAAAGGTAATTAAAAATAAAACTCTTACTACTAGTGTGGTGGTGGTGGTAGTACTAGTAGTAGTAGCTTTGGTAGTACTAGTAGTGGTGGTAGTACTAGTAGTAGTAAGAAGGAGAAGTAGAAGAAGAGGACGAAGAAAAAGAAGAGGAAGAAAAAGAAGAGGAAGAAGAAAAATAAGAAGAAGAAGAGGAGGAAAAAGAAGATGATAATTACGCCGATCTTGTAACCTCGAAATAATCAATTCACATTTCCCCCCCCCCCTCCCTTAGTCTAGTTGCCCTTGAATGGGGGTAAGTGGGACTTATATGTCCGCCCGTGACCCTCGTCCTTGAGCCATCAAGGTTTTCCTCTACGGGCACCGAGAGGACGAGGGCCGCCACACTGGGCCAAAAGGGTGACAGGGTCGGTCACCAACCTGAGCGCATAGGGTCACGAATGGCCGTCGTGCCGCTCAATCGAGGTCATCGATCCGTCCGTTGCCCTACTCATTCCACCCGATTTGGAGAGATAGGGTGGGGGTATTCACTGACGGAATACCCCCTTTTGTAAATCAACCGTTTCGGAGATACGAACATAACTCCTTCCGTGGGCAGTAGCGGCAGCAGTAGTTGAGAGTTCCTTCGAGAGAGAGCATGGAGTGGGCATGGAGAGGGCATGGAGTGGGCCTGAAAAGTTCCCCCTCCATGTCCAAAAGAGGGTTAACACGCATTTGTTCATGTTTAAAAGGTTGTGTGTGTGTGTCTGTGTGTATATGTGCGTGTATGTGAATGGGCGTTGTGTTATGGTTTTTACGGTCACCATAACAGGAGGTATTTGTTCGTAGCCTGGCCATTTTATTTGGGGGATTGGGTGTGAGGACAACGTGAACAACTAAAAGCACATAAAAAGGCTTGAATGTTTGAGAGAGAAAAAAAAACAAAGAAAAAATAAGAAAAGGGAAATTAGAATACTTACCATGCACCTACCCCGCGCCCACCGCCAAAAAAGAACGAGTAATTAGTTTAAATGACATATGGAAGCGATACCATTATTATTACCAGGGTAAAACCTCTACTTAATTTTCTCCCCTCTAACCCCGACCCTTCTCCTCCTACTACGCCCCTCGTATCTTTTCAGCCTTATCATCACCATCATCATTCCTTTGACACATTTTGTTTATCATTTCAGCAATAACATCACAAACTGCTTTGGCAATATCCGCCGAGATGCCCTCGTTAGTTCGAGTTAAATTATGAATTTTAAGAGTTGTAATTTTATTTTTAAAGTTGATTTTCGTTGGATAAATTCGTAGTTTTGCAAACAATGTTTACCAATTAGCACCAGGCATTTTTTGTGGCAATTGGCCCACAAAAACACTGCAAGGCAACGGTTGATGGAATCCATTGTTCTGAAAGCCATGACGATGATGGACTAGTGATCGGCGTGAAGCTGCGGGCCAACACATACATGCACACACATAATACACTTGCGCACACATACCACTCATTTTTTAAGAACTTTTGTAGTCTAATGAGACCTTCAAGAAAATAGAACTGAAAATACACACACACTAACACATTAAAAAAAATCTTGAGTAATCCAACGGGAAGCTTGAGCTACTCATTAAAAAAAACAACTAAATACTATTTGGCATAATCAAACGAGGACAGGAGGGACAGTATGAATTCAGAAGTGTTATGACAATAGATTGACAAAATTTGTGTTAGACTAAGAAAAATAATTACTCGCATGAAAATGAAAAACTACGATTCCAAGCGGTTTTTATCTATCAAGACTTCAATCAGAAACTGTAAACGAGAGAACTCAGAAGATGCCTAGCTAGACCTGATGGAGCAACAAGGTCAAGTCTAAATACAGGGAGGGAACAGCTTAATGGACAAACCCCCTCCCCCCTTCAATCATAGTAGTTCTGGGAAGGAGTTTAGTTCGTACGTGGGAGTTATTGGGTTCACACAAACGTACATATCGTGAGCTCTGGTGTATGTGACGGTGATGTTCGCATATGCGAAACGCGTTCGCACTTCTGAACAGGGATGCTCATTTGTACGAACTTCGTCACGGAATGGCCCGACGCGATACTTGGGCTTAACACTTCGGGTGGAATGAGTCTGCTACATCGGACACATCCTGGAGGAGGCCAACCTCCTCCACTTTATTTGACTCTTTGTTGTAGGTCGCATGCTCCTGCGCTATGGGGAGGCGGCTACCCCCGACGCCGGAGCGTGCTTCCTTATTGTTACCTTTTTGTTTTGTTTTTTATCCTTTGAACTTATTTTTTCGTTGTTATTTGTTATTTACATATTTGTTTTTAAATACAGCCTAGTGGTAGGCTGTGGTGATTTACAGCGACTCATGCCCAAGGGGTCAGTCACCAGATGGGGTCCTAAAGTAAAAAGAAAAATAGGTCATATTTTACTCCCCTCCTTTTTCTTCTTTCTTGTGCCCTCGTTATTCATATCTGCCCTTTCTCGCATTTTCCCCAGCCTGGATGGACTCAAATATAGGTGAAGGAGGGCGTTAAACCCGTTCGATTAAAGTTCATCCTCGATTTCATTTTTACTTAATTTCATTTTGTAAATTCTTTTCTTTCCTTGTCTTCTTCATTTCTTCTCTCAACCTCCTTCTATCCTTACTTCCTTTCTTATCTCTTTTTTTCCTCATGCCTTCTGCTTCTTTTCGTTTCTCTCCTTCCTTTTTCTTCCTTCCCGTTTTTCTTCTTCCTTTCTTCATTTTAAATCCATCTTCCCTTTTCCTGTGTTCGCTTCTTGCTTTCTCTCTTTTCCTTCCTTAGTTCTTTAGCCATTTCTCTCCTTCCTTTTTCTTTTCGCATTCAGTTTCCTAAAATCGGACCAGGCATCAGAAAATAATAACCCTTACACACCCACATGCCCCCCCCCCCACAAATGTAGGCCTCCAATATCCATTTTCCTTGTTTTAAGTAGGTCACCCACACCCGCATACCTAATGCTTTCCCCATAGCGCCCATCAACAACCTGCTCGACATGGGATAAGTTAAGCCACACTGGGCACGGTTAGTAGTTGGATGGGAACCTGATTCGGCTTGATTCCCACTGAGTTATGCACCGTCCGATTTGGAGGCAAAACTCAAGCCCAAATTATCAATTAGGCATACATCCCCAGCCCACACACGTAGGGGGTTTGGTGCAGAAACATGAATTCGCGTGTATATACACAACCAGATGGGAAGTGTATGCAGTCATATGTATTTGTGTACGTAGGCTCATGTGTGTATGCATTTGTGTATATTTTGGAGGTTTGTAAAGAAAGTGGTGAAATTAGGGGAAGTATAAATATTGTGTACGAGAGAAGGCCACTTGGAGCGATAACTATCGCAACATTTACACGCAATTACATATATTAAGCATACAATACATATATTGCATACAGTAGTACATAAATTACAATATAGGCAAAAATGCCTATATTGTACGCACAAGTACATATGTATATTTTAACACAATACATATACTGCATAAGCAATACATATTGCATACAAGAGTACATATATTGCACATACGAGTACACATTACATACACGCGTACCTATATCATATAAAAGACTTTTAATGTATATGAAATACATATTACACACAATTCCATGCTGTATGAACGAAGATATATGTACACCCTCGTCCAAAAGTAAAAAGTACCCTTCATATTTATATATTTAATATATTTAATCAATTTTTTTAGAATTTATCTTATAATTCATAAATATTTTGGTTTTTAAATTACTTAGTATTTTACCTAATGGTACTCGTATTTAATTAATAAAAGTGTTTTCCTAAATCAGAATTGAACCAATATTTAAATTTATAACTATTATTTATTCAATATCCTTTTAAATGAGTAGTGTGACTATAAGGGACTTACAGAAAGAGAGAGCACAAATCCAACTTCTCCTTAGCCAAGGGTCATCCTAAGTAGAAATTACTAAAAAAAAAAATCAAATTTTAAGATATAATGTCCAAAACATTAAATCCCTATCAGAGACCCAAGCACTTTCAATCGAGGAACAGGCAGAAAACGTCTTACAACACCTAAAGACGACACCCATCTTTTGAATTTGCTGAGTTCATTGAAGCTTAAAGTTAAAAATATATATACCATAACAGTTATAAGGAGACAGGGATAGAGGTTAGAAAGTAAAGCGAGAAAGAAGCCAGGAAAGAATGTTTTGAGTGGTCCAAAGATCACAAAAATTGGATACATGAACAATAAGTCTGAAGTTGTCTGGTCAGTTGAAAGTAATTATCAGGTGTGTAAGAAAGACTATTGTATCTCCGTTTTACCACTAATTTAGGTAATTCCATTTGAATATATCTTGTAAGAAATTTAAAAAAAAATATTTTTTGTGACAAATTTTGCATATTTTCAGCACTTCGGGTGCTACCTTTGTGAGACGAAGTGTTGGAGAGGTATTTCGTTCTGGTTGTGTGGTAACAACTGTGAAGCATGGAGGTAGTTCTATCATGGCATAGGGTTGCATGTCATTATCAGAGCCAGGGAAGGTGTTTTTGCACCAGGGAAGAATGAACTCCACAACTTATACTAAAAAATAAAATTATATTTCAGTAGGACAATGCCTCATGCCATACATCCAACTACACCAAGAATTGCCTTAGATAAATGGGGATCACTTCTATGGAGCGGCTACCAGAGCTCTAAATTAAATCCAATAGAACAGTTGTGGGAAGTGCTTGAAAAACCAAAAAGAAGTAGCACAAGTAAAAATAAAATAGAACTATATGAAAAAGTATAAGCTGAATGTAAAAAAATAATGGTGTAAAAAAAAATGATGGAAATTTTTGAAATTTGCGACTTTTAAAAAATTAATGCCACGAAGAATTATGGCTGTAATTAAAGCAGATAGGGGGTACAACTAACTATTAAAATAATTAAAAATAGATAAATATAAATGTATAATGAATTCATTTTTCACAAATGTCTAATTACATTATATGAATGATTCCATAGGGCGGTTTATACCTTTGGCCAAGGTTGTTATATTGCACACAAGTGCATATTACACATGGTTACATACACAACACGCACACAAAAATGCACACATTGCAGATATATAAAACATTTATATTCATACAATCATATTTTCGTACATTTTAACACCTGCACAAGGCAGGTAGCACTGCATCCACGCACAACATAGACAATGCACGCAAATGATTATATCCCCATCTCTCGGCTTGGCCACGCGCGTGCAAGCCTATCTAAGGAGCTTAAACGCAAATTTGACAAATAGAAAGTTATCCAATTTGTATTCACAGCTGTTAATGGGGAGAAAATGAGATTAATTGGCGAATGAAATGGGATTGGTATGGAGTGACAGATCAATAACCCCCATTGCATGGGTGAACAAACCCATTTCGTATTCTGCCCACCCCCCCAAATGTTGGGGTTAAATTGTTATGATCAATTTTTTCTCCCCCGGTGTTACACATTCTCGCGCACATTGATTGCCTCAACCTGTCGCGCATACGCCTCCGCATTTTCTCTTGTACACAAATGTATACCCGTATGAATATACATATGACTGTATACATTCTAGTAGCTGTGTGTAACTACATATACATGTATACAAGTATGAAATGTCCCTCTTCTCAAACAAAGTATTTTTCCTGCTTCAAATAATCTCCCATTACACACATTTGGAGGCGAATTCTTCTGTCTCACATTAATCTAAGAAACTTTCTTGCCATACACCCACACGTAAACTCGTCACACACACGCCCAAATGTGGGCTCTCACAAATGCCCCGCATTCGAACCCTCTTCACTTATACGCCTACATACGAACTCTGCACACAAAACTGTCATACTTCCTTAGCGTCTTTCGGTTTCACTCAACTTTCTGTCACACATACCCACACATTAAGTTAATACATACCTCGCCTATGATTATCCTTAACTCCTGTACAATTTCATTCCTATTCCCTTTTCTCACACAATCACACACACACACATGAACTTTCTTTCCATCACATATACACCCTAGATGGACGATGATGGTCCAATGTTGAGAGAGAAGTGACTGCACCCCGTTGCTGTCCTTTTGCACATTCATCGCACCCATTTTGGCTTCCACTATGCAACCCGCTGCTACACGACCAGGCGAATCGATCATACATCTTTGCGTCTCATAAGCCCCCAATTGGGCGCCACTTGAAGCGAATACACCTTCCAGTGGGTGCTATTTTCTCCAAACCAGAAGTGGTCAAATGTGCCAAATAATGACACTGAATGACATTTCCCTGAGTCGTACTCAATGGAGTTTGGGACGAGCCTCGTTGAGGGGAAAATGGAGATTGAGAGGGAAATGGAGATTGAGGGGGGAAATGGAGATTGATGGGGAAATGGAGATTGAGGGGAAATGGAGATTGAGGGGGAATGGAGATTGAGGGGAAAATGGAGATTGAGGGGGGGATGGAGATTGAGGGGAGAACATGGAGATTGAGGGGGGAACATGGAGATTGAGGGGAAAGCATGGAGATTGAGGGGAACATGGAGATTGAGGGGGAACATGGAGATTGAGGGGGAATATGGAGATCGAGGGGAAAGATGGAGATTGAGGGGAAACATGGAGATTGAGGGGTGGGATGGAGATTGAGGGGTGGGATGGAGATTGAAGGGGGAAATGGAAATTGAGGGGTGGGATGGAGATTGAAGGGGGAAAATGGAGATTGAGGGGGAAATGGAGATTGAGGGGGAAATGGAGATTGGAGAGGAAAATGGAGAATGAGGGGGAAAATGGAGATTAAGGGGAAAAGTGGAGAATGAGAGGGAAAATGGAGAATGAGAGGAAAAATGGGGAATGAGAGGGAAAATGGGGAATGAGAGGGAAAATGGGGAATGAGAGGGAAAATGGAGAATGAGAGGGAAAATGGAGAATGAGAGGGAAAATGGAGAATGAGAGGGAAAATGGAGAATGAGAGGGAAAATGGAGATAGTGAAGGGGGTGGTTGAAGATTGTGAGGGGGAGGGGGGTTGGAGATTGTGAGGGTGGGTGGGTGGAGATTTAGGAGGAAAATGGAGATTGAAAAGAAACAAAACCCTCTGCGTGGATGCGTGGACACGAGAAGACAAAGGAAAATAGGAAGGGAGGTCCATATGGCGACTGCCTAAAAGGGCATAAGTCACCGTAGTAGGAAAGTAGTGTAATTGAATCAAACTACCATAACAAACACCATCTCTACTTAATGAATCTGAGAGCCACTTGCTCGGGGGAGGCCTCGTATGTACAAACGCATTAATTCAAACTTACGAACCAACGCAATTCAAGAGAGGAACTAAGGTGTGTGTTTTGCTTCGAATTATGGCATGTCCATGGCCTTATTATGGCATGTCCATGGCCTTATTATGGCATATCCAAGGCCTTATTGTAGCATGTCTAAGGCCTTATTGTGGCATGTGTAAAGCCTTATTTACCTGAGTTTGCTGAATCAATGACCCGAACCGAGGTCAAGGGGAATAAAGGCCATTACCCTCCGCCCCTTCATATCCCGCATGTGCACGCGGCACGCAGTCAAGGAGAAGGACACTCTTCGAGAAGCCATCAAGGTTACGAGGGGATAATGTTCGCCCGAGGTCAATTGCAGAATAGTGACCTCCGTTAACCTCTCTCCGGTGTAGTGTGAGGAGCATTCCGGTCATAGAAGAAGTCAAATGAGGTCAGTGCCCCGCCCTTTCTAAGGGCTGAGCAAAGTTAACGCCCAGTGGGTCAATATGAGTGACCCTGGCACTCAGAAAGAGCAGGGGAGGCGGCATTATAGAGACAGGGGGGATATACAGAAACAACATCGATAGACGGACGAGGGAAAGAGAATAGGGCAAAGTAAAAACCAGATAGATAAATAAACATATTAACAAATAAAGGAGATACAAAAATAAAGACAAAGACATTTAAAATTATAGGTCAGGGCAAAGTCTAATCTAATGCGTGGAATAATTGATGATGTTGTGTGTATTTTAGCGTGTAATTGTGTATCTGATTGTTTGTGTATGTATGTATATGTTGACACTTAACCCCTCACTGCCACATCCTAAAGTGAGGTCAAGAATTCTCATAGGGTTAATCGCCCATTCTTCTCGGAAGTCAACTAGAGGTCGGAAGGAAGAAGTGAATCGGTTCCCAGAAGGGCTAATTCACTTTTATTTTTTATCATATATATATATATATATATATATATATACATATATGTGTGGAAAACTCACAGAGTATCGCGTGAGTAAGCAATAAATGCAACAAAGGCCACAGGGAAAATTAATACAAGAATTCCAAGTACTTTCTAACTTTATTTCGAGTTCTTTATCAAGGAATAATAATAGTATTGAAAGTTGTAATATTTATAAGGATGATACAGAGGAGAGGGAACGCCCACAAAAAAAAACAAAAAAACAATCAACAAAATGAATTAATATGAAATGGAAACCTTAGGAGGAGTGGAGATAAATACAAACTAAGATCATTAAATCAGGTAAATTCAAAAGACAAAAGGTTGACAAACAGTAATAAAATACCGTCTTATCTTACCCCTCTTGTAGGATGCATTTCGGATTCCGATATAGTTAATAGTTCTTACCTAGTAGAAAAACTTAATACCATCCCTTACCCTTCAGACTTCCACCCTTGTTCGTTTTGACGTTTGCTTCCTTTTCACTAAAGTTCCGGTTGATGATCTATTCCAGTTTTTTAAAGATCAATTGTGTAACGTTGAATTACCTATAGCCCCTAATTTATTATTAGAACTTATCTCCCCCTATACCAAAGACTGTGCATTTACTTTCAATGGTAAATTCTTTCGCCAAATATTTGCTTTAGCTATGGGTAATTGTTTATTCCCCATTTTATCTAACTTATATATGGAATTTTTCGAAACGGGTTTCCTCCCCTCTATTGTAGATTTTCCTATAATCTGGGTTCCCTATATTGATGATATCCTTTGCTTGTGGCCCAATTCTGAAAATATTTTTCTTTTTTTGATCAAATTTAATTCCTTTGTACCTTCCATCAAATTTACCCTTGAAATAGAATATAATGGAAGTATTCTTTTCCTTGATTTATTAATACACCGCACGCCTTCTGGTTTCAAATTCTCTGTCTATCGGAAACCAACTAATTCATCTTCTTATATCCACTTTTACACCTCTCACCATATTAAAATCCAAAGATCACTTTTTAATTCAATGTTTCTCCCTGAGTACTTCGTGTGGTTAGTCCTGAATTCTTTGACTCTGAAGTTTCCAAAATTTTTTACATTGGCCATAAACTTTGCTATCCTTTTCATTTCCTTGATAAATGCCTTTAGTTAACTAAAAGGTCTTTTTATCGTTTTGAACCTCGCGCGCCTTTTAATAACAAGAATACTCTTGTGCATCCTTTTAATCCCTCCTTTGCTTCTCTCCCTCATATTTTAAAATCTTTAGGCATTTGTGTAGTATTTAACTATAATAATACTATCTCTAAACTAATAGTCTTGAACGCCCCTTTCCCTATTGGTAATGTATATTGCGTAAAATGTATCGATTGCTCTAAATATTACTTTGGCCAATCAGGTAAATGTTTTAAAAAAAGAATTTCTCAGCATAAATATAATGTCCGTCGTGGCGAAGAAAGCAGCTCATTTTATGTTCATATGTAATATCTTAATCACAATATTGATTGGAATTCTGCTAAAATCACGTGTCATAGTAATGATACAATTTCACGAAACATCATTGAATCGACCTTTATTAGTAAATTCCCAAATTTTAATTTAAGTCCTGGCTTATATAAACTCGATGGTTATTTTTTAAACTATATCCACAATGCACTGTGGAAACTTTTAATTTGAGACTAAATATTTATATTAATCTTAATAAACTATTTAATTTTATTTTTTGTGCATCTATGTAGCTTTATGTTTATGTCTGTGTATTATCATTTGAGTCAAGTCTTTAGAACATTTGTACTTATTCTACCTTGGTTTTCAATCCTGACCTCTGAGGTTAATCTCTCGCCTAGATTTTCTCCCTTCCTAATTGCTTAGGCGGTATTTTAATCCTCTTGTCAACCTTTTGTCTTTTGAATTTACCTGATTTAATGATCTTAGTTTGTATTTATCTCCACTCCTCCTAAGGTTTCCATTTCATATTAATTCATTTTGTTGATTGTTTTTTTGTTTTTTTTGTGGGCGTTCCCTCTCCTCTGTATCATCCTTATAAATATACAATTTTCAATACCTTTGTTATTCCTTGATAAAGAACTCGAAATAAAGTTCGAAAGGACTTGGAATCTTCGTATTAATTTTCCCTGTGGGCTTTGTTGCATATATACATATATATATATATATCGAGAATTATTTACAATATCGCAATGATAATTATGTGGTTATGAAGGCAATTTGGGGCTTCCTAGTTCTTCATCAAAGCCCTCGTAAGTAGCTCTTCTCACATACACGCCTAAAACTGCCTTTCGATCGGCCCTTTAATTGTCACCTATGCTTGTCGAAGAGAAAATGGAAAATTTGTTTTTAGCCACTCAAGCCCCGCCTTGTAAAATCGAGAGTTATTTGTAATAACGCAATTATTATTATGTTCGAGTAAAATAACAGACGAAGGATTTCAAGGGGCAGAATGAGAGAATGAAATAAGAAGAACGAGAAGGAAGATTAAAGGAGTGAGGAAATAAAGAGAGAATGCGAAGGGAATTAAAATACAAAGGAATGAACAAAGAGAAAAGTGAAGAAGGCGCAATAAAGAAAGAAAGAGAAAAAAGAGAGAACCAGGTGGGTCACTCAATAATTTGAGTGTGTGAAAGACAAATGAAATGCGTGACTTGTTGCCATCCCCTACGGGGAGTGGTTCTACTCCCTCCCTCGGTGGATGCATTTCCGTTTCCCTCCCCCCCGGGAAGGGGTGGGGGGCTCTTCCGGCCGTTACACCTCCCACTGAATCCACGCCACCCATTCATCTACGCCCCCAACCTAATAGTGAATGGGCGGCCATGTGCTATTAACTCTCATTCAACCGCAGTACTAAATGGGTCACAAGATCGGAAACTAGTCTCTATTTGAAATTGGACGTGATATCGGAAACTAGTCCTTACTGGCAATTAAACACGAGATCGGAAACTAGTTTTCATTCGCAATTAAACACGGGGTCGGGAACTAGTTCCAATTTGCCATTAAATACAAGATCGGAAACTAGTTCCCATTCGCCATTAAACAAGAGATCTGAAACTAGTTTAAATTCACCACGAAACAAGAGATTGGAAACTAGTTTTCACTCACAATTAAACACAAGATCGGAGACTAGTTTTTATTCACATTAAACTCGAGATCGGAGAGTAGTTTTCACTGGCCTTTAAATACGAGATCGGAAACTAGTTTCAATTCGCAATGAAACAAGAGATCGGAAACTATTTCCTATTCGCCATTAAACAAGAGATCGTAAAGTAGTTTCCATTCCCAATTAAAAAGGATATCGGAAACTAGTTTCCATTCGCAATTGGGGACGGGATTGGAAACTAGTTTCCATCCGCAATGGAAGACGAGATCGGAAACCATTTTCCATTCGCAATGGAAGAAGAGATTGAAAACTAGTTTCCATTCGTAATGGGACACGATACCGGACTTGGCAGGCCCAAATATCTTCAAACTCATAAACCCTTGTTTGCCTTTACAACAACTCCAACAAATAATGAACTTCGAGGAGACGCAATCATGAACGACGCAACGACCTAGATTAAATTTTGGAGAACAAACAGCAGATTTTCAAGAACCTTGACATGATAAATTAATTTAAATGTATGAATTGACGAGAGGATAATTCGATGTAACCTTGTAATTAACACCAACAAGCAACGAGCTAAATTGTTTCACTCAAACCCTCGACCAGTGAGTGGAGCAAGAATTTGTTCCTGTCTTTCAACTTAACTGGAAATCGATACACGATCTTCTAAACCCTAGAGAACCAAAAGTCTAAAATCAATATCCCTCAACGACATCAACACTGTAGGACCTCTGATTGAAACAGCAAAACAGTAAAGCTACAAGTAGCCACAAATCCAGCAAATTCTCAGACAAAGCGAAGAATCTTATCAACAGACGCAATCTAAAATCACTCATAGTAACCAATGAAAAGCTGGAAGCATCATAACTCAACAAATTACTCTACGAATTTACGATAGAAACCATTGATGAAATTGTCAAGGAAGGAAGAGGCTTCAAAATGGCAAAGAACAAATCAGCTAAGGGAAATTTGAAATTATTGGAATACTAGAAGAAGATGGCACTGTGACAAAATATAGCGATCGTATTATTCAACGAGCAAGAGATCTACAAGGTTTTATACCTCTCTGACAGACAACCCAACATTAAGGTACCTGAAATCTCTCACCATAAAATCCAAGGATTCCCAGAAGTAACAGTGGGAAGTCCGACTATCGATCAAATAGTCAAACAAAGACAAATCACCAGAATCAGGCATCATCATAGATTTACTCTTAGCAGCAGAGACATCGTCAATGGAAGATTGCTTCAATTTTTCATTGTTTGAGACAAAGCAAAGTTTGAGAAGACTGGAATTATGTTATCATCATCCTACTTTTCAAAAAAGGAAACTCTGAAGACCTTGCAAATTATCGTCCATTGAGCCTACTAAACTGTATCTACAAAACCTTCACAAAATTTATCAACATAATAATAGATTTTCTCGACGAAGACCGACTGAGGGAGCAAACTGGCTTCAAGAAATGTTTCTCAACCACCGATCATTTAAACACAGTCAATCAACTTCTGAAAAATCATCAGAATACAATATGCCGCTTGCAATAGCCCATATCGCCTATAAAAAAAGCGTTAACCTGGCAAAAATTTCTGATTTAATGTAAGCCCTACGACAACAAGGGCTCGAACACAATATTTCAACACATAAATATGCCAAGTCATTCATGAGGCTATACAAAGACTGATCCCTTACAACTAGAATAAGTCCAACAAGGTGAGACAAGCTTACCGAAAATGCTTACATCACGCTTCGAAATGGTCTTTCAGCAGTTATATTGGTCAGAAAAAGTTAAACTAAAAGATGGCGAACACCTCACCCATCACAGGTTTGTAGATGACATTATCATTTTTGCGGAAAACCTTCAAGAACGGCAGCGCATAATGCTAATATAGTTGATAGAAGCAGCATCAAAGTCGCTACATCTATTTGAGACAATGTAATTCAAAGCACAAAAGATCAAGAGGAGAATAACACTAGAATGACAAGCATTCGGAAAAACTTCATCCAAATTCAAAAACATGACAAGATCCCACCACCCTGAAAAGGAAAGTACATGACCAAAGCATCCTCCAACCTTGACATCTGGGGCAGAAACAGGAAACCTGACACATAAAAAAGTCTTCGCTCAAACTTTGATCTATGCAATGGGCACATGATCCAATCCTGCTCGACATCACTTAGAAGGACCACAAAACAGGCAAGTAGATGTGTGAATAGAAGACCATCGGGGAAATAATGGAAACAATGACAAAACTGAAGCAAAAACTAGGCGAGTCACGTGGTTAGAACAGACAACCGCTGCCCAACGCGAATCACGATCTGAACCCCCTCAAGGTGGGAAAAGAAACCGTGCCGGCGGGTAACAAGGTGACCAGGATGACCTCACTCAGTTCTAAAAACATTGGCGTCGTAAAAGTTTCAGAACGATGCATTTGGAACTTGTTGAGGAAGACCTATGTCCACCAAAGGATAATTGAGGGCTGATAATGAACACTTAGGTGCGATTGTTGAAGATTGGATTAAGAAGAAAATGCTACGTGACTGTCTTCTTGCGCATTGTAGTGGCAGTGTATTCTTCGTCACCACACAGAAACTAATCTTCGAGGACTGCAATGTGATGCCCTATTATCTGATCAACTTCTCAGGTCTTGGGTCAAATGTTCGCCAGCAGTGCGTGAGGAAAATGGTAGACAGACTATTTATTTAATTTTTAAAATTAATTTTACGTATTTTTATTGTTCAGTGTGAACAAATCTTGTATTTGTTATAAGGGTTTGTCTTTCTTCAAACATCCTACACCCCTAGCAAAAGGTTATGTACAACCCAGTAGTACTATTGAAGTTAAGTTAGTTATGGAGAGTTGGGCGCCCTTCTGATTTCTAGAAAACCTGTTCTCCTTTAGACGACTTAGTTACGTACCTTCCAAACATTTTCACTTATCTTGACTACACCATTTTCTTTAGGAACTTCGCTTCGCAGCATGAGTGAAATGCGCCCCTTAGTTTCCGCTTCTTATTTTTTTAATAAACTAAATAATAGTCATTTTTTATGGTGACGAGCTAGTATTATCATTGTTTTCGAACATCATCTGCATACTACTGATATTACAAGATGCATCATCGTAATATCTTCATCATAAGATCATTTCGTGTAATGGGGTCGCCAAAGCTTGCAGACGACAAAGATTTTTTTTCGGTTGAAGTTGACTCATATTAAACATTCCAAAATTCAGCTTTCAACGCATTCGAACTTCAGAAAACACTTCTGGGGTACGTCAGGAATTGTTTTCCCTAGCAGTTTTAACCCCCTATTGTGGGGGCAATGCCCATAACCCAACCCCCCTCACTTATAGATTTTCGCTTCCCATTAAATTATTTATTCCTTCGCCAACCGAATTGATTTCGAATAATGCTGACGTCAACCACAATGGCGGTCCGATTGATTTAAAAATGCGAAGGCACGTTTGAAGAATGCCCGTTTGACCTTTCTCCTTTTAACTACTGGCCTACCCCCGGATGAGAACGTGGGCAAATACCCCCCCCATCCTTATTTATTCTACCCATTCACTGTCCCTATATAAGAAGTTGGACGATTGTCGGGTGTTGAACAAATCCTGGTTTGGTGAATGAATAGCAGGTGGACGTGGGTTGTTTATCTCCGTTGTCATGGTTACAGCCAATCACTTTAGTGGGAGTTTCTGTTTCCTTCGCGTGTGGTGGAATCTCTTGTTAATCTCTATCTATCATTAAGGCCACGTCTGTCTACGGGTGTATGTTCATGTATTCCGGTTCTTTATCGAACTCAACCTTTCATTGCATAGTTAATATTGATATAGTCTCTTTACCGCTCTATCAGGCTACCTATTTATCTGTATCCATCTTAATTTGAGGTTGTTTTAGCGGATTAATATTCACTTGTCTGTCAATCTGCTTCCATTGGTTTATGGGGCGAGTGGGGGTATTCCTTAATAGATCTATCGAGGGCTATCGATCAATCTATTTAGCTCTTCAGTTTTGTCACCACCGGAATTGAAACAATCCATCTCAAGAAGACAATAGGTCTTACAAGCAACCATTTTTATATGGGAAAAGCCCCACACCCCCAATCCCCAAACTTGCATAAGACGTCTTCCGGACATAACAAACCCATTCAAGCGGGGGGGTGGGGGATGGGGGTATGAATCAAGACTATGGGCAGTCTTGATACGTACCAATATACTACTATATGTACGTTCATAATTCTGAGCCTGTAGGTTTTTGTGTGCGGACAAGTGGCCTTGTGGTGGGACTCGACGAGACGCGCCACTTGTCATCATCTTTTCTTTATTCGTTTCACTATTTTCTTCCTTTCTTTATTCTCCTTTCTCACCTCACCAGGGGCCTATGCCTCAGATAATGAGCGCGGCTTTCTCTTTTTCTTGCGCAATGTATTAATAAGTCGAGGAATTGACACACGACTTTTAGTTGAGAGAGTGTGTGTGTGTGTGTGTGTTTTACGAACAAACCTAGTGAAAAAACACACACAAACACATATGGACGAAGTTATGGCACATTCGGTATAGTTAGTAGCCAGGTAGGGGCCTAATCGGAGGCGACTTTGCGCTAGTTGCACTTGTTATATAGATTTGCCCCTGTCTTAGGGTACAAATTGATAATAAAATATGTAAAAACGTAAGGTGTCGACTGTAAGAGCTTATGTATAAACCTAGCTTGAGCGTAGTCTTTTAAGGTTCGGGATGGCCGAGTGGTATGACCGCTCGTCAATAGCATCTAAGTGAAGCGCAGTTAATGGTCAAATCTCATCACTGTTTCTTTTCAAACCGGGCCATTTTCTTCCTACACCTTACCACTTTACGCCTTATAAATGCGTGGTGTGTGGATGCGTCTGTCGTCATAACAGCAGAGAGTAGTAACTTGTGTAGTTTGGATCAGTTTGACCTCCGAAGTGAAACGTTTGCTTGATTGCCGATGAGTTGCCATTTTCCATTTTTGTAAAGCATTTTCTGCCATAAAGAATTACAACACCAACGGAAGTTATTATTTACATTGGTTGTTAGTTTAGAGACGAATTTAGATGCGTTATAAATCATTAAACCACTGGGCTGATTTGGGAAAAAATTCTCCAACCTTTAGTTTCTTCAACGGAAACTGGTGAGATCCTCTCTTACCCCCATTCAGCCATTGCTCCGTGTTTACCCCACCCCGTGGGAGACGGGTTTAAGCTGGGAAAACTGCAACCTTTCATTTCCCTAACGGAGGACCCATATGAATAAAACAGGCTTTCACTGAGATAATTTCAGTGCGGTCTGAAATTATGGGACAATACTAAAAAAGGGTGTGGGGTATTCAAAACCCCAATCGTGGTAGAAATCTGAGTCAAAATAATTTTCACATAAATGCTTTGGTCGCCCTGTCAAAAGTGCGGGTGACCTTGTAACTCGGCGGGCCGCATAGAAACCATAGCAATTCGCAAACTAAGAGACGAAGCATCTGCATAAAATAAGATTTACAGGTCATGTGACGCGATGGTATCGTATATGGGATTATGGACGTGAATATCTTCTCTGCGGTGGAGTGTTCAGAGAGACAAAGCAATCCATTAGTGGCAAGAGGCCATATGAGAGACTGAGTTTTTGAAAAACAAAACTATTGGGCACGTTGGCTGTATAAGCTATAGCAAACACCACCAATCACGACATTTAAGTAATCGCTAATGAAGGAAGTATGGTAGCGATACGTTGGCAAACAAATGTGAGAGATACATGTCTCTACCAGACAACTTGGAGGGCTGGAGGTAGTTTCCGAGTCGCTAGTATACAAGCTGACAACGATGGACACTATTAAGTCATCTAGATAACTAAAAGGTACCATTTAAGCAACCGTTTACATACCTTATTTTCTTTTACAATTTTCCAATAACAGAAACAAAAAATGGCTCACAGATCAAAAGAATTAAAAAAAATTACGAACCTTCAAAGACTGTTGGATCCTTCGAGGTTAGTTAAAAATAAGAGAGAGAGTGAAAGTAAGAGAGGAAGGGTAGGTAAAGTAAGGGAGGATATGGAATCAGAATTAATTCACAACTCATATTTCTGTAAGGTTATACTTTAAAGTAACGTTTCTCGATTCTAGTCTTTAAAATATTTACTATAGTGATTTCAACGCATCCCAGCCAAGTTATTCAAGTTTGTGTTATTTTATAAAATAATAAATTTTGTGCTGTCGTAATATTAAATCTTTTGTTTACTAGCTTGAAATCGTTATTTCTGGTGACCGCTCGGTTATATAGCTAGAATATTGAGTCATAATATTAAGAACGAGTTAAGTATTTTAAAGACGCCGAACTTAACTAAAAGGGGGGTTTCTTGGGGAGCTCGAGAGGGTATGTGTTCGAAATTCTCTTAAATTTGTATACATTTAGTGTGTTTAGCAGAGTCAGTTTATATGCTATCACACATGTATCCCACGTTAACGGTAGCGATTTGGGGCCCAGAGATTTCATAGTACAGTTTATGGTCCGTAACCCCGTGGGTTGTCGCAATCTTTCGTTCATGTCTCTTGGAGGTCTGGTGAGAGGTAGCTTTGAAAGTCCTTAAGAACTATTTCGATGACAGAACTCTTTTTAAAACAAAGGTAATTGTAATAAACAATTATTTTTAGTTGTTTTTCAACTTATGCTCTTGTTTGTGGTGTCCTTTCTTCCGCGGAGACCTACTATTTAACGTGAGATCCGAACCACTGGTCAATAGGTAAATGATAGATGTTCGTAAAAGTCGACCTGAATCGGGTATATTTATGAACCTCCATCAGTATGTTCGTAAATAACATTATCTCAAAGGTATGAACGCCCTCCTCCCTACCCCTCTTAACATGAAACGAAATCCCGAATCTCCTTCAACACGACTGTTCCCCCTTTTCAGGCTCCAAAAAACTACAAAAACTGCAATACTCTACAAAAAATCAATTGTACCAATTTTCCACCGCCTGCGTCGCTCCAGTTACAACGCACATATTTGACACAAAAATAGTGGTAACTTTACCATGGCTTGAATAAGTGGGAATGATGGGGGGGGGGTATACTTTTTAAAATTCACATTCCGTAACTTTCGTGGTAATTGCTCAAGAGTTATGCTTCGTCAGCAGACTGGGACGAGAGATATGCATGTAGATCGCAGCTTCCGTCGCCAGACGGTTAACCAAAACTTCGCCAGAAGAGAAATATCGGGGTGTTCAGGGAAGAATAAGGACAGACAGAGACAGATATCCGAAATCTTATTTCGGGGATGATAACAGATGTCTAATAGATTTTAAAATCAGGGAATAATTCAATGGACGAGGGCAAACGTGCTATCTGATACAGCCAATCCGGCAGCCAATTCAGAGTAAATGTGACTCTGACTCTCGTTCACGAGTTGGTGACTCACAGTTCCATTGACTCTGAACTGTAAAATTGACTATCAGATTAAAGAAAAAAAACAACATTCATAGAAGATTAGTAGAGAAGATTGAAAACAAGATGCATTGTTTGTAATGATAAACAATCGTCAACCAACCTAAATTCTTGGTCAGAAGAGATATATTCCAAATACTACACCACGCCATGAACAAGTTCGTAAAAAGAGTCCATAGACTCAAAACTCCGAACTGAAACCGTGTTTAGAGTTCGAAAAGTCCAAAATAGAAAACTTGAGAGAGTTTGAGAGCTTGTAGTGACAAGGATAGACGGTTACAAGTCTTGCGCGGTATATAAGTGAAAATTTAGGATTGGAAGTTGAATTACTGTAACTTACAAAAAGAGTAGAAAGTGCTGGAAGAAACAAAACTGCATTTCTTTTAATTATTAAAATAAGGCGAACCAATGGAGACGCTTCTGATAAAAAGTGATGAAGTTAGGGAGATGAAATAGCGTGGATTATACTTAGCTTGAGTAGTGCCAAGAACGGGGATGGAGCGCAATTCTCCTAAATCGATCAGAAGAGTAGATAATGAGAATAATAGGATTTATTTACCTCTCAAATCATCATTAAATATTTGCAAAGAATGTGGTGAAGTCATGGAAAATGAAGATCTGTTAAAGATAAGCATTCAATAGATGAAAATTTGGTGCGCTGGTGAAGGTGATGATTCTCAACTCTTCTGATCTCATATTCTGGCCGCAGTGAGTAACTAGCTAACGATTGCTATGGTAACGGCACTAAACGGCCGTGTACACTGTAGTTCAACTGAAAACTCATTTCATTATCTGCTCACCATTTGGCCGATTAACATTCCCGGCTTTCAAGACAAACCACGCCTACCCTCGATAGAGGTAGCAGAAATACAAAGTTGGTCCATTGAAAGTTGATTAAAAGTGACGAAATAGCCAATTACCCTCGGCGTTTCATTTCCCTCCCCTGGCGGAAGTCGAAAGAATTGGGTCAACAGTGTAAAATTTTTCCCCCGTGGGGCGCAAAACCCCCAACCAAAGAAGGCCCCAGGTCAAAGGGTTGAGACGCGGATACATAAAAAGGAGATATCGTATCATCCGACGACAAGAAATAGAAATCGCTGCAATTAGGCATTCAATGGCGGAGACGACAATTGATTTGCAATTGTTTTGTTATCATAGCAAGAGAGCGGCGCGGCAGGTCGGGGGTGGAGAAGGCTACATACGAGACATGCCAGCAACTCGAAGGGACTGAGGATGGTAAGGACTCATTCAGAACAACCTCAACCTCTTTAAATACCAACACATAGCCACACACACCCCTAACCCACCCGAACCCCCCTCAAACGAAAAAGCTCCTAATTAAAAATCCATTAATTCAGAGATACGAATATACCTCCCTGCGTGAGGAACGAACACATTCGTAATGAAAAATTCAAAGATTTCGAAGTACGAACATGCCTCCATGCTGGGATAATACTCCTAAGTTACTACTAATGCTAATAATGCTACTAATAATATTAATACTACTAATAATAAACGACACACATAATGGGGAGCTTTGTTGTTTAAAAGGAATAAAGGTATTGAAGAGAAGTGATATTTTCTTGGCCTTGATGTACGCCATCCCATTTTGTGGGAAAATGGTGGCCAGTAATAATAATGGAAATGGCCAAATTTGGTCATTTTTTGACGTCTCCAAAAGTTTCCGACCGCCGGCCGATGGGGCTTGAATCCGATGTTGCAACGACGTTGCTTCGCCCCCCAACCTCACCCACACCAATAATTCAATCCCAGTCCCCGACCCGGCCACTCGTGTGCAGTGATTGAAAATAAAATAGGATATTTGGGGCCCCCCTCAGCCCAATTTTGGGGTCCGGGGTACGAGCGAAAAAAACAAACGTGAAAATAAATGGGAAAAAAATGTCTCGAGGGAGGGATGGTACCATTGATTCTCACTGGCTGACGCCTATCTCAGTAGGGATCCGAACTATGTGTCACTACAGTATAGGGCTAAAATCTCAAAGCAACCCCATCTGGCCACTAACCATATCCGATGTCAATATAAAATAAATGAGGGAAGGGGGGGGGGGCGAGGGTTGTTTTTTTTATTAGTTAAGGAGCTCTCCTCTGGAAATCCCCTACAAAGGCATGGCAGCCGAAAAAATAACCCACCCCGTCTTTTTGATAATCTAAAACAAAACAAAACAAACAAACAAAAAAAACAAAAAACAGGAAAAAATCGAAAAAAAAGACAGAAAAAAGATACGACCAAGTGCCGGGAGGCCTGTCAGCTTAGGGGCCTAACCGTGCCCCTACCACCCAGAAAACTATATACAATAGGGAAGTCAGCCTTCTCCAGTCAGGTATACGTGCATCCGTCCCGCTACAGGGGCAGGTAAAGATCCCCAAGACTGGGACATTCAACAAGAATGTACTCGAGAGTCTGGGGGACCAAGCAGTAGTTGCAGAAGGTGCTGTGAAGCGCTCCATCAAATGGTGCTGGGTGTAGTGATTCGGAGGCGACAGACAACGACCTGAAGCCATCGAGTTATTAGGGGTAAGTCCAAGGGAACTGCTGCGGCGCGATGGCACGCAACTTCCGGTTCCCATCTTTTCCAGGCAGTCCGAATGGCCGACTCGATTCCGGCCATGTAATCAGAGTCAGTCGGGGAGAGAAAACGCTGTTCCGGTCGGGAAATCCTTGCAGACTGCTTGGCGTCTTCATCAACGCGCTTATTTTCCGTCATCTCTACAAGACAATCTCTTCATTCCTCTTGCTCGCGACAATCGTAGCGTCACGGATACTTGCGAATCAGGGTACATAAGAGAGTTCAAATTTTCGAGCTCACTCATGGCGCTCTGCGAGTCATTTTATATCACAATCCGGATTTGGAACCGGGCACGGCGCGTAACCTCCCGTGCCGAGCGGTAGATTTCAACCAGCTCGACCTTGAAGATAGACGCGGGCCCGGTAGAGGCCCTCCAGCTTTAAACAAAAGGGAGACGTCATAAAAGCCCATCCCCTCTTTTGATATGGAGTTATCCGTGTACATGTACACTGGCACGACACCAGAGTTGGATCAAGGCGCGGGGACATGGGGGGAGGGGCTGGTTATGTGAGAAATGTATGAAAATATGAATTAAAAGTGTAGAAAAGAGGAAATGTGAAAAAGTAAGGAAATATTGCAAAGCGAAAGGTGAAGAAGTGATGGAGAGTGTAGAAGTGCAGGACAAAACTTGAGTGGAGAAGTGGAGAAGTTTAGAAGTTGACAAAGGGGTTAAATTAGTTTGCACGTATTATAAAAATTATATTCTCAACCTAGGGAGATTCACTACCTCCCTCGTTAGTAGTAGCCTTTTTTTATCTACATTTCTTTCGTGTGACCACCATTTGTCTGTCTACCAGATTGCTCTATCGTCAGCAAGTCTAATTTCTCCCCTCTCCTGGATGGCCCTTTTTATGAACTTGTGGCGAAGGTGGAAAGCATTTACAGTACCCTCCTTAGGGGTGGGGGTAGACGTCTGCCATTTCCCAACTTTGGAGACGAGCTGTCTCGTTTTTTAATATTCAGATCGCTTCGAAATTTCATAGAATCACTTCTCATCCTTTCAGGGTACACAAAACCTACAACAGGTGAAAACGATATGAGGACCACGAACACCTCCAACCTTACCCTTGGTTTCAGACTGCGTTCTTAAACCTTCCCCATCTTTCTTTACAACTTAAGCATTTTTACTCTTGTGTGTGTGAACCTACATCAATTTAAGCTCTTATTAAGCGGAAATGTGTGTTACTTTTATTATTTAGTCGGTGGCTGTATTATCTTCTAATATTCAAAGGTTGCAAGTGACTTTTTAGTTGTTCTTGTAACAAACTTTAAAATCCTTCAAACTCATTTCAGACTGCAATCGTGTAGATTTATTAGCAAATCAAATACGTTCATCAAATATTATAATCAAACTGCTTCTTTATCTCTAATTTTGAGCTATTCGAAACAAGAGACTTTGCTTTGCAACAAGAAACAAACCTCTCTTTCAAACACGGGAACTTGCAGTCTGACGCAAGTTTCATTTACTAAACTTTTGAAATCTTTATTTGCAAATGTTAAAGCTTGTTCTAAAGAGGGAATCTTCACTCTGAAGCAGATTTCAATAATCAAACATTTCTTTTTAATATTCTAGCTTATCAAACGAGAGAGTTGTTACTAAAGCAAACATCTTTAAATCTTCGATTTCATTCTTAAAAACGGTCAAAGAATAAATTCCTTATTTCTGACTTTCTAACTAACGATAGAATTGTGACTCAACTCGTCTCAAAGCATCTCTGGAGGAGGCATTTAACTTTTACAAAAACAAATCAATCCGTCTCCTGCCTGCTTTATAGTCAATTATCAAACCCAGTACGATGTGGTCCTGACTTCGGATAGGTGGAATTAACAGTGTATTAGAAGTGTATGAAATTATTGGTCCTTAAAATGGTGGAGAATGAAATATACCCTACAGGCCCCAGCTGTTGAAGTCGACAAGATTTGCTATACTCGCCACAGCAAGAAATGAACGATGGGGTGCGGCAAGCACTGTCACGGGTGTTCCCCCCACTTTTGCCATATCTCCACGGATCAGAACGAAAGACAGAGAGTAAGGTGGGGGGGGGGGGAGGCGGGCAGCTGATCTGTGAAGATATGGCAACAGTGGGGGGACACCTGTGACGGTGCTTGCCGCACCCCATCGTCCATTTCTCGCTGCGGTGAGTATAGTAAGTTTCTTTTCCTCCTCGATGCCTTACACTCTTCCTGCCCTCCCTTGGTTTAGATGGGTTTCATCCTCAATAATTGGAAAGATGGGGGATGAAATAGTGTGTGTATCGCTGGGAAAAGGAAGAGGGACTAAGTGATGAATGTTGTATGTGATAATTGAAAGGCATAGGGAAGAATTAACAGATTCTTCAACCTCATAACTGGCACCAGAATCAATGTAGGGTTGGGCGCGAGCGTGCGTATCTCTTTCAAACATAAATACAATTCACTTTGGAAAAATGTGGTCCGAGGTTGCCTGCTTTCATTGAGAACTGTGTATAAATGTGAATGCACGCACGTCTAAACCGGAAAGCGATACCTGGAAGACAAATTCCAGCATACAAACACACACAAATTCCTCCTTCCGAGTCAAACGCCAGACCGTCACACATTCAGGTCATAATTCCAAAATGGCAGCCAGGAGCGTGGGTGCTTCCGAAGCCCCGCTTGAAACGAAGCCTATCATTGGCTCTTAATTCGAGTGGAAAAACAAAAGAGAAACGCCCCAGGTGAGAGATTTATGGCGTCTTGGAATCCACAATGTATTTTCAAGCTGGGCTGAGGCCCACTACTACGTCGTTCACAACTCTTGCACACACACCCTACGCTTTCACACACCCTATCAAGGAAGCTCAAGTTTATATAACCTACATCAAAGGGGGAGTGGGGGCTATAGTAGAAAATAGGGGGTGGGGAATTGCGTGTCCCCCTAGGTTCCAAGGGTCCCAAGTAGTCTCCTCTTTAGACTAATCGGGCTATAGGCATTTCTGTTTACCCCAACTCTACCCTTTCCAAACCTTTCTTCCCAATGTGTCTGAAGGGAGATGCCCGCGTTGGTTTGCGTTGGCTGAACCTACCCACATTGTCTAGGGTTTAAATTTCACCGTTGGTTTCCTTGCTTTAATGACAAATCAAGTACACACACATTCATGTGTTGGGTTCGTTTTTGTTCTCCAAGTCGTTCGTTCGTTTCCCCTGAGTTATGTGTTCTCCGGTGCGAACTTCCTCCGACTTTGGAGGTTCCCAACCATATGACCTTCTCCAGCCCCCCTTTCGAATCAAGTCAAGTGGTGAAGTGTGTTATGGTAGCGATCCTTGTCATCTTCAATCTCGTTAGAGTAGGTCCTGTCGACCTTTATCCTCATGTAAGAGTCCTTGTTATTTGTTATTTGCGTCCAGTTATTCTCGATCCTGTTACAAGTCCTTATTTCCAGTCCTTGTTATTTATTGGTCTTGTTACAAGGATCCTTGTAATCCAGTGTCCAGCTACAACAATCTTATTACCCTATTACAACAATCCTTGTTATTACAGATCTTGTTAAAATAGTCCTTGTTATTCTAAGTCTATTACAGCAGTTCTTGTAACTTTAGACCCGTTACAGTTCTTGTTACTCTCCCCGAGTTTCAACTGTCCTTGATATGTTCAGTAACATTAAATCCTTGTTACAACCCTCCCTTGTTATTCCTGATTATGTTACAACATTTGCTATTCTTGGTTCTATTGTAACCGTCCTTGCCTCTTACACTAAAGCATAGCTGGGCGCGACTTTAATTTTTTCAGGTGCGACTTTGACTTTGCGACTTTGCGACTCTATTTTTGGCCTCCCCAGTGCGACCTACGACTTTGCAACTGTGACTTTTTTCCCCGGTGCGACTCCGCTAAATTACAAAGTAAACTTCAGCGCAATAATAGAAACATGCTTTTATAAGGCAGACAAAACACATATTTATTATTTTTTTTAGTTAAAACACAGCCTGAACTAATATCTACTAGTCATCCTCCTCTTCCATGTCCTCCTGGTCCATCTTCTCCCCCAGGAGGTCCATGTTTCCTTTGAGGAAAACAAGCTCCTCAAAGTTGACCTCATTCATGGAGGACCTCTTGGCCCTGAAAAGTCTCCAAGCAGCTTTTCAGCTCCTTGACGGCCGCTCCGTTGCCTTCCTGGCTCTGGTCGCCAGCCTCCCCTGTCTCCTCATCCTCCATGGTCAGAGTCTTGGGTACAAAAAAAGGCATGTGGCTATCCCTGTCACTGCTCTCACTTAGCATAGGAGTGCTGTTCCTAAAGCTACTACTGGCTGCACTGTCGCCAGAATAACTCCTGCTCCTATCCCCGCTCCTTGTCACAAACTTATCCATAGCTATGTCTCAGTTTTTCTAATCTGTAAAAGAACAAAAACTTTACAAGAATTTTCAGTAACTAATAACAAATTAAGCTACAATAAAAGCCACAATAAGAAAGTACGTGAGAAACTTCCATGCTACAACCACTCAGAGGGTGGCGTCGGAAAAGAAAGAAATGATGAAATAAGAGATTCAGATCGGCGAAGGACATCACTCTTAACCTTTACCAGTTTAAGTTACTAAACAATCGCGATTTTCTAAGCCCCTAGAGTGGCCTAATGGATTTAAAGAAGGATAAAACCATGTGAGTTTAATAGGCTACATCAATATGATCTTTAAATTTAGAACCAAGGCCTAGTCTATGTCGGATGGTCCAATTTTTACTTATATTGTTTAATTTTAGGCATGTTAAAGGTAAAATGCTGTTAGATTTTAATTACTTCTTACACTTCACAGTAATTTTTTTCGTCTTACCCACAAGAAAAGTATAAGCACATTAAAATACGAGAAAATGAGATTAATTCGCACGATGAACGCCACAAGGCATAACACGTTCTCGAACGTTTTTAACTGACAAGACAGGTTTAAAACTTGGTTCACGCCTGAAAAGTGTATGTAATTTTACTAATTTATAATAAAATTTAGAGTGATAAACTTTTTGGGGGTCCGTTTAGGTAGTTTCATGTAACGTCAGTCTCATGTAATCTGAAGAATTTAATTTATCGTAAAAGGAAAGTTAAAAATCAGATAAAAATAAAGTTAGCTGTTACCAACTCAAATTTGACATTTTTAGCCAAATCGGGCTTTAAAACTAACTGGCTTAAAACAGCCGCGTCTGGCTTGAATTCCCATGACAACAGACAAGCAAAGCCCGCTTAACTCGTCTCTACATTCAATGCAGAAGGTACCAGACGCATATCCATCAGGTCAGTGCAGCGTTCTTTACCTTACATAGGATATAGGAGCGGAAGACCCACCAGATTATTTCTGTTAACAGCACGACACCGGACACAATGCCGCACCTGGGCTCGTGACGTCACTAATTGGACCCTGGGGGACTGTCATTATGTGGTGTAGTTCGATGGGTCACGGTTCCAGTTGTTTTGGGCTACTAGAAAGGTTTGAGTGTAACGCAGACCCCATGAGACCATAGAGTCATGGACCTAGGTTGTCAATAAAGTCCTGTGCAGGCTGGTGGTGGTTCCATACTGGTGTGAGGTGAGTTCACGTGGGTCCGCTGATCCGCCTAAACACGCTATTGAGCGTTATGTTGTACTGATCGATGATCATTTACACCCGATCATAGAATAAATATAGACAAACAACGATTATATATTTCACCAGAATAAACACCGAGTCATCAAGCCCAAGTTGACCAGAATTGGTTCGAGGAGCGTTTTGGAGTGTTCCGACGAATGGTGTCGCCACCACCTTCACCCGACTTGAACCAATCAGACATTAATGGGACGGGGTAGCCAGGTCTATTACCACTCAAGCGACGGTGCCTCCACATATCAGGGACCTGTGGACAGCCATCAAGATGAAATGGATCAACTTCTCTGTACTGCTCTTTGACCCACTTGGGGAATCGATGCCACCTCGAGTGATTGCAGCACTTCGCCAGGTTATAAGAACGACTACACGATAATATGTACTTAACCAATGACTTATGACACTTTAGTGTATACTGGTCCGCGTTATTATTAGTCCAGTTCAAAGTCCTTGGTATTTTAGATCCTGTTTCAAGTCCTTGTTGTTCGTGGTTCTAATAGTGAAAATCTTGTCATTCTCAATCGTTTTGGCCAAGTTTTTGTCATTAACAAGTTTATCTTACTGGTTTTATTCCCCCACCCCACCTTGACCCAGCAAGGGATTAACAGGTAAATTTGACACCTGGAGGATTACCAGCCTTCCCACTCCAACACTCTTTCACACATTTTCATCTCCATCATTACCACGTTCTTTGCAAACGACGGGGAAAACCCCTGGGAAAATCCCGATTTAGCGCCAAAAAATACCGAAAAATTGAATGGTGCCACAATTTAGGAGGGGGGGGGGCGCTGTGTCCTTGGTCTTTCGCGGCCATCTTGTGACCTCTATTCTCGACCAGAGTAGAGAGGCGTAGGATATCGTGTTTCACTACTATTATCATTATTATTATTATTATTATTTTAAGCAAAGAACAAGGCGAGTATCTCCTTCAGAACCCCTGCCTTGACGTCAGAAATCCAATGTCTTCCGGTTTGTGGGTTGCAAAGAGGCTAAGATGATTTTGAAGGTGAGACGGTGGTAAGGTTCTGATGTAGAGGTGCATATCACGAGGCGTTCGATTTTTGTTTTATTTTGTTTTACAGTGCGGTCGGTGGTACCATCCTTACCATTTTTCTATTAAAACCACAAACCTAAACAACGATTCAAACTATACACACCAAAATAAACTGCCAGTTATATGAATCATCCAGCAGAAATACAGGTTAACACCACCTTTTGCGAACCTGTACACAGGGAGGGGGCAAAATGGAAACGGATATTTCGAAACCTATACAGGGTGTGACCATATAAAATAAAATAACCCGCAGTTCATTCATATAAATTATTTACAAAAGTTACATGTTAAAGAGTTGAAGGATTCCTGGACTATTCATTTTATTCCATGAAATCGCCGTCGGCCTAAACCACGGCCACCAGGCGGAGTCGGAACCTGCTGCAGGCCGCCTTTTCGACGATCCTCCTTGATTAACCGGGTGAAAAATGGGGTGATCCTGGACCTAAGCTCCACCTTAGGGTGTACGGGGACTTGTTGGTCTCTCTCAACCACGCCCGACGCATAATATCCGAGGGGGTTGCAGACTGGGGAGTTGGGATGCCAGATGTTCGGCGTGATGTGGTCAAAGAAATTGTCTGACGGCCAAGACTGGGTCTTCCTGCTTCTGTAGATCGGTGCAGAGTCTGCTGCCACAGTTACGGGCTTCCAACGAGCACCATCTGGTTCTAGGGCAACACCAACTCCTCCAGGCATTTAATGAGGCCCTCTGGGAAGATAAACGGGGGCATAATGTAACCTTCGGGGGTTTCAAGATGCCGTAGCCTCTGATCGACACCCAAGCACTCTGAGGTTTTCGCACTGGAGCTCGCGGGGTGATTACCATAAAAGCACAGTTTGTCTTTTCCAAATTTTTGGAGGATTGATTCAGCCATGATATAGAAAGAAGAGAGAACCGACGCCACGCAACACGCATGCGCGGAATTCATTTGCCAATAATGGCGACAAATCCTTATCCCCCTCCCTGTATTTTGGCCAATTTTTGGACATAGAATTGCCAATAGTACACAAAAGCTATGTATATACACTGCATACATCATGTATTTGATGTAACAACCAAGATGTTTCCTTTTTATAGATCTATGCATCAGTATATGTCAAAATGTGTGACCTTTCTGCCTTGCAAAGAGGGATAATTGAGTTGCTTATCGTTTCGAGAGGAGCCGCGTCTAAATTTATTATGACATAACAAGAACAAGGACAAACTAGCACTAGAAATGTAACACAGAACGGAAGGTGAAAAAGTGAAAGAGAGCGAAAAGCCATTTTAAAGAGCACATCTGGTGACTGCCTACTAGGGAAAAAGTCGCCGTAGTCACATAACAGCATAATACTAGACTAGATAAAAAAAAAATCAAATAAAAAACAAAAAGGAAGCACGCTTCAGCAACATGCGACCTACAACAACAAAAAGAGTAAAATAAAATGGAGGAGGCCAGACTCTTTCAGGTAAGTGAGATAGTCCACAAGTCTGTGTACACGAATCCATCCTGAGTACAAGGGACAAGTGGCAAGTGGTAGTGACCCGCTCGCCCCGGTACCGAGACAAGTAACGTGCGTGAAGATATCTCAGACTGGGACATTCAAAAAGAATGTGCCTAACAGTCTTGGGGACAACGCAGTCTTCACAGTAGGGCGCTGGCGAGCGCTCCATCAAATGGCGGTGCGTTCCGCGAGTGTGTCCAATTCAGAGACAACAGAAAGAAACCTGAAGCTGTCGGGGCATTGGGGATGAGGGGGGGGGGGGAGGGGGTCCATAGGAACAGTCGCGGCGCAATGGTACGCAGTTTTTAAGTTCCCCTCCCGTTCTCCAGTACCAACTTCTCTCAGGGAAACCGGGAGAACTGCTCTGATTCCTGCCATGTAATCGGTGTGAGGAAGAGTCCAACGCTGGTCTGGTCGCTCAGACCTCGCGGATTGTTTGTCGCTATCATCGGTGCACTCATTTCCCGCAATTCCAACATGTCCGGGAACCCAGCAAAAGATAATCTAGACATCCACCAGGCTCCAAGCAACCATGGCGTCAAGGATATCAGGGGAGTGTGGAGATCCCATTGCTCCGAAAGCACTCCCAGCGCTGTGGAAGCTTTGGGAGCAGAGGCGTCGCGAAAAATAGTCAAAGGTGGCGTCCTGCGCAGAACCAGATGCGCAACTGACCGGAAGCGAAGGTACACCCATCTCTTGAAGGAGTTTTCTAGGTTTAGGTTACAACTGGCGCCTCTCGGCGGCATAGGCACCATCGAGATTAGCTGCAAATGCAGGAGAGAGCCGTTAACGACTGAGGGAGATGCCAGGCTCTCGTGTACAGACGAATAATCCACTGTGCAGGGAGCAGAGCGATGCCATCTCCCCAGCATCAACAAGTAGGCTCTCAATGGGGAAAGTGCGGAAGGCACCGGTCGCCAAGCAAAGGCCGGTGTGGTGGATTGAGTCCTTCTTCCGCAATACACGCTCGGTTGTAGATGTATAAAACTCGCATCCGTAGTCAAGCTTCGAACGAACAAAAGATCGATAGAAAAGCAAGGCAGTAGCCCTATCAGCACCCCAGTTCCTGAACGTCACGGAAAAAAAGAATGTCAATGGAGCGGATATAAGATACCATAAGGTATGGAGCCGTGTATGGAGGCAGAAGTGAACCACCTTATTCTTTGCCAAGGAAAACCAAAACCTGTGCGCTTCTGCAGAGCGAGAGAGGCAGTTCAATGCCTGTTGGAGTCGATGCTCCAGAGTTGTTATCAGGGCCGCACCAACAGAAATCGAAAGGTCGTTCACGTAGAGCGTAGCGAGAACATCTTCCGGCAGAACCGAACTGATATCGTTGTTTACAAGGGAAAATAGTGTGACATTGAGGACATTTCGCTGCGGGACACCCTATTCCTGCTCAATTGGGCCAGAGAGGGCTCCCCGCGCCCGTAGGAAGAATCTACGCTCTCGTACAATCTACAAGAGAAAGATTGGAGGCGTGTCTTCGCTCCCATCGTGTGGAGAGTCACCATAAAAAAAAGGTTGAATCTTCAGGCCAGAAAGAAGATTAATCTAACATTTACCGATTTCTCAATAAACTTGCACAGGCAAGATGTGAGAGAGATTTGGCAGAAACCGGTTGGGGTAGAGTGATCTCTCCCCCGTTTTCCAAAAGCGAGGACAGTAGCCATTCGAGAAGGGTCAGGGAGGATACCCTCTGTCCAGATCCTGTTGAACAAATCTAACAGAAGGCCATGTCTCGCTCACCTATGTGTTGAAAGGTGGCATACGGGATATCATCCAAACCAGGGGCGGTGTCCTGCGGTAGAAGCGAGAGCAGAAAGTAACTTACTCAATGTAAACTAGTCATTGAAGGGTTTTCCGTCTCTAGAGCTAAAGTCCACTCGGCGGCCTTCAACAATATTACGACGAGCAGTTACTGCTGGCATAGCAGCATTCTTGCTATAGAAAGCGGAGAAATCGGTTGCAAATGACTCCACCACGGAAGTGGGGTCCGAGATTAGGGTCCCATTCTCCTGGATAACGGGAGGTGGCTCCTGCAAGAACTTGCCCCGAATCCTTTTGACTTGCTTCCACACCTCTAAGGTGTGGCCACCTTATATATGTACTGGAGCAAGGTGAGCAGAGTCGACGGCCCAACACACTTCGTACCTAATACTTGCCTAACCAGTCTCTTCCGGGCTTTGCAGCAGGAAGGAACCTCACGGTTTACATTGACACTCGACTAAGAATCATAAAGGAACGAAAGTGCGCCGGGCAACCAGAAACTCTGTGGATAGAAAAGCAAGTTTGGAAAGGGGTAGGAGGGTACGTAATAAAGAAGTAAAGATAGGCTGGTTCACCAACAAGTAGAGTGGGTGATCACTTGTAATTATCATACCCTGGTGCTAGGTGATCCCAGGATGGCATGCATCCAAGGCACCATGGCTACCAGACAGAGCTCTGTCTAGGTGGGAACATTCCTTCTGGTACAACGTTGGGTTAGAAAAGGTTGAGTGAATAACCGTAATGATAATCAATAATATTAAATAATGATAACATACTATTAATAATAATTAATATTAATAATAATGATTATAATACATAATAAATAACAATGAATTATATCAATTAATACTAATAAATAATAATAATAAAATACTAAGTAATAATAATAACAATGCTACTAATAACTAATAATAATACTACTATTAATAATAAAATTTAAAGTATTGCTGAGTGGGGCAAAGAAGGGAGAGGGCACCAAAAACTTTCCCAGACTCCAATAGAGTTCAAGTCAAGCCACACTAAAAGGGTTTCCACTGTTTGGGTCTGTCCCTGCAACCATTTCTTCCTCGTTCCTCCTCCAGACCTTCTTTGCTCTCTCAAGTATCACTCTAGTGACCGGTTTAATTCTCATTTCTCATATCTCAGTGCCTGAATTCAATCGAGGCTCGTTTCCGATCTTTGATGCTTTTACAGGTTGGAGTCAGAATACAATTGACCTTTTAGCAGAAAAAAGAGCAGTATTCGCTCAGAGCTGGCGCTCTCGGTGTTAAGGTTTAGGGGCCCATCTCTTTGATGAGAAGAGTGTCCAGAATCTTCAGGCGGTGAAGATCTGAGTTTCTTTTGAGGATGGGAAAGATTTCAGCCAGAATTGTTCTTGTAATTTGTTCGTAGTCGTCTCCTTTGATTCCTCTTTCTTGCAGGGGGCTCAAGGTAGTAGCGGTTATCGCACATATTGATTGTTTGCATGAGGCTTGCAGTCCTCATATGCTCCCATCACACACTGATATATATATACACACACACACACACACACACACATATATATATATATATATATATATATATATATATATATATATATATATATATATATCTATCTCAGTGTAGCCCCAGATGACTAGTATGGTCGAAAGGTACCTCAAGTAGATAATAAATAATTTACAAAGATATTTTACGATCTCTTTCCCCTGAAGGGATATTCACTTATCATGAATTGAAAAAGTTTTCAAGTATCTGAACAATGCCTCATTGCTGTTGAACTATGTAATAATTTATATATACACATGCGCATATATATATATATATATATATATATATATATATATATATATATATATATATATATATATATATATATATATATATATATATATATATATATGATAAATAACACCCACAAGGAAAATGGAAAAACGATTCCGAGCGCTTTCGTCTTTATTCTAAAAGACCTCTTCATGGCATAACGTAGGTCAGGACAAACAATGTCTTAAATAGTAAGGAGTGGAGGGGTCAAACGGCTACCTGAATCAAAGCCCTAACTAGGGGGAACAAATTCTTTTAAACACTTTAATTTGTGATTTAATATAATTAGATATGAGAGGATCGAGGCCAAACAATCCAGGACCAATATTAAAATTTGGGAAAGTATTAATCGAGTGTCCTTATGATCTTAATATCAATACTTTTTTTTGAAAAAATCGACGCACTTACAAATTGTTATAATTCTGCTAAGCGTCATTTTATCAACCTAATCGTAACATCCGTAAATTTCAGGCCAAAAATGTATTAGTTTTACCTTTTAACCAAATTTTCATTAAATTACCTCGTTTACTAAAACCTTTGAACATAAATGTTATTTTTAAATATGAAAATACTATCCATCACCTTCTAGTAAAAAATAACCCCCTAAACCAGGCATTGTATATTCTATTGGTTTCAATAATTGTGAAAAATGCTATTATGGACAGACAGGTAAAGAATTGAATGTTAGAGTTAAACAGCACCAAACTAATGTTTGTAATTTTTGTCAACAATCTGCATTATTTTTACATATCTATAGTCAGGATCATACTATTAATTGGAATAGTGCTAAACCTGTTATTAAATGTACAAACTACATTTCAAGAAATATTTTGGAGTGTATCTCTATTAATACTTTCCTAAATTTTAATATTAGCCCTGAATTGTTTAGCCTAGATCTATCATATGTAATTGTATTAAATAACAAATTAGAGTGTTTAAAGAATTTGTACCCCCGAGTTAGGGTTTTGATGCAGGTAGCAGTTTTAACCCCCCACTCCTTACTATTTAATAGATTGTCTGTCCTGACCTACGTTATTCCATGAAGAGGTCTTTTAGAATAAAGATGAAAGCGCTCGGAATCGTTTTTCCTTTTTCCTTGTGGGTGTTATTTATCATAATTTTGACTCACGTGCAAGTTGTGAGTTTCTTTTCATATATATATATATATATATATATATATATATATATATATATATATATATATATATATATATATATATATATATATATATATATATATATATATATATATATTAATATATGTATATATATATTTATATTGAAGTAGGGCAGCTGTGTTTTTGTGAACAGCTGCGATTAAAGTGAGTGTTCTCACTTCCGGTTCAGCTGGACCTAACTCACCCTATTTATTCCTGTTACCTCTTGATAAGTGCACAAACATATTTTCGCATAATTTCATTCATTCCAAAATCCAGGTATGAAAGATTTTTGGTTGGTTGTGGCAGCAAGAATCGATGGAGAAAGATTACGTATGGTCGATTACAGTCAACACAGTTTCGCGTGGTTTATTCTTTTGTCGACAAAGACATTAACTGGTCGGGTTCCCATTAATAAGGAAATAGTGTATTAAAATGTGACCTTGGATAAGGATTCTGTTTCCTTCCATCATGTGCTTCACTTCAATCCCAAAGTTGATAAGCTCTCCCCGCGCGTTCCCTCAGATTTATTCATTATATGCGGTTTAACAACCTCTTTTACTCTTAGATGGATGTATCAAGGCGCCTTGTGTGGGTGGCAGTGCCGGCACATGTAGCACGTGCTACGGGACCCGCGCTTCAGGGGCCCCCGCGGGGATGTAAAAAATGAATAATAATTATGTTTTTGTCCTTAGACACAGAAGGCAGAGACAAAATAATTATTCATTTTCCTGATTTTTATATTATTATTATCTATGATATTACTATATATAAGAAAGATATGGAAAACTTCACTAGAGCATACTGCATAGTATAATAAGTCTGGCATTATGTTATAGTAGTACACAGTGTGGTTCTTTAAAAAGGAATAAAAAATGTACAAAATAAACCACTCTTTTTTCAGTTGAATCCTCCCAGCCATACCAGCAATTCTTTTAAGTTCCTCAGATCATTTTTTTCCCTCTGCAAAGGAAAATGGGGGGTGGGAGTGAAATACAATATATATATATATATATATATATATATATATATATAGGTGGGGGCCTCGCAGCTCCATAAACCGGCCGTGGTAGGGGGCTGTAGAATAGACCAAAAAGAGTAACTGATCTGTATCAAAATTAATAACCTCAGAATGGTGGTGATGGGAGAATAAGACCGGAACAAATACACAACAATTCAACTCCTCTGGAGGAGACCACCAGATTAATTACAACTATCCCCCTCTTCACCAAACCCTCCTTCTTTTAGACGGTCATTCTGTCCCTCTTGCTCCCATAATAGGGGGGTGGGGTGGAATCCCCATCAGAGCTAGATAAGCACATTCACCAGTCCATGAGTGGTTGGGTCACGCTCCACTTCCACTCGTTGTTTGCCCTTTTGTAAAGCCAGACGACTGCCGATTGTTGCGCTCAGCGAGAAGACCGGAGGAGACTGAAAGGGCCGGAGCGTAGAGAAGAGGAGGTAGTGAGTTAAATCAGGAATTCGCGTTGAATGGCGGTGAGGGAGGAGAAAAGATTGTCCGCTTGCAGCTTGGATTGAGCGTAGGAGTTCTGAAGGGTGATGGCGAGGTTATGAAAGTCAGGCCAGTGTTACATGGCTGAGGCCTTTCGTAATACAATGTGGATTGTATGAAGTGCCATGGATGGATACGGGGTGGCCTAAAAGCAACAAGCATAAAAAGTAGTCGCGCAAACGTCCCTTGCCTCCATTTTTACGAGGCATTTCGAAAACGGAAAATATCTTTTGCATTTTTACAAAAGAGGTCACCTGTAAAGGGATGACAGGTGACCTCTTGAAGCTTGCTTGCCCTCCCCTCCTCAACATCCACAGTTTGCCCTCTGGACCCTAATACCTTGCAGGAGGATATGCGATATATATATATATATATATATATATATATATATATATATATATATATATATATATATATATATATCTTCCACACATTTTCACCTACTCTAAATTCCGCATTTTCCAGATGTCTCCTTACAAATGCCCTGCATGATACGCCCTTGTTGCTATTGCGTTCTACATTCGATAACTAAAACTAATTATGTGATCAGTACTACTGACCACCTTTCTTTGTATAGGGCCCGTCTGGCGACTGCCTACTAGGGCAAAAGTCACCGTAAACACGTTACAGTCTAATAGTAGGATAAATTAAAAACAAAACAAAAAAATAAAAAACAAATAAAAATACAAAAGGAAATAAAAATACAAAACAAAGGCAAAGAAAAGGGGAAAAACAAAAAAGCAATATTGACCACCTTAAAAAGAGTTTAAGCAGCGGTCAACCCATCCCAAAATGACAGTGACCACTATAATGAGGTCGGGGAAACAATTTTGATAATCGAAATGAAACCAATGAGGGCATCACAAATTTATGGTGGTTAGGTGAATAAAAAGATGCGGAAGGTTAAATAGAACGACGCGGGATTGTACTGGGGAAGAGCATTCAACTTTGCCACTACCCCCGATAAAATTGCGTCGGGTTAAAGGATCCACAAGGACAGAATCATTAGTGATGAGTGAGTCATTTTCATTTTTCCCTCGTTTGTTTGTCTGTGTAATTTCGACTTGAAAAATTCCCCATGGAAATTTTCTGAGGGAAAACATTTTCCGAATTTTCGGAATTATTAGAATTTTTGGAAATTTCGATTTATTACATAATTTAGGGAATTTTCAGACATTTGGCCTCGCCGAAGATTGGCTGTGTGTAATTAAAATTATAGTTTATAAATATTAGGATTTTCTTTTTTTTTTCATTACGCAAATTTATGAAGTATTGTTTCGAAATTAATTTCAAAAAAATAAAACTAGAGGAATGTTGGGTTTTGAAATATTTTGAATACTGAGAATTTGGGCAGATTTCATATTTGGAGTTGTATTCCGGGGAAACTAGGTCTCGAAACAATGGTAATAATAATATGAAAATAACTATAGTTTTTTATCCTGGTACAAAGAGATTAAAATTCATTTAAAAAGTGATTTTTAATCAATTGACTACACTAAAATTTCGTTATATTAAAATTTATACAGTTCAATTTTTTTATTATTATTAATAAAATTTATGGAGTCTTTTTAAACTTAATAAATAAATTTGATAACTTGTGTGTTTTAGATTATTCTGGTGTTTTTTCTTAGAGTTTTTGAAATTCCTATCGGGAAAACTGTCTCAAGACAACGGGATTAATAATAATAATCGTAAAAACTTGATTTTATTTAAGTTTTGAAATGAATTTAATCAACTCCGATTTTTTTAAGATTGGCAGAATCTGGCTTTCCAATTCTTGCCTTAATTTGACACTTTTTCTTATTCACCTTTACCCTTCAGAAATTAGCCCCCCCCCTCCCCCCTTCCCCGGCGCAGATGAATGCGCACGTACATGTGCGTATGAAAGCGTGCAGGTACACATTTACTCCGAAACTTGCCTCCTTGCATATACTGTTCAAGCTTGAGCAGACCACGTTGTCCTTCACCTAACGAAATGACGTGTAAGTTTAACGCAACATCCACACTTCCCATAACTCTTCCCCCCTCTATCACCACTACTCACTTCTCCCTCCATTACCACCACTCCCAGTACCCCCTTATTTCTCCCTTATCGGGGGTGAAGTCGGAAGGGAGCAAAGACAAGACATCAAGAAGTGACGTTACTCGTTCGGCGACCCTCGCCCGGAGCTTCCATGAAAGAGATCAATTTCATTGTTAATGCGCCATTTTATTTTTTTTTTTTTAGGCGAGAACTACCGGGGGACTATCGGGCAGAAACTTTTGGAAAAGATGTTGCGGTAAAGTTAAGGGAAGTAAAAAATGTAATAATATTAATATTGTTGTTAAGATGCATTTATGCAAATAATAATAAGAGTATCGTTCGAAATATAGTCTAACCATTGATAATTATTAATTGCCTTGAGAAAGAGGGAAATGGTGGAGCGGAACGAAAAAGTGCATTAGGATCTATGCAATACGGAAGAGCTAGGGGAGGAGAGGGGGGGGGGGGGGGTATCCTAAAAAACCCCCTCTTCTTGAGGCTGTTTTTTTCAGCCTGTCTTTCTAAAGCTTGTTTTTTCACCTAATAGTGAGGTTTAAGGCTCGTTATTTTAGTATTTGTCGTCTTTATTTGCATTGGTTTTTTTATCCACATTTCTCATTTATTTATCTATCCCAGTTTCTTCGATTGGTGAACAAACTCTCGTTGAATTATACAGGTTTCTTTTCTCAATCACCAGCGATTTCCCGCAACCCCCTAACGAAAAGCAATGGATTGGTCGCGAGGTAAACGGTTTCGGCGACCCATATCCTATTTGTTAGAGTGGACCTTCCCATTTATTTTTGCCCACTGCTTGTAGATTTTTTTTGAGGGGGGGGGAAGGCTTCTCTTCCAATCCAAGTTGTAACTCGGAGACAAAGTCTATCTCCTGGACAGATGGATCCTTAATTGAATAAACCACTCAACCAATGAGAGACAAGGACTCTCAAAACTGGTTTCTTTTTTAATTCAACGAAGTGGTCTTAATCTCTTTAATTTAACTTGTTCTTCTGAAGGAGTTTACAAGGAAAAGGGTTTTATATAAGTTCACGAAAGGCGGCGTTGATCTATCTTTATGCTTGAGGATTCATGTGCAGGTTAAAGGGTGGGACATTTTTAGGTAGTTTTCATCTTTAAGAACAAGGCAATAAATCCTCTTAAATAAGACCTAGGCATTGCAAGCATAAAAAAAGACTAGGCCTTACTCTAGCTTTATGAGGTGTAGGCATTTCTAGCTTAGCACGAATTGTAACCTATTTTAAAGAGGTAGAAGGAAAAATGAGGTGGTGGCGGGGAATGTAGTGCCAGGCTTTGCAAGAAAGACGTGTTTCGACAGGTGCGGGAGTTTAAGCAAACAGCACGCATATGATGTTCAATTTTGGCCAACTTGCAATTTCATAAGCGAGAAGCAAAATTTGTTTTGGCAAAGTTTTACACCTCTCGTTTGGGGTGATATAAATGTTGATAAACAGAGATTATAGACACTGTTGACGGTCATCTTTCTTCCCCACAAAAACAATAAATCGAATAACTTCGTTATGAAAAAAAGTGAGTAGTTTTGCCCTTGACGACACACGCTCGATAATAATAATAATACGCTCTCAACATACGCAGCTTAGTGTAATGTATCCCAGCGTTTAAGAGGTGAAATGCGGGAGGAGTGTGGGTGGATGTTCTTGGTTAAATTGGTGACAACCCTTTAGTGCACCACATAGTCTCCTCTTTTTGTTTGTCGAATTTCTTTCCACACATCTTCACTTCTCTTAGTTTCAGCGCATTCACAAAGAACATCGAGAACTTTTTAATGAAATGCCCTCATTTGTTCTCTCTTTTTAAAGCGTCATCAATGGAGTTACGGAGAAAGAACAGACGAGAGAAACGGAATAATGAAGTAGTGAAGACGGATCGAGAATGAAAATGACTACTAATACAGGGTTCACTATAATTTGGGAAACCTTGTGGGATAGAAAAGAGCATTTAACAAGGGGTCCAAAAGTACGGACATAGGATTCCCTACTAGATCTGGTATAAGCGAACAGGAGTGAAAATCATGTGGGTGTGTTTTCCTCTTTGATTCTACATGTGTGTAAGTAATTCATCCTTGAGTGTCTTTTTGTCTGGCTGAGTCTGCGTGTGAATCATTAGAGCTCGATCGTATAGGCGGAAGAACTCTTCCATTAAGCACTAAAAATATAATTACAGCACAATTTGCTGTTGTCCGAAGTACACATTCTTCATAATTTACCCGCTTACAATTCCGCTCAAGTAATATTGACATTTCCTTGGCTCGTTTGCGGAAGACCCATTACGACATTCAAATGACACAAACTCCATAAACGAGAAGAAGAAATTGAGAGGACAAACGAACAAAACTTCAGAGGACAGAGAATGACACAATTGGGCTCAGCTAAGTAAGAAGGGAAGGAGAAGGAACTACACAATTCAAAAGGCTCACATACTCCTTTATACTAGTGGTGTAATCTAAACTTTACTACATCTCAATCGAATAGAGAATTTGAAGCCTTCTAGGCACAATTCTTAAGATAAGAGTCTGCAAAAGGCTAATTAATAGCTTATACGAGGCAGCTCCTATTCCAATCACCAAGTTCAATGCCACCTATCACGATCATCCATAAATAACATAACATAATTTCACGGATGACAAAAGCCACAAGGGGCTATCAAAGGTTTATATCAGATCATGCAGCTACTTTATAAACAATCCAATCTATTCTTCAAACACCACAGAGAGGCCGCTTCTATCACTCGATTTGAAAACCAATTTCTACCAATCTATTTCCTAAACCTAAACTTATGCAGCTTATATTCATTGCTACGTGTCCTCTTTTGTTCAGTAAAACTAAGAACCTTAGCTATGTCTCCCCTATTATAACCTTTTGTCCACTTGAACACTTCAATCAAGTCCCCTTGAACTCTTGCTCCTTTCTAGTGTCGGAAGATTTAGTCTCCTAAGCTCCTCAACCCATGAATCAACTTAGTCACCCTTCTTTGCATAGACTCAAGCAAATCAATATCCATCCTATAATGGGGTAACCAAAATTGCACCGCGTATTCAGATACAATTTCAGAATGGCATCAGCGCTCTTGCCAATAATTCATATTAGTTCCATTCATAGCGCTTAAGCACTGCTTTCTAGGCCGGATGAACTGGGAACAACTCAAGTGAAACATGGGGCGATACATGGGAATAACCCGCAGGAACAATAAAATTAATACGCGAGAACAGGATATTGCTAGAAGGCACTAGATGGACAAAAGAAATCCTAAACTGGATCCCTTTATACATACAGAGAGACACAAGAAGACACTACAGGAGCTGGAAGGATAAAATTTGCTTAGTGGCAGAATAACGTCGCCGACGCGTGCCCTGGGACATAGTCGGTGTTATATTTCTTGGAGGTGCCTTTGTCCAGTAGTGGGCTGATGATGATATATAAATTACCTACAGGGAAAAGAAAAAATGCGATTCAAACTTTTTTGCCCTTCCCAAAAGCGCTTGGAATCACTTCTTTTCCAGTGGTTAATCTACATCCTTTGAATAACGCTTAATGTTCTGTATTTCTGTGTATATTGAAGAACCCTTCAATATAATTTAAATTATTTTCTGAATTTCTATACATAACAATGGACTCGGCTTAAAAAACTACATCAGTAGCGTGAGTTTCATTTAATTCGGAGAAAGAGGGCGTCGCTAATAATAGTTTACGAGCCGAGAGATAATTCGCATCACCCGAATTAGGGCTCAAAGGGATAACACAACTCCCACCCTCTACCCTGTCTGAAAAGAACCATTCGCGGGATAATGAGTCATTCAAAACCCACCAGCAGAAACAAACCCAGTTGTTTAAAATCTCAAAAGAAGCGAACCCAAAACCCTTTCCGCCCATGAACCGGAGTTCCGTAGGCCTAACCAATACAATCACGACCAGGAAACTCGTAAAACACGAAATATTCAATTCCACATAAAAACAAAACAGCATAAGGGACAAAGACAACCAATATCCACCATACCCCTATTTGTCATATTCTGTCCCGCACACAGGTAAATAGCTATACAAGATGCTTCTAAACAATCTAAGCCATCGCATTATCACCTAAATTCTGGTTGTCTACTTTTAAAGCGTGTTAATGAATGCGGTGAACGCGTCGATCCCTGATAAGTCATGTTTCATCTCGCACCGAAGCGTCACTACTTTCGTTAACTTGCTTTATAAGTAGATTGGACAAGTCTTGTCCAATCTACTTATAAAGCAAGTTAACGAAAGTAGTGATCACGTGGAGCTTCATTGGACCAGAATCAAACGGGTGGGAGGTCATTAACAAGCCTTGCGGCATCTTAGCTTGCCTCCCACGTGGTTATCTTGTCGGTCATCGTTGGCTTCAGTGGTGGTGGTCAAATTTCGCGAGAAAAACCGATTAATAGAAAAAAGAATCCCATCAAGATATAATTGAATTAAGGCTATTTGTTACCTGGGAGATGGATAACTTGAGAAGATTCTCTAATTTTTGTATCTGTCCCCAAGCACAGCTATTTTAAAGGATTTTTGTTCGCAATTGGGAGTTTTATCATGTTTGTCTTGATGTGACTAACATCCTCCTTCACCTATAGTAGTTAATTGCTCCATCCGTCCCTTTTAAATCATCAACTGGGTCTTCCGACTGGATTAGGAAATTCACATAATAATCGCTGTAACGCGGATGAATGTGAATTATAGCAAATTTCATCGATCCTAAAGGGTTTGGATGGAGCATTTGAAGTTCACGGGAACAAGTTCTTTGACTGAGCAGAGACACTCAAAACTACGAACCTGACTTCCCCTTACGTGGGGGAGCACAGGCAGCAGTTGATTCAAGAGGAATTGACAGAAAAAAAAGTCTAAATTGAAACTTTAAAATGTGCTTATTCACTGTCAACGAGGTCATCTCCACAAAAGAATTTTTAGAAATTTGGTTTGTGGGGAAGTTACGCGAAGTGAAAATGTGGAAAGTATATATATAGTCCGAGTTTCGCAGGGACTCCTTGAGGTACTAGGGACGCACTGCCTACATAAAAAAAATGTCCCACAGAAAAGAAGAAACGCGAATTCCGATGATATTAGAACCTTTATAAGCTCATTTTCAAGGAACAATCAAGGAAAGAACTTGGAATTCGCATTTCTTCTTTCCCGTGGGACATTTTCGCACACCCAAATGATATTTCTTAACCAAACGCCGAATAACAATGTACTTCGTGTAGTTGCCCTGACTTATGTGAATACGTACAGACTTGTTTTTAGTGTGGCTTGGAGACGTACTACCCTTCTTTCGCCCCCCAAGAGAATCGGCTCCTGGTGACTTCGGTCTTGTTATCAATCGTTATTCTGCATCTTTATGGGAATTTTGGAGGAAGGAAGGTTGTAATGCGGTTTGCTAACAACCAGTGGTCGCCGGGAGCCATTTGTGGCCCAAGGAAAAGTCACCCGCTACGCGTTATAGGAACATACAATGAAAGCAGCTTTGAGCGGGTTACGTAGAGGCAAGAGGAATGTGTGTGTATGTGTGAAAATCAGAAATATAGATGTTGCCTTTTACCACACCCACAACATCCATATGATTTCAAATAAACCTACCGCAAGTTCATCCCTTAGTGAAATAAAGGAGAAAACCAACGAAAGCATCTCCCAAAGTTTTTGAAGGACGAGTGTAAGTGAAAAATGTATGAAAAAGGAGCTAAGAATATCACAATAAGGGGTAGAGGGTGCGCATCTCTCGGGGCCTCCCCCAGGCCGGAAGGCCCCTTGTGGGCTAAAGAGAAAGAGAAGGGAGATAAAAAACATGAGGAAAAGAGAGACAGTCGGGCAACAACGGAACTTGGATCTTTCGACCTCTGAGTCGCGCAGTTATTCTGAACAAAAGATGAGTGTGGTGGTGACTCGCTAGCAAAACTGGTCTGGGTTTGGCCTGAGGCATTCTCCAAAATAAGAAGGTTGGGTCTTTTAGTCATCCCACGCATGGCCAGTTTCAGACCCCCCCCCCTTTCCCCGCAGCAAAAACTATGCGGATGAGGGGGAGAGAATTTCCAGTTTTCTGTGCGTGCGAGGAAGAGAGAGAGAGAGAGAAACTCAAAAACTTAATTTTGAACAATGACTCAGAACCAAGATTAAATTAAATCTACAGGGTGATCTAATAGCCTCTCCGAACACTAAGATTGATCTTTCTCTGTTTATTGGAAAGGACAACGATTTTTATTCTTCATTTTACTTGTTTTCACATTCAACAAGAGAATTTTCTGACTGCGGATTTTTTTTTAATCACTTTGTATAGAAAAAACAAGAGCGCCAAACTCAGGACAAACCCAACGAAACTTGACGAGAACGTCATCCAGCAGAAAAATGAAGCACCGAAAAGAATTAAAAGAACATAAGAAAAGAAAGAGACAGCTCCTTTTCCCATCACAAAGTTCAGTCCCATCTAGTATCCTCAGCCATAGGTCAATATATTCAGTCTATTATTAGGACGCTTCAATCACATGGTAACTGAATCTATTCCATTGTTATGTTATAAAGTTCCCTTGAACTTGTCTCCTTTCTAACCTATGTAGATTTAGTCTCCTAAACCTTTCACCCTAAGGTAAGCTCTTCAACCCATAAATCACCTGAGTCATCCTTCTTTGTACAGACTCAAGCAAATCAATATCCATCATATAATAAGGTGACCAAAATTGCACCGCGTAGTCAAGACGAGGCCTAAGAGAGTCAAAAGACGAAGAATGATTGGTAAACGATCTTTCGCTTCCCTGGGTAACATTTCATTTAATGAACACACTCGTAAGAGATAATAAATCTTGATCGACCAATATACCAATTATTCACTGCAGGGAACCCATTTAGTTTATGTTCTGTGGGAAGACGATTCCAGGAGGTCAAAATAGTCCAGATGTCATGTTAATTCGGTGGTGAATTTCAAAATCATTTTAGAAAACGGGGGCTTTCGGAAATTTTTATCATGAGGATGGAAGTAGAATATTTCTGAAACTAGTACCAGCCAATAAAGATTCACGAAGAAAAGTGTTTTCTTTAGTGAATCGCGACGTTCTCTTCAAATTTTGATGCGACTGTTAGACTCCATTGTTTCTCGTAGCTTTAAAAAATAGTTAAGTTTCCCAAGAGTCTTATCTAGACTTATATAAAGATTAAGTCTTTTTTTTAGATGATGTGTATCATTTTAATGTCGCGACGCTGCACTCTTTACAGCCTCGGGACATCCTTCCGCAAACCCTGAAGCCAGAATTGGACTCCTCATTCCAAATGACGACCAACCAGAAACTTGTGAAGAGGGAAAATTATATCCTCCTCTTTATGGATAAAGTTTAATGTTTTGTTGCCTCTCTTTACAAGTTTCGTATAGATTGCTTTGGATATTTCAAGTTTCTGCTATTACACCCAAGTTCTTCGCTATTTGACACTTCTTTACCGATAATCTCAGAATGTTGTGAAACATCAGATAGCTCACAAACACATCCTTGGGTGTGTTAAAGTAATGATATAAAAACCGAATGTTTCGCCCTATTTCAAACAGACGCCATTTTGACGCGTGCGACGTTTCCGCCCAGTTAACCGTATCTCAATCCACACCAGTAACTTTTCACGGATACTGTGATTGAACCGCAATCTTCTTAAGTAATCGCCTCCGTAGCGCTAAACTGAACACCTTTCTGGAAATCCGGGCAAACTTGGCTCCACTACTCTCGATTCATTTTTTGGAAAAAATAGGATCACATTGTTAGGGAATGATTTATGTTCTTGACACCGTTGACTGTTGTGTAAGAGGCTATGACTGTTCCGCAGTTTTGTCATAAACTATGGATTCTGGAAGTTTGAACGAAAAAGACATTGATGTAGTTTCTTTGGTAATATTGAATTAGAGGGGCGTGAGATTATAATTTTACAAAGGAAGATAAACCTTCTCCGCCATGGAAATATTACTTCTAGGACACTATTACAATGATACGAAGAAGTATTAGAAGCTTTAGTAGGCTAAAGCGACTGCGCCCCTCTTATTCAATATTACCGTTTCTTTTCTTCAACGAGATATCGTCGTTGGATTTTGTTTTTCTTTAATTCAAAAGTTTGCCTTTCTTCAAAATAGCCACATGTTTTAGTGACCTCTGACCCCTTTTTGTTGATGTGGAATGCGAGATTACGTAATGAAATATGACATGGTTTTGTCTGAGGAAATTCCTACAACGATCAATTTTATGGGCACAAATATTCAAAATATCTGCCATTGTTTCTAATTCGTGTGCAGACTTTCATTGTGCCCAAATTAATCATAAGCCGGTGCCCCCGATAATCAGCAAAAGGCATCATGCACCCAAAGGAAAGATCTTAAGAATTTTCGCGGTTGCTTATGCTAGAAAGTCCTCGAATGGCAAGAGCTGCCTTGTATAGGCCATTGATTATCCTTTTGCAGGCGCCTTTTCTTATGAAGTTTTGATCTTTGATCCCAAGTATCTTCTCATCATTCCAGATCATCGCTCGTAAAATTTACATAACCACCATTTCGGATGGTTGCTTATACCCCTGCTAAAGGAAGTTACTTTCGTTTTCTCATTAAAAAGTCATATTGCAAAGATGGAAAACGATAATGGTGGAAAGATTAGACATTAACAACCTGGTTTTATGAGTTTAAGACCCCGCCATTTTTAACATTACTGTTGACCTTCGACGTTGTGTATGGGTGTGGCTGAAGACAGCTCGTACATACATACATAGACGCACTCGTACATCTCCATGCACTAACGCATACACATAGTACGCAATGAGTTGTAAGAAATTGTGATGGGTTCAAGCTGCTTTCCTGCAATCGCAGGAAACGTGAATAAAAAGATATGTAATCTTTTGTCAGTGAACTTCGAGGTTGAGTGGTTGATGGCCCAGTCTCCCGCGTGAGTGGTGGTTATTTGAAATCCCGCTTCAAGGTTAGAATCCCCATAAAAGTGTGAATATCAACACTTTGGTTATTTAAAAAAAAAATCTTAATCTCATGGCCAATTGCCGGTGGTTTGACAACCTGCTTACACGGAGGGGCTCTAAGGTCAATATCAGAGCCATTCGGTGCCTCGAGGTACATCTAAAATATAAAAGCACCACCGATTTTCCCTAGGGTTGTTCAATAATAGTACAATAAGTGGTAGTAGAAGATGAAGCAGCAATATAAAAAGCTTCCACTCACCTCCAATTTGTGACTGTAATCTTCGGCCAACTTCTCATTCTGCTGGACCAGGACCTCGTTTCGTTCCAGCAACGCTTTGCCGAGCTCCGCCGCGAGAATGAGGTCCTGCTCTTTATGGGCTAACCTTGTGTAGATGTCTTGGGTCTCCTCGTCCAGTTCCGTCTGCCTTTGGGCCGCCTCCACCTGGCGACACTCCATCTCGTAGATGTAGTCCTCAAGCTCGTATTTGGTGGAAGTACCCATATCCGAAGGCTCACAGCCGCGGTTTAGCCCAAACTTCTCCGCTGTTGAGAAGTTGGAACACCCTGAAGATGTAGAAGTGATGGAGTCGGGCTCTTCCACTAAAAGGTGTGGTAATGAATTACAGGTGCTTGTCAAAGACGAAGAACCTACATCCTCCAAGGGCATGGTATTGGGTAGAGAGTGGTCTTGAAGGCCTAGCGAGGGTCTTAGAATAAACGTCTGTGAGGTAGAATGAATTTAGCCGATTGCCCGGAGTCACAGTAGAGAGGTTAATAGCCCAAAGACTTCAGGTGAATATAGTCAACAGTGGTAATAAATTCCTAATTTGTATCAAAGTTAATTGACATGAGAAAATAGCAATTACTTCCTAATTAAGGCAAATTATTTTATCACTTTAAAAATCCTTTTCCTTCTTTTAACGCTATTAAATTTTCGAGGCAGTTTTTGGCAGAAATATTTCGCCCTCAGCACTTAAACCAAATACGAACACGGGTTTGGAGTCTTAACTTGTGAATTAGAAGCAACCGAACTAGTAGTGTCCAATTATCTTCATTAGCCATAGTAGACAGCTATTTAACGATTCCTCGTCGATGGACACGAATCTAGAGTGCTGGGTCCTCGATTTACATCGCGACGGAAGCAGGAACGGTAGTTACTCTCTCTTCAATTGTGTATTCACCGATAATAAAACTGAATATAATACAAAAGAACTTTCTCGTGGTCTCGAGAAGCCCCGCCTAGTCGGAACGAGTTCACAGGTAAGACTGATTAACTTTTTACACTCCTACCTGTGTAAGAGCCAACAGGGAGTTGCCAGTTAGTTATTTATATTTCGCGTTTATTTAAGAGAGATGAAGGAGAGGCAGGGAGATTTGTTCCAGCATCATTTACCCAGCAATTCTTTACCAGCCAAGTGGGTATCTAATTGAATATTTTTCCTACACTTGAGGCGACCCCGTCAGGTGTCTGACCTTGTGGAGTGGAGAAAAAGGTTTTCTGAGTAATAAAAGAGACGAGAACTCTGGGGTAAAGGGGAATTTCTGGTCAATGTAACAGTATAGAACAGGGGTCGGGTAACTTTTTTGGGTGTTACCACAAAAGAATTTGTAGTAAAATGAATTTACCCCTGACTTTGAAGTACTCTGGGGGACAAACCAATTTACTTATAAAAATCATGGATAATAAAGACACAAAAAAATTTATATTGGGATAATGTTTAATGTTTTATTTCATCTATCATTAGGAAATAAAAGTCCCTCTTTTTGGCATGGAAATAGCACACAAGAAAAAATTGTAGGAAATTATATATTTATAAACTTTTTAGCATTACATGGCACAAACGCAAAATTATTGACTATGTCACTATCGTGTATTTAAAATTCGTACAAAAACAAAATAGCAAAATGTTATTGAATCCACTATTATGGGGAAAAAATGTTTACCCTTTCTGGCATGAGAATGGTACACGAATAAAACTAGTGAAAAAATTATTGAAAACTTGAAGATATCGGCTCCCTCAGGCTTTAGAAAAATAATACTATTTCATCTTTGATACAACAATTTTAATATCAGGGATTTTTTATGTCACTGCTACTTTGATGCTGTCTTCAGGATCCAACCGGTTTCTGTATTTTGTTTTTAGATTTACAAGGGTAGAAAAACCTTGTTGGCAAAGGTAGGGTGTTGCAAAAGGTAGCAGCATTTTAGTTGATTCCAAATGTGCAGTTTTATAAACCTTTGCATGTTTGCACCAAAAACTTGAGAGATCGTCCTTGGTCTCAAATTTCATGCTTGTTTCACTGTTGGAACGCAGTTCCATAAGCTCTACTGCCAATCCTTCAGGCTCTTCAGGCAAATCAGCCAGTTCACATTTGAAGGGATTTACAACCCAGCTGACAGTATGTGAATCAAGCTGTCGAAAGTAGTTACAGAACCTATTACTAAGTTTGGTCAGGTGCCTTGTGACTGATTCCTTCACGTCACTAAAACTGCAAGCTTCACATTCTTCCAAAAACTCTGCCAGGTTTGGAAAGAGAGCAATCTTATTGGCATTTACTTTTTGGTTCCAAAACTGAAGCTTTGATACAAATGCTGAATTTTTTCCCTTGCTAAGATGAGATTGATTTTCTTTCCTTGCAATTCCTTGTTCAGCGCATTTACATGCTCAGTCAGCTAAGTATGCAAGAAGAGCTAGCCAGGTTGATTTTCTGAACTTCTCTGCAAGTGTGTGTTTTTGATCAGTCAGAAATATTTAAAGTTCGGTTTTAAGAGCCCACACTCTATTCAGGACATTTCCACGTGAAAGCCACCTCACTTCCGTATGGAAAAGAAGGGTTGAATATTCAACCTCTCCATCCTCACATAAATCCCGAAACATCCTCGTGTTTAGTGCATGCCCTTTTACAACATTGACAATCTTAATTACATCATTCTGTTGTTTGGCCAAAGCCACAAAACCAGTGACGTGACCAAGCATGGCAGGAGCTCCATCAAATGATGATACTGCAATACAATCTTCCCATTTTAAATCAACACTTTATTTTTTGAAGTATGCATCAACCTTATTGAACACATCAATACCACGAGTTCTCAATTCAAGAGGAGAACATAGCAACATTTCTTTTTCAATTTCATGAGAGACCCTGTATCGAACGTATACCATCAGCTGCGAATTGCTACTGACATCTGTAGTCTCATCAAGTTGAATGGCAAACTCTTTACTCTTTTTTTACTGAAGAAATCACTTGTTCTCTCACATTTTCTGCCAAGATAGAAATTCTTTCTTTAATAACTCTTGCAGACAAAGGCACTGTATTCAGTTGTTTAGCTACTTTCTGCCCACACATTATTTCTGCCATTTTCAAAGCCGCTGGTTTGATTAAGTCTTCACCAATAGTATGTGGTTTGTTGTTTCGAGCAACCAACCATGCCACTTCAAAACTAGCTATTGCTGCTGAACGTTGGTCAAACGTTGCACTCTTGTTATTTTCCAATCTCTGTCTTTTGACTGTTTTTTTCCAGATTCTCAAAGTATTCCCGTGGCTTGCAAGACAGACGTGAACGAACCTTGTCCAAGTGTTTCTTCAGTTGATTCTTTTTGAAAGACTCGGCAGTCAGTACTTTCATACAGACGACACATTGAGGTTTCATTTGTCCTTTGTAATCTATTTCTGTGAAGCCATAATTAAGGAACTTTGCCTGATATGTCCTTTTCTTTGTTAATGCCATCTGAAAATGAAAGACAAATCTATCACTTTTTTAAGGTCTTTTGACTTCTATTTTAAAAACAAAAAAAATATTTAGAGACGAATTTAAGAGTTTAAATTAAAACTTTAAAATAACATAACATAAAATCAAACTACATGAAATCTTCTTAAGTAGAGTTAAACTCGTTAAAAAACTTACTTTCAAATGAACTAAAATATCCTAAAGTCTAAACTAATCTTATATTTATATATTTAACTTTTGTTGAATTTTAATCACAAAAGTATATACAGAAATATAAATATTATAGATTATATCATAACTCATCTTATGTAAATAATTATTATATCACTTGATCAGCTCTACTAATTCATCAACTACTCTGAAAGAGGCATGTTCGAGAGAGAGAGAGAGGAGGGGGTGAGAGAGATAGATGGATTGTGAGAGAATAGGTTTAAGTGAGAGAGAGAGAGAAAATATGAAAATGGGGTTGGCAGAGAAAAAACTGAGAGAAAGAGGGGATTGAAGGTAAGAAGGAAAAGAGGTACCCTAGTAGACCTTACTATCCATTCAAAGAGGGTACCTTTGAGTGAACAATTGAGCAGATTGACGCTCTAGAAGAGCACTCGCGCCACGCTTCAAGTCTCCAAGCGGCTATTTTTCAAGACTTTGACTAGTCTCGACTTGAACTGTTCAACAGAATTGCTGTTGACAACTTCCACTGTAAGTGCCTTCCAAGTGCCACAGATGCTATATGTGAAAAATTTCCCTCACAGATCACGCTGGTAACGCTTCAGTTCAAGTTTGTAGCCGTGATTTCTTGTTCTGCTCTGGCTAAGCTGGAATATATCCCTGTAGTCTACAATGTCGAAGCCTCGAAGTATTTTGAACACTTCGATAAGCTGGCCACGCAGTCTCCGGGTCTCCAGTGAGAACGAGTCTAATTCCCGTAACCTATCTTCATAACTCTTGTGTCTTATAGAGGGAATCAGTTTGGTTGCCCTGGCTTGCACACGTTTCAATCTCGTAATGTCCTTTCGAAACGAAGGACTCCAAAAGTGCACGGCATACTCCAAGTGTGGCCGGACAAAAGAGTTGTACAAGAAAAGTACAATCTCCTTGTTCCGATATCCAAACTGTCGCTTTATATAACCTTGACACCCTTTGGGCTTTCTTCTCCACTGCAATACACTGTTTCGAGAACTTGAGGTCACTCGTGATAGTTACACCCAAGTCCTTCTGAGTGTCGGCAGAGTCAAGAGCAATGCCCTTAATGATATACTGAGATTGGGGGTTTCGGTGGCCGATATGCATCACTTTGCATTTGTTCACGTTGAAAGGTATTTGCCACGTATCCGAGCACTCCCCAATCTTCCGAAGATCGTCTTGCAGACGGGCAGTATTTCCTTACTTTGCTACGTTCATACCAAGCTTGATATCATTGGCAAATTTAGAAATCTTCGCAACCATGTCACCGTCCATGTCATTGACGTAGATGATGAACAGTAGTGCTCCCAGAACAGAACCTTGAGGAACACCGCTAGTAACGGGCACCCACTCAGAAGTCTGTCCATTCAACACTACCCGTTGCCCTCTGCCACTTAGCCAGTTCTCTATCCAACTTGCTACATTTCCGTCTATGCCTAGTGCACGCACTTTCCGGAAGAGGCGGTGGTGTGTACCTTATCGAAGGCTTTTTAAAAGTCTAAGTAGATAACATCCACCGCCTTATCTCGGTCGTGCTCACTGAAAACGAAGTGGAAGAATTCCACAAGATTCGTTAGACATGAATGTTGCTTCCGGAACCCGTGCTGGGAACTCCTCAATCGCAAAGTGGACTCTAAATATGACGTCATTTTGTCCACCATGATGCTTTCCATGAGTTTACCGACTATTGAGGTTAAGCTAATAGGTAGTCTCTAGGAACGCATCCGGGCCCGGATTGACATGTTGAAGATTGTGCTCAGATATCGTGACACTTCATCGCACACTTCTTTCAGCATTTTATGTAGAAACCCGCCCGGGCCACGGGATTTATTTGTCTTTAGATCAGTGATCCTTTTTTTTATTTCTCCTTGGGTGAAGTCCATTTCCTCCAGTTTTCCTCCCAAGTAAGAATCCGTGGGCTGGGGAATGGGACCACACTCTTCAGTAAACACTGAAGAGAAGTAGTCGTTGAGGAAGTCAGCATTTTATGCATCTGAGTGCTTTAATACCCCCTTCTCATTCCCTAAAGAGCCGATCCTGCGATGGATTGGTTTACGGCTGTTTACATAACCAAAGAACTCCTTGGGATTCTCCTTGCAAAGTGTCGCTACTCGTAGCTCCTCGGCACGCTTTGCCGCCCTTATGCTGGACTTCACCCTCCTAGCTAGCCTACGGTATTCCTCAAATTCTCCAGAAATCTTTGACTGGGAGAAATGAGAGAGAAGAGTTGCTAGAGAGAGAGAGAGAGAGAGAGAGAGAGAGAGAGGGGTGTTGAGAAAAAAAAGGGGTTGAGAGAGAGGGGGTTGGAAGAGAAGCGTTGAGAGAGAAAGAAAGGTTGGGAGAGACAGAGTATATATATATATATATATATATATATATATATATATATATATAGAGAGAGAGAGAGAGAGAGAGAGAGAGAGAGAGAGAGAGAGAGAGAGAAAGAAAGAGCGATGGGTTGATAGAGAGACAAAGTTTGAGAGAGAGGGGGGATTGAAAAAGGTCGTTGCAGTAGGAATGTTCTTAAGCGCATTAAAAACATGTAGTCCTCATATATAAAAGTGGTGAAGAAAGTAGTGTGGGATATTAATATATATATATATATATATATATATATATATATATATATATATATATATATATATATATATATATATATATATATATATCAATGAAAGGTTGTAAGCGAGTAACAACCCCTAGGATTGATAGAAAAATCCAAAGAATGTCTCTTAACAATAAGAGAGCATCTTGTAGTAAGATTTCCAGTGAATTAATGGAAAAAAAGATCACTGTGCATCTTAGAACAATTAACAACAGACTTTTAGAAAGTGGATTAAACGCAAATCACCCAAGGAAAAAAACCTTGCCTTACCCCAACGATGGAGGAAGCGCGCCATCCATGAGCTAAAAATCATATTGCATGGACTTCTGAGCAATGGGACCAAGTAAGACCATAAAAAATAGTGGATTAGGGTCTTTACGTATTGGGTGATGGATAAAATATGACATTTATTAATAAAATAACATGTTATGATTGATTTCAATCATCAAGCTAACTTTATGAAGAATGATTTAAAAATGACTTTTAATTTCTGATTGCCATAGACTAAAACAATCACTTATTCTGGATGTCCACCTAGTCAAATATGGTTTCAATTGTTCCAGGTGGTGTTTTCTGACGAATCCACAATAGCAGTACTCGAGGATCAGGTGAAAAACGTGAAGAAGGAGGCCTGGTGAGGAATTTCTACCAGATTGTCTTCGAAAAACGGTAAAATTTCCACAAAAGATTATGGACTGGGGGGAAATTTGTATTAATGGAACTAGTCACCTGAAGATAATTGAAGGGACTATGAACCAACAAAGGTACAATGAGGTACTTAGAGGCCTTCTACTACCAAAGGGTAAGGGAATAGTATGAAGATAGGTCTTGGATTTTTCAACATGACTCGGCCCCATGCCATACAGCAAAATCGGTAAAGAAGTGGTGCGACAACAATGGTGTTAACGTGATATTATGACTAGGAAATTCACCTGATATGAATCCCATTGAAAGTTTATGGTCTCTGTTGAAAAGTGAAAGGCACGAAAAAACAGCTTCTTGAACGCCTCATAGAAGTTTGGTTCCATTCGGATAACATCAAGGATCTTTGCAAAACACTAATTCGTGGCATGCCTCGCCGTGTACAAGCTCTTAATGCTGCTAAAGTGAGGCAAACTGAATACTGAAATACTAGTTTTGTATAAATAATGGGAAATAAATCATCTGTCAATAACTAAATTCAGTTTATTTGACATTTATATAGAGAAATACCCCAAATTGCAAAAGTCTCGGAGAATCTGCTGCTTTTGCCAATGTATACTTGATTGCAAATTTTGCATGGAATATAATAAACTTCTTGTAATGGTGGGGTGATGTCGTTTAATTGTTCCAAGAATGAATCCCCCCACCATTACATTTAAAGTAGAATGGGAACAAAACAAATTATTGCCATCTCTTGATGTCAAAATTTGTTTTGTTCCCATATATATATATATATATATATATATATATATATATATATATATATATATATATATATATATTACTAGCAGAGATACCCGTCGTTGCCTGGTTAAAATTTGCGTTCGGAAATAAAGTAAGCCTTGCCCGGGCTAAAAAATCCTGTCGCAAATAAATACAGTTGACCGTTGTTTGAAATTCTTATATTGTGGCACAAAAATATATTTACTTGCTGATTATTATTATTTATAAGTTGAAGACAGATTCAGGAGAGGTGCGCACTCTCCCTATCATATAATATACTTAAAACGAGTAAACGTTTCACCGCGCATGATCGGCAGTTTATGCTCACGCGTGACTGGCCGATCGTTAGTTATGAGCAAACAACGTTGCGGCCACAGAAAGAGATCGAGCATCTTATCTATAACTCTATATTTAAAGAATGGGATTTTTTTTCTCTTGATTTGGATGTCCTTTTGTAGCGGGGGGAGAGGGGAGAGATTGGGGAAGAGGGGGGGGGGATATTAGGAAGAAAAGGAAGAGAGGGGGAGACGGGAGGAGAGAATTTTTTCTCTTGTTTTGGATTTCTTTTTGTAAGTGGGGAGAGGGAGATAGAGAGGAAAGAGAGAGGGAGAAAGAGGGGAGAAAGAGTAGGGGGATATAGGGGCAGAGGGGCTTGGTGGGGGAGAGGAGGGAAGGACAAACGCACACACCCAGAAACACACACACACACACACACACACACACACACATATATATATATATATATATATATATATATATATATATATATATATATATATATATATATATATATATATATATATATATATATATATATATATATATATATATATATATAGTGTGTGTGTGTGTGTGTGTCTTTGAATGGTCCTAACTTTCTTATAACTACATTTTTTAAATTAACTTTTTAGATTATTAATGAATAACATTAAAGTGACGAAGCAAATGAAAATGCACGTTGTAATCGCTTCCATAAAAGCTCAGCATAATGGGAGAGAGATTACTCGCTTTCTGAAAGTTGCCCGATCCTTCGTTGCCAAAGATAGAAAAAAAAAACCTGGAAGCTGCTTATTGGGATCCGACATTTGTAGCAAAAGGCAAAACACATCCTAAGGGTTCTAATACCATCATAATCGAAGAATTTGTGCAGAAAGTACATGATCAAATTCAAGAAAACCCCGGAAAGTCGACCAGAGCTCTTGCAAAGGACTTCAAGGTTTCAGAATACACCATCAGAAGAGTAATTTATGTCTGAGGATATCCGTTACGAGTCGTATGCGGTGCAGAGAGGTCGGTTCATATCAGGTAAGTCAAAAGAGAATCGTTTGATTCATGCAAAGCGCTCGCTCTCGATATAGAAACATCAGGAAGCTGCAGTGCGGATCCAGGATAAAAATTTGAGGGAAGCTAACCTAAATTCCTCCCTCTGCGGAGTCTGAGAAAAGGGCATTGATCATTAATAATGGTCATCTTACAAACCATTGATAATTAACATTCAACCTAAGAAAAATAGTTATTTGAATTTAACAAATTTAAAAAAAATTTGTCCAAGTTTCTCTAAATATGATTCCATCGTCCTTGAGCTATGTCGCACTTTTATATTTAACAATTATCGGAGTACCCCGAGGTCAATTACTTGCGTCACCCTTTTTTATATAAATTTGTGTCTGTGACCTACAAAAAATAGTCCCGGAAACTATTTTATGGTTAGGGAATATTTCAAATTAATTAAAGAAGTAAACTGATCATGCCTTTGTTGAAAGGTCACGAATGAATCTTAACATAGCGCATTCACTGAAGTTCTTTGGTCAGGTGGACAATGAGTGACATTAGTTTTGTTCCCGGATAGTGTTACCAATTCCTATTCCTTCATGATAGTAGAATGCCAACGATGTATATCAGGGATCTTTAGTATTGTCCTTCGACCTTTTTCCACACCAAAAAGCGCTTCCAGCAAATATGCTACAAGTTCCTGGATTTCTACAGAATTGATTTGGTATTTTGTTATTAATTAAAAGAAGAGAACCCCAACGGAGCATCTCCTCTTGTGGGTAGTGAAAAATCAGTTTGAAACGAAAGTGAAATTAAAGAAAGATCTGTGTTTAGGAACAAACCCCATAGGATACTTCTAGCATTGAAGAAAGTTGTGATGTTTTCTCAATATTCTTTTTTCCTTTTTATTTTCTTCTTTCTTTAAAATATAATACAATAAAAGAGGTATGTCTTCAAGATACGCTTGAAGGTACCGAGGGAGGAGGATAGGAGTTTAACAGCAGACAGCTCATTCCACAGTCTAGGAGTAGATATCGAGAAAGCACAAGAATCAGTCGTGTAACAGAGACGACTACAAGAAACCGTCTGTCCGAGAGCAGAGCCGAAACATATGGCTATCTGGCGCCTGCATTGGCTCAGTGGAGAAGACAGGTAGGATAAGCAAGTAGAATTAGTGAAAAGGGTAAAAAAATAATACGCTGCATTTTTGCGATACCTTTAGTTTGACACAATGAAAATCTAACAAAATCATCAGATGGGAAATATGAAAATATCGCACTAAACTAAGAATAATTTTGGAATCCTTTTGGTTACCCTTTGATAACTTTTTAGGTTACCATTTGAAAGTATTGGTTCTATATTTGCACATAATATTTTAAATGAATCGTAACCGAGGATCTCTATAATTTTGATTAATAACTTTTACTTTTATAACTAACACTAAGATATATTAATCCTTATATTTGATTTCCATTGTTTTTTACTTTGGAGAATTTTTTAGAAAATTTTGCCTTAACAAATCAAAATAACTAAATCCTTTTTAATATAATTATAGTCTGTAGAATAATAATCAATGATAAATATATATTATTCTATTTCCTTACCTATTATTATAATTAAGGTCCCTTCCCCACTGGTCTCCAATCACTAATTTTAGTTTGAATATAATTAGTTGTTGGACTCATAAATAATTCTTTAGCGTTATAATTATGTAGCTAGTTTAATGTCATAAGCAAATAAAAAACATTTAGATTGTATGTAGTTACTAACATCATTAATATATATTAAAGAATTAAGCGCCGATGACACTACCTTGTGGTACATCACTAGTAACTATTTTTTAACTAGAAAAACGACCATTTAAAGCTACTGCCTGAACAATCCGATTGATTATTGTCATGTTAGTTTTAATTAATTTATTAATTCTATGCTTATTCTTTGCTTGATCGTATTAATTAGTAACATAATCATAAAATACAATTATATTCGTTAGACAGGATCGACTTTTCTTTCAGGTCAAATGATGGCTGAAGTTGGCTCAAGAGACATTTATATAGTTTAAAAAAACAAAACACGTTTGATGCTGTTGGTGATATTTTGACCCTTAGCCATTAATGATGAAAAAAGGGGGATTGAAAGATGGACCGTGGGGAAATAAAGAGATATAAAAATACTCAATCAATTTTTCCTGGTGATAAGAGCATCGCTGTTTGTCCCGTTTGTTACTCAATAGTATTTTATAATTTGGGGGATTGTTAACAATTCTTGCTTTTCTTAATAAATAAATATTTATATATATATATATATATATATATATATATATATATATATATATATATATATATATATATATATATTCTTTTTAGATTAGGCTTTTAAGCTTTTGTTTTAGTTCGATGCTGAACTATTTTAACATATATATATATATATATTTTTTTTTTTATTCTAAAAAGTCGTCGGCAGCGCTTAGCCTGCCGCTCGGAAATCTTGATATTTTGTTCTTTAGTCTTGTTAGGTCTATGTCTAAGTTTTGGCAATTTCTGGTAAGATTTCCTCATTAATTTTGTTACAAGTCGTTTTAGCGTGTGCTTGTAATAGTGTGTTAATTAGCTGTATTTGTGCTTTGTTGTGTAGGTCTCTTTGTGTGATATGTTCCCGTCTTTTTGCGCGATTTATGATCAAGGAGGCTTTGTTCTAGACTCTCTGCATCTCCTGTAAGGCCATGACATGGGCAGTTTGTGTGACCACCGGCAGGCCTATCAACCTAGACCTAAGGTAACCAAAGTAGAGCTTTCGAACGTTTAAGCTGCTCAACTTCCGAAAGCGGGACAGCTTAAGAAGCTCTTTATTTGCTGCGGTGATGTGGTTCTTGATGTGTTGTCTATACCCATTGGTGGACATATTGAGCCTGAATACTGTGCCTTCCGTGCTGTATCGATAGCATCGGTCTTCAATATAAACATCAGCCAGTTTCGTGAGATTAATTAGGATAATAACGAACATTTGACCGCTCGTCTTTATCTTCCATTTCCCTTTTGAACGAGTTTGTTTTCGATATCGACTGATGTCTCTTCCGCTTGCACACTTTCGTTCTTATAAGACCTCAGGCAATCTGCGTGATGTCCTCTGAAAACTGCAGATACATCAGGTCTTATTTTATTGGTAATGTTAGGTCGATGGTATAAATGATGTATAGGGCTGAAACAGCCGCTTTACGGCACTGCAACCTCCAGGCTGAATTCAAGTCCTATGTGTCCCTCTATCTGTATCTGAGCCGTCCTATCCATCACGTAGTCGCAGATGATTCTTTCGATGACTGGATTGAGCTGAAGATTTATAGTCTTGTATTGCAGTCCCCAGAGCCAAACTTTGTCAAAGGGCCTTTGTACCTCTCTAAAGACCATATCGACGTGCGGGAATGGATAAGTGCGGTCCGGTCAATAACCGCATTTAGCTCGTCAATAACCTGGCCTTCAAACTGTAGGTCGAAGTTTTCGTTGTCTTCCGGTGTTGGGTGAAGATTTCTCTGCAGTTCTTCCTGAATCGTACCTCCAGTTCTTCTGGGTCTTCAATGTACGATTCATCCTCCTCCACTGGTATTTTTCCCATGTAATTGTTCCGCTGATTTTTTTTTAATATGTTAAAAATCTAGTCGGATTGTCATATTCTTTTTTGTCAATTAGTCGATCCCATACTTCTGTTTGTCTGTCTCATATCCTTTGGTTTAGTTCTTCTTCGATGTGTCGCATTCTGGTGACCATTTCTCTGTTTGTTCTTGTTCGTCTTAGTCGGTCGTATAATTTCTTATGCTTCTTTGATATCTCTCTCATCTCTTTGTCCATCTGAGCTGGGAAAGCGTTTTGATGGTTGTTTGCCCTGATAATCATGCTAGTTGTGTTGTCCAATTTAGCGTCTATTTCGTCGAGATTTGCCTCACTCTGGTTTGCTGACTGATAGTCGCTCAGCAGTTGTCTTTACTTTCCCATTTGGCCTGGGCGTAAGACATCCTTGGTGATATCGGTAAATTAATGACGCAAGAGAGATGATCGTTAAAATAGGGATGTAGGCATTTGGGACTAGTAGCCCCGGTGTGCTATTATGGTTGAATGGCAAGTTGCAGCCTGTCAGGAATGAATTCGGTCTCGTAGAAACGTGTTGAGTCACGTACATCGGTAAGTCTGGTGAACTCTTTCGAGTTTATTTCGGTCCATCAAAAGTTCCAGTTTCTTTTCTCTCTCGTTTGTCTCGGTGTCTCCTGTTTCTCTGAAGTTTGCCTTTAGGTCACTTCCGAGAAAACTTTTCTTTGGTGAACAAATAGCAATTTGAAGTTGTCAATGTGCAGGTACCGTCTTAATGGTGGCTAGTATGCTGCCGCCACCACGAGTCCTATTACGAGGATTGAGTCTCGATCGCCAAAAAGGATTCCTCAAGTTCAGGGAGAATTTTGAACTCCAGGTTTTTTTTTATCTCGATCGGCCCCCGTAGTACCTTGCTGAGTGTAGTCTTTTTATCAACTTTGTATAATACGGTATTTAAATTTCCTATGTCCTCTCCGAAGAGGGATAACCTGTGATTATTGTTTCACTCGGTAACTGGAGGAAACACACATACTCCCAGCTTGAATGCAAATGTAGGCAAGCTCTGTCACAAGGTGGACGCGAACTCTCTAATGGGGTCTGGGAAAGTTGTCGGTGCGATTCATCCTTGTTTCCTTTCAGCTCTACTTTATCTCTATTTTATTTATATTTGCGATTATCACCTCAACTTTCTGCCGATTGGCACAATGTACCAGGGGTAATTGTTCTCACCGGGAAGAGTGCGTTCAGTTCGCTAGACGTGGTACCTGGAGGACTGCTCGCTATCACATGATCATATAGGACCAGAGTATCATAATAATAGGCGATCAGCAACCCTCCTTGTTTGTGGACCCGCCTATATCTACTCCTCTCTATTACATACCCGCCTACCCCCTTCCAAACTTGCTATTCCATCCCCAGAGATTCTGGCTGCTCGAAGCACTTTCGTCCTCTTATGGGTCCTTAGTCGAGTGGCAGTGTTAACCCCGAGGTCCCTACTTGCTGCGAGGGCTGAAAGCTTGCTGGCGAAGGCAAATATAAGGCACGGTGTGTGTTGGGCTGTCGACTCTGCTACGTCAAAGCTCGAGGACAATTTCGCATAAATTGGGTGTTGGGTTGTCAAGGTCTATCTTAGCTCGAACCCGCAGGCTGAGTAAGAGTAAAGGATCACATCCTGAAATTTTATGATCCTATGGAAATTGTTCTACTTTCTACTTTCCATGCATTTTCTTTTACAAATAATTGGGTTGAGGAATAAGTTCTTGCGGTTTTATCAAATTTATTCATTACCATTAACAATTTTAGAAAAACTTCGTTTTAATTGATAACAATATTCATTTTATTCAATAATGTATTCTCCGTTGTTATTTACGACTTCTTCCCAACGTTCGACTAGTTTTTCGATGCCTCTACAATAAAAATATCTGGATTTTGACTCGAAGAATTCGTCTAACCAGGTTCTTAATTCCACATCAGTATTGAATGAAACGCCGCGCAAATTATTGGAGAGCGATCGGAATAGATAGAAATCCGATGGAGCCAAGTCTGACGAATATGGAGGATGCGGTAGGATTTCCCAATTAAGCGTTTGGATGGCGTCTTTTGTCATATTGGCAATGTTAGGACGAGCAGTGTCGTGTTGCAGAATGACTCCATAACGTCTATGAGGTCGCTTTTCACGAATAGCTTCGGCGAGTCGATACATTTGTTGAACGTAGAGTTCTTCATTGACAATTTCGTTGTTTGCACGGAGCTTATAAAGAATGATGCCTTCGCAATCTCACCACACACACAACATCGTCTTTCGTGGATGAAGTCCTTGCTTTAATCGCGGAAATGTTTTTTATTGGGACTACGCCATTGTTTTCGATGGTTCATGTTCACATAAACACACCACCTTTCGTCGCCAGTGAGGATGTGGTGAAGAAATCTGTCCTTATATCCACGAGTAGCCTTGTTACGAGCAAGCAAGCCTGCGGCAATCGTGCAGCGTTGAAGTTTGTGGCTTTCGTTCAAAGCGTGTGGAACCCATGCACCGAGTTTTTTAACTTTCCCCATCGAATGAAGGTGATTCACTACAGTTTTCTGATCACACGCCAATTATACAGCCAATTCTCTAGTCGATTGACAAAGATTTTCATGAAGAAGGTTGTTCAATCGATCTTCATCAAACTTAATGGGGCGACCAGAACGTTCTTCGACATTAAGATTGAAATGACCGTTTTTAAAACGTGAAAACCACCATTGAGCTGTAATTTCTGATAAAGCATTTTCTTCGTACACAGCACAAATATCGCGACGAGCTTTAGCTGCGTTTGCATTGTTCCCATCTCGATTGAAAATGAATAACGAGTGTCGAAAATGCACCTTTCTTTCAACTTGACATTCCATTTTGAGGGTACAGAACAAAAGTTAAATTAACACAACTTTTAAATAAACCGCAATGACTTATTACTCAACTTCAAGAAGTAGCCTAAGGAAAAGCTTAATAGTCTACGCTGTTAAGAGACGTAGCCTAACCTTTGCAAATTTTGATCTCATTATTTATTATTGTTTCTTAATATGTGCACAAATCACGTCAACAAAACTTAAATCAACACAACATTAAAAAAACGCAAGAACTTATTCCTCAACCTAATATTACTATGGTTACAAGAGAAAGAAATAGTGGCGATGGTAGTCGCATGGAAATACACCCCAAAACGTGTCATCGTCGTCCCTAGATTTTGGGGAGGATGAGGCAAAATTTGATAAACCCTTCAACTGGTGGAGGGGCTCCACCATCAAACATCCCACAGCGGCCAACGGCTTCTCATTTGGCATCTTTGGAACCGCTCTCGGACAGCTCAACCTCTAAAAGGGATGTTTCTTCTCCTCAGTGGTTTCTCAGGGCCCCCACCAAAATTCCTGCAGCGGGGAGGGCGTTTCTCCTCTTTCTTAAAGATTCCGGGTGTTTTTCATTTAGCTCCTTCTTTGGAGCCGCCCTTTGATGACTCCATATTAGGAACAGCGACAGTCCTCTTTTCCTATCACAGATAACCCAGGTGCGGCCAGAATGAACCATTCCCAGTGGCTCGTAGCCACAGCCCCTCGCCACTCGTCCCTATGAAAAGCCGAACGGTTTAAACTGCAAGACCTTCCCTACGAGTGTATACTAAATTTAACCTCAAGTACCAAATTGGAGACGCTTTTCTCTCAAGCTCAAAGGGTCAGCTTGACCAGAGGGAAGACTTGCTGAGAAAAACCGTTGGAGTAAGAACCCTCCTGCGGCCCGTCCACAAGGGTTTCCCCCCCTCATACCCCTACCACAGTGAGGTGACGAGGGATAAATACCAAACACTTGGGAAAAACGAGGTAGAATCCGTGAGTCAACGAGGCTACGAAGTCCCCGGCAGGAGAGGCCGGGCTACCACCAACGGGATTAAGAAGCAGCTAATCCTCGAGCTAGTCCCTGGTTATCAAACCGAACTTTAAGTTAACTTGGTTTAAGAACCAAGTTTAACTGATTCTCGTCAGAGAACCCCCCCCTCCTATCCTGGTGTATCACAAAGCACCTTGATAGTCCTTGACCTTGAGGAATTCCGAAACGAAGAAGAAAAGCTCCTTCTCGAGCCAGTAACCGGTGGTCACACCGAACTCTAAGTTAACTTGGCTTAAGAACCAAGTTCAACTTACTCTCGTCAGAGAGACCCCCGCCTATCCTGGTGCATCCTAAAGCACCGTGATAGTTCTTGCACTTGAAGAAGACCCCCCCCCCAAAAAAAAAATACCGTGTGGACCCCCATCTGCTACACTCGCCAAAGTCCCTTGTGACTGCCAAGTCATCCCGTCCACCGCCAACAATCTGGTCGAGGCACGCGTCAAAGAACACACCGGATTTCTGAGGTGTCTGGGCTCATTGAGTTCAAGGTCAGACTTAAACCCGCTGCCAGAGCAACTAAGGTATTTAAACTCTAGTAGAGACAATTAGCCTATTTCTTTTATATTGAAGTGAGTATCGAGTTAACCAACATTATAAAGTCAAGTTAAAAAGCCTTACTTAAAAATTTATTGAAGTCATTATTGTGTATTTAAATTCGTAGTATTTATGTAGTTCATGTTGGTTTTTGTAGTTAATTGTTAAATTTAAAATATATGTTTATTTGGGGATAATCCTGGGTGTTTCACTAAATCCTTACGTGTTTGAGACCGGTTTTCATTAAAACACAAAAATAGCATTCTTCGACAAAAGTATACCTCGGCACGGAGAATTGCACATTGCTTCTTCGGACAGAATGAAATTCTGTCCGTTCAAACTGCAGATCTTCTCTCATTCCGCGAGCTTAAAGACTTGTTCATGGTGCTCCCAGCGCTGACTGGGACGTCTTATGCCTCAATTTTATAAAAGCCACCCTTTACTTATGGCCCATCCAGTCCTATGAGCACGGTCGTATCCACGCCAATTCAGAAACCTTATGGTGTTTCTACTTCCCTCCTCCTACCCACCGGGCTCTCCCCTAGTAGAGCTGGAGGTCAAAAAGTGTTTACACCTAACCTCGGTTATAACTTTACCTCCCTCCCTTCCTCCAGATGGACCGTGTTCCGTAAGACGAAACAGACGCGCCCCTCCACAGAGTCGTTGGACGCACAGGAAGCAATCCCCTGAAAGTAGTCGTGAGGCTGACTTCCTGTGTTCCTAAAGTTGCCTCCCGAAGGGAGGACAGCATCAACGAAGTTTCAGCGCTTACACCTCCATCCAAGGCTGAACTGGGTGGCTATGAGACTGTGGCTCGTCCAAAGGAGAGACCCCCGTTTACGAAGCCACTCCGCCCACCAAAGGTTCCGATGCAGAGGGTTAAAAAGACTCGCATAGCGGGTTTAAACTCCCCCGATATGTCATCGAAGGCGTAAGCGCCTTCAGCACATTGTTCGGCTAAATCGACCGGAGTTCTGCACACCTCAATTGTACGGCCATTCCGACGAGGGTCTTCTCTACGAAGAGGGCTTCCGCGCCGACTCCGAACAGGGCCTGTAGGGCATATTTCTTCAATGGAATTGCCACGGACTCCAGACCAACTGAGAGGAGCTGTATGTGCCCTCGACCCACTCTCGCCGGTTATAAGGATTTTGCGACCCCACTACCATGAATTTTGGCCGGGCAGGAAGATGCGCCATATTCACTCGGCATGATGTCTCCGTTCTTCCTTTTGCTATAAATAACTCATATTAAGCAATGGAAGTACAGCTACACCTGGATATGAGGTATACTGTTATTTCCGCGTACATTCCACCGTCAGCTTACTTCGACATGGGGAATTCAACCGCACCATGGAGCGAGCAGTTGCCGAGGCCCTTTCTCCTGTTCGGGGATTTGAACGGTAGATACCCACTTTAGGGAGACTACTCGATCAATTCAAGTGGTCATGTCTTTGCACACCAGATAGCCGAGGTTGGAATAGGTGTCCTAAATGTAGATGAGTTTGCCCATTACTGTCCGAGAACCGTTACATTTCCCTGCCTTGATCTATTTCTGTGCTCTCCGGATGGACTACCTGATTTGGGGTGAGGGGTGGTCGATGACGTGCATAGTAGTGATCCTTTTTCCATTGAAATATTATTTTCTTGGTCGGTAGCGCCGGAAAAACTGCCCCGGGGGTAATTTGAAGGGGAACACTGGTCCAAATATCAAGAAATGACTGATTTTTCTGTCGATGAGTTTAGGTTGATGAATAAGGCCGTTGAGTTTTCTCTCGCAACCTCATCTGCAAGGGCCTAACTACTATTCCTAGAACGAATGGCCGCCTTGTACGCTGTCCGCTTCCTTAGTGGTTGACAGAGTGTGAGACGGCTATCAGACAGAAGCGATATGCCCACATGCCTATTAAGGGCAGCCCCAACGACTCCACTGTTGGTGAATTTCGTCGAGCTAGGGCTATATTCTGGTATAATTCAAACCTCAATCCACCACATTGTTATGCACCCGGTGACCAGTGCCTTACGCACATTCCCTTTAAAGAACCTATTTGTCGATGGCTGGGAGATGCCATTCCATCTGTGCCGCACACAGTGCATTACTCGCTTGCACGCGCGAGCCTGGCGTCTCCCTTAGTCATAACGCCTCTCACTGCATTTGCGGTCGATCTCGACGATGTTTACACACCCGAGAGACACCAGTCATACCCATGTGCTAAGCCTTTTGGGTTTATGGCTAGAAACCTATTTCGAGAGCTCGGTGTAGCGCCCGTGCCGGTGGCGGCTCTGGTTCTGCCCAGGCTGACACCCCGGAGGGCACCACCTTTGACTGTTTGTCGCCACGCCTCTACTCCTTAAGTTTCTACAGCGTTGGGAGTATTGCGTTCGGCCTTTTTGGAACACACTTTGTATTACGTTGGGTTCGTGCCAGTGTAGAGGGATGGCTCCAAGTTCCACAAGGGGGTCAGTTTCCACGCCGTATCCCCTCTGTTTGAAGTCAGCGGTGCTTTGTGTTTATGGCTAGGAAACTTCTTCGAGAGCTCACTATAGCTCTCGGTCCGGTGGCGTCCCTGGTTCTATCTGGGACGCCAACCTTGAGGGTACCACCTTTGACTATTTTTCGCCACCCCTCTGCTCTTAAAGCTTCCACAGTGCCAGGAGTATTGTGTTCGACCTTTTTGGAGCACATTTCATATCACGCTGCATCCGTTCCAGTGTACTCGGATGGCTCCGAGTCCCAGGAAGGATCAGCTTCCACTCCGTATCTTCTCTCTTTGAAGTCAGCGGGGCTCTACCAGGCTCTGCCTCTGTCTTCACAGCCTAGTTGGTTGAAATGCACCAGTCGTTACAGGAGATATCCCGTCATGCCCGGTTCAGAGACCGGAGTGTGATCTTTAGCGACTTACAAAGCGAGTGAGTGATGAGTACGCGGTTTCCGTGACGCCACGGTTGTCGATATCCGGACAGATGTCGAGATTATCTTCTGCTGGTTTTCTGGACATGTGGGAATTGCTGAGCGCGCCAATGAGGGGTTTAGAGTCTAAGACGACTGAACGAGCAGAGCAGCATTTTGCTCTGCCTCACATCGACTACATGGCAATAATCAGGGCAGCCTTTCTGGTTGCCTGACAAGGAAGGTGTGAGATGGTGGAGGGCAGCTTCGAGTTACGTGTCATTACGCCGCGACGGTTACCATGGACCTACCTCCAATGCCCGCGACGGCTCCAGGTCACAATCTGTCCTCTTCGAATTGTGCACACTCGTGGACGCCCCGCTATTTGATAAAGTGCTCATCTTCACCTTCTGCGACGACTGCGTTGTTCTCCGGATTTTTCGGCACATTGCTGTTGAATGCCCAAGTATGGGTGATTTTCGATTACGTTACCTGTCCCGGTACTCGGGACGAATTTGTGCACACTGACTTGTGGACTATCTAACATTTTAAGAGTAGGCTGGCCTCCTCCATTTTATTTGACTCTTTTTGGTGTTGGTCGCATGTTCCTGCACTGGAGGGAGGCCTCTCCCTCCCACGACATCGGAACGTGCTTCTTTCTTGCTTTTGCTTGGTTTCTTTTTTCTTTTGTTTTTGTTGATTTTTTCTTTTTTTCTTGCCTCTGTTTTCTTTTGTTGTTGTGGGTTTTTTGGGTGGGGGAGGGGGGGGGTGTAATTATTTATATTTTAATGTAGACCTGTATTATGGTTTTAATTAATTACGAGGTCTTTTGCACGTGTAGCAGTCCCCAGATGTGCGCTTAAAAAAAAAAAACCCAAAAAAACAACGAAAGATACCTTACATTGATTTTTCCGTCAGGGTCTCCTCCTACTGGTTTGCGATCCTAGAAGTTTATAATTTTAAATGCACGATCTGCCATAATATTATATGGGTCAAATCCGGGGTTTGAGATCCTGTGGAGTTTATAATTTTAAATGCACGATCTGCCATAATATTATATGGGTCAACCTGGCTTACAACTAAAATACAGAATTGCTAAGAACTTGGGCTTATCTCACAGAACAGGGAATCGCTTTTATAACCAAGTGGTTTCTTCTTTCAGGTAGCATTCGGAAAACCACCATCACGCTCTTCCTCCAGACTCTTTCACCATCTTATCATCTACTTCCAAAGCACGAATACAAAAAAATCCTTGAGTCTGTTTAATCAACGATTAAACCTAGCATTAAATGATTATACATCCTCAATTAAATTTCCAAACGCCCAACCAACCGACCAACCTTAATAACTCAACCTCTGACCAACGAACCAACCAATGCACCAACCAGCCAACCGTGTAAACGAACCATTATTATTGAGGCTTTTAGCTTTTGTTCCGATAAAATTTACTAGTTTATTATTCTTGCTGTTTAATTCTATTGTTTGCTTATTTTCATTTTGGCTCTATTTTTCAAAATTTATATATTTAAAGCGGTTATTTATCCATTTAGTTTTTTTAGGCCGTATTCTGTAATTCTTGTCTTTCAGACTATAATATATATATATATATATATATATATATATATATATATATATATATATATGTTTTTAACTTCAATGTAGTTCATTTGATGATATATAGTGATAAAATTTTTTAATATTATTTTTCTCTCTTTTAGTCGCTTATGATGCTCTGTGGATGACCGAAACGTCCGGCCAGTCAATGATTATATATATATATATATATATATATATATATATATATATATATATATATATATATATATATATATGAAAATATTCACAAAGTACACGTTAGTCAAAGTTATGCAGATACACCCACAAAGGACAAGTGAAAAGCGATTCCGAGTGCTTTTTTCTTTATTCTTAAAGACCTTCTTACTAAAATTATCACCTTAGTGCCCTCGATTAAATTTACTTTATAAGTTGAAAAAGATCGCACACTCCCTTTCCTAGATATTCTAATTCATTGGGCAAACCATTGTTTCAAATATGAAATACAGGGTGCGGCAGAAATACCTCCCACATTTTAAACTTTTACTTATGTGTTGCTAATGAAATTATGCAAGTGCCAATGATGTTTTCATTTAGCTAATGACTTACCATTTTTTTTCAGATACCCTCATCAAGCAATATGGTTTGGACTGGTGCACATCGTGCTTTTGCTGTAGAAACGTTTTTGAAGAATGGTGAATCTGTAATTGCAACACGGAGAGCTTATCGAGCTCATTACATGTTAAGTCGGAATGATGGTGTTTCGGATAGAAAATAAATACTGTTATGGGTTGCAAATTTCAGAGCCACCAGTTCAGCACTTAAAAGAAAGACACCTAGAAGACCTCGAAGCGCTCGAACTCCAGACAGTGTTCAAGCTGTGAGACTTTCTGTTACTCAGTTTCGTACACGTTCAGTTCGCAAATATGCTTCTGCCTTGGGATTGTCTGATCGAACAGTCAGAAGAATTCTACACACTGATCTGAAGTTACATCCATACAAATTAATGATTACTCAGAAACTGAACGAACGCGACTGGGAAACTCGCATGTCATTTTGTGACGATTTCCTTCAAAATGTTCCTGTAAATGCTGTTCTTCTCACAAGTGATGAAGCTCACGTTCATCTCTTAGGCTGCGTGAATAAGAAAATTTTTCGTTATTGAGCGGAAAGTAACCCTAGACAGCTTCATGAAAGACCTCTACACAGTGAACGAGTGACTGTATGGTGCGCAGTTTCGAAATTAGGTGTATGGGGGTCCTTATTTTTTTTGATGAGAGAAACCATTGTGTTACATTAACATCTGGCCGATATGCAGAGATGCTGCAGACATTTCTGGAACCAAAAGTAAACGACCTTTGCAATCAGAATGTGTGGTTTCAGCAGGATAGAGCCATCGCACACACAGCAAGAAGATCAATGGAAGCTCTGAGACAAATGTTTCCAGGATGTTTGGTTTCCTTACGCGGTGACATTCATTGGCCAGCACGCTCGCCCAATCTCAACCCCTGTGATGTTTTTCTCTGGGGTTACTTGGAAGCTGAGGTCTACAAAGATCGACCGGGTACCATTGAAGAATTAAAGGATGCTATTCGCCAAAAGATTGCAGAAATACCTTCTGCAATGACCCTTCGAGTGAGGAAAACTTCAGAAACCGTCGCCAACAGTGTATAGCGAATAGAGGTCAACATTTAGAGGATGTAATTTTTAAAACCAAATGAACAAAAACTGTAACCCTTTGTTTAACCAATATTAAAATTAATTTTTTAGAAATGTTGTTTCTTCTTCCTTTTGTCAACCTTTCAAATGTGGGAGGTATTTCTGCCATAGACTCTTTTATACACTTTTATTCTAACCACCATAATAACATCAAACAAAGTGTTTTCTCCTCTATGTTTTTGCGTGCCCTTAGAATTGTCTCACCAGAATACCTAGACAAAGAAGTCGATAGAATATATAAGATAGGGATAAATTTTTGCTACTCTTTGTACTTTCTCGCCAATTGTTATAAGTCCGCCAAGTGTTCTTATTATCAAACTAATGTTAATATGCCTAAGTTTCAGGCCCAAAATTTATTAGTTTTACCCTATAACCATATTTTCATTAAATTACCTCATTTACTTAGGCCTCTGAACATAAATGTTATTTTTAAGTACGAGACTACAATTAATCGCATCCTTGTCAAAAATTTCCCCCGCCCCTCCCTGAAACTGTCATTGTTTATTCGATAGGCTGCAACGACTGCCAAAAATGTTATTATGGACAAACCGGGAAAGAACTAGATGTCCGGGTTAAGAACATCAAGCCAATGTACGTAATCGCAGTGAACAATCTGCGATTTTTCTACATATGTACAATCTTAACCATAGCATTAGCTGGAACAGTGCCAAACCAGTCATAAAATTCGGTAATTATATTTTGAGAAATATATTAGAATGTATCTCCATTAACGCCTTCACAAATTTCAACCTTAGCCCTGGTTTGTTCATGCTAGACCCCATTATCACTACATACATAAAATCTCAAATAAAGTTGTTTCAGGATTTTGTTGTCCTTAATTAAGGTTCAGAGGTGGGTAGTCTAATCCCTCCTTCCACTATTTCAGGCAATGGATGTCCAGCCCCCGTTCATTCCTTGAAAAAGGTCTTTAAGAATAAAGACCAAAGCGCTCGGAATTGTTTTTCACTTTTTCTTTGTGTGTGTATCTGCATATATATATATATATATATATATATATATATATATATATATATATATATATATATATATATATATATATATATATATATATATATATATATATATATATATATATATATATATATATATATATATATATATATATATAAATAATAAAAAATATATATATATATATATATATTTATATATATTACAAAAAGATGCATGCCTAACCTAAAGACACACAAATTGACAAGTTAGAATTTGATCAGGGGGCTGGTATGGAACGACATTTTTGATTTTGAGCAAAGGCCTGGTGAGTAGTCTGCTTATCAAGGGATTAGTGTTGAGTTGCCCATTGGAAGAATTGAAGTTTGGAATTTCCTCTATGAGAGCTGATTCTATTAGGCGTCTATGTATATAGTTGTGGGAATTATAAATTATTTTTGAATTATCACTGTCAAATGAATGGTCTTCATTTTACCTGTGTAATAACAAGCTCGAAGATAGGCTTCCACGGCGCATGCTTGCATTTGTGTTCCTTCATTCTCTTAGAAAATCTGCTGCTTTCGCCCATCTATATTTGATCGCCACTTTTGCGAGGGATCTAATAAATGCTCTGTTCTTTATCAGTGGATCTATTTTGAAACAGACTATTTCGTATTGTGTTTTCGTATTGAGAAGCGACTTTAAAGTTGTTGGCCCTTGCAAGTTTTTAACAAGAGGAAAAGTCCCTGCAATGACCTGCGGCGTTTTATGCTAAGATGATAAATGTTCATTGCATTGATGGTTTCCCATGGCTCAAATCCTTTACAAGTGCCTTTGAATGACTAATGAGGCTTCTGCCACTAGATGGCGCAATCCAGCGTCAAATCCGATGGCAGATTTTAAATGTTCAGTGTGAATAACCATATGTCCCATGGTCATATGGGTCATTCCATGGCTCTAAATGGGTACAATTGAATTTTACTCCTTTTGAAAAAAGCGACGTCTTGACCTGGCGCTTCGATGCAGGTAAAAATTAATTATTTAATACGAATATAGAAATATAATATAATTATTATTACGCGTTTTTTTTCTCAGAATTAGATGAAGAAGATGGTTGGCATTATAATGCTATTTTTCTTTGAACCATATGTGCTACTGCAAGTCAATAATGTTTATGTGATTGTGTTAATTTCATCCTGCATGAAACAAGGATCACATATGCGATGTGCTCTCAGGACAATGGAAGAAACTACAGATCTTTTAACAGATTCATCATGGCAAGAAAAATAATGAATATAGGTATTAGCTTGGTTGGTTTCCGGTAAAGTCATTATTTAGCTTTTCATCATTATTCCTCTCATTTAGGAAGGCATTCGGTTTAGCAGTATACTGGTCGTTGTCCAGTATACTGCTAAACCGAATGACTTGCAAAGTTACAGGAATACTTATGAAAAATTGGATAATAATCAATTTGCAAACAACTAAATTTTCCAATAGTTCTCTTAAAAATATTCTTGCAGGACATACTGATCAAATTAAATAATTTAAAGTATACAATTCCTCTTTCCCGTCCATGTATGTTTTGCCTAAAACACATAAAGACGGTAATACTTTTCTCCATCAATAAATCGCATTCATACTAACTAGTAATACTTTTATTTAAGGTAGTATTGGGACCAAGGATTGGCTAGCTTTTGCCAAACTAATTACAAGGAGTTACAAGGAAAGAAAGTACCCTAGGAGACCTTACGGTCCATTCAAAGAGGGTACCTTTGGACTAGCAATCGAGTAGGCACATAGATGCTCAATTGTTTTGAGTCCCTAAACGGCCACTTTTCAAGACTTTGTCTAGTCTTAACTTGAACTGGTCAACAGATTCACTGTTGACAACTTCCACTGGAAGTGCGTTCCACTTACCGCAGATACTGTAGGTGAAAAAATTTCCACACAGATTGCGGTTGTAACGCTTCAGTTCAAGTTTGAAGCCGTGATTGCGCGTTCTGTTCTCACTCAGTGTGAAAATATCCCGGTAGTCAACATTGTCGAACCCTCGAAGTATTTTGAAGACTTCGATGAGCTGACCACGCAGTCTACGGGTTTCCAGCGAGAACAGATCTAATTCCCTTAGTCTATCCTCATAACTTTTATGTCGGATAGAGGGAATCAGCTTGGTTGCCCTGGCTTGTACGCGTTCCAATCTCGCGATGTCCTTTCGCAATGAAGGACTCCAAAATTGTACGGCATACTTCAGGTGCGGTCGAACAAGTGAGTTGTACAGGCACAGTACAATCTCCTGGTTCCGATAACCAAACTGGCGCTTTATGTAGCCTAACATCCTTTGGTCTTTCTTCTCTGCCTCGATGCACTGTTTCGAGAACTTGAGGTCGCTAGTGATAGTTACACCCAAGTCCTTCTCAGTGTCACCCGATTCAAGGAACTATACAAAAAATTGTGATATTTTAACCAAATTGGTTTTTAAATCCCGCAAAGGCATGCATAAATATGTCTCTTGACAAAATACTTGAATATATTGATATAGTTAAAAACTAAGAATAGTTATCAAATGGGTGCCCCAAAATATACGTTTTAAAGGAAATGTTTCTCGCCAAAATTTACTTTTGCCTCCATAGACAATATACATTTTAGTGGTTTTCTTCCAGTTATGAAATTGAACAGTCCATTTTATGTATTTAATTTGTTGCCATAATCGGAGTTGATATCCTTCGAATGAAGTCATGTCCCGCTAATTATACAGATTGCGTCAGGTATTTTATAACACAAATTTAGAGAGCCATACATTCCTAAAAAAACAAAATTTCCTTAGGTCTGGGGGATCTCTGACGAATAAAACTGAGTCTAAATTAATATAATATAAACTATATCACATCCTATAATTCATATAAAAACTCAGCTAAGGAATTAAAGTAGTATTAAATTTCAACTGGTCTGGGTTTAGAGAACCTCCTGCAGGTCAATTGATCCACCTGTCGTTAGACGATTAGTTGGGGTGGCGCTTTTCTGCTTCGAGACCCCCCACCCCTCCTTCATTTTCCTTGACTCTCGGAAAACCTCTTTTTTTCTCGTGAAAAACCTGAAAGAAGTTCCATAATTTAATAAATTGAGCTCTGTTCCTTTTTATAATACCAGGCAATGGCTTCGCCACCTCCCCCTTGCGCTTCGCTACTAAGATTAAAATTTAAAATCTAAAAAAAAGCAGCCATGGTTAAATTTTTCTAAATTTTCTGAACTTCGCTAATTATAATAATTTTAAAAAGGAACTCTAAACTAAATTTCCCACCTTTCAAAATATCGCGTTGCTAAAATATAGTTATAGAATATATATAAACATAAATTTTCTGAACTTCACCATTTGTAATTCTTTGGGTTTTAAAAATTTCACAAAATTTCGATATTTATATTAATTTCTGAACTTCACCATCTTGTTTTTTGATATTATTAAAGAATTATTAGAAATAACTTTGATAAAAAAAACATAAGTCATAACCAAACTAAGATGAAATAATTATTCAAATACTCAAAAAAACCTTCTTAAATTATAGAGTTACTGATGATGATGATGATGATGATGATAAATGAATACCCTTAAAGGCTTCCCTGAAGTTATGCAAGCATTAAGTTCGTTCCTATAATGATTTCGGTAGTAATTTTCTATAAAGATCCCAAGTATATTGTCAATTTCCTACATTCCCTTCCATTAAGAGCAAAAGCCATTTGCATTTCAATCCGCCTATGAAGTAATAAACGAATTGGAGGAAGTGTAATTTGATGTAATGATAAACTTAGTTTTTGTTCACACTCTTGTTAAAAAACAGATGCAGCAGAGGGAACAGAAAGTCGGCTTACGGAGGCTTAATGTGAATGAGGCCGTAGGTCGACTCTTTAACAAATAATGGTTCTACAACTCCCAGGCATCAAAAATATAAGGGACAGACCCAATCCTTTAGTGTCGGCTTACTTGGTGAGTTTCTTTGAAGAGTAGAGATGCTTTTTGGTCGCACGGGAAAGGAATTTGGTCATTAATCCCAGAATTGGGCGGTCCGCTACATTAGTCCGCTACTTGCGGACTCTGTAAATGGTAGCGGAGTAGCGGAAGCGGTTTCTATAAGCAAAAGGCATCGGAGTAGTGGGTAGCGGACTAAAAAAATTCAAAACCGCTACCTATTTTACGTTTCTTTACAATAAAACTGCTAATTTTGGATGTAATATACAGTAGTTTTCTTTGAAATTTATTAAAAAAAAACAGTGAAAATATTTTTTTTAGGGTTAGCTCTTTAGTAACACTTTACAATATAAAGTAGCGATAGCGGAATAGCGGGTAGCGGTTTCGCGATTTTGAAAAAGTAGCGCTAGTAGTGGTAGTGGTTTCAACTAGCCAAGGTAGCGGAGTAGCGGATAGCAGTTTCAAAAATTTGCTAGCGGCGCCCACCTCTGATTAATCCACATTGTTCTCATATTGTCTTAAATTGGAGAGATAATAAATTGATCTCTTTCTCGATTTGGTCGGAGCTGGTCTGGAGGTATTGCACGAACGCCATGCTGGTCTTTGACCAGAAGGCGTATTTGGGGGCGCGTTTTTGTTTTTTAAACAGCTTCCTTGTTGGAGAAACTAGGGAAAACAAAAAGGAGAAGTCCTCCCGTATGCTTAGTAAATAAATTAAAGCCGATTTTTATCTCCCATTCGGAATCCTTTAGTGAGTTAGTAGAAAACCATCATTATCCCTATTTTACAATGCATTATTAGGTTTCTTTTCTGCCTTAATGAGATGTTGTTTCCTAAACTAATATTGGAAAACCTCAATGACAATTCCATTAAACTAAATAGTCGGTTACAATTAGGGAATGTCCGATTTAATTAGGCGGATAGCTCCCAATCCATTTTTAAGGAAATCAGTGAAAAAACTCATTATACTCAAATGGCCAGTTACGAGAATACATGAGCCAAACATTTTTCACTTTTTAAGAACCAGGTATTTGATGACCTAAGTTTATCAACCAATAAATGCTCTTGCTTTGTCTTCTCTCTATTTCAACCCAAACCGGTCAGCTTCTAATCTGAGACAAAAAATGAATGGCTCGCCGTACTCGTAATCTTATCCGGCAACTTCAGTGATTCTAAGTTTGACACCTCCTTGAACGTGGCCAGGATCTTTATGTTCAATGAGAGAACAGAACAACTGGTTTCTGAGGTGGTTGTGTAATTCGAAGTTAAGAGAAGGAAATATTCTAAGAGGTCCGATGTCACCAGGACGGGAGAGTTCGTCAAGCTGGTACAAGACTTCGCCACGACGACCTCAGCAAGTCGATGCGGGCCCTAGGTGTCTCTGGAAGGCCGTAGGTATTAGAATATAGCTCTAGTCCCTCCCACACACCCCTCACGATCCACGACCTGCTGGTCGAAAATGTTCATGTTCAAGTGATCTAAGATTTCTACTCATAGTTATTCCGATTTAAATCCCGAGACTACCACATCTGGGGCGTTGTTGAGGGGAAACCAACCAGCGGTTCCACGATACCAATGAATCGTTGAAGGTTGCGATCGGGAGTCTTTATGGCCAACATGAATGAAAACCACTTGTCCCGGGCTTCCGAGCCTGCTAGAGAGGCTGGAGGTGATATTATAGGGGAGAACCTTTTATCGTACTTATGTACGGCGTGTATACCAATTTCTATGTAAATAAATGTTGTTGTTTTTTCTGTTATCTATTTAATATCTTTATTTTATCCTGAAATTATAGTTTGTTCTCTAATACCCGACGCACTCTGTATATATTTCTAAAACATGGTGAAAGCAAAAGTTAAACTTAAATATTTCTCATCGGTTGCTTTGTGTCACCTTTTATCTTAACTATTTACGGAAATGTTTTATGTAAAGATTCACTGTATAGAATTTGGGGTGTCGATTTAGCGCGTGGCCTATAGACCATTTTTTTTTAAAGCTTGTATCCTACCGGCCACTTTTTTTTCTTTAGCGTTTATCCTACCAGGATATTGCTAGGTTTGGTTTGGTTTGGATTATGTTTCGTTTTGGTTAAGATACTCACTCAGGAAACCTAACCCAAGCTAACATAAACTAACTTAACCTAACTAACCTAACCCAATCGAACCAAAATTTTTATATGATATGAGTACGACCAAATACTTCCAAAACCAATGTCAAAATAAGTAAACGTTTAAGCCTAATTATATTGCAACCTTTAATATTTTATAATTTCAGTGAATTAACAGCATTTTGGTTGAAATATCATTTATAAAGCAGGACCGATTTTTTTTTTCCTTTTAAATATGTAGGCGGTTTTGGATTGAATGGGCAGCCAGTTTAGTTCGCAAAGCAGGGGGTTTGCACCAGAGAAATGGTCCAGGTGCAGAAAAACACAAGCTGCAAAGTTTTGAAGAGTTGAAGTGGTCTAAGAGAGGAAAATGTTATCCAGCGAGAAGAAAGTTACAGTAATCAAGGCCTGATGTAATAAGGAAAGCGTGGATTCCAAGCTCGAAAATAACTTGATCAGACTAGGGGCGGATGCGGATGAGATTACGGAGAAAGCAGAGACAAGAATAGGAGATATTAACGACCTGAGCTTTGGGAAACAGTCGACTATCGAAAGTGACGCCCAGATTTTCACCAGTGTTAGGGAGAAAGAACAATAGTTTTACAGCCACATCCGTAAGAATACCCACCACCTCACGTGACATGAGTTTCATTTAGGAATGGTGGGGTGTCTGGAGGGAAGATTATGTAGAGTCTCGACAAACGAGGTGGGGAGAAAGAGAGGATAGATTTATGTATCATCGATATAGAAATGGAAAGATAGACGGAAGCAACGCTTGAAAATAAAAATGGAAAAAAAAATACGAAACACGAGTGGGCACAGAACCGAGCCTTGTGGGACGCTAAAAAGCACCTCCGTCAGCCTAAAAAGTTCACACCCTGTTGTGAACACAGGGAATGCGAGATGATAGGAAGATACAAATATTTATTAAAACTGGGATGAACTTCGAAGGGAAAATACTGGACCCCCCAATCCCCAATAAAAAAATCCCTCTTGTTCTTGTTGTTCAAACAAGTTCCCCTTCTGTGTCATCAAGTCCGCCAAACGAACCTTGAAATTTTTTTTCCACGTCAAATTCACTATTTTCCCACCTCTTTTACATAACTCCCGAATATCATGTCTTTTACCATCTACTCCCGTCGGTGTCCCTTTAAAATCTTCGCCGCCCAAAACTTTCTTTTAATGGAATTAATTATTAATTTTAAAACATCTACTTAGCAAAAGACGCTCGTTCCAAAGTTATTACTGCTGAGTTTTAGTATTTAATTAAGATAAAAGCAAGTGAAAATGCATGGCGATAATTACAATTATAAGAAACGCGCAAGATAACGTCACCTAGGATGGCAACGGCATTTTTTACATCCTTGATCTCAAGGTAAGAAGATAGTTCAAAATCACCTCCATTCCTTCTCTTTCATTCTTTCTTTTTTACTCTTTCTTTCTTTGTTCACCCTTTCTTTGGAGCGGGTGAAATAAGTGGCCTCTGCGACGCGGAGCTAATGCCACCTTAGTATTTTTTACATTTTAATTCAGACATAAATAAACGGATTTCTTAATCAACCGCGCGACCTCCATCTGCGCAGAGCAGCCTCGCAGAAAAAGCGTTCGTGCTAACACACTTAAATGTCCTCAGTCTGAAGGAATTGGAGGTGAGGCTGTGAAGAGTGAAATCTTTAATTGTCATCCTTTGTGCTTATTCTATGTAGTTCTTGTTTGCATGTTGCAGCTCTTGTTCTATGAGTTCCAGTTCTGGTTCTAGCTGTTCTATTTATGGATCTAGTTGTTCTAGTTACATCCAGAAACCTATGGACTTCTCCCTTCTATTTTTTCATTCTTCAGCTTTTTTTTCTTTTTGCTGACCTTTACCTTTCCTGTACGATGCAACCAATGACCCAAGAGCTCTCACCAGTCTAGTGGAGCTCTCACCAGCCTAATGGGGGCACTCGCTAGCATAGTGGAGCACTTGAAGGCCTATTGAAGTACTCTCCGCCAGCATAGTGAAGCTCTGGCCAGCCTATAGGAGCGATAGCAGGCCTAATGGATCACTCCCTAGTCCAATAGAGCTTCCACCAGCTTAGTGAAGCCCTGGCAAACTTAGTGGATCACTCGCCCGCCAAGTGGGGCTTTCGCAAACATAGTGGGGTACTTGGCAACCTAGATGAGCTCTCGGCCTAATGGCGGCACTTGCTAGCATAAAAGAGCACTTGCTAGCCTATTGGAGTACTCTCCGCCAGCATAGTGAAGCTCTCGCCAGCCTAGTGGAGCGAGAGCAGGACTAATGGATCACTCCCTAGTCCAATAGAGCTTCCGCCAGCTTAGTGAAGCCCTGGCAAGCTTAGTGGAACATTCACCCGCCAAGTGGAGCTTTCGCAAACATAGTGGGGTACTTGGCAACCTAGATGAGCTCTCGGCAGCCGTGTGAAGCACTAGTGGAACACTGTAGTTTAGAGGAACTCTCGACAACCTAGTGGAGTTCTCGAGAAACCTATTGGTCACTCGCGAGCCTAGTGGATCATTAGTCGTTCTAGGATAGCTCTCGTCAGCCTAGAGAATCTCTCGCTAGCCTAGTAGAGCACACGCCGATTTAGTGGAGATCTCGACAGCCTAATGGAGAACTTGCCAGCATAGTGGAGAACTCACCAGCGTAGTGCAGCTATCGAAAGCCTCATAGAAAAGTCATCAGCATAGCATTTGCTCTCGACATCTTAGTGGAACTCTTGCCAGCCTAGTGGAATACTTGCTAGCCTAGTTTAACACTTTTCAGCCCAGTGGACAACTCCCTAGCTAAGTGGAGCAATCACCTGGCTAAAGAAGCCCTTACCAGCCAAGAAGAGCTCTCGCTAGCCTAACGAAGCACTCGCCAGCCTAGTGGAAAACACGCCAGCCTATTGGAGCACTCCCCAGGCTAGTGGAACACTAACCGTCATAGTGGTGCACTCGCCAGCATAGTGAAACTCTCACTGGTCTAGTGGATACCCGTTCTTTTCCCCTAACGAGAACTGAACACTGGCGCCCACCGGCTCGCCGGTGATTGTCATACTGATTTTTATGTTGAATTTATTATCCGGTTTGGGGGACTTTACCCACCATTCAAAATGGACTTGAGACGTAATTATCTAACTACACCCTTTTGCCCTAGGACGTGGCGACGTACCCACACTTTCGACCCCTTGTACCCACACCTCCGTCTCTCCCATCGGGGGTTAATGAGCGAAAGACGGAAGGCCTCGATCTCAGCTCCAAGTGTAGGGTTATCGAGAGTGTCAACCGGCTTTGTGTGTAGGATAACGTGCCCTCCAGACCCCAACGACCCTGCATTTTCGCTTCCTCTTAACATCTTTACAAACTTTCTGGCGGGATTCCCTCGTTAGTTTTCACTTCGTAGTTTTAATAAAGAAGCAACGACTTTTCTCTCAAAAGGGGTATGGGTACAGGAGAGTTGGTCCCTTATCTTTACCGGGGTATCGGGGTCATAAGGTGGGGGTATGAGTGGGGGATCTAATCCATTATTGGTGTAGTATCGCCGAGAGATTTTCTCGAGGCCACCAAATGGAAGGGCGGAGTGGAATCAGGGTGGTGTGAGTGTGCGCACGTGTGTGTATGTCTAGTATTCGTCTTGTGTATCTCTGTCTGTCGTATGAGCCTGTGTGCGCCTTCTTGTCACATGTGTACGCGTGGTTGTCTCTCTTTGTGTCTGCGAATGTGCATTTGCGTGGATATCTGCCTTCCTGTCTTGTGAAAATATGTGTATCTAAGTGTATCTAAGTGTGTGTTTGGGTGGGTTTGTTTCTCTTTCTTTCCTGTGTATGTGCCTGCAGTGTGTGTGTGGGGGGGGGTTGTCTCTCTTTCTTTCTTGTGTATGTGCCTGCAGTGTGTGTGTATGTCTGTGTCGTTTTACACAAATGGTTATCAACTCGGCTGAATTTCACCAATTGAAAGCATTTAACTCGAAATTGCTGCTAAAACTCTGACGAATAAAAGTAAAGAAGCTTCCGAGAACTCTCCCCTTAATTACCAAGGACTTCTTCCAAAAATACGCTCAAAGCTTTAAATGACTTTAGAATAACGAGGCCAAATCGGGATAGAAGGATCAAAGTAAGCACGTAAGGTACATGCTCCGCCCTGGTAATGAGGTGACTACTTGGCGCATGGAAGAGGATCGAGAATGACAATGATGAAAAAACCCCCAGAATCTTGGCACTGGTTTGGAGCCCAGTTTGGGGCCTTTTACAGGCAGGTCAAAAAATATATGGTCCCATGTCAAAATATTCGTAACGCCATCTATCCATAACATAAAGTTTTCGAACTCTAATTTATTCAACATCCTGATTATACTTTTTCGTTCAGAATTACTCTTCGGATTACCTGCGAAAAGCGAAAACCAACGAAAGCATCACCATAATTTTTTTAAAGGATCCAGATGGATTGAAGTTAAGGAGGCGGAAATGTATAAGAAGAACGAGAGTAGGCTAAAAAGAGGAATTCTTGGAGGTGGTAGGGACTTATAGGGGGCTAAACTCTCCCATTTTTTTAAAGTTTCTCAGCCAAAAAGAAAAGGTATAGGAAATTAGCGTAACCCTCGATGGCCTTTTCACTTTTTTAAGAAACAAGGTCAAGGAAAGAAGAATGAAGTGAATCAGTTGAAAGGAAGGTACTAGTGAAGATGTCAAATCCCTGCAATTCTGAATACTGGGGACGGAAGGGCTCACTGAAAACTTTTTGGAGCAAGTTCGAACATAGAGAAAAAATATTTCAACGTACGTTTGAACCTCTCTTGAGAAGGTGGGGGTGGGGGTGAGGAGAATAAGGGCCCACCCGCTCAGAGGAATGTCCGACAAATAGCCAATGAATGAAGAAATTTGCTCCCCCCCCCCTAAAAAAATGAAGTTAGAGTTTTTAATTTTAAAATTTTAATTTATTTTTGAATTTCTAATTTCGAAATTTGAATTTCAAATTTATGAGTTTGAATTTAGCTTTAAATTCTGAATTTAGAAATGTGCATTTAAAGTTTGGAATTTGCAATTTCGTAATGTGAATTTAGAGTTATGGATTTCCAATTTCGAAATTTCAATTTAGAGTTTTTGAATTTCAGAATCTGAATTTAGAGATTCGAAATTAGAAGTGTGAATTTAGTTTTGAATTTCCAATTTAGGCTAAATTTGGATTTAGAGTTTTGAATTTCGATTTTCAAAATGTGAATATAATTTAAAGTTTGAAATACCAATTTCAAAATTGAAATTTAGAATTTCGAATTTTGAAATGTAATAGGAATTTAGAGATTTTGAATTTCCAATTTTGAAATGTGAATTTAGAGGTATGAATTTCTAAATTCAAAGTGTAAATTTAAAGTTTTGAATTTGGAATTTCTAGATGTCAATTTAATGTTTTGAATATCCAATTTCAAAATTAAAATTGAGAATTTGAATTTCCATTTAAGAGTTTGAATCTCGAGTTTTGAGTTTCGAATTTCGAATGTGAAATTAAAGTTTTGAATTTTCAATTTCGAAATTTGAACTTTCAATTTAGGATTTGAATTTCGAAATGTGAATTTAAAATTTTGAATATATTTTAAAGTTTTCAATTTCATATTTCAAAATGTTATTTTAAAAATTTTGATTTCCATTTTAGGAGTTAGAATTTTGAGTTTTGAATTTCGAATTTTAAAGTGACAATTTAAAGTTTTAAATTTCGAATTTCAAAATATAAATTTAGAGGTTTGAATTTCGAGATGTAAATTTCGAATTTCAAAATATAAATTTAGAGGTTTGAATTTCGAGATGTAAATTTCGAATTTCGAAATGTGAATTCAGAGTTTTTAATTTTGAATTTCGAAATTTTAATTTCCAATTTAGGAGTTTGAATTTAGAGTTTTGAATTTCGAATTCCGAAATAAAATATCATTTTAAAGTTTTGAATTTCCAATTTCGGATTTTGATTTTAACCTTAAATTTCGAAATATGAATTTAGTGGTTTGAATTTCGAAATTCGAAATGTGAATTTAAAGTTATGACTTTCCAATTTCGAAATTTGAATTGAGTGTTATTTTCCAATTTTGAAACTTGAATTTTCAATTTAAGAGTTTGAATTTAGAGTTTTGAATTTCGTAATCTGAAGTTAGAGTTTTGAATTTCGTAATCTGAAGTTAGAGTTTTGAATTGTGAACTTCGAAATGTGAATTTAAAGTTTTCAATTTCCAATTTCGAAATTTTAATTAGGAATTTTGAATTTCCAATTTCGAAATGGGAATTTATTTATTTCCCCAATTTCTAAATTTGATTTTCCAATTTAGTATTTTGAATTTAGAAATTTTCTCTTCGAATTTCACAATTTGGATTTAAAATTTTGAACTTCCAATTTCTAAATTTTAATTTCCAATTTAGACCTTTGAATTTCGAATTTCGAAATTTTAATTTCCAATTTAGGCGTTTAAATTTCGAATTTCGAAATGTTAATTTATAGTTTTGAATATCAAATTTCCAAATGTAAATTTTGAGTTTTTGATTTTCGTAATGTAAGTTTAGAGTTTTGAATTTAGAAATGTGAATTTAGAGATTTGAATTTCGAAACGTGAATTTAGAATTTCCAATTTCAAAATGTGAATTTAAAATTTTGAATTTCCAATTTGGAAAGTTGAATTCAGTTTTGAATTTCTAATTTCGGTGTTTGAATTTAAAGTTTTGAATTTCCAATTTCGGAATATGAATTTAAGAGTTTAGGAGTTTGAATTTGGTGTTTGAAATATCGTAATATGAATTTAGACTTTTGAGTTTCGAAATGTGAATTTAAAGTTTTGAATTTCCAACTTCGAAATGTGAGTTTAGAGTTTAGGAGTTTGAATTTAGTATTTTTAATTTCGTAATGTGAATTTAGACTTTTGAATTTCGTAATATGAATTTAGAGTTTTGAATATAACCTTATAACATGAAGAAAACACACCCTGGTCTTTAGATGAATATCGGGCTCTTATGGTCCTACTCAAGTAGTTCAACAAGAGTAGCTGAGGTCACAGAGAGAAGACAAATAGTTCAAAATTCCTTAAGTTGGAAGTCACAAGCTGCAGAAATTAGGGATTTCATAAGATGGATCGCTCAGGGAGTTCCCGAGGGGCAGAATTGAAGAAGTTCATAAGTTGAAGAGTTGAAGGAGTTTGCATTCTGCAGATTTTAGAGAATTGACCAAGAAGAATTGAAGTAGTTCACAAGCTACAAAGTTGAATGAGCTCGTAAGCTACAGAGTTGAGAGAGTTCACAGAAGGCAGAATTTGAGTTCACAGGTTGCGGATTTCGGAGAATTTATAAACTGCAGATTTTAATCAGCTTCAATGCTGTGGGATCTATAATGAGTTCTCCAGCTCCAGATTTAAGGGATTTGACAATTAGTAGAGTTTAAGAGTTTACAAGGTGTAGACTCAAAAGAGTTCCGAAGCTGAAGAGTTAAGGAAGTTCACAATCTGAGGTGTTTATAGAGTTCACAAGCTAAAGAGTTTAAGGATGTTCATAAATAGTAGAGTTAAAGTAGTTTGCATAGTGTAGTTTTGGATTTGGGAGAGTTCCCAACCGGCAGAGTTTAAGGAAATCATACACTTGATTTGAGAAAATTCAAAAGCTGTTGATTTGAGGGAGTTCACAAGCTGTTGATTTGAGGGAGTTCACAAGCTTCTAAGTTTATGGAACTCTAAGCTGCTGCATAGTTTAGGAAGTTCATTAGACGATTGATTGAAGGATTTCACCGCCTCCATAGTGGAAGGAATTTACAAGCTGCAAAGATAAGGCATTTGGCCATCTGCAGCTGCAGATTTGTGAGCGTTCACCAACCGCACATTTTAAAGAATTCCAGAGAGCATTGCTGGGCTATATTCGTCCCTTTGAACACTCAGTACTGGGATGGGGCACAGCTCTCCTGAACCTTTATGCACCACGAAGGTGGTGTCAGGTGTAACTTTGGCAACTATTCTGCAGCTCACAACTCTAGGATTGCATGCCATCCCGGCACCAAAGGCCGTAGGTGGATCCGAGGATATATATCTTCCCCACATTTTCACCTTCCTCATCTTCGCCACTTTCTGTACAGATCTCTCCTTACAAACCTCCTGCCGGAGATGCCCTCATTGATGCGCTACTCCTCTTCCTGTGTACATTAGAAAATGATACTTCTGTTTCTGCGCCCATTGGTAAAAGATGTTCCTGTTTCTGCCCTACATTAAAAAAAATGATGCTCATGTTTCTGCCCTACATTAGAAAAAGATGCTACTGTTTCTGGCGCTCTTCTTTATTAAAAGTATATTTTCAGCCTATAGATTTACCCTTTCCTTCTTTCGTCTGTTTACCCTCTTGGTCTCTATATGTATTTTAACATTTGTTGTCACGTTTTTTCTCTCTCTTAAATCCTGGTATTCTTCTACCAGGTAAAGGTTGCCTACGCCCAAAGGGAAGCCGGCTCTAAAAGTAGTTTAGTTGAAACCACCTAGATCCATATGCGTTTTGAGGGACATCTGTGTTATTGTGCGTTCGAACCTTCTCCCACATTAGGGAAGTAGAGCCTCTGACATGACATGATTTGAATCCAAAGAAAAGCAGAGGGGTGACTGTGGTGAGTCACAGAGGTCGAGTTCTGAAAGAGGAAAATGTTGCGGAAAAACTTAAGAGGAGATAGAAAAAGTTAAAAGTCGGTGGATAGACACCGATGCGACGTGTGTTGTGAGTATATAGTTGTAATGAAGTGGGGCGGCAGAAAGGCAGATGGAAAGGGTGAGGCGTGAGTAAAGGAAACGCATACTCATGACGTTGTAGTCTTAAGTGACGATGTGTGCTGGTTGTGGGCAATCAAGAGCTGCTGTATATTTCAACGTCAACGCAGCGTGTTGTTTGTTGTGGGTGAGTATATATGGGGTCTCTTGCAAGTTTCCCCAACTACCGTGTTAAGCGGTTGTGAGTGTATGTGTTAATTGGTGTGAGTTTGTTATTATCATATAAAGTAGACATGTATGTGTATCGAGGAAAGCGACATGCGCGTTTCAGCGCAGACTTTTGTATTTTCAGTACTCTCCCCTGCCATCTGTGGCTGACGGATGGGAGTGTAATGGTTGATTATGTGAGGAGTGGTCTTACAAGTGCGTTGTATAAATGTAGTTTCAGTTTCCGGCTGGCAAGGTAAAACTTGCGTAGCATTTTTTTCGTGTTTAGCTCTTGTTTGTGTAATGTGTTGGTGTACATGGAAGTGTAGGTACTTGTTGAATGTGAGCCCGAGTATTTTCTTGTGAGGTTTATATATAAGTCTTATGGGGGATGTGTAGTTTTTGAGTGTGTATATAAATTTGTATGTTGTGTATATAGTGATGTCGCGCACCGTAGAATGTCGTCTGTGTCTTCAGAGGCTTCGTGGCTATGAACCACTTTTCTTTGGATTCTGCACTGTGTTTTCATTTAGTAACATTTGTGCTTGGTAGGCGATTGTGTTTGGGCTCTAGCCGGAGACGAGAATGATTTCGTGGTCAGCGCAGGACAGTATGTATGTGTGCTTACATTTTTTGGAGGTCGTGGGGGTGTCGTTTGTGTATATAATGCATAATTTAAGCGCTAGCATGCTGCCCTGGGGTACGCCAGTGCGTGGTGTCAATGGATGTGATGTTCTGTTATTGTATTTTATGTGACATCTCCTGTCGATAAAGTAATGTTAGAGAAGCCTTTTAGTGCAAAGAAGGAGCTCTGTATTGTTGGCTAGTTTGCAATGGAGTCTGTCGTGCCACACCTTGTCGAAAGCCTCCTCTACATCCTTGCTGATGGAGAGTGTCTTATGTCGTATTTGTAGGGCTTTTGTCTGATGTCATAAACGATGATCACACCCAGTTTACTGGACCGGCCTCTCTTGAAACAATATTGGCAGGGGGAGAACCAATCACTATCTTTCAGGAGATTCCGGAGATGAGTGTTTCCAATACGTTCAAGGGTTTTGCCTAGGTGCTCTAGAAGAGCAATATGCCTATAGTTTCCGGTTCTTGTATGGTTTATGAAGCAGTATGGTGTGTAAAGTTTTAAAAGAGTTGTGGGAAAGGACCAGAGGCGAGCGAGGCGTTGAATATATGTGTTAGTGTGGGGATATGTTTTCAGGTAAGTGCTAGAATGTTGTAGTTGAGAGGCTGGAAGGGCCGTGGCGCGTTTTGGAATTGTTTTAGTGGTGTTTTGCTTCCTCGTCGGTGATAGGCGTGGAGGTTGTGATGAAGTTGTCTAGCACCTCTATTCGTACCAGAGGGTGGACCTCAGCTCGTCCACGTGGATCCGATACCATTTCCTGACTTCCTGGAAATGCTCTTCTGCGCCGCAACATGAAGAAAGGTAACTGCAACAAGCATCATCCGCTATGCGGATCACCTCGCGCAACTGAATTTTCCGATCTAATCACACGCATTGTAGGATGCGGGCACGTAGGAGTGTGATGTTGTGTTCGCCGTACTGGTTGTTATATTTTGTGATGTGTTTTTGCGTGTGTATGAATAATGTGAGTGTTTGGTGCATGTGTGTATCATACGTGGTGTGTACATGCTTCCTGCTGTATTTATGGTGTCCAGTAGTGTGCTCTAGTGGTTATCCATATGTGTAGGTTTAGTGTTTAGTCATAAAAGGGTCTTGTGAGTATGTGGAAAGGACAATATGGAAGGAGGAGGCATACGAGGTTGTGACCAGAAAGTAATTGGGGATCTGGGGCTATCTGTGTATGGAAACGTGTGGCGTGGTCGTTGCGAAAGTCTATGTCCAGGGATGAGGTCCCTCCGCGTTTACCAAAGAATGTGGTGGTCAGACATATGTGTTTGCAGCGGAATCGCCGCAGGACAGCGGTCAGATAACTTCCTGGATCATTTATTTGGTTAAAAAGTAGTTTAGGATGGTAGGCATTCAGATCCCTCACAAAAAATAGTGGAAGGTTATGGTTAGATAGAGCCCGGAGAGGGACGTTTACACCCTGACCCACGCTAATAGCTTCATAGGGAAAGTTTGGAGTTTTCGATTCTCTGTGAATCAATTTTGATGAAACATTTCCCAGCTGGTCTGCACTAGATGGCAACACTAATGTTATGTTTTCATAATGCTGTGTTATGTCCTTCAATTTATATTTCAGATTGGTCATTTTTGGGGGAACCACGCTAATAGCTTTTAAATAAAACTAGCCCATCTAGAAATATTTTAGAGAAAACCAAGTATAATTAAACATATTAAGCATACCTTGCGTATATATTTAACCGAAAACCATAATTATAATATACGATTGTTGGACATAATGAATTATTTGCTCACATGAGCGCCATTTTGACTGATGACTTCAAATACACTAACATGCATGAAATCTGTCAAATTCTTAATAGTATCAGATTGGCCTGCCTCTGCTGCAGCTTTGTTGGTTGTCAATAAGATTTCTTTAGACGAAAATTGAAGTCTATCAGCATAAACATCTTATTAATTGATCGATTAAAATTTTTTGATTTGGTTGAAATCCAGACAGGCTGGCGGCCACACCATCAACTTGTCACCTTGTATGCCATAAGAGCCTAGGAACGCTTGGGTGGCCCTGTCAGAGTGGCATGGAGTGTTGTCATGCATGAAAACTAGAGTCTTTAGAAGTGACAACAGTATATCATCTAGCAGGCATCCAAGACCTCCTTCAAAAGAATGCAGCAGGCTGCTGCGATCACTTTAACCGCATCAGTCACTATGACTGGGCCAAAAAATAGGTGTCCGATTATACCTGACCACATGACTCCTCCTACCTTCTGTTGCCGTCGCTAACGTTAGTGACACTCACCTCCAAAATATACCCAACCATTTGCCCAACGTTCAGATAGGTCAAGGGTCGCCCTGGTCTCATCAGTGAAGAGAACACAACTCATGTCCAACATCTTGTACTTTTTGGCCAAGTGACCGTCAAATTATTGTGACGGAGCTTTAAAAGAGGCAGTTTCAGGGAGGCTCGCACAGAAGCCATGGTCCCTAGGATGCGGTTCCTGGTAGTCTTCCGTATAGGGTGATGACTAGCAACTGTGAAAATGACTTTGCTTGTTTGACATGGTTTCCCACGTAACTGGCTGGCGGCTAATATTCCTCAAATCCCTAGCTGTCACAGTCTTGGAGGTCCTACAATCGGATGTCTTCTTCTTTAGCGAAGTGTCCTTCAGAAATTGTCTAATCGTTTCCACATGACGAACTAACTTCTCCGCAATAAAATGAACGAAGGTGCCTTCAGCACCTTTCTTGATGATGAAAGACTTTTCTTTATCATTAAGGCCGTCTCCGACGTCCCATTATTCTTAAAAAGGGATAGATGACATTGGCGTGGTTCACTCCCAAATGACCAATTTGAAATATAAATTGGACATCACACAACATAATGAAAACATAACATTTGTGTTGCCATATTGTGCAGACCAGCTTGGAAAAGTTTCATCAAAGTTGATTCACAGAGAACCGAGAAATCCTAACTTTCCCTACCAAGCTATTATCGCGGTTAAAGGTGTATGTGTAACTGTTGTCGTGGTGGTTTGTATTGTGTGGCCACTAGAATTCGGCTAGTGAGGGTGTGTATTTTGTAGGCGAGAAAATAATCGTCTTTTGTTATAGATGTGTCACCAGTTTATGGTAGGTCACCAGTTATAGGGGTTCCGGTTGATGATTCGATTTATTTGTTAGAGAGGGCAAGGCAGCCTTACAATCGAATTTGGTCTGACTCCATGGTGTTCTTTTTGGTAATCCACTAGTAGGCTGGGTTTGAATGGTAACCTGTTGTTGCTTTGCATAAGGAAGTACTCGGAAGGATAGAATAGTGGTTTTGTAGGCTTTTAATCTTGGCTTAGGGCTAAATTGGTTCAGGCAAGAGAAATTGTTGAGTTTTCCGTTGTTCGTTTGTGTGCTCACATCTTTGGCTGACTACTAGTGTTACTACTCAGTGTTTCTTGTAAGTCTCATTCTGAGTCAGATTGTTGGGATTATGGACGGACGGATTGAGGACGAGGTATTCACTGGCTCTAGGCAAATGCCAATGTTAATACTGGTAATAAAATACTCTAATGATAATAATGATACTAATGTTGTTGTATGTTTCTGCCCGGTTATTTATACCAACGCCACTTAAGGGGGCATGGCTTCGTTTCTCTTATCTAAACAAGGGGCGGAGCTTATCGGATCAATGGGATGTGCGTGTGTTCTCTACTAAGATTGCATGGTGGAGTTTATTTGGCCAAAGTGTGTGTGTGTGTGTGTGTGTGTGTGTGTGTGCATCAATATAGTATCTAAATTTGGGAACCTAACCGTGCTTTATCAAACAACATTTGTAGTAAGATTGATTTTGTATTTTCACGGGTTCATGTAAGCTGTTGCGGGTCAGATGAGATTCCGTTCTATGTGTGCACAGCTGTTTCCATCGTCTCTGTTTAGCTTTGCGGCCAGACCGTCGGCGGCACCTGTTTCCTAATGTATGTATGTTTGTACGTTCGTGTGGGAGTACAACGATTTTACTTGCCTTATTACAAAATATTCTACTTGCATTCATACATAGATTATTAAATTGTAATTTTACACTATTTACAAGTATTGGTTTTGTCTTACATTAATTAATTATTAACGGATGGTATATTATCTGAATGTTCGATTTGTGTGCCCGATTCCAAGATTTCATAGTGCCAATGGGGTGCTCATTTGTGAGGTTTCTTTTTGGCTCTACTCGACCTTGCAATTGGGTGCTTTAGTGTGTCTATGAGTGTGTGATTTATGCAGCGCTTATCCTAGGATCGCTGATCACAGTTGTAGTGTATGTAGGGTAAAATATGTGTGATAGCCTGCAATGGAAGGTGTAGACTGGTGGAGTTCAGAAGTAAAATGTCTGGCCTTTGTGTAGTGAGTACTCAGTTGGAGACGATGTGGCACACGACGTTCCAACTGCGAACGTTGAACTGTACTACACTAAGCTGACCTATGGTCGGCAACGAAGTGCGCGTGTAGCGGTGTCGGTCTAGGCTACTTTACGTTTCTTAATCTCTCAACATTGAACCAAGAGAGTGGGGATCACCGCGGTGACTTTTATGCGCGTTTGTTTTGGTAGGGAGGAGTTGGTAGAAGACGAGGAGGGTGAGGGGTTTGAATGCTTTGTAGGTGCTGGGAGAGTGCGTTGGTGGGTTGGGAGGAAGTGGTCATGGGAGCCTAAGCGGGAGGGGAAATGGATTAACATCCGGGCAGGAGGGGCTGAAGATAGCAGAAGGGGGTAAGGAGAGTAAAAGCAGGGTGGGGACAATGTGAGAAGGGGTGGGAGCAATGAGGCGTATGGCAGAGGGGAGAGGGTTAGTGTCAGATCCGAGGTTAGGGCAGGAGCCAGATGAATGGGGAGGGTAAGAGATAGGGGGATTGGTAATGGGAGGAAGAAGAGTTGGGAAAAATAAGAGTCGGTCGTAGCGAGGACGTGTACCCTAGTGTGGGAGGAAGTGCTGTCCTTCTATTTTTATGTTCGTGAATTAGGGCGAAAACTATTATTGGGAAGACGATGTGTCCAAGTCATTGCAACATAAAGCTGGTTAAGGACATTGGCGTAAAGGCGTGGGTAGCCCCCAGTCATCGATTTTGACACCATTAAGAGCACGGTAACAAATTGTATTTTTTTTTGGGGGGGGGGGCTTGTGGTGGTGTGAGTGTCAGTTGGGAGGTCAGGGTGGCCCCTTGTATAGTGGCAACAGTGGCGTATTTTGTGTGAGTGTGTGTGTGGGGGGTGAGTTTGGGTGAGGATGGGTGAGCTGGAGGAGGGTTGTGGTTAGGAGACTTCTGGCCTACTTAGCTCCAGAACGGAAGCCGTGCGCTTTTCCATAAGTTATGGACACCTTCTACTAACCGCGACGTGACTGCCGCCACAGTTAATGACAACGGCGGGTAGTACTTGTGCCATCAGTTTCTTCAGAAATTGTGATGACCGCCCATTGTTTGGTGCAGTTGTAGTAGAGGTCTTTGATGGCCTTTTCGCAGTACTCGCATCTGAGTTCAGTGAGGTGGTCTTGTGTAGTGAATTCCAACCACAGAGGGTTGGTTCTACGTATGCGTACCTGGTATCCTTTGTGACATGTTGTTAAGCAGTATGTGCATCTTGTTGACTGTATGAAATTTGTGTGTGTCTATGAATGACTTGACGATGAGTGTCTGTCCCTGGTGTGTATCAATTTTGTTAGTGATGGGGGTGTCGAATGTTTAGAAAGATTCAGTGTTTCGAAGCGTGAAATGGTGCATTGTTTCCTGCCCGTGTGTTACAAACGTAGGGTAGTTCCCCAACCCATGGCGTTTGCACTAGTGTGTCTATGAAATAAACTGCAGACAATTCTTTGCAATATACGAGAAACCCAGCCCCACCCCACTCCCACCCTCACCCCATCGCAGATTAACTCTATAAAGTACGACGACTCCGGATGAATGGATGAGCATGGACCTGGATGGGCTCCTCTACAGGAATTACTCATGGAAGACTTAATGATGGTTAAGGCCGAATCAATGACCTCCATTCCAGGGGTGCCGGCCCCTCACGTGTTCGATTATCAGAGTTACCTCCAACATACATAGAAGCGGTTGTAAGTCCCTCTGTGGTCCTGATAGGACCTACAGTGTAGGGTGATTACCCTCCCAGCATGTTGTAACACTGTCCCATTCAAGGATGCCTCTGACTTCGGGGCCGCAGTTGGCTACACTACAAACCTCCTTTCCTGAAGCCTCCAATTATGCCCTTTGAAAAGAACGTCATTGTTGTAATGAGAGTTATGTGTAGAATCTTCATTCACGGGCCAAAATCACCACGGAGTTAGGGATGAATGGGTAATTAGGCTGCCATGTGTGATATCACAAAAGCTTAAATAATAATATTATTCTCTTGAGGAGGGGAAAGGAGGGGGGGCGGAAGGCTCCTTTTGTCTCCTAATATTTTCTCTTGCTCTAGTTTTTTTTTAAGTCAATGCTTATTTTCTAGGCCTAAGTGCAAGACAAAAAAATATGGGAATTCTTTTGATATACGGAAAAAAAACAATCATCAGAGCTCTTTTTTCAATCTAGATTTGCTTTTATATGCGAAAAAGAAGAAAAAAACAACAAACAAACAGCATTTTAATGCATTTTCCGAACTTCACAATGTGGATTTTTAAAAAATTCCAAATCATTCCTTAATCCTATTTATTTTTTATGAACTCTTGGAAAGAAATTTGATAAAAACTTCAAATATACTAAAAACCACACGTAATTTTAATAATTTAAGATAATCTGAATCGTTTCCACTCTTTTTTCTTTTAAAAAACTTTCAATAATATCCTTTAATTTAAAAAAGTTTCATTATGTTGAAATCATCATCAACACTTCATCATCACTAACTCTATAATTGTATAACGGTATTTTTGAAGATGGATGAAAAATTAATAATTTTTTTTTTTCCTTAGTGGATAAATGGCATGTTTTTTGCGAGTTTTTTTTAATAATTACAAATCGTGAAGTTCAGAAAATATATTAAAATTAAAAGATGGATTTTTTTTTTTTTTTAGTATATAAAAGCAATTTCAGGTGGAAAAAAAAGCTCTTTTTTTCAGATCAAAACCCCGTAGGTATATTTAAAATTTTTATCAAAGTTATGTCTAATAATTCTTTTATAATATCAAAAAACAAAATTGTGAAATTCAGAAATAAATATAAGTATCGAAATTTCTGAATTTTTTAAAACCCAAAGAATTACAAATGGTGAAGTTCAGAAAATATATATTTATATATCTTCTTCTATAACTATATTTTAGCAACGTGATATTTTGAAAGGGGGGAAATTTAGTTTAGAGTTCCTATTTAAAATTATTATAATTGGCGAAGTTCAGAAAATTTATAAAAATGTAACCATGGCTGCTCTTTTTAAGATTTTTAAATTTTAATCTTAGTAGCGAAGCGCAAGCTTCCCCGTAGGTGGAAGTGGTGAAGCCATTGCCTCGTTGAATTATAATTTAGGGCAGGAGTACACGAGCGACTTTGTGTTCGCCACGCTGTGGCGCCACAGTGTGGCGTGTTTGAGGCACTGTGTCTTGACTGAGCCACACTACAGAATGGCACGTGTGTATGGGCACAACGCCACTGCGGTACGCGCCGTGCCCTTTGAGGTCGCACTTCCAGCATGGACTCTGAGGACGAAGTATTTGCATTAATTCTGCGTCTGCGGCGCCGCGGTCGTCGTCATGAAAGACAGAGAGCACTATGGATGCACCCAATAACTTCATCGAGACTTACTCATGGACAATTTTACACCATAATGGGTGATTTGAGAGCAAACTGCAAAATTCTTCAACTCCTTTAGGATGTTTCAAGAAAGTTTAAATGAGCTCTTTACTTCACTTGGTCCCTTCATCCAGAAAGCCTATACAAACATGAGGCGGAACATTCCAGCTGAGGAGAGACTTGCCATAACATTAAGGTTTGTAAATAATGTAATTATCAGTAGCAGACCTTTATTATAGATTCTGAACCATCAGAGTGTATTTCACTTTTACTGGATAAATAATGCACTAGGGTTTCCTTTTGAATATGTAACTTAATTATCATACTTTTTTTTTCCAAGAGAAAATAGTTAATATGCTACTGAAAATATGGAAATGTTATTTTACTTCAATGTTTTATTGGGTTTAATATTCATCATAAATGCTTGAACAGTCAGACCATGGAGACATTGCCTGTGAAGTTGCAGCTGTTGCGGGAGATGGTGTGCGAGGTGATATTGGTTGGTAATGTGTTGCTGCTGATTGTGAATGCATTATATTAGGCTAGAAATTGTGTAGTGCATGACTCATTAATGAACTTGGACCTGGGAAGAAATTATGTTGTGGAGGGAAATATTGCTGATTACCAAGTGTTGGATGTTGCGTATGCCTCTTAAGTATATTCATGAATTCCACCTTAGCATCTAGCTTTGCACTCTCAGGGATACATTTGAAGTGTGGCAGGAGACAAAGCAGGAATTGTTTATCCGAGTCATCTGGTGCATTTGCTTTCTTTGCTAAAGCTTAGAAAAGAACTTGCTCATCTGAATGTACTGGTTTCTTCCTCTTCATTTGATGAGTGTTAGGATAGAGTGGCTGAGACTCTTTCTCTGCATTTCTTCCGTCAGTTGGATCGTCTGCACCTTCATCTTCATGTGGCCTCGTCATTCAAATTTGAAGAAGAAAAGAAAGCTGTTTGAATGAGATATACTCCTTTCTCCCACTTTTTTGGCCAGATCCCGACTTTTCTTTATTGATTGTTGCCAATTCTCTTCTAAAGGAGTCTCTCAAACTCCTCCACTTCCTTTGTATATCTGTACCTGTAAATAGATTAATTAATTGTTAAGATCAGTAATGATAATAATGACATTAATAATAATAATAATAATGATATTATTTTTATTATAATAAGCAGTACTCAAAATGTCTAATGTATATTTTTGCACATGCATATGGCCACGTTGATTTCACAAATAATAATAATAATATTTTTAGTAATATTATTATAAGCAGTACTCAAAATGATGAATGTGTATTTTTGCACATACACGTGCCCGTAATGTAGCAAAGTATGAAACTAAATGCATGTTGTTGTTTTTTTCCTTTCAACTGGCTGTTTTTTCGTTGATTTGCATTACACTTTCCATGTGGAAGTGCCACCACTAGAGAGATACGTCCATGATGTCTGCGAAAAAATATGGTAGCATCTACATGACCTATGTTTTCCAGAACTGACAAAGGGAAAATGGCTCAAGATTGAAGAAGGCTTTCACTCTCAAGCACAGTTTCACAACTGCATTGGAGCAATTGATGGAAAGCTTGTGAGGCTCATTCAAACAACAGGCAGTGGTTCTACATACTTTTGTTACAAGAGGTTTTTGGCAATGGTGTTACTGGCTCTATGTGATACAAATTACAGGTTTACTTATGTAGATATTGGTTCCTATGGTAAAGCATCAGACTCCTCAATCTAGAAAAACAGTAACCTCTACCAAAAAATGCAGTAAAATACATTGAGCATCCCAAATGATAAACCATTGTCAGCCAATGGAGACACACTGTAGCAGAATGAGGTCAAATGGCAACCACGTGGATCCTGAGATTACCGCATGGAGCTGTGAAAGCATGGTTGAACCTGAGCAAGGAGGCGGCCGGCGCCGTTATCACACGCCCCAGCTGTATTTGCCTAGGGACCGATGTAATCACCTCCCACGGCCACCTCTCCGCAAGCATTCTGGCTTTCCGCTCGAAGATTGAAATCCGTTGGCCATTCCGACCAACGTTATCACAATTCTCCCTTCCTTCGAAGGAGTCGCCGACTTTTCCCCAAATTCGTGCCTATATAACGCTTCGAATGAGTTTAGAGAGCAGCACTGTTAGACTTCCACCTACTCCGGCGAACGAGCTTTAGGACGCTCTTCCCCCCCCCCCCATCCCCAGCGGCGACTTCGATTCGATTTGAAGGCTAAATCTATCTCTGAACTCTGCCATAGTCAATCGGCAAGTATCCCCATCCGTGAACTCTGCCATAGTCAATCGGCAAGATTCGACATCAGTGGACTAGGCCATAGTCAATCGGCAAGTACTTAATGAGGATTCCCGACTACGAAGGCTCAACAAATACTCCCTCGTCTGAAGCAAGAGGTAACTTGACTTATTCCGTCGCGTTCATCGTACTCCAACTGGTCCCTTTTCGGCAACGAGCACGTAAAGTAATCGTAATCGTTACTGCCTGCAGATTGATCTTGAATCTGGCTTACCTCATTGCTCCATTATTTGTGTGAACGCCCCGGTTTAAAATCCCCTTTTAAATCACCAAACTGAATCTGAGCTCTTTAATCCCTTAATTAACCTACCTGTATCTTGTGTGGACCTTTAACCCCGTCTGCGCGACCATTCCCTTTAGACCCAATTTTTGTGTAAATATAAATATCCTTTTGTTGTTAGTAAAGATATATTTTCGCCATTGTCTTTCTTTTGCAACCCCAGCGCGTACAAGCTACCTGTTAATCTTTGGCCAACTTTCACTCTGAAATATTTGTTTAAAAGGACCCCGCAAAGTTAATAATATTTACCATCCCCACTGGAATCATGACAATTTTCCCTTTCACTAACGGTCTTCAACCAACTTCAGCCCAAAGCCCCGAAGTACCTACGTATATATAAATATAGAGTCTGGCTATTCTAGGACACCCACTTCGCTTCGTTTTTGTTGGTGACGAGGCCTTCGGTCTCTCTACTCACATGATACGAGCATATGGAGGCAAAACCTCTCACACAAGAAGAAAATCCTTAACTATCGCCTATCTAGAGCACGGCGATACATAGAAAGTGCTTTTGGCATTCTTACAAATAAATGGCGCATATTCCACAGACCACTAGCTTTAAAAATTGAGAATGCTGAAAATATTATCAGGGTATGTTGCACTTTGCACAACTTTGTAAGAGAAAGAGATGGTGTAGAGTTTGAAAACAGTGAATGTTCTAGATCTGTATGATGGTAACGGTGCAATACAAGAAGGAGGCCCTCGATCAGCTCTAACAATAAGAGACAAGTTTACGGAATATTTTTCCAGTGAAGAAGGATCAGTGTCTTGGGAAGAAAGACTGATTGGACACAAAGTGTAGGTATAGTGACAAGTTAAATGTAAACAGTTATCCTAATAGGACTTAGTTTTAATTTCTTATCCATTGTGTTTGTTTCTTTGTGTAAAATCTGTATTCGAGATGCATTATCATTCATAGTGTTCAATCCATAAATATAGCGGAGTTGCCTATGGACTTTATTGTAACTATAATACAGAAACATACCTGATTTGTTTTTTCCTGCAGAATCCATCTCTTTGAAGCCGGACATGAAGATGTCACACACCTCCTTCCATGCCTTGGCTTTTGCAATTTTATTGCTGTAGTCATTGCAGCGTACATCCCATATCGCTGGTCGGTCATAAATTTCAATAATAAATCTATCTAGATTGATTGTAGCCATGGTATAGTAAAATGTGTCACTCGTAAACTACTCAATGTTAGATATGTGACTTCCAGGCAGCACGTGGACGTCGCTCAGCCACAGTCGTTCGTTTGTGCGGGTCCTCGACACAGAGCCGTGCCACTCTGTGGCGGGGAATCAGCGACCGCTCGCCACAGTCGCTTGCCACAGACGCTCGTGTGCGCGGCGTGGCTTCTAAACAATGGAAACCTATGGGAATCCACATTCCCGCCACACACCGACGCGACGACGTGGCGCCACAGCGTCCCTCGTGTACTCCCGCCCTTAAAGATGAAATCTAAAAAAAAATTAGAACCCAAACACATTTTATTAATAAATCAGTCTATTTATGCGCGCAGAAAATATTTACAATGATGTTCTTTTTTCTTCAGTGCTCCTTCAGTTTATTTTGGAATCCTGGAGACCAAATTTCCTATGATATATTGACTGATACTGCTCCATTTTTGTTCAATAGGCCCCCGCAACTGTTCACAATTAGATGGTTTCTGTTTATCAACCTCCAGTGGTATTATCGCATACAAATTCTCTATTGGGTTCAAATCTAGCAAATACTGGGTCCAAGGTACCCAAATTTCAGTTATTTTTTCCCCAAAACGTTTTTATTGCTTTTTCTTTATAATAAGATGCGCTACCATGATAAAAAGTACAGTTATCATCCACAAATTGGCCTTGAACCAATGGGAAAAGGTGCTGATGAAGCACGTTTTGGTACCATTTTGAGTTCATGGTAGTGTTCTTGGGCAAATTTCTTAGTGCTACAGTTCCCTTAGATAAGAAGCAGCACTAGACAAGCAGAGGGCATGATACACGACTCGTGGAGGCACTCCCCTTTTCTCTTCCTAACCAGAGATTTTCCACAAACTCCAAACAAGCCGAGAGGAGCTTCATCAGATAATATCACTTTGTCTCAGTCTCCAACAGTCCATTCTCTATTGTTCCTACAAAAGTGGAGCCTATACTTAAGGTTCTTCTCGGTGAGATGTAGCTTCTTCGCAGTCTCCGCACCTCAGTGTGCGCGCTGAAGCGTTCACCCTTTCTTCTTTACAATCGTTAGCAAGCTTGGCACTGGAGACAACTCGATCCTTGAGCTAGGACCTTACCGGTAGGCGATTTTTGCGTTCATTTGAAGCTCTTGGGCGACCAGAATACTTCTTCACATAAAAGTAAACACTCTTTTTAAAGTTATTACTAATCCAAAAGATGGTGCTCCTTGAATCAATACTCTTAGAAACTATCTCCTTCCTTTCAGGCCACTTTAGTGCAGAACAACAATGATACCATGCTTTTCTTTGTAAAGAACTATTTCTGGAATTGAAAAAGATTCAAACCTTTATTAAAAAAATTTTTTACAAAATAGATAATTAAAATTACACAACATCATTCATTTAACTCATATTTGTTATCACTTTACCCTTTTTAATCAAATATCAAAGGTCCAGGGACTGAAGCTCACCTCCTACAGGAACAGGACCAGAGCGACGAAGGATTGCATTTTTTTTATTTTTCAAATACTGAATTTTTAATAAATCTACAATAATTTAAATATTAGAATAATTATTCACACACACACATACACACACACACACACATATATATATATATATATATATATATATATATATATATATATATATATATATATATATATATATAGTGATCCATGTACACAAAAGTTGTGCACGCTCATCAACTCGTTCTTGCCGCAGTCAGATGTCCCAGCTAGCGAACATCTGAGCCCTCTTTGTTTAATTCATCTCCTCTTCAACCAGTATTTATTGGCCCTTGACCTCTAACACTAATAACTGTTTTTCAATTCCGTATCTCCCCCTCGAGTCTGTGTCGTCCTCGCGCTCTCTCTCTCTCTTTCTCTCTCTCTCTCTCTCTCTCTCTCTCTCTCCTGATAGCACCAACCTTCTATAAAACAAGAGACATTACACTCATGATCTCAGATCAGCATTATAAACAATCGAGGTCACTTCTTCATCGTTGTGATCCGTTCCATTTCGGTCGAAGAAGAAACCCCGCAGTAGGACATCCTTTTTATCCGTGAGGGGTACTCCAGGATAATTTAGAATTTCGTCTTCATCTTCTTCTGAGCTTTGTAGAAGTTGGCTTTTTTCCATTTGTTTTCTCTCTTCCTTCTCCGTTTCTTGTCTCATTTCTGTCTTCTTCGTTTTACTACCATATTTTTGCTCTTTTGTTGTCTTTTTTTATTTCTTTGCCTCTAGTGTTCCCACTGTTGGCATTTTAGACAGAGCCGGTCTGAATCTTCCTTTAAATATATATATTTATTTAATTTTATTTTATATTTTGTTAACTTAATTATCATAATATTTTTGTGCGCGTTTTGACTCTTTTGTTTTCATTTTCGTCTATTATTATTTTTATTTTGTTTCTGTTTCTTTTTGTGGGCACTTCGCCTCTTTAGCTCATTTTTATTTTATTCGTACATTAGTTTGTACTTTTTTATTTCGTTTTCTTTTGATGGGCTCTTCGCCTCTTTTATTTATTTTCATTTTATTTTCAATTAGTTTGTTTGGTTTGGTTTGGTTTGGTTTTCTCGTTTTGTTAATGTTGTTTTTCCCATTGATGGGCTCTTCCCCTCTTTTTAGTTTTATTTTAAAAAAGAGGTATTTCGCTTCTTTTTATTGTTTGTCCTTTTATTTCTTTATTTTATATGGTTTTATTCGTTATCTCTTCTTTGTTCGGTTTTCATTTTGGTTGTTCTTCTGTCCTTAAGTGCGTATTTCTCGATCTTGGTTATTTATATATTGGATTTATTGCCTCTCCCGCGCAGTTTCTTCCGCTTGGGAATAATGCTGCCCTTGCAACTTTGTATCGCTTCTGCTGTGGGATTGCAATGCTACGGTTGTCGAGTGTGGGTGTAATAGTTTGCTCTATCTTATCCCAAGTCTTTCTTCATAGCCTTTGAGCTTCTGGATTAATTTGTTTAAGCCCTGCTCTTGCGTGCAGGTCTATTTGCCTAATACGGTCGCTTCTTCTAGCTCAAGCTATTAGCAGCGTGGCTTTATTTTGCACTCTCTGCATCATCCTGAGAGAAATACAACTTGCCATCTGCGTTATCATTGCCGGGTACGCCAGGACGGAGCGTACCAAGGCAGTGTGAAGCTTCTTCTTGTTTAGGGTGTGAAGGTTCTGGAACTTGTATAGTTTCCGAAGTTGCCTTTTGGCTAGATGGACTCTGGTGTTGATGTGGGTTTTGTACCCAGACTTGATAAACCGTAAACCCAGGACGGTACCCTCTTCCGAGTACGGATATAGGTCGTCATTCACGATGACGTCATCTCGGATTTTCCATTTCATTGGGATTATTTGAATTTCGTCTTCGTTGTTTGATGACTTTTATAGGTCGCAGTCAGAGTACGGTTCGCTTTTCTTTTAGCAGAAAAGGTGTTTCTTGATTTTGATCTTAAAGTAATAAGTGGTGAAATGTATGGTAAGTATAAACAGTGGCGACGAATATTTTTAGTATGCCCTGGTGTAGAGGTCGTCTCTAGCTTTCTCTTTTTTCTTTTGCCTTTTTTTTCCTCTTTTGATGCCGTCAATGTTGTAGCTGACACTTGGTTTGGTCGCTCTGGCAACGATTTATTTCCTTTGTATTTTATCTCTTTTACTTTCCCTTCCGTTTTACCTTACTTTTACTTTCCTTTTTTTTAGAAATATATACATATATACGAGGGGCGGTCAATAGGTTTTGCGAATCGGTAGGGCAAAACAGAGGAAGGGGGATGGCTGTTTGTGGGGGGTTAGGACAATTATGACAAGTCAGGACCTGCAGCCGCACGCTCCTGCCTCGTTTATTTAAGAAGCAGTAGCTGATCGCAGATCATCAGTCACAAATTTTTCAACAATGGAGAAGGTTGAGCACCGCGCAGTGATCAAATTTTTTACCAAGGAAGGCAGGAATGCAAAAGAGATCCATGAACGCATGGTTCCTATGCAACAATTGCTCGCTGGAATAGGTAGTTCCGCCATGGTCGTGAGTCCTTTGAAGATGACCCCCGTCCAGGACGCTTGTCAGACGGGACTAACGAGGACAATGTGGCCCGTGTGGAGAGGATGATCCTCGAAAATCAACGGGTAAAGTTCAAATAAATCGAGCGAGAACTTGGAATATCACATGCAAGTGTTATCAACATCATCGACGACAATTTGGCCCTGACCAAGGGCTCTACCCGTTGGGTCAGTAGAAACATCACGAAACCTCACGCCCCATGATCGACTTCAACGTCGTCAAAGTTCGGAGGAGCTGCTGCTCCTGTACAACCAAGACCCGGAGGGATTCGAGTCACGCATAGTGACAGGTGATGAAACGTGGGTCCATCACTGGGATTCCGAGACCAAGCTCGAAAGCATAGCCTGGAAGCACAGGGGCTCTCCGACCCCCATCAAGTTCCGGACCAAACCCTCAGCCGGCAAGATCATAGCCACCATCTTCTGGGATTCTGAAGGAGTGTTGATGGTGGACTATGCGCCTCGTGGAAGGACCATCACAGGCCAATATTACGCCCCGGTAAATATACTATTTCTTCCGTCGTTAGACATTCAAGCCTTTCAAATATATCTTTGCTAATTCGTTAGCTTTCATTTTTACTTTTAATTCAGTTCAGTTTTCATTATTGTTTCACCTGTTTGTTGCCACTTTGCCTCTTTTTGCTTTCCTATTTTTGTATATTTATTTTATATATTTATTTTTTGACGTGGTTTTGTTAGGCACTTCACCTCTTTATTATATATTTTTTGTTTTCATTTGATTTTAATGTTAGGGCCTTTCGCCTCTTTTAATTAATTTATTTGTTTACTTTATATTTATTTCCATTTGGGCACTTCGCCTCTTTTGTTTTACTGTGTTTTTTCGTGTCTCTCTTTGTGTTTTTTTTTGTCTCATTTTGTGGAGTCATTTTGAGATTTCTTATTTGGTATGAAGAATCATTTTGTCTTGCTTAGGTGTATATCTCGGCTTAGTCTTCCAGGAAGCACAAACTTCCACTTGGGAATAAGGCTCTCCTGGTGACACGTCTAATTAGGGGTTGTGGTATTTCAAAATTCGCGTCTATATGTCGGAGTATTTCTTTTGCAACCTTTTCTCGATGGCTTTAGTCCTACTCTTGCGAGCAGTTCCGTCTGCCGAATACAGTCCAGCCTACGTGTGCCAGCTACCAGGAGGGAAGATTTGTTCTGGACTGTCTGCATTTGTCTCAGAGAGGTAGAACTTACTGCTAGCTTTACTACTGCCGGGTACACCAGTGTACTGCGCACTAGACAGTGTACAACATCTTGATGTTGTTGGCGCTGAGGCTTTTGAACCTGTACAGTTTTCCAAGCTCTCTTTTGGCTAGGGATATTCTGTTGATGATGTGCGTCTTATACTTTGTTGAAGTGATGCGCAGACCCAGGACTTTAAACTCGTCGGGGTACGGATAGAATTCATCTTTGACTATGACGTCATCGCCTTTCCGGCGGTTAACCTGAAAGATCTGGAACTTTCGGCGGTTGGTCTTAATTTTCCATATTTTTCGAATCGATTGATGTTTTCTATTTCAATAGCTGTCTTGCTTAAACTCTAGCGTTCCTATAGGAAATGAGGATAATCTGAGTGATGTCGTCTGCAAACTACAGGTATATCACATAGTCCTTGACTGAAGCAGGTAAGTCCAATGTGCACACTAGGTACAATAGTGGGCTCAGACAGCTACCTTGTGGAACACCCACCTCAAGTTCGAACTCTGGTTCTATATAGCCCTCGATCGATATTTGGGCTTTTCTCTCTATGATGTAATCACAGAGGTCCTTTTCCAGGATCGATTTAGCTAGAGGCCTAAGATCTTGAATTGTAAACCTCTTAGCCAAACTTTATCGAAGGTCTTTTGAACATTAAGCATCACCACGTCTCCTTTGATCGATATTTGGGCTTTTCTCTCCATGATGTAATCACAGAGGACCTTTTCCAGGATTGGGTTTAGTTAGAAGCTCTAAGATCTTGAATTGTAGACCTCTCAGCCCAACTTTATCGAAGGTCTTTTGAACATCTCGCATCACCACTTCTACGTATTTCCCTTCAGTTTTATAGCGGGCGAGTTTTTCGGTGAGAAGCGTGAGGGCTGTGTCAGTCCCCCTTCTCTTGTGGAACCTGTATTGCTGACGGTTGTGAGCTTCCAGCTCGGTTAGCTGGTCTTGTAGTCTGTGAGCTAGAAGCTTATCGTAGACTTTGCCTACAAACTCAAGCAGGGATATTGGCCTGTAGTCCACCAGTTGATCGCGGAGTTTCTTCCTTTTAGGGCTAAAAATGATTTTTGCCTTTTTAAACAGTCAAGGAAGTAGCCCGTATTCAGGGTAGCGTTGTATATGTTAGTAATTCCCTGAATGATCTGACAGAGGGCAAGCACCAGGTTGTTTTTAGTGATGCCCATCCAGCCTGGTGCCTTTTGTTTAAAGGTTTTCACGACAACCATGACCTATTCAGTTGTAATTGGTCGGCCATGGTCCGCCATCTCCCTCCCTTAATCAACGTGGTGATATAGGTGTTTTCGATGTATAATCTGATTTAGATCTTCAATCAGTGGTCTTCGAATTCCTGGTCGAATTCCTCATCGTCCTCAGGTGTTATTGAGAAGATTTCCTTCCAGAACGTGCGGAACCTTTCCTCCAGAACCGCCGGATCCTCCAAGTATGCATCGCCCTCCTTAATGCAGTTTTTTTTATTTGGTAAGCCTTTTAATTTTCTCACTAGTCAGCTATTGTTGGTTAATAGCCAGCCTTAGCTCTTTACTCAGGCGTCGTAGCAGCGAGCTTCGTTCCCGATTCATACCTGCTCTTCATACACCTCTATATGCTTCCTAGCGATTTATTTCATCTCCTATGTACAGCAGGGTGGTGGAAGAGTTTTGTACCCTTTCATAGGTACACACTCACGGTCAACCTCGGTGATGCAGGCTGTCATCCTCTCCAGTTCCTCGTCGATCTCCTTTAGGTCCGCTGGTTAGAATCCACCAAGGATTTCTCTGTAGCGTTCCCAGTTGTCCTAAGCGTAACTTTTGCGAAGAGGGACCAGAAGCTGGATCGGAGCGAGTAAAATGGTAGTCAAGATCACTATATGGTCGCTGGGAACTGTTGGGCCTGGCTCGCTATGGTAGTTGAATGGGAAGCCTTCACTTGTTATGATTATGTCGAGCCTTGGCGCTGCCCGAGAGGTGATATAGGTTGGAAAATCCAGTCCTATCCTCTGGATGTTCTTCCGTCGCATAATTATTTCAAGTTATGGCCTCTGTTGTCCGTGTTACCATAACCAGCCGTTTTCCATCTAGCGTTGAGGTCGCCCCCATGGAATGCCATTTTGCCGTGGCCGAACAAAGTGTAGAAGTTGTTGATTGGCAAGTACACTCTTCAAGGTGATTAATAAGCCGCCGCTATCACGAGGTTGCCCACTAGTGTGTGCAGTTCTATCGCCACGAATAACTCATCTGGTTCTGGAAGGCGCCCAAACGAGAGATTTCTTTTGATTACAACGGCAGCATCACCAAACCTCTCTTGAGAATGGTTCTTTGTGACAACTCTGCAGCCCAGTATCTTTATTTGACAATATATTGTGTCGATACCGTGCTCCGAGATTAATATGATGTCGGGATCGAGCACACGGAATATGTTTCCATATGCGATAGCTTTTCCCTTTTATCCATTTACGTTGAGCGTCACTATTCTCAATCTGTGATTCGGATTCTCCATTCTTCTTTCTGGCTTCTAGTGTTTCCTGGTGGTAGAACGCCTTTCCCGTTCCTTTTTTTCTTGAACTCTGCCGAGGTAAGCTATTCAAATGTATATCTGCAGAGTTTAACATTATGATTGAAGAGGGCCTCCTCGACAGCTTCTTCTTTGCACTGTGCGTCGAACTACCACTTGTAGAATTTCTTTTTGATGCTGACGAATATTTTGTTGGCATCCATGCTTTTTGGGAAGAGGACCTGCTCTGATGCTTATACCGAAAGGTTAATCTCGTCAGCATCTAGGGGGCTGTTGGCCTCCGGCTTTCTTTTCTCCTGGTGTCCATATTTGGGCATGACCTCTGAGTCTGAAGAGGCCGAGGTGTCTATGGAATCCGATGTTTCTGTTTCTTCCTTCTTCTTTTGGATCTTCTTCTTTTGTCTGGGGGTGTTTTCCAATTTGACAGCAGCCTTCCTATCCATTCTTGCCTCTATTCTCGAGTCTGATCTTTTGTTCTGTTCCTTCGGTTTTTCCTCCTGCTTTTTCTCCTTTTATGTCTGTTCAGTCATTTTTTTGGCATCATTTGAAGTTGAAGGACATCTCCTGATGTGGGATCGTCCGGGAACCACATCTAGCTCATGCCGTTCTTGGCGAGCATCTGGTTTAGTTCCATTGCAAATGACCCTGGTTGTTTCAGATTTCTGACGTGTGCATACGAATGTACGTCAATATTTTTGTTGACTCCTTATTCTGGATTTTGAGGTATGTTTTCTTACACTCCGTTTCGGAGTAAGCCGCCTTTGCGACCTGCACTTAGGTTGTGTTTTCTTTTCTGGTATCCTCTTCTGTATTTAGTTGCAGCTTTTTCTTGATCAGTTCCTTTTCCACAGGGCAGGCCATTGCCATGGATCGGTGGCCTTGCCCTCAGTTCGCGCCCTTCACGCGAGGGGTCTGGCAGTTCTTCCAGTGGTGTCCAGGTTCGCTGCACTTAGAGCATATCTCTTTGGGCGCTTGGCATTCTCTTGTAAGGTGTGCCTCCATTTTGGATAGGGTGGAACTCCTCCCTCTAAATCTGCTCCCCGCTGATCTTGGTATTTAAAAGCGGGAGCTCAACCTCCTTCGCTTTCCTGTCCATGGATGTGTCTACAAAGATGATCTTGAATATGTGGGGATAATCCGACTTGTCTCTTTTGTTTTTAAATTTGACTATTTCCGTTACTTTCGCCCACTGCTGGTTTTTCAATATTTCCTCTTTGATCTCCTGTTTGGAATGTTCCCCAATTAAGGGGTCTAGCCCCCTGCAGATCACGCTCCTGTGAATTTGGATTTTCGGGAGGATGGCTGGTTGCAGGCCGATCTCACGAAGGACCTCGACCGCTTCTTCTTTTGTCATGGCCTCCACATCTTTTTTTCTGTTTCGCATATAGCGACATATCCTGTTGGAACCTCTAGCAACCTGATCATGGCTATTTTAAGTCGTTCATATACGACTTCAAAAGCTTCTCTCTGCTCGGTCTGTTGTGAACACTGATGGTAAGCAGTGGGACCCGGGTGGGGTGGGGGTGTCCCAGTTTGAGCCATTTTGTCCGAGGGGGGGAGGGGCTCGGGGCGTTAACCACTGTAGGGTCACTCCTCCTTCGTGGTATTTTCTGTCTTCTATCCTTATTCTTGTGCCCTTTTCTTTTGGTCTCAATTATTCTTCTTGTTATGAGCGCTTGGGGGGGAGGCAAGCCCCTTCCCGTTATAAGCGAGTTTCCATGAGCGTGAAATGCTGGATGAGGTGCGAGAAAAGATGAGGGATGAAACCGGGAGGGAGGGGGGGGGCGTCACGAGGTGTTATTTTATGGCGGACTTTTTGTTGGTTAGAGCAGAATCAACTATCGCTAACTGGGGGTGCCGTCCCTCGAGGGTTTGGGTATCATAACTGCCGCCGGCATACGTACATAGAGAAGGGAGCTGCTTCCCTCTATTGTTCTGGCTGGGCTTCCAAGGTGTAGGGGGGGGGGCTCCCCGGAAGCTGTAGTCAGTCCTGCCCCTTGTCCGGGTGCCTCTGACGCGAGTTCCACAGTGTGCTCATCCTCAAACCTGCCTTCTTTGGCACCCCCAATTATGTCTATCACAGGGAACGACATAGTTGGAACGAGGCAGGATAGATGGCAGTTCAGCTCACTTCAGCTTCCTTACCCCGATGAAGAAGGTACGGGGAAGTTTAGTTTAACATAAGTCGAATAATCAAGGCTCTATTAAGTATCTCTTTCTTGAAATCCCCGTAGGGAAAGGTGAATAAATTTTCACGTTTTTAGGCAGCCTTCCTTTCAGTTGCCTCCTTTATCGGCGAAGAGTATCTTCTGAGTAAACGTGATTTTTCCGAAGTCTGACTGAAAAATCAGAAAAGGTGTAATACTCGCTCCAACCTGGTTTTCTGCTAAAAGAAAAGCGAACAGTACCCTGACTCCGACCTATAAAAGGCATAGAAGAACGAAGACGAAATTCATGACTACTTTGGTTGCCTTAGCTCGTCAAATTCCCATTGCTTTCGTGAAGACTGTATCGGTACCTAAATTTTTATCGCACTGAGATTTGTACGTTAATACCGCGCGTTTGGTGAATCCTTTTGGATAAGTTTTGGCAGTGCTGCTAAGAAATTCATTTACGATTCTTTGCATTAAAATTGTTTCCCCCTTCCCCTCCCAGCTCTTCGTTGAGCCTCCTTGGTCGGACAACAACCTGTAGGAATTCGAAAAGCGCCTTACACGGAAGGTAAACTGCCATTTGAAAGTTATATTTTTTGGACTGGGACACCTTTTCTGGAAACTCTCTTTTCTCTAAAACCTGGTTATAAAGTCTCTCTCAAACTACACACGCGCACACATACAAACACACAAATTACTCCGTGGAGAATTTCCGTTGAAGTTTATTTTTCCCAATCCTTACATATCAGGATATGGAAGGATAAATGAGGGAGACCCGGCGGATACCGTTGAAGACCCTCTCTGATGGCCCCAAGCCTGATCGGCGGAGGGTTTTCGCTAAAAATTATGGGGATCTAGGAATTGCGCTCGTGAGACTGATTGATACTCATAATGGTTACGCGGCTATTTGCTCGAAGGAGAGTGATTGCGAATTACTCACCTCTCTTAAAGCAGCAGAATGCCTAAAGACACTGAACCTAAAACCTCACACACCACCACAAATAAAGACACACAGAAGCATTATCCTTCGCCGCCTCGATCCATGGGTTGGGGGGCACACCATTGAAGAGATTCATGCGGAGGTGGAAAAAAAACACACCTGGGCGAAGGTAGCTGAAATCATAAAATTTAAAGAATACAAACACGTATTACAAATAGTATTTTGTGATACGGCAATGGCGGTTAAGGCTACGGGGGGAGGTATGCTCCGCTTTAACGTCCGTGTCTCCCCTGAGCAGATCGAACGTGAGGAGTTTATTGACCTCCAGATGTGTTATGTGTTTCAAGTGTTATAAGTACGAGCAGCACACCACGGCCACCTGCCCCAGTGGGAACGTTCTTTTTGCTTTATTTGCTCATCAAATGCGCATTTTGGGAGAAGCTGTAATAGCACCTCTATAAAGTGCCTGAACTGTGCAGGAGAACATAAGACGCTCTCCATAGATTGCCCGGTAAAAAAAAAACTTTGGAAGAAAAAAGCTAACCAAAAGAGAGACGAAGAAGAAAACAAAGTGAACAGTACCTACGCCAAGGTTGCTAAAGCTGCTGTTGCGGAGTCTAAGGGAAATCCAACATATCTCCACGTCGAGAACGAAAACTCGACAAAAATTATGTGTTGCATCTATTATGCTCACATTGCAAATATCGCCCCCCCTCCCCATCCTCCGGGGTGCTTTGCAAATGAACTTAATAGAATGCTGACGGATAATGGAATGGGGAAGATGTGGTTTCCTCCAAACCAACGGTAAGAGGAGATTCTTAAGGTTAGTCTCAAACCTCAGTGCGAGACTAGTTGCCAAAGGCTTCCCACCCCCAGCAGCGCCCTAGCTCTCTCTTTCTCTCTCTCTAGGGATCCTAGGATCCAGGCTAAGGCAGCAAAGGAGGCAAAAACACGCACTGAGAAGAAGAAAAACACATAAATTACACAGCAAACAAACCCAATCACACACACACAGACATATGGATAATGAGAATAAAGTGACTGAGACAGCGACACCTGAGGGGGAGGGAGGGGGGGACGCTTGCCCCGCTCACGGAAAATCTCACAGCCTCAGAGACGTCCGAGATCGTACTCTTCTTGCAAGAGGGAATCTAGGCAAGTTTACCTTTCGATAAAAATTAACTCGAAGGTATTCGCTGCCGAAAGGTCCCCTTTCCTGAAGGAGATGTATCAGAAGGAGTAATATTCGGAAGATACAAATGGGAATTCACCTCGGACGACTGCAGCGAAAAACGAGTTGAGGAGGCTTTACTCCAAGGCTTGATCAAACTGGCACCCGAAACCTTTATTATTCTAACGGACTGCAAATTTAGATTAAAAACTTACAGGAAAAACAATCACGCCACCAAACACTCCACAAGGACCTAAGCTCGTAAGAGAATAAGTCTAAAAAACAACACGACCACACACAGGAATCTTTAGTGAACAAGACAATAGAGACATTAAAAATATTACATTTTAACTCAAACGGTGGTATGAACAAAAAAATACTATACTGTAAAGTAATATGACAGTGTGACCCAGAGGTGAATGACACAGACAGGATAAAAATTTTCCTCTACGAAGGCTTAACCAAAAATCACAGCGGAGAACGTTTCGACGGATGCGCGATAGCTGTGAAAAGAGGTCTTTGACTTCAGATCAATGAGTGAACTAGATGGGTCATACCTCGCTGTTGAGGTCCGTACGGCAGTGGGCCCCCTGGTCCTGGCAATAGGGTACCAGCCCCCAAGGAGAGGGTACTTACCTGTTCACAACTTCCTGCAACTTTGTGGTCATGGCAGAACCGTTCTTTTTGCCGGTGACCTCAATGCGAGGAGTGCTGCCTCAGATTACACGTCGACCAACCCAGCAGGCAGGAATCTTGAGACACTTATTGAAAGGCAAATTATGATAAGAATTGGACCGACCTTCCCCACATATATTACACACAGAGCAGCCACAAAACCAGACATAGTGCTCACTAGCACTGTGTTCCCCTACAACTACTTCATTGAACTGGGCCCTCCTATCCCCAGCGACCACCAGGCTATCCTTATTAAAATCTCAACCTCCCCCATTCAAGTCCATATCCCAGAACGCAAGAGCTACACTCGAGCCAACTGGGATACTTATAAACGACTCCTCGAAAATTACAACCCTGACCCCTTAATTAATGCCACTCTCGAGGAGATTGACAAGGAGTTGTATAAAATTAACGAATAATTTGATAAAAGCCGATAAGGAAGCCATTCCCCGAGTTAAATATAAAACTCTTCCTACCCTTTCTTGGACCCCTAGAATGAAATTCCTCGCAAGGGAATACGGGGAACGGATCAATGAAGTAAACCTCACTGGCCTCAACATCACTACGCACAGACAAACACGGCAGATACGCGACGAATTAATGACTCTTATTAGGGACCAAAAAAATGTACTTTGGAACAATTTGATAGACGGACTAAATATAGAAAACGACTCACGTACATTCTGGCAGACAGTAAAAAGACTAATAGAGGGACAGAGACAAAAGAGCGTAAAACTTACACGTGACAATACCGAAATTACGGACGCGGAAGAAATCAAAGAGGAATTCAGACTATTCTGGGCATCTATATTTAAGATATCCCCGGAAGAGAATTATAACTTTGATTTAGACTTCGAAGACGGAATAATAAACGATTTGAACGACCAGATACACAGCTCATCCTCACCATTATGTATCGCAGGAAAGGGACATGGAGGGACTCGGTGGTAGAATTACTTCTGAAGAACTCTCAAAAACCTTAAAATCCATTCGTCAACGAGCATTCGTCAGGAATGACGAGGGAGAATTTGATTCAAACCCCGCCTGTAATTCTACTCGGCGGTAGAATTACTGCTGAAGAACTCTCAAAAACCTTAAAACCCATTCGTCAACGAGCATTCGTCAGGACGGACAAGGGTGAATTTTATTCGAACCCTGCCTAACATCTTATTGAGGTTCATGAATATCATAAATGTGTGCCTGAACGTGGGTTACTTCCTTGACCACTGGAAGGTAGCAAAAATGATATTCATTCCCAAAGCCGGTAAGCCACCGGACAGTCCAGCCAACTTCAGGCATATAAGTGTATCTCTCTTAGAATATGCAGGGAAAGTTTTGGAGAAGATATTGGCAAACAGGGTGAATACGTTCCTCGAGGAAAATAATTCTCACAACATGGCTTCCGAAGGAAGTGAGGAACGGACACGGCGCTAGCCGTGATCATCGAGAAGTTAGCAAAGGTAAAAGCTGAAAGACGCCACGCAAATTTGGTACTCCGCGACGTCAAAAAGGTCTTTCACAAAGTATGGAGGAGAGGCTTACAATACAAAATCTTAAAACTGGGCCTCAATTCCATACTTGAAAGGATTCTATGCGACTACGTAATGGAGATGAGGGCGTTTCTAAACATTAAAGATTTCAATGGCCCCGAGTTCGAGCTCGAGGCGGGGGTACCACAAAGCGTGTGTATAAGCCCCTTGCTATACAATATATACACCCTCGACCTTCCGCAACGTCTGACTGAAGGCTCGTTATAAATCCAATTAGCGGACGATATAACAATGATCTGTACAACACCTTATCGGAATGTGAATTACATGGCACAAAGTACGGCGGCAGAAATCGAAAACATCAACTCTTTCGAGAAAGATGGAAGATATCTTCCAATGCCCTAAAGTTCCATGTAATTCCACTATTCAACGGACCCTCGCAGACATCCTTGTGGTGAGTGCACGCATCCCATACCTTCAAGGAAGGCACGGCACTGGGACTCTGTATTACGACTCGTGGATATAGAAATCATGTAGCTAAAACTACATCGAATACACAGAGGGGCTTGGTGGAACTTTTGAAGTTCCTAAACCTGAGTACCTCCAACAAACTAAAGATCTATAATGCATGCATTCGATCAAAACTCCTGTATCCGTCGGTCCCTATAAACGCGATTCCCAAGATCCAAGTCCTTAAACTGCAAAAGGTCCAAAATAAGGCTGTCTATATTATAACGAGAACCCGAGAGAGAGAGAGAGAGAGAGAGAGAGAGAGAGAGAGAGAGAGAGAGAGAGAGAGAGAGAGCGGAGAAGAAGAGTAAGCTACATGGTGAACTGGGGATAACCCCCATAAACGTGGAGCTTTACCTGAGAGCAAGCAAGATCTGGGACAAAGTACACCGGCATCTCCCTCCCGAGTTTGCACTTGAGCCGTGGACTTTGATGACATAGGACGCGCAAAACGTTATAAAAGCAGCAGACTACTCATTGACGACGACGTAGACCCAAGGTTTACTTAGATATTCACAATACCCAACCAACACAAAGCCAAGCAAAATCCCTTTTCACTAAATTAGTCAAGTGCTAATTTTCTAAATTTCCCCCCAAATTTCAGCGCGATAAACGCCCAAAACATCAAAAACAACAAAAAGTACACAATAAACAAAATAATGAAAAAACAATTCAAAATCAGGGTGTAAACAACCCAGATTAGAGGATAAAAAGTCTTCACCAAAAGCAGTAGGGATAAAAAACTGCTGCTACAAAGGCTTGAATACCATATATATATATATATATGAGTGAATCGATACTCCCCCTTCACAATTGAGCCTCTGGTCTTGAACCACCACGTCCTGGCATTTTGGGTTGGCGGCGTAGCCCGACCGCTTAAACTCCCCTCTCGCCCCTCGTCTCGAAGAGAATCTGAACGGCCGTCCCAGACCACATAATGCACTAATCAGCTTAGGTCAGACGCGAGATCTAATATCGCTTAAAACAGAAAGATTTCCCCTAAGAGCTGGTATTCAATTTCGCCGCATATGCGATATTAGAGGAGCGTCGTCCTAAAGCCAGAAGCTCTCCTTTAAGGTTAGTTTGAAGACGCTCTGAGAAAAACTGTTAGAGAAGGAGACGTAATTCAGCCTGTCCACGCATCCACCACTTTCCCTCCTTTCCCTAACCCCAGTGGGGTGGCGAAGTATAAAATCAAATAACTTTGGAAAAACGTGTTAGATTACGTTAGTCATCAAAGCGACGAAGACCGGCAAGAGGCCCGGCTACCAACAGAAGGGACTAAGAAGAAGTTCACCCGGAACCAGTTCCTGGTGGTCACACCGAACTTTAAGTTAGTTTGATTTAAGAAGCAAGTTCAACCTACTCTCTTCAGAGAACCCCACTATCCTGGTGTATCCCAAAGCACAGAGATAGTCCTCGCCCTTAAGGAACACTCCGAGTGAACTCCCTCCAGCAATCCCCTGAGTCAAAGGATTCACGCATTGACTCATCGCTCGCCAGTGCGAATTATTCTTACAGTATCCCGAAGAGAAAAATAAACATTCTTTCCCTCTCCATCTGCTACACGCTCTAAAGGCCTCTGTAGCTTTAAAGTATTTCTCCCGACTGAGCACATCTGGGCGCTGATCCACGCGTCGGCCCGGAAACAACATTCTTGAGGTGACAACAAATGAGTTCAAGGTCAGACTCAAATTCGATTCTCGAGGTATCGCGTAAGGTATTTAAATCCCTGATATATGTTTCGTTGAGGTCAGTTGCATTTAAGATTAAAGTGAGCTGTGGGTCAACCATTACTATAAATTCAGGTACTCGTATGTCATTTAGAAAGCCTCACTTAAATTTCTTAAATTTGTTGAATTTATTTCTGTGTGTTTAGTGTGTTAAGTTTCATTGCTTCATGTTTTTAATTAGAGTTTTAGTTTTTTTAGAATTTTTTTTTATTCAATCCTCGAAACGCTAAGCAAGGCACTGGGGACCCTCAAAGATTAAAGAAGTAATAATCAGATAATAATAATAATCATAATAAAAAAGAAGATATATAGTACTCTTAGAGATAAAACGTAACCAAGGAGTTTTGAAGTACGTAATCAGCCTATACGTACGAACTGCCATCACTCGGTCCTTCCTTACCACGACAATATATAACAAAAAATATATTCCAAAACGCAAATAAAGCCAGAGATGCCCTATCACCAGAGACCTGTCTTTCATTCTACTTTTCATTTTCGCTTTTCCATCACTTTCCCCATTTTCCCCAATATTTCTCCTACTGAAACCCCCTACTACTATATTCCCTACTTTATATGTCCAATGTCCAAAGAAATTCCTGACTGCCCAGACTTCAGTTAAGAAACAACGCTAAGTCAGAAGAAAGTTGATACCCGATAAAGGAGGTATAGGAAAGGAAGAGCGAAGTAAAAAACGTGAAATCCTTTTACTTTTCCCTACGGAGAATTAAAAAAGAGAAAAATACATTTGGAGCTGTGAATAGGCGATACATGTCTGCCTAAACCCCCTAATATCGCCTCCGAGGAGCAACCAAACGGGTGAGAACTGGATTGCCATTCATTTAGTCTCGACCCAACTATGTCGTTCTCTGTGTTAGACATGACTGGGGGCGCCAAGGAAAGCAGGTTTGAAGATTAGCCCACTGTAGAACTCGGCGTCTGAGGCACCTGGACAAGGGGCATGACTTCAACTTCTGGGGGAAGAAGGGGTGGCCTGCCCCCACTTTTCCATTCTGGGAGGCCAGCCAGGACCATAGAGGAAAGAAACTCCCGTCTCTATGTTTGGGAGCTGCAGCATTGATACTCAAACCCTTGAGGGGCGGCACTGCCGGTTGGCGATGGCTGATTCCGCGTTAAGCAACAAAAAGTCCGCCATACAATCACACCTCGTGAGGCCTTTCCCGGGTTCACCCATCATCATCATCTTCCTTCCCATGTTCACTAACCATGTTCACTAACGCTGCATTGCTACGAAAAACACAGCCGCAAATAATAAGACTCAAGATATTCAACCATCGTCTAACCACCTGCAAAAAAGAGAAGAGGCAAAAATCAGGATGGCCCGGTGGGGCCTCACTGGGTGCTAAATGGCCCAAGAGAACACAACAAGAATTCCCCTGCGGATGATCAAAGGGCAGAACAAGCCCAGCAGGGAGAAGGAATTTTAGCTAAGACTTCTAGACGTCCCCTCTGGGTACGTCGCGATCTGCGAACGGGAAAAGGACGTCAAAGCTATTACGAAAGAAGAAGATTTGGAAACCCTAAAAACCATTGGAGTACAGCCTGATATTCCTCCACAAATACAGGCTCATCGCAATGTTGTTTGCAGGAGACTCGTTCCTTGGATTGGACAACATAGTAGAGAAGAGATTAAAGAAGAAATCGACAAGAGACAAAAAATGGGCCAAAGTCGCAGATGTTATCAAACTTAAAAACAGGCGGGACAACAGCGACTACATCTACGTAATTAAGATTGTCTTCGCAGAAACCCTTGATGGCCCAAAAGGCGAAAGAACAAGGGTTACTTATTAGGTTGAGGAATAAGTTCTTCCGTTTTTTTTAATGTTGTGTTGATTTAAGTATTGTTGACGTGATTTATGTACATATTAAGAAACAATAATAAATAATGAGAGCAAAATTTGCAAAGGTTAGGCTACGTCTCTTAGCAGCGTAGACTATTAGGCTTTTGCCCTGGCTATGTCTTGAAGTTGAGTAATAAGTCATTGTGGTTTATTTAAAAGTTGTGTTAATTTAACTTTTGTTCTGTACCCTCAAAATGGAATGTCAAGTTGAAAGAAAGGCGCATTTTCGACACTTGTTATTCATTTTCAATCGAGACGAGAACAATGCAAAGGCAGCCCAAGCTTGTCGCGATATTTGTGCTGTGTACGGAGAAAATGCTTTATCAGAAATGACAGCTCAATGGTGGTTTTCTCGTTTCAAAAACGGTCATTTCAATCTTAATGACGAAGAACGTTTTGGTCGCCCCATTAAGTTTGATGAAGATCGATTGAACGACCTTCTTCATGAAAATCCTCGTCAATCGACTAGATAATTGGCTGTACAATTGGCGTGTGATCATAAAACTGCAGTGAATCACCTTCATTCGATAGGAAAAGTTAAAAAAAACTCGGTGCATGGGTTCCCCAAGCTTTGAGCGAAAGCAACAAACTTCAACGCTGCACGATTGCTGCAGGTTTGCTTGCTCGTCACAAGGCTACTCGTGGATATAAGGACAGATTTCTTCCCCGCATCATCACTAGCGACGAAAAGTGGTGTGTTTATGTGAACATAACCCATCGAGAACAATAGCTTAGCCCCAATAAAAAAACACTTCCGCGATTAAAGCAAGGACTTCATCTACGAAAGACGATGCTGTGTGTGTGGTGCAATTGTGAAGGCATCATTCTTTATGAGCTCCTTGCGAACAACGAGATTGTCAATGCAGAACTCTACGTTAAACAAATGTATCGACTCACCTAAGCTATTCGTGAAAAGCGACGACCTCATCGACGTTATGGAGTTCTTTTACAACACTACAATGCTCGTCAACACATTGCCAATATGACAAAAGACGCCATCCAAACGCTTAATTGGGAAATCCTGTCGCATCCTCCATATTCGCCAGACTTGGCTCCATCGGATTTCCATCTGTTCTGATCGCTCTCCAAAAATTTGCGCGGCGTTTCGTTCAATACTGATGTGGAATTAAGAACCTAGTTAGAATAATTCTTCGAGTCAAAATCCAGAGATTTTTATTGCAGAGGCATCGAAAAACTATTGAACGTTGGGAAGAAGTCGTAAATAACAATGGAGAATATATTATTGATTAAATTGCATATTGTTATCAATTAAAAACGAAGTTTTTCTAAAATTGTTAATGGTAATGAAAAAATTTGATAAAACCGCAAGAACTTATTCCTCAACCCAATATGATCAACGTTAAAGTGAGTAGTGATCAGATCGAGCGGGGTGAATTCTTTCCAGTCCAGTTTTGCTTCCGCTGCTACAAAATGGAGCAGCACGCTACCAAAGACTGTGAAGAGCCTGAGGAAACGTGCTCCAAGTGCAGCGAGAAGGTACACCACTGGAAAGACTGCCGCAACAACTATGAAAGGTGCACCAACTACGAGCAATGCCACAGATTAATGGATATCATGCCCTAGCAAAAGAGAAATAATAAACAAAAAGAAAAATGAGAAGAAACAGGAAGAGGTACGCAGATCAAACACCACTTACGAACAGGTAGCTAAAGCCGCTACAGCGAAACCGAAACAAAAAAAACTAATTGAAGATAGAGAACGAGGAGTCAACAAAAATTTTAACGCTCATCCTCTATGCCCACGTTAGGAATCTGAACCCAGCCTGGTTGCTTCGCAAAAGAACTCAACTAAATGCTAGCCAAAAACAGAATGAGCCAAATATGGTTCCCGGACAACCCTCCATCAGGAGATGTCCTCCAGCTGCAAATGGTTCCTAGAGCAAATTAGATGGACACCAACAAGGGAGAAATGGAAAAGAAAATCGGGACAAAAGCGAAACCCCAGGAAACTAAAACAGCTGCGGCAAAACCCACACAGTCTCAACCAAACAAAGAATTCGCAAAGAGAAACACAGAAGTGGAACCGGCATCAACGGACTCCACAGATTTCTCAGACTATTCCGACTCAGAAACTCCTAAAAAAAGGAAAAGAAAAAAAAATCAACCTCACTATCTATGCTTCAGAAAAAAAATCCCCTTCGTTGAAAATATGGACGAAACAAAAATTCTAAACGGAATGAATGAGAAAATCTACAAATGAGAGTATGACGCTTCGATCGAGGTTGAGGAGGCTCTATAGCGCCATAACATTACTCTGTACAAGGAGACGTATGTGCAGGTATCCAACACAGAATTTAAGAAGAAGAGAAACTGAAGATACAGAAACATCACACAGAAACACCAATAGAAAAGACCATCATGGAGAACATGAACAATAAACTGAGGATTCTGATACTCAACGTTAATGGATGGGAGGGGAAAGCAACGGCATATGGAAACATATTCCGTGTGCTAGAGCCCGACATAATCCTGAAAACGGAGCACGGTATTGACACCACAAGGGGTCAATTAAAAATACCGGGATACAGAGTGCCCATGAACAATCGCTCACAAGAAAGGTTCGATGACGCTGCGATAGCTGTTAGAGGAAACCTCAAGTTGAAGTATCTTCCAGAATCGGACGAATCCTTTGTGGCAATTCAACTTCCCACATTGGTGGGTAACCTCACGATAGCCGCAGCCTATCAATCCCTTCGCCGAGACTACCTTCCCGTCACAAACTTCGGCACACTTTTCGGGCACCGGAGAGTGGCATTCTTAGGGGGCGACCTCAATGCCAGATGCCGAATGACGGACTATGGTAGAACTAACGAAAGAGGTCGAAACTTGGAAATTATAATGGACAGATATTACATCCAGAGGATAGGGCTGGATTTCCCGACCTTCATTACTAGCAGGTCAGCCACCAAACCTGACATTATCATGACAATCGGAGACTTCCCCTTCAACTACGATAGTGAGCTAGGCCCAACAATTCTCAGCGACCACATTGCAATCTTAGCTACCTCAGCCTAGATGAACAGAGGAAATGAAGAGAATTGCACATGTGCACAGAGAAGTGTACGAGGAAATCAGGCGGGAAGGTTCAAGCCGGGAAATAAGCGCACTACTACGCCAGCTAAGGCCGAACTAAAGGAAGCAATAAGGATCCAACAGGCTGAGATCTGGGACAGCCTTATAGCCGAAGTAGACAGTGAGCTGAACCCACTCCTGGAAAAGGGTTCTCTGTGACTATATCATGGAGAGAAAAGCCCAAATCTCCATCGAGGTCTTTTCAGGACCCAAATTCGAACTCAAGGCGGGAGTTCCACAAGGCAGCTGTCTGAGTCCGTTGCTGTATCTCGTGTACATAATAGACCTCCCTCCTCCGGTACGGGACGACACGATGTAATTCGCTGATGACATCACACAAATCGTCCCTAGCTCCTACAGAAACGCCGGAGTTCAAGCAAGGGATACAGCTGCCGAAATAAAAAACATAAACAGATAAGAAAGTTTGTGGAAGATTTAAACTAACCACCAAAAATTTCAAGTAATCCCCATGAACTGTCGAAAAATAGAAGACGTCATCGTGAACGACAACCTATACCTGTACTCAGAAGAGAGCAATGTACTGTGTTTACGACTAACCAAGTGTGGGTACAAAGCCAACATTAACACCAGTCTCTCCCTAGCCAAAAGGCAACTTCGGAAACTATACAGATTTCAAGACCTCAACACGCCAAACAAGAAGAAACTAAAACTGCCTCGGTACGCTCCGTCCTGGTGTACCTATCAGTGATAACGCATATGGCATGTTGTACCTCTCTCAGGACGATGCAGAGAGTACAAAATAACGACCGTATTAGCCAAACAGTCCTGCACGCAAGAGCATTGTTAAAGACCAATTACTACGGAAGTTCAAAAGCTAGAAAGGAAGACTGTGGAAAAGATACAACAAACAATTATCTCCACACTCGACAAAATCAACATTGCAATCCCGCAGCAGAAGAGACAGAAAGTTGCAATAAACCGGATTTTTAAATACCCAAGATCGAGAAATACAAATATAAGACTGGAGAAAACCAAACAAGAATAACCAATATAGACTAAAACCAAAAAATGAAAACCGAACGAAGAAAAAATATACCGATTAAGACCACATAAAATGAATGAAAGGACAAACAATAAAAAGAAGCGAAATGCTCATAAAAGGCATAAAGAAACAAGAAATAAACAAAATAAATAAATGAAAATAAGACTATATAAAAGAGGCGAACAGCCCATCAAAAGAAAAAAGAAATAAAAAGTAAAAAAACTAATTTAAAATAAAAAAAAAATAAACAAAAGAGGCGAAGAACCAACAAAAGAAAATGAAATAAAAAGTATAAAACTAATTTAAGAATAAAATAAAAAAATAAACAAAGGAGGCGAAGTGCCCACAAAAGCTGATGGCCTTACAACAAAGAAATAGTCATAAGAAAAGCTGACAAATCCAACATATACGTCATTCCAAACAAAGAAGAATATAACAGCGAATTGAATGCCATCCTAAGTGACACGACTAAATTTAAACGCATGAAAAAAGATCCAACAGAAGACTTAAAAAAGAAAATAAATGGACAAATAACTAAAACTAATGCACTCATCGGGGGACTTCACTTCCAAAAGATCATCGGTGATTACACACCAGGATATCTGTATGGCAATGTAAAAATTCATAAGCCGCACAACCCATTGTGGCCCATCACCTCTCAAGTCGCGACTCCTACGTACTGTTTAGCTAAAACCCTAAATTCATTAATAAAACCGTACATCCCTTTGAAACATAGCATAAAATCCACGGAGGAATTCATCGACATACTCCACGCTAGAAGACCGTCAGGACTAATATTATCCCTTGACGTAGAAAGCCTGTTCTCGAATGTGCCTATCGCTCAGACCATCGACATCATTATACAAAACGTGTACCACCATCCTACAATGTATTCTCCAAATCTTGACCAAAACATCTTAAAGAGCATGTTACGTTCATGCACATCAGAGGCGCCGTTTAGGACACCGGACGGTAATCTATACACGCAAGTGAATGGAGTGGCTATTGGGTCACCCTTAGGGCTGACCTTCGCCAACTATTACATGGGTCAACTTGAAGAGAGATTATTGGACATCATGGAAAATAAGCCACACACATATTGCCGATACGTAGATGAAATCTACACTAACATCCAAAACGAAGAACATCTGATAAACATCAAGCAGCATTTTGAGGAGAACTCCGTGCTAAAAGTCACTTATGAATTGAGCACGGAAAATAAACTCCATTTATTGGACGTTGAGGTTCAAAACATCAATGGCAGCTACATCACTAAATTACATAGGAAAAGTACGAACATGGGAAGATGCCTCAATGCAGAGAGTGAATGTCCTGAAAAGTATAAAATAAGCGTAATCGGCTCATACATCCGCCTAGCTTATAAATGCTGCTCTACGTGGGAACTTTTTCCCCCAGAGATTGAACCAGTAAAGCAAATACTCGTGAATAATGGTTTCTCAAACAGCATGATAGATAAACAACTCCAATCATTTTTAAATAATGATTGCAAATATGCGGATAAAACTGAAAGTAATCAGTGAGAAGTCAACAACATCAAAGTGTATTACAGAAACCAGATGTCCAAGGCCTATAAAATATTTGAACAAAAACATCAAGGAGATTATTAACGGTAACATCAAGGTTAAAAATCAAACGGATAAAATCCAAATCATCATTTATTATAAAACAACAAAAGCCATCAATCTCCTGATGAAAAACAACATCTACCTAAACTCCTCGAATCTCAAGCCAACCAACATAGTTTACGAGTTTATCTGCCCCGATAAAGACTGTAAGCTTTATAAAAACTCAAAATATATTGGCATGACAACCACCACCCTTTCGAGACGTTTAACCATACATTTACAAGGCGGAGGGACTAAGAATCATATGGAGAGTGCCCATAATATTAACCTATGGAGAGATATGCTCGTTGATAACACCGTTATTAAAAGAAAAGAGGCCAATAAAGCGAGGGTAAACATCTTAGAAGCCATATTAATAAATGAAGATAAGCCGGCCATCAGCAGTCAAGCGACAAGCTGGAATCGCACATTAAAATTATTTTAAAATTCCACTCAGAGGAGTGGCCTATTTCCTATAACGTTACGTATAACCTAGGCGGAATAAATACCCCTTAAAAATCGTTTTCTAGACTAATAAATGAACATAAATTATGTATGAAATATAGGTATTAAAGTAAAGTGAATAAGTAAAGGGAAATAAATAAAGTGTATAAAATAAAGCGTAAATGAATTACCGATTGAGAATTATTTTAAATAGAATAAGTAAAAATATAAAATAAAAGATAATAAAGAGTATAAAATTTTGGATACTAAAGTGAAATAATATAAATAAGAATGTGTTAAACGTTAAAATTGTGTAAAAAAATAATGTAATAATAATTAAATCACTCAAGAATAATAATTTTTAATGTACAAGTAAAATATCACTCAAAAATTATTATCTTAAAAGCATAAATAAGAAATGAGATATAACAAAATAAATAATATGTAACAATTCGATGTGATAATTTGTTTAGAACTGAATATATATATATATATATATATATATATATATATATATATATATATATATATATATATATATATATATATATATATATATATATATATATATATATATATATATATATATATATATATAATAACTATGTAAATTAAAAAAAAAGGATAGGTGACTACAGTTCCTGGAGTTTCGTTCTTCTTACTTCTCGATGACAACTTTCCCTTGTCTACTCTCTTTTTGTGTGTATATTTACCACTATAAATCTAAATTGCTTATTCTTATATGTGATTATATATGTAAAAATACTCAAACCTGTAAACTCTGTTCTTTTTAATAAATTTAAATTTAAATTCTTTCACTCTGTCAGATCCTCACTAACCTCATTACATCGCTAAAGGAGGAGAGAACATTTTAAAACGTTCCGAAGATGATCGAATAAGATCGAAAGCTTAGCAATTTAGTTTGTTTTTCACCAAACACATTCATTTAAGACATAGATGAATACAGGACAAGTGGTCCACCATCTACAAGATGGAATAAAAAAGATAGTTAGAAGAAGACAAAGTTGCCAAAGGAAATTAATTAAGGCAAAAAACACAATGGTCTTCGACAAAATTTGCATATATATATATATATATATATATATATATATATATGGATAAAACCACAGTAATAGGACTAATTTTATATGCGAAGCCAGGTTTCGACGGAAACATCCGTCATCGTCAGTCGCTGGTAGACTGAGAATGACATGTTTCCGTCGAAACCTGGTTTCGTATATAAAATTAGTCCTATTACTGTGGTTTTATCCCTATAGTTACACGTACGCTACTGTACTTTATATATATATATATATATATATATATATATATATATATATATATATATATATATATATATATATATATATATATATATATATATATATATATATATATATATATATATATATATATATATATATATATATATATATATAATTTTTTTTTTTTTTTGCCGGTCAAAAATATCAACAGTGGGAACACTGGAGGCAAAAAAGGCGACAAATGAAGATGAACTATATGGATGTAAAACGAAGGCGATTGCTCGCAACCAGGGCAACTAAAACTCAAAAAACTTCTTCACCTCTATCACACCTACCACACATTTCACCACATAGCTTATTAAATCAAATCAAATCAAAACGAAATTCATGATTGCTCAGATATCGCCTGGATAAGTCAACGCTGCCCAATAGTCATTTCACTAGCAAAGGAGGTAAGGCCAAGTGAAGTGACCTATAAACGAACGCGAATTTTATTTACCGTTTCCCTACGAGGAATTTTAAAGAGAGAATTTAATACCGGCCTCGGACAGTCGACTTTTGTCGGCCTAAGCCCCCCCCCCCACCCCCCACCCGCAACCACCTCAATGAGGTAGAGGAGTTGAAATTTACTGGACTGCAACTCTTTAGCCTCGTTTCAACTATGCCGTTCTGTGTGAATGACTTAATTGTGGGTGCTGGGAGAGGAGCAGATTTGAGGATTAGCCGACTGCGGAACTAGGCGTCAGAGGCACCAGGACAAGGGGCAGAATCACAACCCCTAAAGAAGGAGTGTTCTCCCCCGGGGCTCAGCCAGGACCATAGAGGGAAGTAGAACCCGTCTCTATGCACGCCGGCCGGAGTTCTGATACCCAAGCCCTTGAGGGACGGTATCCCCGTTAGCGATGGCTGATTCTGCCTAACCAACAAAAGGTCCGCCATACAATCAGATCTACGCCCCCCTCCGGCTCACCCTCCATCATCACCCATTGTATATGATACTTCATGTTCATGGAAGCTCTGCTACAACAGAGAGGGGGTTACCATCAATGAAAACGAGGATTCATTTATCGACAAACAACGAGCCATTAGCAGAATAGAGCACATAAATAAATTTCAAGGAGAATACTAAGGACGATACAGACCCGAGGGGCCACCCTCGCAAGAAGATGCCGCAGAACGGGACAACAAGGATCCGACTGCGCAACATCAGTGGACAAAACAGGCCGACCAGATATAAGGCGTTTGAGGTCGTCTACGGACGGCTGAGAATCGCCATGATAAGGCTACTGGACCTCGCAACAGGTTATGTGGCAATATGTGAAAGAGAAAAAGATGTGGAGAATATCAGGAAGGAAGAAGCAGTGGAGACACTATAGGAGATAGGCCTACAACCTGTCATCCCTCCGCAGATCCTGACCCATAGGAGTGTGGTTTGCTGGAGGTTATATCCATGGATTGGCGGACACACGAAAGAAGAAATTTCGGAGGAGATAATGAAGAACCACTCATGGACTAAGGTGTAAGAAATAATCAAATTTAGAAATAAATGCGACAACTCGGACTACTCCCACGTCTTCAAAATCTTCTTCTCCGATACCATAATTTCTAAAAAGGCAAAAGAATGTGGGCTGTTGCTGTTCAACGCTAAAGTTAGCTGGGGCGCAGATCGAGAGGGAAGAATTTATCCCTATACAATTCTGCTCCCGTTACTATAAAAATGGAAGAGTACGCCACTAAAGATTGCCAAGCCCCAGACGAGGTATGCTCCAAGTGCAGCGAGACTAGCCATCATTGGAAAAGCTGCAGTTACACGTACGAGAAATGTGCAAATTGCGGGCAAGGGCATCCAACGATGGCCATGGCCTGCCCAAAGAAGAAGGCGCTAATCCGTAGGAAGACCCAAGAAAGCAGGCAGGAGGAGGCTATCAGGAGAAATACCACATATGCGGAGGTGGCAAAGGCTGCATACTCAGAGGAAGAGAGTTAAAAGACGTACTTTCGTATCGAAAACGAAAACTCCACAAAAGTCATGGCATGCATATTTTACGCGCATGTCAGGAATTTAACTCAACCGGGAACTTTTTCCAAAGAGTTAAATCAAATGCTGACCAAAAATGGATTGAGTGAAAGGTGATTTCCGGTCAACCCTCCATCAGGAGAAGTACTGCAGTTACAAATGATACTAACACCAAAAATAGATGCACAAGCCCCAGAAGAAAGCAAAGAGAGCACAGAAGAAGAGTCAAAATCGAAAGAAGAATGTAAAAGGCCCGACCCGCGGATTGAGGCAAAAAAGGAGAGGGAAGAAGCAAACAAAAGTGCTATCAAACTCAAAAAGAAAAAGAAGCAAAAGAAAAAAGTAGAGACAACAGACTTTTGGACTCCTCGGAATCCTAAGACACGTCTGACTCTGAGGTCTCCAATAAGGAACAATGCCACGCCAGAGGAAAGCCGGAAACTAAGAAACCCCTTGATGAAGATAGGATCAATCTCACAAACTATGCATCGGAGCAATTTCCTTTCCCCAAATACATGGATCCCGCTAAAATCTTCATGGGAATCAAGAGGAAAATGTTCAAATGGGGATATGCCTCACATCACGAGGAGGAAACAATCGAGGAGGCATTCCTTAACCACAACGTAGACCTACATGCGAGCAATTATCCTCTACAGAATATAAGAAATGGAACAGTAGGAAGAAGGCAACAACCAAGAAACACTAAGGAAGGAAAGAAAAGCTAATTATTCGAAATGGAAAACGTCAACAACATGCTCAAGATTGTGACACTTAACGTTAATGGATGGGAACGAAGGGCACAGCATATAGCAACATATTCCGAGTGCTCGACCCCGACATTATACTATTGACAGAGCACGGTATTGATACAAGATCAAGTCTTAGAAAGATTCCGGGCTACAAAATAGTCATGAAAAAACACTCTAAAGAGAGGTCCGACGGTGCTGCTGACGCTATCAAAAGGAATATCTCGTAGAGGCATCTTCCGGAACTGGACGAGTCCTTTGTGGTAGCGGCATCGTACCAACCACCTCGAAGAGCGTACCTGCCCTTCAATAACTTCTACACCTTGTTCGGGCATCGCAGAATGGCATTTCTTGGGGGTGACCTCAATGCCAGATGCCGAACGTCCGGCTATGGTAACACGAACGAAAAGGTTCGTAAATGGAAATGATTATGGAAAAAAGGAACATCCAAAGGATAGGGCCTGACTTCCTAACATATATCACCAACAGGTTAGCAACAAGGCCTGACATAATTATGACAAGCGGCGACTTCCCGCTCAACTACCATAGCAAACCAGGCCCAATAGTACCCAGCAACCATATAGCGATCCTGAAGACAATCTCGCTCGCACTGGTCCCTCTCCGCAAAAGCTACGCTTCAGCCAACTGGGGCGCTACAGAGAACTTCTCAGTAGATTCGAATCAACTGACCTAGGCGAGGCAACATTGGAGGAGATTGACCGGAATTTGGAAAGGATAACTACCTCAATCATCAAAGCAGGCCGCGAGTGCATACCGAAAACAAGATACAAAACTCCCCCACAACCCAGGTGGACGGAGGAGATGCGCCAGATCGCGAGGGTGCACAGGCAGGTATATGAGGAAATAAGAATGGCAGGACCGAACCGGGAACGGTGCTCGCTGCTGCGTCGCATAAGCGAAGAACTTAGGCTGGCAATCAACATCCAACAGGCTGAGATCTGGGACAGTCTGATAGCCAAGGTAGACGACGAATTCAACCCGGTAAAATTCTGGCGTAACATTCGAAAATTAAAAGGACTACTAAGCAGAGATAAGACCCGCATAAAAGAGGGCGATGAATACTTGGAGGACCGGCGATACTGGAAGGAAAATTTCGAACCTACTGGAAGGATATTTTCTCGATAACACCTGAGTACAATGAAGAATTCGACCAGGAATTCGAAGGCCGACTGATTGATGACCTCAATCAGATAATCCATCGTACGCCCCCACACCACGACGTTGACGAAGGTAGGGAGATGGCGGACCATGGCCGATCAATAACAACCGAAGAGGTCATGGCGACTATACGATCCTATAAGCAAAAGGCACCGGGCTGGACTGGCATCATGAAAAACAACTTGATACATGCCCCCAGAAGATCATTCGGGAAATCACGAACATCCTGAACGCGTCCCTGAATACGGGCTACTTTCTTGACAGTTTAAACGTGGCGAAAATTATTTTTATTTCAAAGAGAACCCCCCATCCCCCTCCCGATCAAACGGTGAACAGTCCGATCTCTCTCCTAGAGTTTGTGAGCAAAATCTACGAAAAGCTTCTGGCAAACAGGCTACAATATCAGCTCACAGGCCTCAACAGCACGGGTTCCGCAAGAAACGAGGGACAGAAACAGCTCTCGCCCTTCTAACAGAAAAACTCGCCCTCTGCAAAGCTGAAGGGAAGTATGTAGATGTAGTGTTGCGTGATGTACAGAAGGCCTTTGATAAGGTTTGGCTGAGAGGTCTCCAATACAAGATCTTAGGCTCCTAAGCTGAACACCACACTGGAAAGGGTATTCTGTGATTACATAATGTAGAAGAGAGCCCAAATTTCGATTAAGGGCTACAAAGGACCTAAATTCGAACTCGAGGCGGGTGTCCCATAAGGTAGCTGTGATGTATCTGCAGTTCACAGATGACATCACACAAATCCTTCCCAGTTCCTATAAGAACGCTGGATTTCAAGCAAGGCAGACAGCTGCCGAAATATATAACATCAACAGGTACGAGAAAAAAAATGGATATAAAAACAAACCGCCGAAAGCTTGAGGATGTCATCGTCAACGACGAAATATACCTATATTCAAATGGGGGAAAAGTATTAGACTTGCAATTCACCGCAAAAGGCTACAAGAAGCACATAAACGGTAGAATCTTCCTAGCCAAAAGAGAACTTGGCAAGATCTACAGGTTAAAAAAACTTAGCGCAAAAAACATCACAAAGCTATACACTGCACTGGTGTGCTCAATACTAGTATACCCTGCAGTAGTAACGCAGGCAACTAGTTCTACCTCTTTCAGACAAATGCAGAGAGTGCAGAACAAAGCTACCCTGCTAATAGCTGGTGCGCGCAGGTTGGACCATATTCGACCTACGGTTCTGCAAAAAGAGCAGGCCTGAAGCCACTGAATATGGAACTCCAGAGGATAAGGAGAAATACTTTGGGACAAAAAATGGAGCAAATACTCCCAAAATTAGATATCGACATAGAAATACCGGGACCTATGATGCACACCGTCACTAGGAGGGCTCTCTTCCCCAGCGAAAGAAACTGTCCCAGGAAGCCCTGATCGCAACCTATACCTAAAGAAGACAATGAACTACCGATACAAGAAACCCAAACTAACCAAATAAAAGAAACGAAAATCTGTAAGTAACTGAATACAAAAGGCAAAGTGCCCACAACAGTAAAGAATAAAAAAAAGAAAAAATAGGCGAAGTGCCAAAGAAAAACAAAAAGATAAAACTATAAAAAAAGTAAACGGCTAACGAGTTAGCCAAAAATAATTGAATGCCAACAACGGAGGAAAAGTATATATATATATATATATATATATATATATATATATATATATATATATATATATATATATATATATATATATATATATATATATATATATATATATATATATATATATATATATTAAAAAAATAACAGTATCACAAGGAATAAAATGACCGCCATGATGCGATCAACTCAGCCACCAGTGGTGTACACTTGAGGCTCTGAATGCAAAACGGAAAGTAAAATAAAATAAAAAATTAAAAAGAAGAAAACGTGAGATGCCCTCTATACCAGGGCAAACACTACAAGAACCCTTTTCACACCTATCAAATCTCTATCTAATTTCTCACTTTTTTCATCCAGATCAAGACGAAATTCATTCTTTGCTGCTCACCAAACAATTACCTCGACGCTAAAGGAGGCAAAGAGAAGAAAAAACTTTCCATCGATGCCGCCTCAAAAATAACCAAAACTTCGGTCTGAAGATGCCAGAAGAAAGGCGAAATATTAAGGCCAAAATTTGTAAAAAAATCCGAATATTTTAAATAAGACCAAATAAAATGGATCTTCCTCAGTTAATTTTCAAACTTTAGCCTCATATAAAAACTGCATTAGACAGTTAGAACGTGCTAAAATGAGATTGGTAAAGTCGAAATACAGCCTGGTCTTTAACAAAACATGTATAGAAGAGAAGCCTCTCCAATCATACACCGATATATATATATATATATATATATATATATATATATATATATATATATATATATATATATATATATATATATATATAAATAATTATCTCGCCGGTATGCGTATCTCTTTAATAGACTTGATTATGAGCTTCCTGAGATCAGCAAGTTGACATCAACCTACTGATTTGAGATCTAGGCTCCGTTATGGCATGCTCCCCACCCCTGCTTGCTCAAACCCCCTGAGTTAGAATGCCCTCGGGGGTGGGGGACGTGTTTAAAGGCTTAGTTGCTTCCGCCTTTTGTTAACTAGTTGTGTGCTTTAGTGTATGCCTGATGATTTGAGGGTGTACATGGGCCTGTGTATACATGCATATGTATGTGCTTAAGTGGAGTTCGATTTCCCCGTAGGGATAGGAGGGGGGGGGAGGTCCATAATAAGTGTCAAAACTGTCAAAATTTGGGAGCTGTTAGGTTGGGGGGGGAGGAGGCTTATAAGCCCGGTTTGAACAGAGTAGTTTCAAACCCATGGGATTGCCGAATAAATTTAAAAAAAAGTCCATTGATCTCACAGACGCGGAGTCAGGGTTCCGAATACCACCCTCGCTTTGATGCTTCTTTCTTTTCCGATGGGCTATTATCTTTAAGCCTTTCCGCTTTAAGTTATATGGGTAAAATTTAGGAGGCTTTTAGTTGATTGCCCGTCGGCCAGGACCCCTTTCCCCCAAAGATGAAGGGATATATATATATATATATATATATATATATATATATATATATATATATATATATATATATATATAGAGAGAGAGAGAGAGAGAGAGAGAGAGAGAGAGAGAGAGAGGGGGGGGGGAGCAGACAGAAAAGGAAGTAACCCCAGGAAATATCAGTAATGAAAACCGGTATATGCATGTATATGTATGCATGTACATATGTATGCAATCTCATCTGTATCTGAAAAGCGTGACCTAAATTGCCATTCGTCATCCAACCTGCATCTCCCTCCCCCCATCTCGACTCTTCACTCCTTTACCCTCCCTCCTTCATCTCCAGGCTAATCCCTCCCTCCGCCACTCCTTTCCGGGTTTCCTCATGTTCTTGAATCTCCCTCCCCCATGAAGCTCCCCTCTTCGAGTATGAAGGGAGAGCTCAAATCCCACCCCGCCCTTTTCCTGAGCCTAGAGACCATCGCGGGCCAATAGAGACGAGATCCCCTTCACCGGTAATGAAATGCACATACAGATTAGAAAGACAATCGCTGGCAAGACGGAAGATATCAGGGGCCTATTCCCCTTTAGGGGAAGGGGGTTGTTTTCGCGTCAGTAGTTTGTGGGTATCAGTGTCCCATAAGAGAAGTTAGTACTCTTCATCGGGGTGTCCCCCTTCCCCCGCATATGAGAATGTGTGTGTTGTGCTGCGAGGAGCGTAGTAAGTTTCAGCGTATCCGCCAATGAGCGGACAGCTCATGACGCCGTTGAGGGTTTGGTATCCGCGCTAGAAGTCCAACGCCGTATCCAGTAGGCTAGCGAGATCCCCGCGCTACCGTACCCATGGCTCAGGATTAATTTTCGTTTGAAACCTAAACTCCAGGATTAAGATACCTAGGATGGACAAAATAATGGAAACAGGTGATATTTCGAACCCTGTTTTCGTTAACGTTTGTATATACGAGGGGCGGTCAATAAGTTTTGCAATTCGGATATAAGGAAACGAGATATGAGGAAAAGTGTTTTATTATTTTCCTTTTATTGCACCACTTGTCCCTGAGGCTTCGAATTCCCGACAACCAGAAATCTCCCGACTGCTGTTCAATCCACTCCTGGACGGCGAGCTGGACATCTTCATCGTCCCCAAACCGGCGTCCACGCAGTGCAGCCTTGAGCTGGCGGAATAAAAAGTAGTCGCTAGGGGCCAGATCTGGACTGTAGGGGGGATGGTTGAGCCCCTCGAATCCGTACTCGCACAGGGCAGCTTGTGCAACTCTAGCCTTGTGGACTTTGACGACGTTGAAGTCAATCACGGGGCGTGAAGTTTCGTGAGGTTTCTAGGGACCCAACGGGCAGAGACCTTGGTCATGGCCAAATTGTCGTGGATGATGTTCATAACACTTCCATGTGATATTCCAAGTTCTCGCTCGATTTCTTCGACCTTCACCCGTCGATTTTCGAGGATTATCCTCTCCACACGGGCCACATTGTCCTCGTTGGTCACGTCTGACGGGCGTCCTGGACGGGGGTCATCTTCAAAGGACTCACGACCATGGCAGAACTCCCTATTCCAGCGAGCAACGGTTGCATAGGAAGGGGCGGTGTCGGTGTACACTGCAACCATGCGTTCATGTATCTCTTTTGCATTCTTGCCTTCCTTGGTCAAAAATTTGATCACTGTGCGGTGCTCAACCTTCTCCACTGTTGAAAAAATTGTGACTGCCGATCTGCGATCAGATACTGATTCTTAAATAGACGAGACAGGAGCGTGTGGCTGCAGGTCCTGACTTGTCATAACTTGTCCTAACACCCCCACAAACAGCTATCCCCTTCCTCTGTTTTGCCCTACCGATTCGCAAAACTTATTGACCGCCCCTCTTAAATAAGAATCCCAGTAAATCTTGTGACTGTGTGAAGCAGAAGTAACTGAATAGTTAATAAGCAATTATTCCAAACTTAATGTCTATTGAAATTTTACAAGGTGTCCCGCAGTGTTGCCAACTGAAAATTTTGTTGCCAAAATGCTAAAAACGTGATATACAGAAAGAAAAAAAAATGCTAAACAAGTATTTACTTACCAATTACTATTTTAATTATATAGCCATTAAAATTTCATTTAAAAGGCTTGACGAATCAATTTAGGCAACTACTTCTGGATCTTTTTGGGGATCATATGATTGTAGTGTTCCAATTTGATTTGGTAATTTAAAGTTTGAGCAGCATTTACTGGGTCTCTTTTTAAGCCATATTTCACTGCAAGAACAGTTGAAAGCATCGGCAGTTGCATTTTGTTTCTTAGCTTAATTTGTAATATATTCATGCTGCTGAATAGCCTTTCAACTTCAGCATTAGAATTTGGTCAAATTAAATGACTCAGACCCAATTCTGCAAATTCATTAAATGGGTTTTCTCCAGAAGAATCTTTATAATCATATTCTTCTGACCAAAACGCTTCAGTAGTTGAAATTCAATTAATGACATTTTTTTCTTCGTCCAAAGAGTATGATTCTAGTAGAGGAATGATGGGATCCTTAATATGATTCAAAGTATTTTGTACTGAGAATAATTTGATATTCTTAAGGATATTGCTATTTTCTGGTAAACGATTTCTAAGCTCTTTATAAAGAGAAAGCAAAAAATTTTGTGCTCTTTTGCGAATGTGTTTTTCTTCAGAAGCTGGAATATTCTTGTTGATCATCATTTATGCTAGCCTTTTCTCAAACCTATATCCTAGCTGTGGATTTGGATAAAAAAAATTCTTCAATGCTAGCATTAGGATCGAGAGGATCAATTCAGCTTGTTGGTAATACTAGCATATTAACAACTGATTGGAGTATAATAGGTCAGAAAGCATTTTCGTTTTGTCAACAGTGTTCGATTCAAAGAGTTTATTTACTTTTTGAACCTGTACTAGAATTGGATGCAAAAATAAAATGAAAACCTCATTCTTAGGTTCGTAATACTTTTCGTATAGTAGCTGAGCAGTGAAGCATCTTTCAACACTTACTATCTGAAAATGAGTTCGCAATTCGAGCCACTTCCTTAAAATTCTACTAATTGCGGATTCAATCGACAATCACCTTGATGAACAAGAATTTAAAATCTTCAACGGTTCCTTATCATTAATGGCCTGGAAAAGTTGCTTGTAAGCAATTTGTCTCATTGAAGACTGAGAAAACCATTTATAAGTTTCACTTATTAAATATTCTTCTAAGTTTCTTGGCAGGGATACAGCACAAGTATGTCACACTGATAACTGTAATGAGTGACGCACACACATCTAAATAACTTCTTGAAAACACCATTATTTATCCCTACCATTACGTTGGCATCGTCAGTACATATGGCCATAAGAATTTTTATGTAAATTTTTTCTCAACTTATTCAATGTCATCTGCGTCACATTTTTCTAATAGCACCATATTAAGATATGTATGCACTACGTTTGTATGTTTATCACTATGATATATTATAATGATACGTAAGAACTTATTAACAGTTATGTCATTCGATTCGTCCAATAATAAGCTAAATTTCCCGTGTTCTAGATCAGAAATTAAATCTTCAAGGAAATATGGAGCTAGTACATTCTTTACAATGTCTGTACATTTTGTGCGATATATCTTAACTTTATTTACTGTTTCACTATCTGATACACTATTTTTACACAAGTCTACCAAGTGGCCACAACAATTAAACGATGAGTGACAGCAAATAAACATTGCTAAATTACCCTCAAACATAGATAGATACCTTATCTTCCTCAGATTTGTTCATAATATATTTTGTAACAGAAGCAGTACTTTGATATGAACTTGAAAGCTTGTTTCTTTGTTTCAAAGTGGCTTGTTAAAATAGAATATTTTGCTAAAATATCACATCTACAAAACTTGCAATGAGCTTTAGATGAATCATTTGAAACTTCACATAAACACTTTGTAAAATCAGGTTTTTTAGCCATTCCTTTCGAAATTTTTGTGGCTACTTTTCTTTTTCTTTACCCATTATCAAAATGAGGGTGCAGGGAAATAAATACTATTAGCAAAGCAAAGCTGAAAAACAAATTTTAAGCTCAATAAGCCAAAGGCGATTCACAAAACTAAACGCAAATCCAAACAGCCGGCGCCAAAAAAAAACAAACGTGTTCCGGTTTTTGCCACAGTGTTGCCAACTAAAAAGTATAAATTCTTACAAGCTCAAACACGTTGGTAAGAATATTTTGTTGGCAACTTGGCATTTGTAAAGAAATAGTGTAACGATATAAAATAGAAAGAAATTTACATGAACTACCAATATATATTATATTCAAATTAGAATTTTTTCTAACATTTATGGGTCTAAAATTTTAAAAAAGGCTAGAAAATGCTAAATACATTTTAAAAATATCATTTTTCCTACTAAATACTAGATTTAAGCATTTCCTGCTGAATCCAGCCCCAAAATGCCTGGTTTGGCATTAAAAATGCCTGGTTTGGCATTAAAAATGCTGAATTGGCAACACTAATGTCCCGTAAGTCAGGAACCATAGGAAAAAAATAATAAAATTATTACATAATCTCTTCAAAGTGTCTGCCGTTGTGTTGCCCAAATAAGTGAAGACACAATCTCCACCGCGACAGAACTTTCTGAATCACAGTCACAGAAATTTCTTGAGACGCTTCCACAATGAGTGCTTTATGGTGGAAAATGGCCTGAATTTTGAGCCCGTGCACTCTGGCTTTCAGGTGGCTCCAAAAGTAATAATCCAGCGGAGTAAGATTAGGGTTCCTCGGTGAAAACTCAACTTGTCCTCGTCGTCTAAACCAGTGTTTTGGGAACAGTGTGTTAATGTGATAGGGGCGCCATCCTGCTGAAACCACTCCGGGTAGTCGGCTGCTGGGTTCAAAAGGCTTGGAAATGCTTCCTCCTACAACATCTTAAGGCACGTCTTACTGGATACAGTCTAGTCAGAGAAGAAGGGACCGACGATTCTGTCTGTCCACATCCCACACCAAACCATGAGGCTTTGGTTATGTTCCTTAGAAAAATCAAACCAATGAAAATTGGTTGGTTACCGCTATTGAGTGTTCATACGGCTGGCTTCCAGGAAACAAAGGTTCGCTTCATCAGAGAACAGAATTTGGGATGTGAACCTACGCATTGTTCTCTCCATTCGCAAAACTAAACTCGTCTATCAGGATCATCTTCACATAAACGTTGATGTAGTTGCCGTTTCTATGGATGTAAGTGATGAAGTGTCAAGATGCAATGGAACAGCTCTGGGAGATCCCAGTTTTACTCGACATGTGTCGAAGGGACTTCTTGGGACTGACAGCGAACCTAACCAACACACCAGAACTGGTGTAGTAGACGGACAAAGTCCTTGAAGGTCCACTGCAAGGCTTGTCAACTACAGATCCAGTTTCCTTAAGTTTAGCTATAAACTTGCAACACATCTGTGTGGTGTTGGCACGTGGTTTGAAAACGTTAATTCCTGTAGCCACTTCTAGGTGAGTGCAGGCCCCAAATCGCAAAAAAACTTAACCTTTTCCTCTCAAGTCAATGACAGGGTTAACCTGCAGCATAATAAAAAATAGAAACCCCTGTGGTTCCAGACTTATGGGACACCCTGAAGTAACAAAAAAATACAATGTAATTAATACTAGGACAATCGTTATAGAGCATGATTAGAGCACGATAGTAAAGCAATAGTTATAAAACATGATTAGGGCAAGTTTTTGAGCTGTTAGTGACTTTCTATATTGCATTTAGAAATTCTGTCTACCACAGAATATCACTTCGATACAAATCTTAGCTGATTCTGCATAAGAATCCATAATTGTTGTAGTGAGGTACTGAGTAGTCCTTGGTTTTTCAGCATAGAATAAATTTTTCAGCATACCCCAAACAAAAAAGTCGGGAGATGTAAGTTCATGAGTTCGAAGATGATACTTCATGGGACCATGGCATGCTACTGATATTCGAGGGAAGTGCTCATCGAGCCAATCGTGCGCAACGATGCTGCATTGGGGTGGTGTTCCTTCTTGTTGGAACCACATCTCAAGAAAGTGTGGCTAGTTTGTCCGTTTTGGAAGGAAATCTTTGATGAGCATCGCCTGTCACAGTTTCTTCAAAAAAGAACGAAGCGATGAGACTTGAAGCACAGACCCCAATCCAAACCGTGACACTGATGGTGTGATTTTCACTTCCAAGTAAACAGAATGATCTTGGTTCACATGGATATTTAATTTAAAGGATTCTTCATCACTCCAGGTGATCTTTTGTGAGAAGCTGGCATCCTCTGTATAGATTTGTAGAAACTCCCCAGACGGTCAAGGACATCTTTTTCCATTGCTGGAGCAAGTGTAGACGATATTGCCTCAAGTGAGCATCGTGTATCATTCTTAAAATTGATATTTGTGGGATGGCAAGCTCTTGTTCAGCTCGTCTGGTGGACTTCTGTGAACTATGAGACCTTGATTGTCCTGGTCTTAAAAGATCTTTACATAAACCTGTTCATTCAAAGCGTTGAATGAGGCTAGCTAACGTTTTTTTTTTTAATTGAACAATTAAATCTTTCTTTAAATCGGGTGCAATGTTTCGTTCATGTTGTCCAGTCGGTGAAAATATTTTATAATGAAGACACGTTTATCCATTATTAAGCATTTGGTACTCACCATTGCGAAATAAGGTTTATAAAATTGACCAAATTGAGATGTTTTCAGAACCACTGTCTGCGACAAACTGAATTGAACCCAATACTCTAGATATTGGATATTACATATTCAATCGAATTCGATAGAATTTTCTCTACAAACATCGAATCAAAAACTTTCCAGTTGCTTCTGCAGTGTCCGATATATGTACTGCAGGCATTCTGTATTTGATGTAATGACCATGACGATTCTTTACATATTTTTACATCAACATATGTCAAAATATGCGATCTTTATGACTTCCAAAGAGGACACAATGTTGGAGTACGAATGGTTGTGTCTACTTCAACAAAAACTGCAGACTTGTTTAACTTTTCGAGAACAACTGTGTCTAAAGTCATGCTGACATACCCCCCCCCCAAAAAAAAAAATAAGGAAAAACTAGCTCTGGGGAGCGTAACTCAGGACAGAAGGTGAGACTCACTGATAAACACCACAAACTATTAAAGCACATTGTGCTGATAAACCACAGAATCTACTAAAGTGACTGATGAGCTAAACCAACATCTTGGCAACACAATATCGACCAAAACAGCTGGTCAAGAGTTCAATACAGTTGGATACCACGGAAAAGTTGCCATTGGTAAACATTCCCCCTCCTCCTCTCTGATCATTGTTAAATAAGGCCTAAAATGGTGCAAAAAAAACACAATAAGGGGAAATTGACCATTAATAAACTACCCATCATGCCCTTTCCTTGTCAGGACAAATTTATGTTTAGAGGACTGCCAAAGAAGCCTTTGATCCCGATGGCCTGATCCCAACCGTGAAACATGGTAGTGTTTCTGTGATGGTTTGGGCAGAAATATCGTATAATTCTCTTGGTCGTGTAATACCACTGAATGGCACAATTATTTATAAGGAGTGTAAGGGAATGGTCACTTCCCCCCCCCCCCCCCCCTCGTTCACTCTTGGTGCAGTTCCAAGGCGGTGGTTACCACAAGGACATCCGCCCCAGGCATCGGCGAGGCGAAAGTTTGACCACAGGGTGGCATAACTAGGGGCCATGTAAGACCCTAAAGGTCAAAAAGGTAAAGATCTCCCCCCAGGAGAGTGAGATCCAGTTTCACGTCGAACAAGAAATTGGAGACGGTTTTGTCCCAACCTCGATGGCTAACGAGGAGCAGATGTTTGACTTCGTGGGAAAGACCGTTTGGGAAGAGAACTCTCCTGGGGCCGTCCTCAAGCTCCCCCCCCTTACCACTCCCCCAGTGGGGGTGCGAGGTATAAATGAGGAACTCTGAGGAAAATCGAGGTAGTATACGTCAGGCCAGGTGACGAAGTCCTCGGATCCCCAACCGGGCTACCTAGACTGGATAGGTAGTATACGTCAGTCTCTAGGTGACGAAGTCCTCGGATCCCCAACCGAGCTACCGAGACTGGAGAGGTAGTTTACTTGTGTCGCCAGACCAAGAAGCACCCTGCAAGAGAGGCAGGGCTACCTACCTTAAGGGGCTAAGAAAAAGCTCATCCTTGAGCTAAGTCCCTGGTTATCAAACCAAACAATAAGTGAACTTTGGTAAGTTCGACTTACTCTCGCCAGAGAGACTCCTCATATCCTGGTGCACCTTATACACCAGGGGTATTCCTCGTCCTTGAGGAATTAAGAAGAAGAAGGAAAAGGCTCCCCCTCGAGCCCGTTATTCGGTGGCCACACCAAACTGTAAGTAACTTATTCTCGCCAGAGAAACCCCCCTCCGTCATCCTCGCCAGTAAAGAAGACCCTCCCCGAGTTCAGTCCTCGTCCATAAGAAAATTAGTAACGAAGGAGAAAAGCTCCTCCTCGAGCTCGTTACTCGGTGATCACACCGCACTCCAAGTAAGCTTGATTCAAGAACCAAGTTCGACTCACTCTCGCCAGAGAGACCACGACTGCCTGGGTGTTGCATAGAGCACCGTATGGGTTCTCGTCCTGAAGAACCCTTCCCCTCCCGGAAGAACGTGTGGACCCCCCAGCTGCTACCCTCGCCAAGACGACCGTGGAATTCCGCCCATCTACACGCGTCAATAGTAAATATTTCTGAGGCCCTTTAAACTCCACGAGTCCGTAAGCCTAATTCTAATATTATTGTTTTGTCTAGAGAAAACGTGAACTTAATTTGGTGGGTCAACTAATTTAATTAATTCTTGTTTATAATAATATTTAGAGTATTGCTGTAGTTAAAGTATAAAGGTTGTGTATTCAATGGTTAAAGATAAAATATAAGTTTATTTTGTGAATTAGTGGGCGTTTCTTTTATATCCTGACGTGTTTGGTAAAGGCTCTTTTCTTTAAGATATTCTTATAATATCAATAATTAGACACTCTTAGCACTCTTAGAATAGAACAAAAAGGAGGGGCATTCTACACTAACTAAATAAAAGTGGTGTCAGGTAGGTCAGTAGGGTTCTTAGCAGAAAGAATTCTACGACATAATTAAAGTGGTGTCAGGTTTTGTAGGTTGTTATTAGAAAGAACCCAGCAGTGTCTAATTAAGAAAGAGCCAACACGTAAAGGAATATCAGGAACAAGAGAATAATTGACGAGAGGAAAATTGGTAGAGTTAGGGGTGGTAACAATATAAAGGTAATTGGCAGGTCAAGTGGTAAATTTGTTGTCGGGAGTGATATTTCAATCAGCATAGTAGTGGGATTAAGGGTAAGTTATGCTGAGCGCTACCTGGTGAGTGGCGGCATAATTATCTGAAAATACAGAAAGGAAAAATCGACGGACCAACACGAAATGGATCCAGTCAAAAGATTTTACCAACAAGCCCAAAGTCTGGGACTTGAAGGCACAGAAATGCATGACTACGTCATGGCAGAATTAAGAATAGATTGTGTAGAAGAAGAAAGAATTTGGGATATAGAAAAAGAACAAGAATCAATAAAGTTTGAGAGAGAAACAGAGGATATAATAAGAGAGGATAAAAGAGAACGTGAATTAATGGAAATATGGATGAACCGGAAAAGTGAAGAATCCCGAATACAGCGGAAAATAGAAACAGAGGAAAGAAGAATGCTGAGAGGAGGTAAAACAAGCGAAAGAATAATATTGTTGAAAAGAGAAGCACAAGAATTCAGAATAAGGATAGAAATGGAAGATGAAGAAAGAAGACTAAAGATAAAGCTGGAAGATGAAGAAAGAAGAACTCGACGGGAAAACGAAATAGCGAAAGCAGAACAAGAAGCCGAGGAAAGGAGAATGAAGATGGAAAATGAGTCAAAAGAGAGGAGAATAAAGATTAAAAAAGAAATAGATGAAAGGAGAATGAAGAGAGAAAAAGAACGTGCTCAAGCTGAAAGAGAAGAGAGAGAAGAAAAGGAAAGATGGCTCGCACTCGAAAGAGCACCTATCGAGAATCTCATAGAGGCCGAGGAAGTTGTAGCCCGGCCTGGACCTAAGAAAGGACCATCGAGGGAAACCCAGCCAAATGGGGTAACGATGGAAGAAGTAGAGAGTAGGAATGAGGTACCAGCAGGAGTACCTAAGGAAGAACCTACGAGGAGAACCCAGCCAAATGGGGTTATCAGGGAAGAAGTTGAAGGTAGGGTAGAGGTACAAGCAGGTGTACCTGAGGAACTACCTACTAAGAGAAGTGAGTCAAATGAGTTGACAAGGAAGGAGGAAAGAGGTGCTATGGCTATGCACCCAGGTAAGACTAGTCAAATGGTAGACGCGGATGAGTATCCCCTACTCCTAGTAGTCTCCTCCCCGAACGGAACGTCCACGGAGTTACCGCTAAATCGCCAAGTCGTAGTGAGCGCCAAGCCCATTAACGACCTCGCTGGGAAAAATTTTCTCGATCCCCAAAGATCGAACCCAGACACGATCTTCCCGTGTACCTGGTTAAAGGAAAGCTATGGGACCTACGCTCCCATCAATTATGCCCCGCTACAACAGGCCGCTCAAGCCTTAATGTTCAATTTAAAGGTAGTCAAGTACCATAATATGAGTAAGTCGAGTAGGTTGAAATACCGCTACCATTTAGTAATATACTGGGGTAGACTCAATAACCCGAACGGCCGACTCAGGCGCGGTAGAATAATGGTCACCGAGCACCATTTTAGGATCAGCTACATCAAAGGAGCCGATAATGTACAGCTGCTCTATAGGTGGAGACGAAAAACCATGGAGGGTTATTTCAGTACCTAATGAGCGTGAAACCAGGTTTTCATTTGTTGTTCGTGTTAATATTTATCGGTAGGATTTAAGTTCTCAAAAACTTAGAAATGTAAGGAAGTAGCTTGTTTTGTTTTTTTTTGTTTGCGGGTAATCGATGAATTAAGGTTTTTTTTAATTTTCTATGTAAAATTGTATTGCGAGTAGGTCTAGCTCGACACATTGCATGTGTAAACGTGCGCGTGGGCGCTCATGTGTAAGGAAACTTAATGTAAGGGAGGGCTCAAAGAAATACAACTTTGCTAAGCTCGACTAGGTTGAGTAAGTTGTTTTGAGTTCCCGGGAGCATCCCCCGCCCCCCATTATTTTCTTCGGTGGGAGGTGTGTAAGGGAATGGTCACTTCCCCCCCCCCCCCCTCGTTCACTCTTGGTGCAGTTCCAAGGCGGTGGTTACCACAAGGACATCCGCCCCAGGCATCGGCGAGGCGAAAGTTTGACCACAGGGTGGCATAACTAGGGGCCATGTAAGACCCTAAAGGTCAAAAAGGTAAAGATCTCCCCCCAGGAGAGTGAGATCCAGTTTCACGTTGAACAAGAAATTGGAGACGGTTTTGTCCCAACCTCGATGGCTAACGAGGAGCAGATGTTTGACTTCGTGGGAAAGACCGTTTGGGAAGAGAACTCTCCTGGGGCCGTCCTCAAGCTCCCCCCCCTTACCACTCCCCCAGTGGGGGTGCGAGGTATAAATGAGGAACTCTGAGGAAAATCGAGGTAGTATACGTCAGGCCAGGTGACGAAGTCCTCGGATCCCCAACCGGGCTACCTAGACTGGATAGGTAGTATACGTCAGTCTCTAGGTGACGAAGTCCTCGGATCCCCAACCGAGCTACCGAGACTGGAGAGGTAGTTTACTTGTGTCGCCAGACCAAGAAGCACCCTGCAAGAGAGGCAGGGCTACCTACCTTAAGGGGCTAAGAAAAAGCTCATCCTTGAGCTAAGTCCCTGGTTATCAAACCAAACAATAAGTGAACTTTGGTAAGTTCGACTTACTCTCGCCAGAGAGACTCCTCATATCCTGGTGCACCTTATACACCAGGGGTATTCCTCGTCCTTGAGGAATTAAGAAGAAGAAGGAAAAGGCTCCCCCTCGAGCCCGTTATTCGGTGGCCACACCAAACTGTAAGTAACTTATTCTCGCCAGAGAAACCCCCCTCCGTCATCCTCGCCAGTAAAGAAGACCCTCCCCGAGTTCAGTCCTCGTCCATAAGAAAATTAGTAACGAAGGAGAAAAGCTCCTCCTCGAGCTCGTTACTCGGTGATCACACCGCACTCCAAGTAAGCTTGATTCAAGAACCAAGTTCGACTCACTCTCGCCAGAGAGACCACGACTGCCTGGGTGTTGCATAGAGCACCGTATGGGTTCTCGTCCTGAAGAACCCTTCCCCTCCCGGAAGAACGTGTGGACCCCCCAGCTGCTACCCTCGCCAAGACGACCGTGGAATTCCGCCCATCTACACGCGTCAATAGTAAATATTTCTGAGGCCCTTTAAACTCCACGAGTCCGTAAGCCTAATTCTAATATTATTGTTTTGTCTAGAGAAAACGTGAACTTAATTTGGTGGGTCAACTAATTTAATTAATTCTTGTTTATAATAATATTTAGAGTATTGCTGTAGTTAAAGTATAAAGGTTGTGTATTCAATGGTTAAAGATAAAATATAAGTTTATTTTGTGAATTAGTGGGCGTTTCTTTTATATCCTGACGTGTTTGGTAAAGGCTCTTTTCTTTAAGATATTCTTATAATATCAATAATTAGACACTCTTAGCACTCTTAGAGACTAGAACTAAAAGGAGGGGAATTCTACGACACTAAATAAAAGTGGTGTCAGGTCAGTAGGGTTCTTAGCAGAAAGAATTCTACGACAAGGAGTATTTGTCAATTTTGGGTGACCAAATTCACCCAATGGTACAAACGTACCTACAAACACTATTTTCCTAATGGTGACGGCACCACCTTCCTGAATGATAATGCGCCGATTTACACAGATAAAATTGTTAAAACTGACATGAAGGGCACATCAGTGCCCTTACTATCAACACATAATCGAACATCTCTGTTGTGTTTTGTTTGGAGCACCAAGTAAGGAACCGCTTCTCCCCTTCAGCAACTCTGCAAAAGCTTAAATAGAGTCTGCTTCATGAATGGATTAAAATTCCCATAACCACTGTCCAAAACTTATACGATTCTATTCCTTGATGTATTGAAGCAGCTATTGCAGCCAAAGGAGGACCAGCTCGATATTTGCATAAATAATCATAAATAATTGTATAAAATTACTTTACCTCTTTCAAAACATAGACCTATTCAAATTAAATAGCAGAATGATTTAAATTTGTCCTCGCTGAATTGACGGAGGTTTTAAAATTCCAAATCGCGATTCGGAATTTAAAGGTCGCCGATATATATTTTATTCCCCTGTAAAGACTGGATACTGGAATATTTAAGTATTTCCCAGTTAGCTTCGCAGTTAATTTGAACAATACTACGTGAGTTCTCCAACATTACAAAACGTTGTGTTTACGACCTCAATCTTGTAGCTGATGCGCTGCTCAAATTATTGACCAAAAAAAAACAGTGATTTGGGGCTCCTCATTATGACATCGTGTGCTTCCATTTCTGCTTAAAAAGAGGAAGGCGTGGCTCTTGTTAGCCATCTGAATGTCCCAAGCATGTGAGGATGCGTGGAGGAGGCACGACTCTCTCTTCTTAATGATTCGCTGGATCGGCCCAGCCCCTGCATGACACGGTCTAACCTTAACAGAGGAGCTCTCCACTTCTGGGTTCCTGTTCCATTCTTCCAGGACTGCCAGCGCCTCCTGCAAGTCCTCATTCTCGACTCATTCTTGGTCCAATTTTTCTTTCTCTTATACTCACCCCAAAGCCGCTGCATGGGGATGTCTCCGTCGCGTATCCTGCCCAAGGGGTATCAGGTGTTGCATAGGCAGACACGCAGTTACTGATCGTTAATAAACGGGAGCAAACTCGGGAGAATTGCGATGGAAGAGCTTTCAAGGGCGTGACCGTGTCTGGCACAAGAGCCTCATTCGACCTTGAAATTCTCCTGAGTCCTGGAACTCGATCGAACTCGGAATGTGCGACGGCCCCCTCAGTGGCCCGGCCAGGCTGCACATTCCAGGAACACGAGTCCATGACTAAGCATCACTGATGAAATTCCTATTCTTTTCCTCGCGTTTCCGGGTTTCCCAGAACTCCGACCTATCTATCATTGATCTCGCCGCAAAGGATGAGGGGACTACTAGTTCGTATTCAAGGATCCTTGGTTCATATGTAAGTATTTGAGAGGTGGTGATGGGAGGAGAAAGAGCTGATGAAACGCCATTCGGGATGAAGCATTTTGTTTTGTTGTTGCATGAACATCAAATGCTGCAGCTGACATCTAAAGAATCGCGTACCCTCCCACCCATAATGCTCACAAATGGATGTGGCTATATATGCATATTCCACATGTTCACTTCCTCCATCATCTCCACTTTCTTTACAGATTTCTTACAGAATTTCTGGCGGAAATTCCATCCATGGTATTTTTCTTCTTAGTTTTAAGTAACGAAAAAGTCGCAGTATTTTTTGGTCATTCCGATTTTTTTTTATTACGCTTTGTATTCATTTTTCAATATTTTCTTTGTTTTCTCTTCTGTTTAGAGTGACCTCGGATAAGTGTCAGTGTCATTTGTTTTTTTTATTATTAAAGTATTTGTTTTCCGTATCATTGCGGAAGTGAGTTACGTCGTTCTGTTTAGTCTGGCGTTCAGTTAGTTCTAAAGTTATGTTTGTTCCGAAGTTGTGTTCTCGCGCTTGGTTCGTTCTTAAATCGTGACGCTTGTGCGGTTCTGGTGCGAATGACGGAACGATGCGGAACGCGGCAGCGAACTGGCCATGCAGCTTTGACCAGCCAGATGCAACGCGTCGCTTCGTTATGTGACCTTGTCGCTTTCTGTTACCTTGCTTCCTAATATCCATCGACTTTTTCTTGGTGGATATTATCCCCGTCTCTCTCTCTCTCTCTCTTTCTCTCTCTCTTCCTAGTATCTGTTTCTCCCTTTCTCTCTTTTTATCTATCTATCCCTCCCCCCTTAGCCTGCTGTTAAGGTGCAGCATGGACAACATTGCTGCAGTTCAGCTGGAGGAATGCAGCCCTCCAGGGACCAACGCCTGCAGTTGCACCCTATCCCGCTCCCACTGTTTGGCAAAGGATAGGAAGCTCTACCCACATATTTTCACTTCTTTACTCTCACTCACACATTCCCTTTTTTTTCCGAGGCATTTGTTCTGAAAATCACATAAAAACCGATGACAAGTGGCGTGTGACTCGGAAGTTTAGACTCGCGACTTCAGGCTGAGTCGTGACTCATTTTCGTGACTCGTTGTCCCTCGCGTGTCTGGAATCCCTCCTCTGCGATATTATGCTCTAGCCAGGCGCGGATCCAGGGTGGGGGGCTAGGGGGTGAAGCCCCCACCCCATTTCAGACCCGTTTATGTTTATATTTATTTTTTAAGCCATACTTGTTTTCTGCTATTCGGAAAGAGTTATGTAATATATAATATATATATATATATATATATATATATATATATATATATATATATATATATATATATATATATATATATATATATATATATATATATAAACAGTTTTTAAACCATTGCGATCGAATGTATCATATATGATACAGGTCTAAAATACAGGTAAATCTTTAAAATAATGTTATTAAATTTATTATTAAACCTTAGGTGACGTCTGGAAAATAATTCGGAACTGATAGAGTTAGTGATCACTCTTTTATGAGATGTTGCTATTTATTATCAATGGTGTGTAAACTAGACATTATTAGTAGGAATTCAGGTTACCCCCCCACCACACACACACACATTTCTATCCTGGATCTGCCACTGGCTCTAGCCTAGTTGATCAAATTCCTTCCTCTCTGCACTTTTCGTCTCTTCTTGGCTGGATTTTCACCCTCTCCCCCAGACATAACCTTTATATAACCCATAGAAGCCCCTTTAAGAGCAATTACTAACATAGGACCGTCGAGCTAAAATATGAATCTCTTGCATTGGGAAAAGATTCTGGATACGACTTTGTGAAGGAAAGAAAATACGCGTCTTCTAACTAAGTCATAGGAGGTTAGTTGCAGGAGGGAAGGAACAGATCAAAGAAGAAACTGGAAATATGAAAAGGACGTTAAGCTGCCATGCATGCAATTACTTCAAAGCCGAGGACAAACTGAGGGATGAATCGAAAAAGTCAGAATGATTGGGAAGCCAAAACAGCGCATAGAAGACGGACGATCACCTCGGCTATTTAGCTCACGTTAGGACTTAATATTGCTAAATACTACTTCCATTTTTTGGATCCATCGTGATTGATAAAAGAAGAAAATCTTGCTGAACTACTTAACCTTTTTTCCCAAAATGTTGGGAGGAAAAAGAGATACTAATGGCAGGATGAAAAGCTTCAGTTGCTCTTCTTTTCAAAAAGAGGCAGAAAGTAAAATTAAAAAACTCCTACCAATCAGTTTTCTATGAACGTAATGCAAAATAGTTGCAAAAGTCATAGCCATCCGAATGATCAAAACACTGGATGGCATATTTACCATTTGAACATTGTTCAACAATTATTGTAGCGAATAACTTTATGATATTCAGACGACGTAGAAAGTTTTCCATTCATTCAAACCAGGCATAGGCAACCTTTTAGATTTATGGGCCGCATCAGGGTCTTGAGAAAGGGCGGCGAGCCACACCTTAGACCAGATATCGAATTTAAGCAATAATAAAAGGTTATAAAAGGAATAATTAATCTACAAGAATAAATTTGCGGGAGACTTATTCTTACATAACGAGTAGTTTCATAAGGATTACATAACGAGTAATCCTTTCTCAATTCAGGTCAGGCCACTCCACTTAACTCCACTGGCCACTCCACTTGACTCCACTGGCCACTCCACTTGACTCCACTGGCCACTCCACTTGACTTCACTGGCCACTCTACTTAACTCCACTGGCCACTCCACTTAACTCCACTTAACTCCACTGGCCATTCCACTTGACTCCACTAGCCCCTCCACTTAACTCCACTTGACTCCACTCGCCACTCTACTTAACTCCACTGGCCACTCCACTATACCACAACAATACAAACACAGGGTAATCATTATTGAATCATTTAATCTAAAAATGCCTAAAAAATAATACAGATCTCTGTCTGCGGCCATCTTGGGATCGTTTTGAGCTGCCACGGGTTGCCCAGATGTGATTTAAGTCGTTCTCCGCCAGAGGGAAAATACAGTTTGGGGGTGAGGTAAGAAGACCTCATCTCCCCTAAACTTTTTAAAGCAGAAGATGGTCTACATTTTCAGAAGCAACTGCCTTTATGCTCAAAACGAAAAGTGTTTAACCAACGTTTTTACTTTTTCTGCAATAATTTGATTTGATTTAGTAGAGGATGGTGAAATAAGTGTACGGGATAATGAGATACAGATGAGATTCTGAATAGTTGGGAAATGAGGAACAAACATTAGATTGGCAAAGGAATGCATGTGTGTCTGGAAGGGCAGGTTATTTTTTTAAAATAAATAAATATTATTTATTGTGTGTGTGTTAATGGGCGTGATTATTTCAAGCGGTAGATGTGTATTTATGTGCTATATTGCTTACTATTTTGTGTGTTTTATTTTGTATTTTGTTCATGTACATTTTTGTTACATAAGAAATGAAAGAATCTGCAAAAGGTTAATCAATAACCTATACTTGTCTTATTTTAGCTTTTGCGTATTATATAATTCGGTAAATTACATAACCGTTGTCTTCGAAAGATGTTTCTCTTGTTCTTCGGTATTTTCGTCAATATTAACTCTACGAGAGACGGCAGTAAGTGTCTCTCGGAAGCGTCCGACTCGCGGACGCGTCGACGTGCCAACGGGAGGCGAACATCGGGCCTAGTCAGAGGGCCACTGCGGAAATTCCCAACGGCGGAGTGAGCGGACGCACCTACTCGATTTGGTCAACGGTCCCACGGCGGACGTGGGTTGCAATCAGATGAATGGTTCAGTCTTTTCGTGCCACTGAAACAACTGCTGTTCTGATGAAGATCGTGGGTTCTCTGAGAGTGCTGCAAGTTACTACGCTAAACCATTCTACGCACAGGAGTCTCTTGACTCCCAAAGTGGACCCAGAACTTCAGATCTAGGTTTGCGATCGAGCATGCGGCTCTCGCATCGGGTTAGTAAGTGACGAACGCGTTCACCGAAGAAGATTAGAGACCTTTCAATACTCTTTTGAGTGAAAGCCATGATACATTTGTAGTCTTCTTTCGAAGTGAGTTCATTTCGGATAGCCTTGATCGGGGTTTTGTCTGGTATCGGTGGTTGTTGTCTATTTCATATCTGTTCGCAGGTTTTCATGCCTAGAATCCTGCTTCGTTTTCATTTTATAATGTTTCCATGCAGCTAGAGAATCTTGCGTGGCTTCTACCTACTCTCATGTTTTATAGCAGAGCATTGACCCGTCCCCACCAAAACAACCACCTGACAACAAAGCCCCCACATCATAGACACAAGAAAAAAGCCCCAGCACACTACTTTCATCATCTCTACAATACCCTCCCTCTCCAACACCAAACTCCAACTTAATCAAACACATCCACACTACCTTCACCCAAAGGTACTTGAGCACACTACCACCAAACAACAGCCTAAATGAGCCCCCTCTCCTCCTTAATAAACCAATCAGAGAAATCCCTACACAGAACACAGCGAGTAATCCTTTCTCAACTCAGGTCAGGCCACTCCACTTATCTCCACTGGCCACTCCATTATACTACAATAATACAAACACAGGATAAACCCCAAACCAACATGTATCAGATGCAAACAAAGCCCAGACAACATCAAACACCTACTTAGAGATTGTCTAAACGTCACACAAGCGCACACTACACAATATCTCCTCCTTTAGGAACATGTGCCCCCACTCAGAGAACGTAGTATCGTTCCCAGGAGACGCCCATCTGGCAAAAGAGAGATAGGGTGGATGAGGGGGGAAGGAGTAAGATTCTAAGCGAGTTCTTCGTCTCCTGGACGCCAACCATTTTTCCTACAATACCGAAGTGTGAAAATGACGGGCAACGACCTCTCCCAGAAGTTTTCACTGACCTCAGGCCAACAATTGCCAGGTCACTCCTACCACTGCTCTGATTTCATCTTCCCCTTCTGCTGCGACTTCGTCTTAGGGGTCGCTTTATGTATAAAGGCCTCTAATTCAGGTTTTCTTTTGTTTTTCTTGACACTTTCTTCCGTTAGTGTGTCCCGTCCATCTCCACTTCAAACCTTTTATTTTTATTATGTTTCTAACCAAGTGTTTCTTTTATATTGTTAGCAATAAATCAATGTCGTTTTGTTAATGGAAAGTCAAATTATTTTTGATATACAATAAAAACATTTAACATTATTAATAATGCTCTCCATTGATTCCTTACTTGAAGAATTCATTCGGTTTTGATGAAATATAGGATTTGATATCCTTTACCACTTTCATATCAGAGTAACCTTTGCCACTTAGGTTATTTTGTAATGATTTAAATAAATGATAATCAGGTGGTGCAAGGTTTGGTAAAGATGTAAGGTGAGGAAGAAATTCCCAACCTAACACAATAATTATTTGCGGTTCAAATGTGCCATGTCTGGGCGTGAAATGTCACGAAGGAGTTGCCATCATTAAACACACAGGTCTGCAGTGACCGTTTGCTTATTATTGAGGAGTCATAATAAACAATCCTTTTTCTCATCCACCAAATACAAAACATAACCTTGTGCTGTAGGAAACAGGCATTTCTAACTACTAGAGATAAAGCAAAATTCACACGTTAAATTTGTCCTTCGGACCGTTCATGGGGCTTAAAAAAGTTCTAGGAATTGCAAGTTTAAAAAAAGACCCAGACCTCGGTAATACTGGCATTTCTAGTTAATAGAGATGAAGCAAAATTCACACATAAACTTTGTCCTTCAGACAGTTAATTTAGCTTAAAAAAGGGCTAGGCAAAACTAGGGTAAACCTGAAGATCCATACCCCGCGAGCCGTACTATGGGTTGCTATATGGAGGGGCTACGCTCCCCATACCCCGCTCGCTACGCTCGCCCTCAGGAACAAGTAATAAAACAACAGTTAATCACACAGTTGGGTGAAACATGTTGGGAGTTGGACAAAATATTATGGGAATGCGAGCGGGAAAGCTCACGGGGTATGGATCTTCAGAATTACCAAAACTAGTTTAAAAAAAGACCTAGTCATTGCTAGCATAAAGAAGACCTATAGGTAATACTACAGCTTAATAAAGACCTAAGATTTACTACAGTTATCTTTAAACAGCTTGCAGCAAATTTGGAACGATTTAAATACCTCTAAGAAGCATTTATTTATGAGTCTTCTAAAACGACCGTTAATTTTTTACATCTTATTAGTTCCAGTAATATGATTTATTACTCCTTTTTATCGTGCCGTTAATTTTTTAAAATTATTTTTAGTATATAACTCGTATAACTTGCTAAAAATGCGGAAAAGTTTTCTTCCCTCCATATTCCGCTAAATCCCTTTTCTATGCTGCCAGAATGAGTCACAAACTATTACAACTAATTGAATTTAAAGCCAATACCAAAGAGGGCGTATCCCACAGAACCTTTGTAAAGAGCATTCTCTAAAGAAAGTGGTGAAGTTGAATGTGAAAATGTGTGAAAAATAAATACACCCGCAGATCCTCTACGGGCATTGTGGTTGGGACTGGAAGGCGACATAATCCTTCAGATCGCAACTGCGGTATGCTGTCCCATGCTGCATCTGCTGTTCGAACATTTTATTCTAATTTTTAATATTTTTTTCTCTTCAGTAGCAAAGTTACCGTTGGTCTTTTCAACTACGAGAGAGTGGGGTTTTTTTTTCAAGAAAATAATAAGATATTGTCAAGAAGGTGCTTAAATCTTTTCCACTAATCTGATTCTGTTTTGTTACCAGTTTTGAGTTCTGAAAATCTATACAAAGCACTGCGGTAAACAGTTAGGAGGAGAAGGGATCTTCGTTTCTTACTATTTTATGAGTATTTTTCTACTGAGTGCAACCTAAATAACGATGTTATGTGACTGTATATGTAAGATAGCATGTTGAGATAAGTCTTACTATGCCATTGTTGCTAATTATCACTTGGTAAAACATCGAAGGTTGGCAATACCACTTCCCCATACTGAATGAACTAAAGCTACAATGGGCATGGGTTGTTATTAGATGGAGAGGGAGGGGTTAGTCAAGTGGACATTGTAATGGCTGCCTTATGTTGTGGAGACCACTGGCTTAATCCTACGTTAAAATATAGATCCCTACTGAGATATGTATCAGGTTGTGCCAAGCGATGTTGCTAAAAAAGTTTTAAAAAGGAGAGACTTCAGGGGTTTGCGTTATGTGAGATGAACATGAAATGGAAGGAGAGTTTGTTAGAAATGGAATGAAAGGAGTGCGATGAGCTGTAATTCGTGATGACTAGGGGCAAAAGAGGGTGTCATCCAATTGACTGAGGGTATCTAATGGATTTGCATGAAAATGTAAGCTCAGGAATTATGTGGGTGAAGGTAAGATTTGCAACAGCGAAACTGAGATGGTTGTAGTGTATGTGCTCTGCATGGCTATCGATTAGTGGGTGTAGGAGATATTATCGAACAAATAGGCAACAAGGTGAGAAGTAGAATAACCGGGGCTTTTGCTTCACCTGGTGGGAATGATAACGAAGACAGTGCTAGGTTTCTGTGTTGAAAGAAATGTATGCGTGGCTAACAAGATCTTTCAGCACAATGATGTGAATAAGTACACATGGGTTAAGTAAAGAAGAGGGATGGAAGAGTATAATTGATATAACCCTGGTAACAAAGAATATACTGGAGCATGAGTTTGATGTAAAAGCTGTGAGAGGTATGTGTATTGGATAATATAATCACATGGCTGCACTGCGTAAGGTTGAAATGGTTTCTGTATAGCTAAGAAGACGTGGTGAAAGCAGCTAAAAAAAAGAATAAGAAGAGCAAGGTTGTAGGTATGTAAGATCAGTGAGAGAAGGAAGATTTTGTAAAATTGCCTTAGAGCAGGAGATAGGAAGTAAATGTGAACGTGGAGGATAGCGCAAATCTGGAGCAAATTTACGTAAGTGAAAGTGTGTTGTGCAAAGTCTGTATGGAGTGTGCTATAGAGCTGGAGGGGAGAAAGTGGAAAGATGATATGAATCGGAAACATGCAGTGCAGAGAAGCATGAAGTGTACTTACAGACACTTCGTTTTGCTGAGGATCATGTCAGCGAAATAAAGCAAGTGCAAAAGGGAAGTATATTAAGCGATTAAAGTTTGAGGAGCGCAAGGAAGTAGTTGAGAAAGGTAAAAAAAAAGATAAGAAATAATAGCTAAGCGAAGAACAATGATAAGAATGGAAAGTTACTTGCCACAAGGCGGTTAAAAGCAGGTGGTTATAGTACTTTGATGCGCTGTATAATGTGATCATGCAGTAGATAGGATTGGCTTAGAGGATGCAAACTGGGGAGTATAACAGAATAAGGATACCATAAGTAAGCTAAAGTGGATTGAGTAATAACTCGCAGCGATTGAGGAATAAAAGGAATCTAGTGGATGTGTCCTTAGGCTTTGAAAGTGCACCAATAGCAAAAAGTGGAAGAGTGAAGTGATAGTAGCTCAGCATATGTAGTATATGGGGAAAGGCAGAATGATGAAGGTAATGAATGCAAGAATTACAGAGGAATAATTCAATTGAGTGATATTGGCAAGGTAAAGAAAACGTTAGGGTAAAATATGGTATGGTGTGTATGTGTGTGAGGGAGGATGGCTGTGTGGTGTAGTTAGTTATGGCTGATTAATATATTTATGGAGTGATGGAAGCTGTAAGAGTATGAGTGAAGTCAAGGGTGTGAGGTTGAAGAGAAAGGATGGAGGATGGGTTCTGGCTATGTCGGTGTATTTTTATTACTTTGTAGCTGTGAATAAGAGCGCGAGTGAAGGATGGGTTTTGGCTATGTTGGTGTATTTTGATGACTTTGTGGTTGTGGGTAAGATTGCGAGTGGAGGACAAAGGTGTGAAGTTGAAGAGAAACGATGGAGGATAGGTTCTGGCTATGTTGATGTATTTTGATGACTGTGTGGTTGTAGGTAAGAGCGTAAGAGATATTGAGATCAGCTGCAACTAAGTGCAGGAAAAGTAAAATGATGGTGGGTTGGGGAGAATGGAGTGGGTGTGATATTAATTAAACTCTTAACTGTGGACCTTGAGCAAATGCGATGTTTTAAGTATCTGATGTGTATGATAGTGGTACTGATGAGGCTAATTATAACCACAAGGTTTTGGATGCTAATAAGTTGTGAAAGGCGGTCATAGCGTTGGTAAATGCTAAGGTTTTGTTTGGCAAATGTGCAGGAAGTATTGCATGGAAGTATAGGAGCAAGACTATAGTATGGAAAGGAAATGAAAAATCGAGAGGGAGGGCGGTGCAGATAGTCAATTTGAGAGATGTTTGTGAGAAAGGTAGATAGTGAAAAAGGATTGAATAAAAAATAATTAATGTAACCGGGAATATTCTGAAACATTATCAGCATGTAGATAGTTTGCTGTTATGGAAAGGTCATAGATTGATCATGAGAAAGAATGTTTAAAAAAAGGGGTGCAGAAAATTTCTGGTTCCTAAAAGAGAAAATGATTTTTAATCAAACATAAAAATCTAGAATACTTCAATGTCACTCAAAGGCAAAGGCCCCCAACCTTTGTTTTGAACATGTTTGTTGCAGGCCGCAGCGCGAAAAGTGAAGACTAATTTTCTTATTGCCGTTAGTTATAATTATTTAAATCTAGATTATGATATATTTGGTATCGTATATTTATGTTTTTTAATCATGACATGGTTTGGTTAAAAAAGGATTAAAAAAAGAAAATTAAATTTTTTTAAAATGAATTAATGAAATCCAAATAATTTTGCCTTGAAAAAAGTGACAACTCGCTCTGACGAGTTGCTAACTTCCAGATTTGTTTGTGTTCGAAATGGTTCCTTGCATACTGTATACGTCATATTTTGTTGTGCTCGAAAGAATTTTTTAATTTTTTGTGCTAAACCCATTTACAAATATGACAAAATGTAGAGCAAAGTTAATGAGTACGGTGTAGTCCGACTTCAGGACTTATCAAACATTATAGAACGAGTCATGGATAAATGAAAGCAGACGGTGGTAGTGATTTGCTTGCTTTGAAAAAGCAGAGAACTCTTTCAAGTTTTATCAAAAGATATTTAATGGATAAAGAAATCGCTAAACGTACTTGAAAAGATTGTCTAAGCTTTCGAGCCGTTGCTAAAAGTAAATTTATTCAAAAATGTTTTGCAAAATTCCAGTACGATAACAACCTCCAAATTCAAACAATAGTGTTAAAAATTTAATGATAAACTTTTATTTTAAGAAAAAGATATAATTGGCTGAATTTTTCAAGAAAGAAGGCAAGCGGTATTCATTTACCTCGGATGAATATACTTCAAAGCAAAATAGACGAAAAAATGCATTGTAATTTTGGCCTCACTCCAACTAAAGGATTGTTTGATTAGTAAAACTGCCATAAATATAGTAAAAATTTGATTGGAAGAGTTCAATCTTGATTTAAATCGTGATACCGTAGCATGTACCTCAGACGAAGCTTGAGTCATGTTTAAATTCGGCAAATATATTCCGGCAATGCACGAGCAATGCCTAGCACGTGTTTTATATAATAACATTCTGTCTTAAAATATCCAGCATCCAGAAAATGAATTTTCCACTTGGAATGACGAAGATGATGCCATCAAAGAAGACGAAGAAGAAAATCTGGTCGATTTAGAATCTCCGAACATTAATCCAGAAATTCATGATACACAAGGTTTGAAAAATATGAGGAACATTTCGTAAATCGCCACTCAAAAATAATCATTTACAAGGATAACGTTTGAATCTGATAATCGATGTTAAAACACGCTGAAATAGCCTTTAACATAAATTCGAAAGATCTTTGAAATTAAAAGATTGTATCCCGAAAATTTTGAGAGCAATAAAATATGAAGATTCGGTATCAGATATTGAATGGCAACAAATTGAAGAAGTTCAAGCTTTTAAGCCACTGGAAATTGCGATCAAAGGACTACCTTCAAAGATGTCTCGCTTTTAAAAGGAGTCTTCGTTTATTTTTATTTTGAATCAGGTAAAGGGTAAAGAAAATCACCTATGTCTAAATCTAAGACAAGCTTTGATCGATCGCTTCATAAGTCGAAGGCAAAATGAAATTTCAGGTCTGCTTCAGTATATCCATAATCCATATTATTTGGCCCTCGAGTCGTCTGAATTACCAGCAGCTTCACCAGCTTCTTTAAGGAAATGTGATGAAGTAATTTACAAACGCCTTTATCCAGAAACCAATGAAGAAACTACTGGGTCTGGTACTAAATAAATCAAAATGAAGCTAAATTAATCGATGATCCATTGCTTGAAGAATATTACAATGAAATAAATAAACTTGAATCTCCCAGCGCCTCAAATATAAGTAACCAAGAAAAATTTGATGCTGAAAAAGAATTCAAACTGTTTGAAGCGACTGCCAAACACAGAAACACTGGATAGATTGCGAGCTGCACTTATAATCAAGCCTACAAGTGTCGAAAGTGAAAGAGCCTTTTCAGCTTCTGGACTTTTTCTAGCACAGATTCGGTTTCGCCTATCTGATTCAACCTTAAATGCTTAAGTTTTTATGAAATATTACTTTAATAATTGTGAGGAACAAGATAATTAGACTAATTAAGTCCAAAATTCTAATGCTAAATATTTACATCTAAAATCTCATACCAAAGTACGTTTATCAGTTTGATTATTTTCTTTCAATGAGTGTTTATTAGTTAGATTTTTTTTCAAAGCTTTTATTTGTGTATTGTCCTGTTCTTTTTTTTTAATTATATGATGTTTATAAACTTTATTTAAATCTTCCTAAGTTATTTAACAATATAATTAATCTCAATGGTTAGGTATTTCTGCCATTTAGAAGAATATTGCTAGAAAGTCATGAGGGGCATTAGATGAGCGATAGGAAGGGCACTTTCTTGGAAGCATTGGAACCCACCAAGATACAAGATTTATTAGAGCGATAAATATACAATAGGTTTTTCTATTTTACAAATATTAAAATTAAATACATATATATATATAAAGAAAGAATAGATAGGTGTAGTGGTGAAGTTATATTTTTATGAACATTCAGGGGAGAAGAGTAAGCTATAAGTATGAATAGGAAAACATTCTCCCGGAATCGTCGGGGAGGTCATCTTATTAAAGCTATATATTGCTTTGATAAAATAAATGAATTGATTTTAATTTTAGTTATATAAACTTAGTACAAATTTTTAGGAATAATTTTTCGAAGTTAAATTTTGATATAGTCACATTACATTCACAGTTCGATTTAATTTACTTTAGCATTTACAATTTTAGTTGAGTTGTTCTTTTAGTCATATTTGGATATATTAATTATTCTGGTTTTATTATTTCATCTAGTTTCGTTTAACACTTTATTTTGGTTGCACTTCATGTTATTATTATCTACACACTTGAGTTAAATTATTATCTTATCTGTTAACTAACTGTACTGATATTTTTATTCTCGTAGTTCACTTATTATTATGACAATTAATTGTTAACTGACATGTCACTTATTTAATTTTCGCGTTTTAGATTAATTATAATGGTTTGTTTTAATCTAGTCCCTTTTAGCTTATTCATTAATTTATTATTCTATATTTTACACTGTTAGACCATTGTAATTATTATTCTCTCGATTCATTCACTTATTGCACTTTGATTGCTTATTCTAGACACTTTAATTTGTTCATTTATTCGCACTTTTAATTACTTGTTTTAATCACTTTGATTTCTTTACTTATTTATTTATTCACTTATCGCTATCACTTTTTACACTTATTCAATTTCTGAAGTCTTTTGGCCAGTTTCTATCTTCTTAAAGGTAGACATATTGGCGGTGTGTACGCACGAGTCCGGGATGTACATGACGCGCTCCATCAATAGTCCACATATTTCCTTCGCGGGCCATGGTCCTTCGTATGTCCATTTGTATTCGCCCTTCTTGATGCCGTCAAGCAGTTTCCCATTTTTCCCCTTAGGGGGTCGACATAGGGGAGGACCAAAGACTTTAAGGTTCACGTCCTTGGCTTCGAAGAAACAGCCCCGCAGAAAGATATCCTTTTTCTCCGTGAGGGGAACTCCCGGATACTTTAGGATTTCGTCTTCGTCTGAGTTTTCTTGTGGTTGGGTTGTTTCTTCTTCTTTCTTTGCCTCTTGTTCCACTTCCCTTTTCTTTTCCTTTTTTGTTTTTTCTTCTTCGTGATCTTTTTCGTGTTTACATTTTTTTTCAAGTCTTCTTCCGTTGTTACTTCTTCTTCCTCCAAGGTTTTTGGCGCTGATTCGCTACTTCTTCTTTTTCCGTGTTCTTTTGTTGGGGCTCAACGATAAATTGTGTCCTTAACATTTCCTGCGATGCGGAGTTGGGTGGAAACCATAACTTTTTCTGAAACCCGTTCCTTTGCAAGAGGCGATTTAACTACTCTGCAATGGAGCCGGGGTTAGCTAGATTCGCCAAGTGGGCAAAGATGATCATGGTCATAATCTCCTTGGACTCACCTGGCATTACCAGTTTTGGGGCAGAGTTTTCTGCGCCATTGGTCTTCGTTGTTGCCACTGCCTCGCCATAGGTCCTGGACTTTGCCTCCTTTTCCTGCTTCATCACTTCGCGTTTTGCCCGGATAGCTTCCTTGTGAAAGGGACACCTCATGGCCATGGCCCTGTGGTCCCCTTCGCAGTTAACTCATCTTGGTTTCTCGGAAGTGCACTTTTTCCATCGGTGACCGAGTCTGGAACAGATGGAGCAAGTGACGTCAGCCGCCATACACTCTTTAGTGGGATGTTGTGCCATGGCAAGGCAGCGTTGGCAAAACTCAAGTTGGATAAACTCCTCTGCTTCAACCTGATCTGGGGCTATACGTAGGAAGAATACCCAGAGTCCATCCTTCATGGCCCTCTGAGCCATCTCGATGTTCGCAAAGATTACTTTAACGATGTTTTTTTCCGAATTTTTCAACTTTGTCGATTTTTGCCCAATTCTGCTGTTTGGTTAGCTCGACCTTGATGTCCTCACAAGAGTTATCCGTGAATAACGGGTCGAGTCTCCTAAGAATGATGGTACAACTTGCGAGGATTTCCTTGTGGATAACAACTTCGAGGCCAATCTTACTACGTAGGGGCTCTTTGGCTTCCTCCAATACCAGTTCCTCGACATCCTCTTAATTCCAACACACTGATGCGTAGCCGTAGGGGGTGTAAATAAGACTAATTAGTGCTATATTGAGCATGCCGAAGATGGTTTGCATGACTTTTGGAATTGGTGCTTTGGTAGCTCCCCCAATAGTGCAGAGGGGCACCCTCTTGTAGTCCCGGTTGGGAAGCCCCATGGCCCACTTCGAGCTGTCTACTCCTCTTGCTTCAAGTGTAGACCGTCTACTTATAGAGAATATTCTTTTTCCGAATCACGTTGCTCGAGTATGAAATTGTCTGGTGAGGGAGTCGTAACAGACCATACTCTTAACTTTTCCTCCTTTGCCACAACCAGACATGATGAATTCGCACTCACTCCTCGTCACTCTACTCTACTCAAATCAATCAAACCCACCAAGTTCCTAATTTTTTTCATTTTGTGTATAGAAAGGACAGAGAGGGATCAGTGTGTAACACAGGCGAACAGGCAGTCGTAGAGAAAATGTTGCGGAAATAACTTAAGAAGAGATAGGAAGAGTTGATAAGTCGGTGGCTAGACATCGATGCGTGGTGTGGTTTGGTTGGTCTCGAGGTGTTCGTGACTGGACGACGGTTGGAGGTTGGTCAGGAAGGAGAGCGTGTCTACTCAGTCGGAAACGCGTTATTCATGATGCCTTTAGTTTATGCGAAGAACGGTATATGTTGCGGGTGGTCATGGGCCGTGGAATATCGCAGTGTCATCGCATACCTTCTTACATGTAGTGCGGTGTATAATGGGTATCTGGCGAGTTTCCCCGAGTTGTTTTGTGTGTGTGGTGTGAGCATATGTGTTGAGGGGTGCTAATTTGTTGTTGTCGTATAGTGTGACCATTCTCGAGTACAAGGGAGAGTGGCAACCGCGCTTCAGAGCAGAGTTCTGAATGCGCTGAGCCTTCTGCTTCCACGTGTCACTCGAGGCTACGAGTGACAGTGGGATGTACGTGAGAATAGGTCGCACGAGTGTTTTGTAAAGGTGTAACTGTAGTTTTTTGTCCGCAGGGTAGAACCTGCTCAGAGATGTGTTTGTATGTGAGGCTCTTGCTTGTGTTATGTTCTGGTGCACTAAGTTCTGTCTGCCTCAGTCAGAAATACGATCCAGTTCCACATTAACACCATTAAACAAGCTTCGGTGAGAATGAGAGTGAGCGAAATGGGTAGGTTCAGAAGCAAAAGTGGATGATTATGTATGGGTGGTACAGGAGGTATTAAGTAGGCCATTAATGAAGAGGAGAAAAGGAACCCTGAGGAACACCACTAGAAATAGGGAAAGAAGGTACCTTAAACCTATCAACTACGATAGAGATTGAACATCAAGACAAGAAACTAGATATCAGTTTAAACAGAGTGAGAGTAAGGCCAAGGTAAGGAGTTTAAACAAAAGAACCTTGTGCCAGACTATGCCAAAGGCCTTAGAAATGTCAAATCCAACGACATAGGATTTTCCAAATTGATTGAGAGAGGATGACAAAATGTGAGTGAGATATGCTAGAATATCACCAACTGAGCGAAACTTTCGTAACTCATAACTGATAACACTGTACATCAAAAACATAGATCTTATGTGCATTTTATTATGAAGTCGGGTGTGCTGAATTCGAATTTGATAATAAAAATTTCCCATCACGTAACATTTCTTGTAAATTACTGATTTAATAATTATGCAATTGATACTGATTTCCACAAGACCATAAATGTATTTCGCTCCCCAAATCATATTAAATGTGTCTATTGTAATTAATTCATGAATCTAAAATGAATCAGCATGTTTGTTAGCATTATATAATGTATAAACCTACATTTTAGTATTTACTTCTTCGTTTGTAAGACGTCTTAGGTGTGTCACGCTTCAGGTTCCAGCATAAGTCAGCCAGCATTAGTCAGCCAGCATAGCAGGGCTCCATTTTCCCTTATACCTGTTTTCCATTGACGCTATATTTTGATGGACCCTATTTCCATCCTCATCACTCACATCTCCACATTCTCTGGGAAGAAGGACAGATGAGAATGAAGAAAGAGTATCTTCAGTGACATATTGCATCCGGGATCTTGGTAGCACTTGATTAGGCTCTCCACTATATGCTCTCGCTGGGCCCTTTGATGCTTTCCCAGAAGTCCTTTGCATATATCTTTGAATGCATGCCAGGCAGCTGGCTCAGTTTCATCCATTGTCGCATCGAAGTTCTCATCAGCTGTAAGTTGACGAATCTGAGGGCCTACGAATATGCCTCATTTAATCTTGGCATCACTAATTTAGGGAAGATCGCTTTGAGGTACTGGAAACATGGCTTGTTATGTTGCAGTGCTTTAGTAACTTACTTCATTAGGCCTAGTTTTATATTCTGAGGTGGCAAAATTATGAATTACATTATGGCATTTAGGCGTCATAGTTTCCCGAGATGACCATTCTGAGCGTACATAATGTTCTGATCTGGCCCTACTGTCACACTTGCAAAGGAAGCACATAAACTTGGTGTATCCATTTTGTAGCCCATTAACTAGGGCTACTACTTAGAAGCCCGCAAAAATTAGCCACTCATGCTCCTTGTAACTTATGCGGTCTATAATAAAAGCAAGGTTCTCATATTCTCTCTTAAAATGACTGAGTGAACAAGTGGAACTGAAGGCATGGTGTTCCCAATGTGCGACATAACCGCTTTTATGCTGTAAAGGGATGCATCTATGAATATCTTCAATTCATTTGATTCATAGGTCACCTCGAGGGCATTGAATAGGCCTCTGATATCATTACAATAAGTCAAGTTGTTTTCAAAAGTGAAGAATTGCAGTAGATATGCAGAACGCTTCCTAAATACTGTAATTCGAGCATGTTCATCCAACACGTTCCATTGTTGCAGAGGCAAGGCTAGGAGTTCACTTTTTTGCCTAGTTAGTGTTAGATCACGAACTAGATCATTGAATTCCGGCGGGTGATGAGGTGTGGTTTCTTGGCAGATTCAAGCTGTGCCACATATGGTGTATCTTGAGATTCTGAATCGTCTGAGTTGCCCGTGTCATCGCTTGGTAGTTCAGAGGGCGGCTGTGGCACAGGAATAGCACTTGAATGTCGAATTGGGCGAATAACTAACTGAAGATCTAGATACATGATAGATTTCTTGCCTTTTCTGTTGCGACCTGCAGTGAAATAAAATAAAACCATGCTACAATTGGATATTATTGGCTGTGATCACTTGCAGAAATAGTGGAAGCACATCATAGTATGCATTTTGATCGTTTTAATTGAAACATCTCTTGAAAATATATTAAAGACTAGGAAAGAAAACACATTGAACATCCAGCTTTAATATCTCTTCAGACCATTGGTACGCCAAACATGAGGACAGGCCCTTTGCCTTTCACCCAGGCAGAAAGGGAACTTGTGCGCCTGATACAACATATGTGAGGTCCCCAGCGTTTGTCCCAATCACCCACTTTACATCCAAAGTACAACTCATAAAATTTCTTCACATGTTTAGTCAACTGTCTCTTGTATTGTCTTAATGTAACTGTAGAAGTCTAAATACCGCGTACATAAGTGTACGCAGAAATACTCCTAAACAAGCTGCGTGCCCTCTCGTATCTCTAAATACACCTCTCCCCTCGAGTTCTCTGTCACCCTTTTTCGCGCCACCCTAAACTCCGAGATGGCTTGAAGGTGTGAAAGACCTACTGTCTACCCAAAGATGAAAAAAGCCCTTTCGCGTGACGATACGGATTATACGAGAATTCGATTCTCTCTCTCGATTTCTGCTCACGAGGGAAATAAAAGGAAAACTTCTCCCTGGATTCAGGCCGAAGATCTTGGACCTACGTCGAGTTTGTGTGGAGCCCGATCCACAAAGGAAACCGTTCGCCCGCTGCAAGGAAGGAACTTCTCAGGGAATTGGTTGTTGCCGTCACGGTACTTGTAGGTGTCAAACTTCTCGCAGCCCCCCCTCCCTTTATAGCCTGAGGTTACACAGGACCTCCCTCTGCGTATTACCCTAGACGTAGCTAGGTAATCGGTTTTGGCTACCCACTCCAGGATCCGAATAATCGGACAGGTACTTCGAGGAAGAAGTCTGATTTAAGTCACCGTTTGGCTCACCTTCGTGATCTGGCATAGGATCATTATATCACCAGTCTAGGATTACCCTCTCATTCGATAACCTTGGACGGCCGGACTAGGCGCGATCATCGTCATCAGAAGAAGATATTCACCGTCCCCTTTAAAAATACTTACGAACTCAAAAGGTATCGTTAATTGAATTATCCCCTCTCCTAACTTCACCAGTTTATTTGTGAACTAGAATTCTCATCCCGATCCCATAACCTCGAGTATTAAAAGTGCTTAATTCAGTGTTTATCTCAATAATAATATTCCCTTCGTTCTGTCTGGTGTCATTAAGGCGAAAGCATCCCAGTGAGTAATTATCAAGTAATCGCCACGACATTTTTTTAGACTTATTTATTCAGTGCAAGATTAATTCTATTTATATTTATATACGCTGTTGCTTATTTAAAATTCATGTACATTAAAGATTATTTTTGTATCTGTGTGTTTAACTATTTTGGACGATCCTTTAGCAATTATTAAGCAATCCACTCGGCTTAAATCTCAATATTACACCGATCCACCCATGGTTGGCTTTTACTGAGTGGGGACACACTCAGGGGATCATCATCTTAGTTTTGATCAAAAGGTACGCACCGGGGTTATTCTTATTCACCGGAAGTGGCTACGGTAGGTGTATTGGATACGCTTCGCCTCCGCTTCACCTCGGTGCGGTAATAAAATATATGTCCAGGAAGTGGGACTGGGATTACCCAATCACTAAACATCGACAATAACTAATCCACATATATAGCAGAAACTGTCTGGGAAATCTTTGCATTATCTAGTCATTTTAGCTCTGTCTCCTGTAAAGAAAAACAGTAGTATGTGAAAATAATATAAATATTAACAGCAACAAATATTAAATAAAAAGTAAAAATAAGAAGCATTTATAATAAGTTACAAAATTATCAGGCGTTACGTAAGAGTTACTACGGATTTGGACCCATATAACTAAAAGAATATTGAGTATACTTTCCTAAATTTCATAGGTTAGATTAAGAAATACCTAAGGAACATCCCATTAAAATGATATCAAAATCTGTTTATATCTTTTAGAGTTGTCAGTTTTGGCCCGAATCTGTTTGCATTCAATCCCTACGGAACCATCAGTTTATTTAATGTAAGTAAGATGGTGATTTACGAGAAATAAGAGGGTCGCAGAAAAAGACGGAGGTTATATTCGTAATTTACAGAAAAAATACCCCTAGAAAAGGTTTTTCTAATTTCCGTTTTTTTCATTGTTGTAAAATGAAATTGGAGAGAATAGTGTGATATTCTAAGTGTTTAAGGATGCGAGCATTAAGTAACTTCTCTAAGGCTTTAGACAGAGTACATGGTGGAAACACGAAGTGGACTGATATTTATTTAATTATTTTCAGAACACAATGTAATAGATAAGGTTTAGAATAAAGTGAAAGAAAAAATTATATGATACAAGATGATGTAACTAATATTCAATGTGACCGACTTTTTTGTTGATGACACGACGAAGTCTCGGTAGGACCTGAAGGTAAGTGGCGCGCAGGCTTCAGCTGATATTTCCTTCCAGCATTTTTCCATTTTGAATTTCAGAACTTCAACACTTTGATGAAATTTAGTAAAGACTTTATGCTCAAGTATCTACCACACTCCAAAGTCCATAGGGTTAAAATGTAGCGAACTGGGAAGCCAAAGTTCCTTTTGCGAAAACCCCTTAAAATTTCCCTGACGCCAGTCTTGAACTTTTTTATTATTGTCTGTAAGGTTGTTCCAAGTTGTTGAATGGTTACACTGCCACTTCCTATGGTGATATCCACCAAGGAGATGACTTTCTCCTTCGATATGTACAGATAAACATGAAAATTGATCTTTACACCCTCTTCAATGAAGATGAGAGGTGTTTTTGGCCCGTTAATGTTATGTCCACCCACATCATCACCGAAGCTTGCTTATGTCTCCTGAAAGATGTCCGTTATTCAACTCGATTTTTATTTTTATCTTTTACCCAAACGCAATCATTCTATGTGTTTTGGGTTGGAACAGACAGTGAACAAATTCTGATCCGTCCACAGAACTGGAGAACTCGAGTCATCAAGTTGCCGTTGGAGAAGCAGCTGTGCTCCTTCCACTCTCTTCTTTTTGGTGGGATTGGAAAGCAAGCGTCCTTTAGCTATCTTGAATGAAAGTTCAGAACATCTTTCAGATATTTTTGCATGGTCACACGGTTCACTTTGGCCTCTAAAGCAAGTTATCTGGCATTCCTTGGATTTCACCTGATCTTGTTCGTGCTCTCAATCACCATTTGTAAAAAAAAAGTCTACACTTCGTGTTTCAACCCTATATAAAAGTAAGAGCAATTGGATGGGATGGACCGGCCACTCTTCTTGGAGACAGGCTATACAAGAGCCAACTTCCAAGAAGAAAGGAAACTACCAGTGTTTACGAGGAGACCTAAAGGAGGCAAAACACAGGTGCAAATTCATCGCCAAATTCTTTGAGGAACCAAAGAGGAATGCCATCAGGGTAGTATGCCTTTCCAACCTTCAGAAACATAAGTACTCTGTGGACCTTGGATACCGAACTGTTAAGGGTGGTGGAGTCATATGATGTGAGATAGGCTGAGTTATGAGCGCAGCCACATCGTGATTATCTAAGGAAGAATTAGATGAAAATAAGGAGATTAGTAGGAGATAAAGTCAGGCTGTTACACTTCCTCCTTCTGATGGAGTGCCTATCCTTACGAGGTTTATCATTGCATCGATTCCTTGCAGCTTTGAAGGGAGCAAGGGTGACGGCGGAGCGGGATTTTAAATAGGCTAAGTATGCCCCTACACGAGCCTGGGCAGCACGGGAGCAATCATGGTCAAACCATGGTTTGGTGGGAGAAAGGGCTATACATTTCCACCCCTTCACCCAGCACCTCAGTAACACATTTTGTTGCAAGGTTTCGGTCTTGGATACGAGAGCTGTAATCACTCCAAGTATAAAAGAGCGCTGATCGTCACGCTGAGCCCCGTCAAAGTGACAAGACGTCGAGTAGTAGAAGAAGTCTATGCAAAAGAGGTGGTAACGGCACACAAGATTGTAGTCGGAGGATCCTAAGGGAAATGAGATATAATATGAGTAATTCTCAAAATTTGGGCTTAATAGGGCATAATGGGGTAGGGTAGGGAGGGTAATTGTAGTGGGGTTGATGAACGAGTGCCCTATTGGGGGTGGACCGGTTTATGTTGATGAGGAGGAGAAAGATTGATGTTTTTTGCTGGTACGAAATTTCATTACATATGAAAAATTAAAAATAGAAATGAGAAGCAAATTCTGAGTGTGTGCATAGTTCAGCGTCCCTTGAGAAAGCTATTCATGAAGGTCGGTTGTTTAATACTCAAACCACTTTTAATCTTTGGAAACATTTTGGCTCTCCCGATATTCTTCATGGGGCGGTTTAGAATCCTCCTTTCACTAATTTCTTAAGTTGAGCAGAAGCGTGACTCCATCTAGGAACTTACCTCCCCCATGTGGCTTAACTTTTATTAATGAAAATTTCACCACCGCATTCGTTAATATTGAGTTTGGTAATAATTCAACTCAATTAATGGATTACAGCATAACCGAGTGGACACACACCGCCTTTGATTACAGTGAAGTTAAGCCACATGGGGGAGGTAAGTCGCTGGATAGAATCACCATTCTGTTCGACTTGGGTTATTCCACGAAACGTCGCAGGTAGAAATAAAGGCTAAAGTAGCGCTCCTTCGTCTCTTCATCCATCTTAAATAGTTTTCTTTCACACGTATTTGTCTCTATCCAGACATGGAAAAATTGAGAGGTAAAAGATAGAAACAAGGAATAAAGAAAAACAGACGTAATGGCAGATAGGATATAAAAATGTCTGTTAGAGTTCCAATCAATCCTAGATACAGGGATTAAGAGTGGACAGTGAAATTCCTCAGGTATATTCCCCAAAGCACAATCTGAACTGTGTTTGTGTAGGCGTGAGTCCGTGCACAAGTCCATATGTTTTTCAACAACGCCCGTCCGCCCTTTTTGCCTGTAATGGTCATCGACCGTCTCACGACAACGCCCACTGCCGGCCCCAAAGGGGAAACCGGGAACTCCGCCCCGTTCCCCACCCACGCTTAGAGGCCGTGGAGCAGGTTGTTGGACACGGCTCTCGGGTTTAATCCATCATATCGTCGCTGTTCTCATAACTATGTAAGAGACGTCGCTAAATTTGCAATTTAGAAACCATGATTGACTTGACGTAGGTCCATGTTTATTATCATCATCTTTTCAATACTCGTGTTGGTGGTATAATTTCCTATCTCTATTATTTCTTTCCTGAGACAACTAATGCCTCCTTTAAGGGCATTCTATTGACTCCACCTCTCTTTTCGACCAACAAGGGGCCTTCTGAATATAATATCGTTCTCGCGAAACTTCCATGTATGTCTTTATTTCTCTCTCCCCATATATATTAATAAACAGGATGACCAGGACAGAGCCGAAGATGCCTCGTAACATTTAGTTCAAACGCTTCAGGATTATAACAAATCCCATCATCAGTGCTACAGAAACAATACAAAATACAGATTTAAATATATACATAAAAAGTTAACACATGCAATAAAATTGTGAAACATGAATATTTAATTTAAGACAAAAAAAAACAACCAGAGAATTTATAAAAATAGGATGGAAAATAATTGACAGTGGATTTTATTCTTGCAAAAAATAAACAATTTAACAAATTAGCATGTTTTTTAATGAGTGACTATATTTAATGGGACAGATAATGAGTTATTATTTAGACTGGGTTGAAGTCTTGTAATATAAATTGACTCTAGCAGGTAAAGGTCCGAGATGTTTCTTACCGCATTAAGTATCGTGAAGTTCTCGAGTGTAGCCCTAGAGCCACATTGTGATAGATGGTTCCGAATTGAGGATAGATCAAGTTTTGAAAGGTGTATTCCAGTTCTTTCAGATCTACCCATATGCTGCATGAAGCGGGAGTAAAGCGTACGCCTTGTTGCCCCCACATATGATACAGTGCTACTGCACGTACAACGAAAAACCTATATAATTTTAGATTGCATATTGGTGGGTGGTTGATCTTTGAACTTAAATAAAGATGTCATTAATGAGAACAATAGATGGTAATAATTGAGGATAGGCTGAATTTAACAGTTTTAACAACTCTTTTTTTAAGTTTTTCGGATTGGTAACAAAAGAATGGTAAGGAAAAGATCTTTAAATTATTAACAGTTTGTAGAGAAGGCAGAGTCGAGTATTTTTTATTGAGAAACAGACTAATTTGTCTCTGAAATAGAGATTTGGTGTAGCCATTGGAGGCAAAGAATTTTGTTAAGAATTCAAATTCTAAATGTAGGGCTAAAAAAGTTGAACACAAGTTATATGATCTATGGAGGCGGGTATGGATGGCATGAATTTCGAATTTAAAATCACAGAAGCTAAAAAAAACTTAAACCAAAGTTTGAAAAAGTGGGTTTTCGGTAACCATTTGACATGAAGTGATGGTCGACTCGGGTAATCTTCACGTCAAGAAACGATATGCTATTTTTTGTTTTTCGAGCTCACAGGAAAATTTAAGAATTCAACCATATATATATATATATATATATATATATATATATATATATATATATATATATATATATATATATCAGTGATAAGATATAAAGAAGAAGAAGAATTCGACAATCTGAAACGGTAAATCCCTTACTTCCCGTCTTTCCAGATAGGTGGAAATCTCGTTTAGATATTCTTGCGTTTGCACATTCCGTTTTCTATTCCATTTTAAAAATTCCGTTTCCTTCCATTGTAATACTATTTCCAATACTATTTTCTCCTACACTGTAAATATACACTTTCCCTGTGTTTTTACTTTTCTACACTTACACTTTCATATTCCTTGTATCTCTGCAATATATATAAAATTTTTGACCTCCCCTAATTCCAACACTTTCAAAAGAGAGACAAGTAGAAATATTTTGTCTCCATATTCTGTTTTCTTTTCTGTTTCATATAATTTGTTACAATTCATTGTAATATTATTCGCCATATTGTTATCTCCTGCACTGTATACATTTTCCTTGTGTTCTTACTTCTTTATATTTATTTTATCCTCCAATAGATTTCAATATACTGTAAAGATGCCTATCCAGAAGAAACCTGGTCCTAGTTGCCTAAAATCGTAGAACGCGAAGTGCAAGGTGGAAAAATGGGTCAGTGACTCTCCGGAGGCGGCAGCGAGTAAGCTCACATTCCGTAGCGTGTGCCGATCCTGACTGCTCGAGGAGAAGTTAAAAAAAAAACCCTCTCCAAGTTCGAGGAAGAGTCAAGAGGTCACTTACTGATGTTATCATTGCAGATACAACAGGTGGGAGTTCGACCGCAATCAAACCCAGACATCCAAGCCACGGAGGATATCGAGCGGTTGAGGCTCCTAAAGGAGCGAGTCGAAGAGCTGACTGGGCGAGTAAGTGACATTGCCACAGCAGCTTCTCACCAAAGACCAGCGAAAACGAAGGGCTGAGTTGTATATGCGGTGATCCGGGAGCTCTCAGAAAATGCAACTCTTGAGCTGCCAGCGACGAAGCCGTCTAATACAGGAGCGACGCCTGGAACCGAATGTCCACAATCTGCAGACCCAAAAATAAGCTTTAGGAAAAAAAGAAGAAAAACTACAAGGAAAAAAGGCAAAACCAATAACTGACATGTCCTTCTCATGAGAGTCGATCTAGTGGCCCAAGCCTGTCCGACCATATAAGGCACAGGGAAGAGGTACCTCAAGACTTGAACGACGATTTTCCACAACCGCTTTTCCACGTTGGATGGAAGTAGTGAGCCATTGTTATTATTTGGGGACTCCCAAGCTAGATGTCTCGAATCACGCATTGGTAGGGTGCACAAAGAAGCCTGGGAAGTGGTATTTCTACCGGAACAACGCACGACAAGAGTTCCCAGCGAGGTCGGAAAAACAAGAGCAAGAGGCAGGGACAGAAAGATTGTAGCAATGGACAGTGTAAATGACCTATTCATGCGTGACAGAAGTGCAGGAAACACCAAAGAGCTCATAGGTGACATCATTTGCCTGGCCAGCGAAGTGAAACTAAAAACATACAAGGGTATAATTATCGGAATCCTCCCCCGTCCGTCAGGCGGTGTTCTGTAGTAATCTTGGTTACTGCGCGAGATACAGGACCCACCAAATAAATCAAGGTCAATCGGTCTTGAATATAATCTAGCCGAAGAACTATTTAAATAATAAAAAGGAATATCGGGCAAACGCAAAGTCACGAAAGAAGTCCAGGACGTCCCATAACACAGCATAATCACATCTAGAAGGAAAAGAGGTGAACAGTACAGTGGTAAACGACCCAAGCATGGGCGTGGTTTCAAGGCTGAAAGATAAGCCACAAAACGCATAATTTTATAAAGGTTTTTATCCGCTACCCTGGAATTGCCCCGGTTGAAGACCCTTGTTTTTGATCCTTGGGTTTCTTTTTCAATCTTGGGAATAGCGAGCACACTGAGGGGGAGGAGACGTCAGAACCATAGGGTGGATAACCCATCAGCAGTCGAGAGACGTATAAAGAACGGTACCGTAGTTGCTAACTCGCGGCCCTTAAAGGAATTTTTCTTCAATGCTCGCTTAATCCGTAACAGGTTTGCTGAATTTCGGGTGCTGATGGCATCCGAACGCGTTGATGTAGTATCACTCACGGCGTCGTGGATCCGCTGTGATACACGCGACCTTGAGGTTGAATTTAAAAGTCATGGATACGTAATATTCCACAAGGATCGCGTTAGCCGAAAGAGAGGCAAGGTGTTATCCTACGTATGTGAAGCGTTGTCTCCTTCTGCCTGTGACATAGACAGCGAGCATGAGATGTTAGGTGTAAAGATTAAGGTCTGCTCAGGCACATACAGAATCATAGTAGTGTATCGACCTCTACATCGGACAGCAAAGCTAGATGCAGACCCGTAAGAACAACTTTCTAAATGAACAAATGCCCCCTCCCCCCCTCCTCCCATAGTGATTGGTGACTTTAACAGTCAGGTGGACTGGGTGGGCATAACAGGCGACGTAAATGCGTGGCGGCTATTGGATTTTGCTGATGATAACTACCTAATTCAGTGGGTTTGTGAACCAACGAGAGAGAACAATGCACTGGATTTAGTCTTCATGACCGAGAACAACTAGGTAGATGAATGTCTGGGAGGCAGTGACAAAAACATAGTCAGGTTCTCTCTCAAAATCCCATCGCCCGAGCCGCTAGGTACTAGGACCAGAAAGTTGAACTTCAGACTAGTGGATTTCAACGGACAAAGGGACACGCTATCACTCGTACTCGACAGTGAAGAGGCTCGATTTGAATGGCAAGGTTTCAAGATCTTGTTCACGGATAGAAAGGACAGGTTCGTATCGACGAAGTCAGCTAAACTCACCAAGTCACAGCCGAAATGGTACAGTGGTAAAATTGGGGAAAAATAGAGGTAGAAAAGCTACATATAGATTGTAGGTGAAAAGTCGAGCTCTCAAGACCTAGAAACCTACACTGCGTTACGCCATCGGGAGAAGGCGCTTGTCCCGAAGTCGAAGCAGGACGAGGAAGTTCGTGTGACGGCTCTTTACAAAGACAATCCAAAGGAGTTTTTCGTCTACGTAAATAGTCGTAACACAGTAGTACGCAGGCGTATTAGCCCTATAAAGGACAACGATCGGATCCTAAGAGACTAGAACCTTACCATTGCCAATATCCTCAATGATTACGTTTCATCGGTATTCACAAATGGAGTAGATTGCGGGGAAGTTCCAACACCCAATATGACGTTTGTAGCAGGAGTCACCCCTTTAGAGGAATTAAACATTAATGCTGAAGAGGTTGCAACTAGGCTTCAGGACCGGATGGTTTTCGTCCAAGGGTGTTGCGAATATTTAAGGAAGAATTAGCCCCTTACCTTGCCGGCATCTTCGACCTCTCTCTCGAAAGCAGCGAAGTGCCGTTATACTGACGTTGTACTGGGAGTACTGGGGGGAATTTTAGCGGATAGAATTAAGGGCCATTTGGAGTTAAATGACTTGATCTGAAACTCCCAACAGAGATTTCGTCGGAAGAGTTCGTGTCTGATGAACCCATGAAGTTCTTTCACGAGATAATGAACGTTTATTACCGATCCTGAGCGGTGAGCATACTTTACTTGGATTTAAAAATAAACTTTGATAAAGTTCCCCACAGAAAGCTTATGACGAATATACGCTCGATTGGAATTAGAGGCAAAGTGATAAAATGGATAGAAAATTGGCTAACAAACAGGAGGCCGAGAGTTGTGGTGTGTGGACAGGCCTCAAACTGGCTATTGTTCATTAGCAACGTTCCACAGGGCTCAGTCATCGTTTACTTCAATGTCCTAGATATAGGAATGATGAGCAGAATCACGAAGTTACCAGACGACACAAAAATAGGCGCATACGTAGCGAGCCTGAAGACATGGAAAGGATCCAAGACAACCTACGCCGAGCAGGCGATTGGTTGGACGTGTGACAGATGCCTTTCAACTTGAACAATTACAAAATAATGCAAATCGGGCATGTGAATCCAGATTCTGATTACATGCTAAAAGGCAAAAAGCTAAAATCAACCGACGTGAAGAATGACTTAGGAGTGCTGATTAGCAAAGACTTAAAATTCTCCAAGCCATGTGTTAAAGTTGAAAAAAAAGCCCAGGGCCTGTTAGACTACATAAAGAGACAATTCACCTTGGTAAGGACATCGACTACTTAGAAAGGGTGCAAGACCTGGCAACAAAACTAATCCCATCTGTAAGAAACAGGAGCTATAAGACACGCCTGCGAAAGCTGAGCTTCTTGTCTCTAGAGACCCGGAGACTGCGTAAACATGTGATAGAAGTATTCAAGATTCTTCGAAGTTTCGAAGAAATTGATCATACGAAGTTGTTCTTGCTAAATCATAATACGACTCTGAACCACGGGTGGAAGCTGGAGTTACCGTGGTTTCAGACTAGCCCGGTTACAAACTTCACGTACACTATAATAAAATATTAGAATCGGCTTCCTGTTGCTGCAGTAAATAGCGATACTTTTGACTAGTTAAATAAGAAACTGGATAAGGTACTGCTAGGTGAGCAAAATTAGCGAAACGAATCAATCGAAATCTTAGAAATATTTCAACTTTTCTGTCAACATTCCTAGGTGTGCTTTTTTGAACATGTCTAGGACTGTCTTCGATTTCCATACCTGCATATGGCGGGAGGAGAGATATGCAGGGAGAGCCTTCATTTGTTACTATGCTTTCTCTCATATTTATTATGTTATGCCTTTCTATACGGTGCCTATTCGGTATGATGTGCAAGAGCTTTTGATGTACTTCTTTTCCTTGTAACTTGTTGTAACAATGTGTGTGTGTCTGTACTTCTGTTTCTCTCTCTCTGTTTTTCTTTCTCTCTCCCTCCTCCTCTTTCTTTCCCTCCATCCTTCCTTATCATCTTATCTCTCTGCCCGTCTGTCTGTTTGTTTACTCTCTCTCTCTCTCTCTCTCTCTCTCTCTCAAGCACTGGGCGTGCCCCACTTAGCTGAAATGTTTGAACAGTTAGATCATGGCAACCCTCTTGTCGTAATTAAATGCTCTCACTGATGAAAATATAACTAATGCGAAAGGAAGTAATTCTACCGTTTTTCTTCGTGACCTCTTTTTTTACATGAGAAATTAGGATTAAAAATATCAAAATTCCTTACCTTCAACGCTATAAATGCTGAAATGGACCACCTATAGTTCTAGAAGGAAGATCGTTTCCAAATTAAAATCTAGGACGAGATATGGTCGTGTTATTCGATTTCATGTTAGAATTGGGTTTGTAGGATATTGGTTTAGTTGTGGCGCCATTCACTTTCTTATATCATCAATGGGTTTCAGGGGATTTCCTTCAGTTTTTTAAGGTTGTAAAACACATCCATGGCCACCGTTGTGTACTTCAGTGTGCTTCACACAGTTATCTCCACCAATTTAAATATTAGGCAAGCATTATGTTGGCAATAAGTTAAAGTACAATATTAATGGGTGTTTCGTTTTAATTTAACAACTTGACAACACTGTCAGGTTGTTAAAGAAATGTTAGTTTGAAAGTGCCAAAATTTCTTGGAAACGGTAACCATAATACGACTATACCACGGCTATAACTGACAATAATATCGGATTGCGCCCCTGGGGATAAGTTTTAGCGTATCCCTATAATTAATGGTGGCCAGCTCGAACCTTTTTTTTTTTGGCCAGCAATCGCCGAGATCAATCCCGTACCTCGACGTTCGAATCCAACACCTTATCTAGTAGGCTAACGAGATCTTAATAAACCGTCTATTTACTTTATAATTTAACTATCAAATTTTAGCAGAGCTTTCGTTTATTTTACGAAATTGTAAATTTGTAAAATTTTGCATAAATTTATAAAGGTTTTTATCCGCTACTCTGGAATTGCCCCGGTTGAAGACCCTTGTTTTTGATCCTTGGGTTTCTTTTCAATCTTGGGAATAGCGAGGACACTGAGGGGGAGGAGACGTCAGAACCATAGGGTGCATAACCCATGATTTGTATCTAGATTCTACTTAAATAGATCTCCCGAGTCTTGAAGATTGGAGATCTGCGGCCCTCCCAATCAAGTGCAGCGTCCGGTCGCGACGCGAAAAATCCTCTTCTTAATTCGATTCAGGTAATAACGCTTTTGCCTCTCATCCACTAAAGGTTAAGATCGAACCCATGCGTGTATGTTGTGCTATAAAGACTGGAAGAAAATGATAACGGTGTTGAGGTTGGAGATGATGATACGCGAAGAGACCCTTACCCCCACAGGGGGTATCACGAGAGATGCCCAGTCTATTTGGCAATGATTTCAAAAGTAACTCGAGCAGGCAAGGGCGGTGGACCGCACTACAGACCAAATATTGAATTTTGGCAATAATATGAGGTCATAAAAGTAATAATTAATATACAGTTTGGGGAGATTTTGCAAGCAACTTGAAAGATATTGCCTATGTACAAGCCTTCAAGTCTTTAACATGTAATTTTGGTAAATTTGTTATTTTAGGCGACGAATTACTCACTAATATATATATATATATATATATATATATATATATATATATATATATATATATATATATATATATATGTAAATTTTGTTGAAGATCATTGTGTATTTTGCCTTAATTAATTTCCTTTGGCAACTTTCTCTTCTTCTAACTATCTTTTTTATTCTATCTTGTAGATGGTAGATCACTTGTCCAGTATTCATCTCTTTTTTAAATGAATGTGTTTGGTAAAAACCAAACTGAATTGCTAAGCTTTCGATCTTATTCGATCATCTTCGGAGCGTTTTGAAATGTTCTTGCCTCTTTTACCGATGTAATGAGTGGAGTGAGGATCTGACAGAGTGAAAAAAACGATGATGATGATGATGTGTATATAGAAAGGACAGAGAGGGATCACTGTGTAGCACAGGCGAACAGGCAGTCGTAGAGGAAAAGGGTGTGGAAATAACTTGAAAGGGGATAGGAAGAGTTGATAGGTCGGTGGCTAGACACCGATGCGTGGTGTGATTAGGTTGGTCTCGAGGTGTTTGTGACTGGACGACGGTTGGAGGGTGGTCAGGAAGGAGAGCGTGTCTGCTTAGTCGGAAACGGATTATTCATGATGCTTTTAGCTTATGCGAAGAACAGTATAGGTTGTGGGTGGTCATGGGCCGCGGGGTATCGCGGTACCAAAGAAAGGAGACCGTAACCAACCGTCGAACTACCGACCTATCAGTCTGACTTCGATAGTCGGTAAACTCATGGAAAGCATCATGGTGGACAAAGTGACGTCGTATTTAGAGTCAAACCTGCTACTGAGGAGTTCCCAGCACGGCTTCCGAAGGCAACGGTCATGCCTGACGAACCTTGTAGAATTCTTCCACTTCGTTTTCAGCGAGCACGATCGGGACAAGGCGGTGGATGTGGTCTACCTAGACTTTCAGAAAGCCTTTGATAAGGTACCACACCGCCGCCTTCTCCGGAAAGTGCGAGCGCTTGGCATAGACGGAAAGGTAGCCGGCTGGATCGAGAACTGGCTAAGTGGCAGACGGCAACGGGTGGTGGTGAATGGACAGTCTTCTGAGTGGGTGCCCGTTACTAGCGGGGTACCTCAAGGTTCTGTCCTGGGACCACTACTATTCATCATCTACGTCAACGACATGGACGGTGACATGGTTGCGAAGATTTCCAAATTTGCCGACGATACCAAGCTTGGTATGAACGTTGCAAAGGATGGAAATACTGCCCGCCTGCAGGAAGATCTTGGGAAGATTGGGGAGTGGTCGGACACGTGGCAAATGCCTTTTAACGTGGGCAAATGCAAAGTGATGCATATCGGCCACAGAAACCCCCAATCTCAGTATATCCTTAAGGGCACTGCTATGGAATCCACCGACACTGAGAAGGACTTGGGTGTAACAATCACTAGTGACCTCAAGTTCTCGAAACAGTGCATTGAGGCGGAGAAAAAGGCCCAAAGGATGCTAGGCTATATTAAGCGCCAGTTTGGTTATCGGAACCAGGAGATTGTACTGTGCCTGTACAACTCACTTGTCCGACCGCACCTGGAGTATGCCGTACAATTTTGGAGTCCTTCATTGCGAAAGGACATCGCGAGATTGGAACGCGTACAAGCCAGGGCAACCAAGCTGATTCCCTCTATCCGACATAAAAGTTATGAGGATAGACTAAGGGAATTAGATCTGTTCTCGCTGGAAACCCGTAGACTGCGTGGTCAGCTCATCGAAGTCTTCAAAATACTTCGAGGGTTCGACAATGTTGACTACCGGGATATTTTCACACTGAGTGAGAACAGAACGCGCAATCACGGCTTCAAACTTGAACTGAAGCGTTACAACCGCAATCTGTGTGGAAACTTTTTCACCTACAGTATCTGCGGTAAGTGGAACGCACTTCCAGTGGAAGTTGTCAACAGTGAATCTGTTGACCAGTTCAAGTCAAGACTAGACAAAGTCTTGAAAAGTGGCCGTTTATGGACGCAAAACAATTGAGCCCGCTCAATTGCTAGTCCAAAGGTACCCTCTTTGAATGGACCGTAAGGTCTCCTAGGGTACTTACTTTCCTTGTTACTCCTTGTTACCATCGTACACCGTCTTACATATAGTGCGGTGTATAAGGGGTCTCTGGCGAGCTTTCCGAGTTGTTTTGTGAGTCTAGTGTGACCGTTTGTGTTGAAGGGTGGTAGTTTGTTGTTGTCATGTAGTGTGGCATTCTCGTGTACAAGGGATACCGGCAAGCGCGCTTCAGAGCAGAGCTCTGAATGCGCTGAGCCTTCTGCTGCCACGTGTCACTCGCGGCTACGAGTAACAGTGAGGCGTACGCGAGAAAAGGTCTCACGAGTGTTTTGTATAGGTGTAACTGAAGTTTTTTGCCCGCAGGGTAGAATCTGTGCAGCGAGGTGTTTGTACGTGAGGCTCTTGCTTGTGTTATGTTCTGGTGTATATTGAACCTAAGAGTCTTGTCAAAAGTTACCCCAAGGATTTTGGTATGTTGTGTGTAGTCAAGCCTTGTTGGGTTTAGATGGTTCATGCCTGGTGTGTGTGAGAACATTTGTAGGTTATGCATGAAGTGATATCTTGCGCCGAAGAGTGGAGGTTGTGGTGGGCTTGGGGAAGGTGGAGGTTATGGTGTCAGTGGGAGTGGGGTTGGAGGCTGTGAGAGGGGAAGGTGGGGACGGTGGGAGGGGGTTGATGGCAATAGGGGGGGTGGAGGTTGCTGAAGAAGGAGTGCTGGTGGTAGGAGGGAGTTTAGATATAGAGGAGGAAGTAGTGGAAGTTGTGGAGGGAGCAGAGGAGGCAGTTGGAAGAGAGGTGTGTGCAGTGGGCAGAGGGGCAGGTAAGGAGGGTACAGTGGCGAGAGGTGCAGGGACAGAAGGGCGGGAGGGAGCGGGAGCGTGGTGAAGGTGGGGGGCGGTGGGTCCAGGGGAAAAGGTCTTCGTGCCCATCAGAGTGGGGAGGAATGTGTGTGAGCTTGTCGATTAAAGCAAACACCTTCTCGGGGAAGGTGATCTGCTCTAGACCGTGCGAGGCGAACAGTGTGTTGACTATTTTCGTGTATAGTCGGGGGTCACCCCTCGACATGTCCTTTGCCACCGTTGAGAGCAAGGCGGCCAGGTGTAGCTTTGGGTGTGTGATGTGGGGTAGGGGTGGGTGTGTGGGGTAGGGGTGGGTGTGTGGTGTGGGTGGGGTGGGTGTCTGAAGTAGTGGGGGTCTCTGGGTGTAAGGTGCTAGGGTGGGGGCGGGTGTCGGAATATGTGGGTGAGTTTGGGTTGCTGCTGGGTTTGGGTGTGTCTGGAGTGAGACAGGGAGAGGTGCGGACATCGTTGCGCCGGCAGCCGCAGCGAATGTTCTTGAGAGGGGAGGAGGGGCGGGGCGGCGTGTGTGGTTGTGTAGATGGGTTGAGGACGCCGTATAGTCGCTACGGCGTCATAGCAGGCCTTACTTAAGTAAGGGCATTTTAGGTTGACGGCGACATGGCCGCCGCCGCAGTTGAAACAGAGGGATGTGGTGGTTGTGCAGGTGGTGTAGTGGTGGTTCACTACACTGCAATTTTAGCAGACCAGGTCTGCTTGGCAGTTGCGTGTTGGGTGTCCGGTTTTTTTAACACCAGTGGCACTGTGTAGGTCTCATGTTAGTTGTGACTCGACGTTGTGTGGGATGTTAGGGTGCCGCAGACCTTAATGCCTTGGTCTAGCAGCAGTGTTTTCTTCTGTTCGTCTGACAGTGTGATCACTGCCCATTGTTTTATGCGGTTGTAGTATAGATCTGTGATGACCTCCTCCCCATACTTCTGTCTGAGGTGTGTGCGGAGGTCGTCAGTGGAGTGGGGTTTTTTTCCGTACACCGTCGGCTAATTTTGTCTGTAGGTCTAGTGCGGCAAGTGTGTCCGTTGCGTGTTGGTGGAACCGGACTGCGTCCTCCTGTGAGCGGAAGACGAGTTTAGGGCCTGTTTGTGTCTTTATTATGTTCGTGATGGGGGTGTCGTGTGTAGCGGCTAAGTTTAGAAGTGTGTGTTCATTATTAGTGGTGGGTCTTTTGTCTGTTGTGTGTAGGAGTGTGAGATAGGAAGTATTGTATGCCATTTTCGCTTTTCCTTTATTTTTTTCTTTGTATGGGGGTTTCCCCCTGCCCCACCGATAATGACCCCATGAAAATGACTCGGATGTGGTGATGAATGATGGGGCTAAGCCTCAGAACTCCTTCCCCCAAAGTTTGAAATTATGCCCTTTCTAAGTAGAACGGCATAGTTGCAACGGAGCTCTATGCATAGAGTCACAAACACAGAGCCAAGTCACGGCTGGGCAGGGATGGGGAGGGTATAGCACGTGATACCACTATGACGTGCCAGGGAAATAAAGGTATTTTTATTCGGGGGGTGGGAGAGCAGGGAGGCGCCTTGCTGAATCTCGTAGATAGCTGTAGAGATTACCGTCCACGGTATGTCTTGAAGAAAAATCACTGTTTTCAGTGAGAGGCGTTGGTGAAATTTTTCTTTTGGCTTTGCTTCCTGTATCTGTGAGATAGCAGGGAATTGAAGAAAAATCTTCGGAAGAGCATAGTCGTCTGTTCTGTGCTGTGTGAAAGATGATATACTCAATTTAGTAGATGATGGGATAGTAGTAGATAAAAGTGGGTGAAATATAAAGTGGGGAGGAGTATTTTGCCCTAGTAGGAGGGCATCACATTATATTCTTTATTTTGATTTTTCCTTTTTGTCTTATTTGTTGTCTGTAGTAGTTTTCTATGTTTGTTTCTTTTTGTGTAGCTAGCGTGTTCTTCTTATTGTTAGTGTCTCAATTCTTGTATACTTAATTTGGAAGTTTAATTCTTGAGCATTCAAGCCTTTAATGGCTGTTAGCTCAGTAATTTACCTGTGTTGTTTTAATGTTATGTTATTTGGTCCTTCTGTTTTTTTTGTTTTGCTTGAACTGTGCTATTTTTTTGTGTTCCTGTTAAGTGTATATTGATGAAATGTTTTCCTGTGAGCAGAACTTAGTACTTGGGAACTAGCTACGACGTGAAACTTTATCTCGCAGTCGTGGAGGTATATTAAGTCTGCCAGCAGTTCCCTGTAATTCCGGAATGACATCGTTCGTAAGAGTTTATCGGACCCTTCTTCTTAATTTCTGAGTGAAGATGTTAATAGGGTCCAGTTTTTTCCTTGTATGGAGATCTCTCTGCCGATGTTGGTCACGCCTTCTGGTTTTATTAATTAGTAGTAATGCAGAGTTCTGTACTCGTTGCAATTTTCTCATTGAGGTCTTGCTGGCCGCTTGAGTCACTACTGCGGGGTAGATGAGCTTAGACTAGACGTACATCAGGTAAATTTTCCTAATGTTGGCCGAGCTAAGATCTCTAAACCAACCTGTATAGCCTGGAGATTTCTTTCTTTGCCAGATTCCGTCTCTCCGCGCAGTGTCTTGAGTATCCGTGGTCGGAGATCTTTAGGCCCAGGACAGTGCTTTCAGCGGAGTAGCCGTGTCTTCTCCCATCAATGATGATGGGCCACGTCAACGTGCGGCTCAGTGGTGGGACGATTTTGAACTTGTCCCTATTAGTTTTTATCTTCCAGCGTCTCTCATGTCGGTTGATATTGTTGATTTCCGCTATTATACGCATTGCCTGATCCCTCGCTTTCTTTACCGGACACGGAACGATCTGAGTGACGTCATCTGCAAGTTGCAGATACACCGTGTCCCTGTGCACCGGTGTTGGGAGGTCGATGATAAAGACTAAGTAAAGCAGTGGGCTCATAAAACTTGCCTTTTGAACGCCTGCCTTCAGTTCGAATTCGGGTCATCTGTATAGTTCGATCATGAGACATGCCCTTCTGCCCATGACAAGGTCAGAAAGGATCCTTTCCAGGATTGGGTCCAGCTGGAGGTTCAAGATCTTGTATTGAAGTCCTTCTAGCCAGAGTTTATCGAAGGCCTTCTGCACGTCCCTCAACACAATGTCTATATAGTACCCATTCGCTCGGTAATAGGCTACTTTTTCTGTCAGGAACACTAGGGCTGTATCTGTGCCCCTTTTAGGCGGAACCCGTGTTTTGGGGGGTTATGCGCTCCTAACTCGCTCAGCTGAGCTTGTAGCCTATTAGCTAGGATATTTTCAAAGATCTTGCCGAGCATCTCCAGAAGAGAGATCGGACGATAGTTAGCCACCTGGTCTGAGGGCTTGTTTCCTTTCGGAATGAAGATGATTTTAGCCATCTTGTACCCGTCAGGAAAGTAGCCTGTATTCAGGGCAGCCTTCATGGTATTAACCAGTCCCTGAATGATTTTCCTCGAGGCATTCACGAGTTTGTTTTTCGTGAGCCCAGACCAGCCTGGTTCCCTTTGCTTAAAGGAACTTATGGTATTCATGGTATCTTCGAAGGTTATTGGGCATCCGTGGCCAACCATTTCTCTTTCCTGAGATACTTGCAGGTGGGGGTGGGTTCTATGTATCACTGTGCTGAGGTCCTCGAGCAGTTGGTCTTCGAATTCTTGGTCGAAGTCGTCGTTCTCCTCAGGGGTTTATAGCGAAAATCTTTTTCCAGTGTGTCCTGAATGTTTTTCGAGAGACTCTGGATCCTCCATGATTTTATCTCCATCTTTTATTAGTGTTCTGACTTTGGTGAGCAGTCCCCTAAGTCTTCGGATGCTATTTCAAAAACTTACTGGACTGTCCTCCCTGTCCAGGCCTACCAATGGTGTAATTCCAGATTTCCTTCTGTTTGTCTGTGATTGTGTGTTTTAGTTCCTCGCTTAGGGGACTCTTTCAGCCTGTCTTTTTTAGGTTTGGGCACGTCCTGCCTATTTCTTCGAAGATTCCCCTATGTTTCCGAACGATATCCCTTATCTCGTTCGTCCACCTAGGTTGTGGGAGCATTTATAGGGGATCCTGAGGACGAATCTTTCGTCGGCTTGAATGAGGAGATTAGTGATGGAGTTTATCTCCTCATCTACCTCTTCGAGATTGGCGTCTTCCAGGTCAGCTGGTTGATATTCGCTGAGTATCTCTCTTTATAGCCCCCAGTTAGCTTTCGCATAACTCTTCCTAATTGGGACGGGCTTGAGAATTGGTGCAAGCGAGATTGTTGTAAGGATCGGGATATGGTCGCTCGGTACACAGGTCCAGGCTCGTTGCTGATGTTAAAGGGGAAGGTACGGCTGGCCAATACTATGTCCGGTTTGTTTGCCGAACGTTGTGTTAAGTAAGTCGGGAAATCCGGCCCTTCTCTCTGGAGTCTGTCTCTTTCGAAGAGTAGTTCCAGATTCCTTCCCCTTTGGTTGGAGTTACAGTAACCAGACGCTATGAAACTGGTGTTTAGGTCTCCACCTAGCAACGCCATTTTTCCTCGCGCAAAGATGTTGCAATAATTGGGAATCGACAGGTACTTTCGGCGGGGAAGCTGATACGACGCTGCCACAGTTAGGACTTCCACCAGGTTGGGATTTCGACAGCCACGAATGATTCTTCTAAGTCTAGAAGTGTTTTGTATGCTATGTTTTTTTGGATCGCGATGGGTGCGCCGTCGTATCGTTCTTGTGTATGTTTTTTTGAGATCATAGTGTAATTTGGTATTTTTATTGTGGTAGTTTCTGTGTTTACACCGTGTTCGGAAATGAGGATCAGGTCGGAATCCACTGTACGGAATATGTTTCCGTAGGGAATGGATTTCCCTTCCCATCCGTTAGTGTTTAATGAGAGTATTTTTAGCGTGTTGTTTGTGTTTTCCATGTTTTGTTTGTTTGGTGTTCTTGTAGTCTATGTGATAGTGTGTGTTCTCCTTTACTTCTTATCCCGTCTCTTTTTACAATTTCTTATTTTTTCATACTCTGCTTCACTTAAGGTGAGGCAGGATTCATTGTGCAATTTAATCTTTCTCGTCATGAGCGCCTCATCTACTGTTGCCTCTTGCGCCTGTGCATCATAGGTCCACTTTAATTGGTCTGTCTTTACCCCCTTCAACAATCTCCCTAATGGTGGGGTTGTTTGGGAATGGGGGTCTGGTCAGTTTTGTAGAATTGCATTTTCAACTCTTCTCCATCAAATTTAGTTGTTTGTTGGGGAGCCTTTCCTCTGCTACTATTCATCGACCTCTTGCTTTCTTTTAGGGATTGGATCTGATCTTCTTCGTCCTCAGAGGAGGGTGCAGATCTTGAGGAGTTAACCTCAGCTTGCTTTATCCTCGTTGCTGCTTTTCTCCCCTGTATTTCTAGTTTTCTTTTGGCCTCTATTCTTAGGTCCTTATTTTTGGATTTTTGAGTGGCTTGGGTTGTCTTCTGGTCTTCATTTACTTCCGCTCTATCTTCACTTGGTGAAGACGGCGTCGCTGGGGCTTCTTCCTCGAGTTCGTATTGCAGTTGCAGAACGTCCGGGAACCACATTTCTTCGAGACCATTCTTTTTGAGCATGGTGTTCAGCTCGGTCGCGAAGCAGCCCGGGTTGGTAAGGTTTCTCACGTGCACGTACAAAATACACGTGATGGCTTTGTTGAATTTTTAATCTTTACCTTCAGGTAGGTCTTTGGAGCGGCACTTTCTACGGTCCTTGCGGGGTTGGCTTCTGCTGCTTGGGCATAGGAGGTATTCGTCTGCTTTTCTTTTCAGTACCTCCTTCTTCTTTGGGCAAGAAGGTAAGAGAGGTAATGCACATCGAGAACTCATATATATATATATATATATATATATATATATATATATATATATATATATATATATATATATATATATATATATATATTGATAATCTAACAATAAGACAGAAATATAGTTTTAATATAAAAATTACTCACTTCATTTATTCAGCAACTCCAGTCGTCTTGGTTTGATGGCGTTTCACGTTTTTCCGCAATATTTCTATCCCCAAATGGTTTATTTTTTTATACCTAGTGTGAGGAAACAAGCACGTAAGGGGATAAATACCGTCGCTTTTAAGCATTGCCTCCACGTGATGGTCCTCGTGTAGCTTACAAACAATTTTCGAAGCCCAAAAGCGTGAGAAAGTATAGGAGCGGGTTCATGGAATGTAGCCCTTATCAAGGCGAGTATTTGAACAAGACGAGAAGTCTCCTCTTCCCCCCCCCCTTTCAGCCACGCTGGGAGAGGTTGAGACAATCTCCATCCGGGCCGCGTCGCCATGACTCAAGCGATGTGAAATAGTCCCTTCCCCTCTTATATGGGGTAAGCTCCCTCACTTATGGTGTCCATATATACCCGCGTAACGTGGAATGAACAGATTGGTGAGAGAGACGCTCAGGAGAGCAGACTTTATTACTCCTCCTCGATTCGGGTTTGTCATACGTCAAATGCAAGGAAACGTTGTGGGACAAAACCAAGCATCCATTCTTGGATAAGACAAATATCCACCCCCTAGAGTTTTTCAAGAACTCTTCTCCCCGTAAGAATACCCGTCCGACTCCGCTCATCGACGCCATCTCCAAACAAGAACCAAGTCTTAACTCAAAAGGCTTCAGTGAAGATTCCTCTTAGCGTAATACCCCCTTGATTATGCATCTACGACCAAGCAAACCGTTGAAGTCTAGGAGAAATTCCCCCTCGGTTATCTTCAAAGGAGTTTACACCGGAAAAATTCCCAACCTTCCTTCTCGAAGACTCTGCTCCCCCCACCCCCCCGTCATCTCCATAGAATATTTTACTACAAACAAGTTGACCTTGGACCCCGTCGAAGTGACCCAACCATCATCTCACCGCTTCGCCGGAAACGACCAACGTCTTCCCCAACCCCTCCTTTTGTGTACAAGGTATCGTAACGAATATTTTAGCTTCCCCAAATATATAATTGACGTCTACCGTTCCCTATTATCATTTGTGTAACTATGTGTCTTGATTAACTGTGTATTATTGTAACATATTAACTTTGATTATTAATATTTATTAAAGTCTACTTTTGCGTACTCCTTTGCTTTCAGACCCTCGAGCTCATCATAGCCGTATAACAACAGAATGTAACTAAGTGAGGTTTGGAACTCTCAGACAATACTAAGTTGTAAAGTAGCATCTTTTGGACTAGCCTTCCCTTACGAGGATCTAACCTTGTAACCGGACCTCGGCCCACCCAAACTATTTAAAAAGGAAACCCCCGCGCACTCTAAATCAAATATAATAGATGTATGTAGGATATATAGATCTATACCACGACATATAGCACTAAGTATTTCGCCCTTTCTAAGTTAAGGGTGAAAATAAAGCAACCCTGCAAAACACAACTGATCTTTACACACAGACGTACAGAATAACAACAATCAAATAACGACAGTGGCGTGCACAACAATCAGCTTGCAAATACACGTTCACTTTACTAAATTTGTATTCGGCATAAACCCGAATATATATATATATATATATATATATATATATATATATATATATATATATATATATATATATATATATATATATATATATATATATATATATATACACATATATATATATATATATATATATATATATATATATATATATATATATATATATATATATATATATATATATATATATATATATATATATATATGGAAGATAATGGTAAACCACAATATTTGAATCAAGATTATATTTATAACTATCGGACTAGTTTCGGCAACATGCCATTTTCAATTAATAATGAAGACTCTAGACAAGGAGCACAGTATATACATATAAAGTAAGACACATCCTAAACAAAATGAAACAGCATGAAACAATCTTGAAAAAATATATATATACTCGAGTAAATCTGGCGTGAATGACAAGCTAGGCAAAATGAAATGGGACCGGAAACAATCTCGAGAGTTGCTAATCCCCCCTAAGACTCACTGCATACGGGGGCTTATAGATACAATTGTCGACTATTCGTCATATATTTCTTGAATCTGTATTGCCCTTCAGATAAAGTGAAATTATCAACTTTGTTAATGATGATGGATTCTGAAAGTCTCCTTTCAATATAATTGTTTGATTTATAAATGATTTTCGCATGGTTAAAATCAATTCTATGGTCGTGCGTTTGCATGTGCGTAAAGAGACTTGACGAATTCATACACCTTCTGATATCAGCTAAATGTTCTTTCATCCTCTTATTAAGGCGACCTGACTCTCCAATGTATGTTAACTTGCAATTATCGGACTAGTTTCAAGGTACCATTTAACTTTTCGCAAACTCCGTTTGCGGTTGGGTGGTAAGGGGGTGGTAAAGAGAGGTTTTATCATGAGAAGCTTGCCGACATACTCCATAAGCTCGGAGGTAAATTGTTTTCCTCGATCTGACAATACCTCTTTCGGAATTCTTACCCGCGAAAAAAATGGAAATGAGGGATTTGGCGCGAGAAACGTAATCAATGCGCTTAAGGGGAACTGCCTCAGGGAAACGGTTAGCGAAGTCTACCAAAGTGAGGACGTAACTGTGTCCTTCACTAGACGGGAAATGAATAAGGCCAAGAGAAAAAGGTTTCGAGATGATCGGGCTTTTCTGAAGGGGGGAAGGCTTGACGCGCCCTCTTGCTGATGTCCTTTGGCAGGCATCGCATGATTTGCAGTAATCTGCAATTTCTCTGACCAAACCTGGTCAATAAAAATACTTAGAAACCCTCTGAGCTGTTTTATTATGACTGAAGTGGACGGAGAATAAACTATCTTGAGAGATCTAGAGGACTTGGGGGACGTGAGAGCGGGGAATACACAAGGAGTGTGATTCAGGTTCGGTTCTGGCGGAACATTTACGATTTAAAAGTCATCCTTGACAAGGTAGGAGATGTTTTTTCTTACCACGGGAAGACTCTTGCTCATGAGTCTTGGCTTTCTTCCAAAGGGAGAGGAGAGTTGCGCACCCCTTCTGGGCGCGGGCAAAATCCTCGTTCTGGCGGGCCTCGACTTCCGGATCGACGGGGTTTTCCAACGGAACGTGTTTCTGGGAAGCCTTGGCGGCCTGGGCACAAATTACTACAGGTTGTGCTACCGGGTTACTTGTAACCTGGGGCCTTTGACCAATCAGGACAGAGCAAAACTTGATTGGGACTGCTACCACTTCGATCCAACCATTCAAATACTCACATTCGATGTGGCATTTTACGATAGGGAAACACTTCGCTCGGCCGAGATAGTCATGGACCACAGCGAACTTTTGTTGGTCAGGACCGACCAGGGGAAGTAAATCCTCGGACACCACGATGTATCGATGTATGTGCACCCAGTGTCACGTGGAAGGGTGGACACACGGCATCCGTTTACGGCTCCATTCTCAAATTTCAGACCACCGGGGAATCTCTTATTGAAGAGAAAATTTACTTGGTGCCTGGGGTTGTTAGTCGACGAGAGAGACGTAGGGGTATCCTGGAGAGACGGGCGACGAGCAGGAGCTCTAATAACTTGGAGTACTTAATGGGAGGATACGCTTCTGAATTGGGAATTTTCAAGACAGCTCGTGCGTACGTGACCTTCTATTCCACACGTGAAACAGATTATTTGCCTTCTGGGGAATAACGACTCGGGGGGAGTGGTAATTATGGGCTTGATATCTTGGTTCCGAAGGAGATGGGGAGGCTTCTTATTAACCTTAAGGTATAAGTTATTGCTACTTGCGTAAACATCAGTCTCTTCTAGGCATTCCTTAATCGTAGAACAGCGCTTGTCCTTAAAGAAGGCACGGATTTAAGGGGTCAGGGAAGCTAAAAATTGATCTATTAAGATGAAGTCCAGAGGGGACTCGTACTCTTGGTGGACTTTACACTCATCTAGCCAAAATTGGAGGTGTTTCTGGAGGGTGTACCCGAAATAGCGAAAGGTTTAACCAGGGTGGATCTTTTCGTGAAGGAAACGGTCACGATAGACGTCTGAGGTCATATTCACGGCAGCTAAGAGTTCAGACTTGAGGGTAGAGTAGTCCACAGTGGACTCTGGATGAAGGGAAATGAATATGTCACTCAATTTGGAGTTTAGGAGGGGGAGCAATTTAGCGACACCATCTACCTCGATGTCCCAATTGTTGATTTCAAAGATCTTCTCGAAATGCGTAAGATATGATCCAAATTCTTCTCCTTCTTTAAAGACAGATAATTTTACCGACGGGGACTGTGGAGTTTCAGTCCGGGAGTTAACTGACATTAACTCCAATTGAATATATATATATATATATATATATATATATATATATATATATATATATATATATATATATATATAGAGAGAGAGAGAGAGAGAGAGAGAGAGAGAGAGAGAGAGAGAGAGAGAGAGAGAGAGAGAGAGATAGAAAACAAACGACCAGAGACTCCGGGAGCATTTGAAAAAGATCTTCACAACAACACCGGAGAACAATGCCCACTTCAACGACCCTATGGAAGAAATGGTAGGAGAGTTCCTCTAAAATAGCCATCATCGGATAGCTTCTAAGCCCTTAGCTGATGGAGCCAGAGAAGAGCACATGGGCACTGGTGCAAATATCACTAAAGAAGAGGTTGTGAGTGCGATACACTTTCAAACAGAGAGCAGCCGGACCATCAGGGCTGAAGAAAGTGCACTTCACAACAGCACTAGACAATATACTTGATGGAATTGGGGCACAAAAATGGCACTGGCGGTTATTAATGAAAATATCGCTAAAGCCAAGGCCGAGAAAAACACAATCGATATCGTTCTGCGGAATGTTGAAATAACGTTCGGTAAAGTCTAGACCGATGAGTTAATTTACAAGATACTTTGGCTAGACATGAATGACAACATGAGGCGCTTACTCTGCAACAATGTACGAAACAGATCAGCATACATAGATCTAGAGGGATAAAATGGACCAACCTTCAGTGTGAGGACTGGAGTGCCGCACGGCGGGTGTCTTAGTCCGACACAATACTCAGTGAATACTGCATATATCCTTAGTCCAATAGCATCAGAAGCATGAAGATACTGTACGGAGACGATATCACACATATTGTTATTACTCGTTACCGAAACCCTAGAAACCAGGCAAAAGTAGCAAAATTGGTAATATAAAATATGGAAAATCCAATAAACATTCATAAATTTAAAATAATCCTAATAGGAAGAGATAAAAAATCTTCCAAATCGTAATAGATGGAAACGACTACATATATGTGTGCGAAGGAACACATATATTTTTTAAGCCCAAGATAAAATATATATAGAACAGAAAAAGGAATATCACTCATAGCAAAAATGAGAGGGCTAGGAATGGAAAATATGAAAAAACGTTATGACGCGCTGGTACAATTAGTCTTAACTTATCCACCGATTCCAGCCTACACACTCTCGAATGCAAGACTACTAAAACTACAGAGAATACGAAAAGAAAAGTATATACTGGATAACAACACGAGATGGAGAGAAGGCAGAAGCCTTGCGGACCTACATGCAGATACTAATATTTTGCTTCTCAAACTGACTCTAAGGAAAATGGCACAGAAAATATGCAAAGAGATTGTGATAGAACGGGTTGAGGCCGCGTTAATTTCAACCACTATCACATGTTATTTAAAACCACGATGCTCCCCACGTGCATCTTCGATTTAAAGCTTGGCGTCTTATCGCAGCCACCTGAGTCAATGTTTAAACAAGGAGGTTTATCTTCCCCCGTTCGCCCCCATACGCCGAACTCGCCAGATTGAGTTAGGCTTATGGGCAGATAAGGCATCGTTCCCAGGCTCAGCTGTGCATTCTCTCGAAGCTCCCACTACATTGTCCCCCACGCCAAGGGAGTGTCTCGACTATTTAGATGAAAACTTTACCACTAAGAGCAAATTGGAGATCCAGATTTTCGTTGCGAAACATCACCACGACCCTCTCTCACCTTGTGCGCCAAGGGACCTCGACCTCGAGATTCACCATCACTTGTCCAGAAGAAGGACAATATCCCTTGAGTGCCAAGGTTCGAGCCTTCGTGACGCCGAGTCCACAAGGCTTCCCCCTCGTTGTTCAGAAAGAGAACAACATTAGAACAGCCATTGTTCTTTTGAGCCCGTTGATAAGAAACGGTTCTCCCCCCTCCCTGTTGTTCAGAAGAGAACAACGTAGAACAGCCATTGTCCGTTTGAGCCCGTTCGCCAAGAAACGGTTCTCACCCTTCCCCTGTTGTTCAGAAAGAGAACAACGTTAGAACAACCATTGTTCGTTCGAGCCCGTTGACAAGAAACGGTTCTCAACCCCCCCCCCATCTGTTGTTAAGAAGAGAACAACGTAGAACAGCCATTGTTCTTTTGAGCCCGTTCGCCAAGAAACGGTTCTCACCCTTCCCCCTTGTTGTTCAGAAGAGAACAACATTAGAACATCCATTGTTCTTGAGCCCGTAGACAAGAGACGGTTCCTTCCCCCCCCTGTTGTTCAGAAGAGAACAACGTAGAACAGCCATTGTTCTTCAAGCCGTTCGTCGAGAAACGGTTCTCATTCCTAAGACGCCACGTCAGGATCATTTTATTTCCCCCTGCCTTCGGCTGGAACTCGCCAGCGGACCGAAAATTCCTTCACGTCACCTTCCTCTGCACAACAAGTATAAATTACGTAAGCCGAGCGTTACCTTTGAGTATTTAACCCTTTTGTCAATCCTATCCTGTGCTTTAAATGGTTTAGCGAACCATCACCTCCCTTTAACTTTATATTTGTTTTACCTTTTTTAAATCTTTTAATCCTCGGATTAGCTCGATTCCCCATGACCCTTTCCATTCTCTGTTTATGTCAATATTTTCCGTTTTGTGTGTTGTTGATAGTTATTAATAAAACTCTATTTTTTTAATGATAGCAATATTATTATCCTTGAGCTCAGTTCCACTTCTTAAGCATATCGAAGATACATAATATCGGCCAGCCAGACATCCACGCACTCTAAAGATAATTAATAAGTTCCCTCAACGAATAGTTATATATCGTATATCGTCGAGAGTCCATTCTACGACAAAGATAAAAGAAAGACACAACGAAACAAACATTAAGTACGGCATAAGGATAAATAGTAGATTCTCAAGCAGTAGAAATAAATTGCTAACTGACGACATAACAATTCACACCTAACTGAACAAGGAAAAGATGATGAGATGAAGGAAGAAAGTAAAAATAGAATGAAAGAAGACAATGGCTTGAAAACCTACAAAAGATGACCCCGTTGGACCGCAATTTTCCTCCAACTGAGGTAAATGATTATAAAGGAATAAACATATACGGAAACATACTGAGAGCGGCTATCATACCTAACTTCTAAGAACATCAGCCCAAAGAACGACGAACAACAAAGAAAGAACGGTCAGGTGGAGAGTAAGTATAGAATAGGGATAAAACCATAGCTTAGTTGAAATTTCATCTAGAGGAATCTGGCCTTGCCCCACCATTCCCTATCCCACTCTCCCTGACCGTTCTTTGAACAATTCAACTAGGGTCAGCTATTAACTTCCAGCACATTTCAGAATTTTTCACTTTTTTCTTGTCTACACCTCTCTTAAACCTCTCCGTGTCTCTCACCCGCGCACTACTCTCAATAGGCAAAAATATAGCCGATGTGAGTCGGGGAGGGAGAAAAGAGATCCTGGGAAGATGTCGACCTGGGTCGGCTCCTTCCTACCTCCCCAAGCCCGGATGGGATAGAGAAGAGGGGAGAAGGGGGGGAGTCTCGCGAGGCCATAACATCGAGTGTTTAGATAGACTAGATACTCGTAAGTATAGTAGAATGTAATATGAAATGACAAGATAAAGAAGGGAAGGGACCATCCAGTCACATGGGAACTATGCACACATATCCTCACTAACACATCTCTACACTTATTTCAAATTACATTTTCTTATAATTTCTACGGTTAAGGATCTTAATCTGCTCATTCCCTGAAGATGATCTGCCACAGTCGAAAGACTTCTTGAAATAAAATGTGTCATATTTTTTAGTGTTCTTTCTCGCCTCACACGCATGGTCAAAAAACTTGTTAGAAGGATAAAGAAAATACAAGTTAAAGTTAATAACGATGCCATTGATTTAGACTTTAACACTATATATATATATATATATATATATATATATATATATATATATATATATATATATATATATATATATATGTATGTATATATATATATATCATCACTAACTCTATAATTGAAGAAGGGGAATTTTTTGAGTATTTGAATAATAATTTCATGTTAGTTTGGTTATGACTTATGTTTTTTTTATCAAAGTTATTTCTAATAATTCTTTTATAATATCAAAAAATAAATTGGTGAAGCTCAGAAATAAATATAAGTATCGAAATTTTGTGAATTTTTAAAACCCAAAGAATTACAAATGGTGAAGTTCAGAAAATTTATTTTTATATATCTTCTTTTATAACTATTTTAGCAGCGTGATATTTTGAAAGTGGGGAAATTTAGTTTAGAGTTCCTTTTTAAAATTACAAGCCGCTGTTCTCTTCTTTAACAGGAAGAGCTTAGGTACACAGGCACCCCTGCGGGGTGTGGCCTACGGCCTTATTTGCTAATCTTAACCGCCTTTTTTAATCCCCTTTATAGACTCTTAATTTGAACACCCTGAACACCCTTTTCTTCTTCATCTTCATCTTCTTCTTCTTCATATTCATCTTCTTCATCTTCATCTTCTTCATCTTCATCTTCATCTTTATCTTCTTCTTCTTCTTCATCTAAATCTTCTTCTTCTTCTTTGCTGTAAGACTTTCGGTTGTGTCCTACGGCCTAGCATGATTCTTTTTATTTCTCCATCTAAATTTGCTCTAATAATTCCATGCCAAAATTTTAATAAATTTTCTGAAATTCACCATTTGTAATTCTTTTAGTTTCAAAAAAATCACAAAAATTCGATACTTATATTTATTTCTGAACTTCACCATTTTTTTCTATTATAAAGGAATTATTAGAAATAACTTTGATACCAAATTGAAATCTACTTCGGTGACAACCGAACTAAAAGAAAAAATCTTATTCAAACCTTCAAAAAGTCTCGTTCTTAAAATATAGGGTTATGAATTAGAATTGGTGAAGTTCAGAAAATTTATAAAAATGTAACAATGGCTGCTTTTTTTAGATTTTTAATTTTAATCTTAGTAGCGAAGCGCAAGCTCCACCCATAGGCGGGAGTGGCGAAGCCATTGCCTGGTATATGGCATCCAATTTTTTGTAACATCAGGATTTCAATCTACAGCATATTGCTATATTACGACGTACTGCATGTATTTACTCGGTAAGGATAGTTTCCTTAGTGTCATAGCTTCAAACCATAACTTAAAATGTCAACAGAAATTGAAAGGATAAATGCAATGTAATATAACATCACCTATTACTAAATACATACAGGCTATTTTTCTAATATAATGAACAAAACACAAGCAATCGTACCATACCTATACATTCCTTAAAAAAAAAATTTCTCTTGCGAAAGTGTCTGGAGTGGTGATGGCTACACAGTCTCGTTGAATACTCCAACAGTAATCTGCCATCATGTTTGCGTTCCATCGGCCTTGATATCTCTCCTCTATAATCTTGATATCTTAATGAAAACGCTCTCCGTGTTCATCACTCAGGAAATTAGCAGGAAATTCATCAAGATGACTCCTGAGGAAATGAACCTTTATGCTCATGTTGCAGACTAAATGATGAAAACTATCAAGTAACGTCTCTACCAAATCCTTGTAGTTAGCAGCCTTTTTGTTTCCAAGGAATCCTTTCACAACAGCCACAAATGAATCCCATGTTCCTTTTTCTATGTCAGTCATCGAACTCGAGAAGCTTTGGTTTTCCATTAACTTTTTGATTTGTGGCCCATCAAAAACTCCAGCCTTTATTTTATCATAACTTAAGCCAGGAAATATTGTACATATGAATTTGAAACAGCTACCCTCCACATTAAGAGCTTTCACAAATTGTTTCATCAGCCCTAGTATAATATGAAGGGGTGGGAAGATGATTTTCTCTCGCTCAACATGTGGTTGATGTATAATATTCTTCTTCCCAACATTCAAACTTTCTCTAACTGGCCAGAGTTTCTGTTCCCAATGTTTGTCCTTGGCTCGGCTGTCACATAAACACAGGAAACACGGATATTTTGTATAGCCTCCTTGTTAGCCAAGTAAAAAAATTACCATTTTCAGATCCCCACATATGATCTATTTGTGTTCATCATATTTAAGTAAATCTAATACAGATCTTATGTGTTCATGCTTCTCTTTTAAATGCACATAGCGACTAATAGGAATCAAACCGAACAAGTTTCAAATATAGAGTAACACACATTTTAGACTCTTCTTTGAACTATCTATTAAAAGCCTCCATTCACTTGGATCATACTGTGAAACATCAATCGCGTTTAACAGTCTCGCCACGGCACAACAGTAAACAAAATTTTCTTCAGTTTTAAAGAATGCCAAGAGGTCTCGCTCCCTGTTCCGATAAAGAGTTACATTTGTTTTTTCCTGCAACATTTTTTTTCTTTTTTAAGTCTAGAAGCTAACATTTCTGTTAACTCTTTTGACAGGCCTAGGTCTCTAACTAAATCATTCAGTTTTAATTGGCTGAAGTTTCCACGTTCTTGGGCGATGTATGTACAAAGTATGGATCACTGTCAAGTTCATTTGCTCACATTAGATTCACGTATATCACTTACATCGTCCAGTGAAGGAAGTTCCTTGAATACAGGTACTGGAATTTCATCTGAATGAAGCACTGGGTGAATTCCTGATTCAAGGTTTGGGTAACTTATTTTATGTCGCGGTTTCTTGCTATAACCAGAAGTCTTTGTGAGATAAAAGTAGCAATCGTTGACATGGTTTTTTGGCTTCCGCCACATGATAGGAATGTGAAATCCTATTTGTTTCCTTGTGCCTTTTGTCCATGAGCGTAGATTTTCGTCACATGGTTTACAAACATTGTGCGGGGCCCACGGTTTATCTTGATCACAAAATTTAATCTTAAAGTAAGCCAAGTATGCTCTTTTCACAAAGATACTAATGTTCATTCTTTGAGTTGGTGAAGTAAAGCAACCATATCGTGGTACACCACTCTATACCATACACTACTCCTATATTATGTGGGGGGTGACTTAATCACCTACTGCAACGCGAACCGTTTAAGGACTGTTCGCAGGGATTAACGATTGACCAGGAGGTCAAACTTGAGGCGTTGAGTTTCAAATCCTTAACAAATCAGGCAGAGTGCAAAAATGGTTGGCGAGATTTACTTGAATAGGCCGATAATATCGTTCGATGTTAGTTAAAGATGAAATAACAAAAATATAATTTTATTTACAAATATAAAAATAAGAATAAAAATAGGCAAAAAGGAATTATTTAAAATTAAATAGTCCCTTGATAATTATGATGAGGATGGATTCTCAAATAAAATTAATTAATTAATTAGCGTTACTATGCTTAGATCAAAAGGGAGAACTTGACAATACTAATAATTGAGGGGGTTTCAATCTCACGGGTCGGTAACTTCGAGGAAGGTCCTGCTTGTAATGAGGCAAGTGGGGCACGATCCGAACCAATATTCCGAGAAATAGCGATGGAAATAGCCAATCTTCAAGGATGACGTTCGACGGGGAAATGTGAGTTTACTCGTAATTTCACTGGAAGAGGAAACTTCTTTTCCTCAAAGGTAATCGATGGAGATTTTCTTCGGATCGATTAAACAAAGGAAGACCGTTGCACAACTTCAAAGGATTGCCGTTCACAGAAGTTATCAATTGACTGGGGTAGAATCACGGCGGAGAAATTCTTGCTGTCTGATGAACGCTCACGGAACTTCGACTCGAGACGATGATGACGACTCTGAGGTGCGTGCGGAACTCCTCGATCTCAATTCAAAACCGGGTATTTGTTTGACTGATCCGGAAGAGGGAAAGGGGGATTCAGAGCAAGGGGGGAGGAAGATCCAGACATCTTAATCTGTGAGTCGGACGATAATTCAGCTTTTAGCGGCAAGGCGCGAAAAAAAACAAGCGGCTCGTTCTACCCTCGTCACCGGAGGAGGGCTCTGGACAAATTCGCAGGATTGGGGGATAATTCCCCAATACGCCCAGGAGTCGAAACTTCTCGAATGTTCTAGAACAGGAAGTGACGTTTCCCATGGCGGGATACAATCGCATGTGGTCTTCAAATAACGTGAGGAGGTCAGAGGTTGTTCTTTTACAAACCACATATATAGCAAAACGAGTCAGGTGAATTCAAACATTTCCTTCGTAATGAGGCCATACTACTGAATGTTACATATTTCATAAAACAAATCTGAAAAAACATAAAATTATAATACTCAATTGCTTTATATATCTAGATGTGCATAAAGAGAAGTATAAATACATAGATAAAATAAAATAGGAAGAATACCAAACGCTTCCACTTCCGTTCACTTGGTCGTAAGATGGCCTGCTACTGAGTGGGACCAATATGGACCAGTCCATAAATAAAAAACTTGACGTGATAGAAGAAAACTATTGCCATTTCTAAACTCAGTGACCCCGAATTTCCCAAGAACAGGTCTCAAACTTAAGTCAGCAGAAAAAAGTTAAAATTTGTTGACCAGTCTTATTTGTATTTCTTTTTCAGATGCCGAGCTGCGTGACCTCATTGAGCGCGAAAAGGGGCAAATTGTTGGAGCTCGAATTGAAGGAGGTTCCGTCACCAGAACAGCTAAACTGCTTGTTTTTTGAGAGCTACCATATCAGGACCATGGCAGAATTCAAGAAGCATGGCAAAACCTCCAGCAGGAGGAGTAATTCCGGCAGGACCTCGAAGCTCGCCAAAAGAGACCGACGACTGTTGAAACGCATTGTGATTAAAAATCCCTGGACAACTGCCCCTAAATGACTGCAGAGTTGAATCAACACCTCACTAGCCCAGAACTGTTCGCCGTGAGCTCAATAAAGCTGGAAATCATGAAAGAGCCGTCATCAAGAAACCTCTAATTTCTCATTAAAACATTCAGAAAAGGGTGAACTGGTGTAGAGATCACAAAGGCTGGTCGACAGACCAATGGAAGCAAGTAATATTCTCCGACGAGCCCAGTTTTTCTCTGTTCCCCACTGCAGGCCTAGTTTATGTGTGGAGGCAGTACAGGGAAGCTTTTAGTCCTGACTGCCTTCTTCCTACAGTGAAGAACGGAGGAGGGTTAGGATCAACAGAAACAAATATCTGCATATTTTCAAAGATCAAGTCCATCCCATGGTCCAGACATTATTGCCTGATGGTGAGTGTTTTTTCCTAGATGACAATGCCCAAATACATACAGCTCATGAGGTTAAGAATTGGTATGAAGAGCATAGGAGTGAGCTACAACACATGGAGTGGCCCCCACAATCTCCAGATCTTAATATTATTGAGTATTTGTGGTGAATCTTGGAGCGACAAGTTAGAAGTCTTTACCCTCCACCGTCGTGTCTGACATAGCTGGAGCAGGTATTGCAAGAAGAAAGGCTCAAGATTCGACCCAATGAAGTCAGAAAGCTTTATGAATCAAATCCAAGACGCACCGACGCTGTTCAGAAAGCAAAAGGAGGACCAACTCCCTATTAAATAAATATTCATTGAATTTAACACGTGTTCTAATTATTTTGTCTAACCCCTGTATATATATACAGGGTCACACCCCCAACACGGGCCTACACACACTTTTTGTGATATGTCCTTCATTCATTCATTCACTAATTACCCTTACTTTGTAGGACATGACAGAATTAACGCCTGTGAACACAACTAGATCTCAATGAGAGCTCCAGCAAAGAATATACTGCGTCAAACATTACTACAATACAGGCTAGTTCAAGAAAGTGCAGGTCACTTTAGTGTATCAGTTCGAATGTGAAAAAGCCCGCTCAAAAGAGCAAAATTCAGAACTGGGTGGACTAATTCGAGAACTATGGTACAGTAGAAAACCTCAATGCAGCCAGTAACAACCGTCCAAGCCATTCAGGACACCCAGGGAAACGCACAACTTAGCTGGTCGAGCGCGTGAGAGAGTCAGTTCAGCAGAGTCCAAAACGCTCTGTGCGCAAGCGAAGTCAGTCCCTCAGTATATCTCGTGAGACTTGAAAGAGAGTGCTAGTTATGGATGTAAAGGCCTTCCAATACATAATACAGACGAAACAGACCCTTACAGCCTCAAAAAAGGAGCAGAGAAAGGCTATGGCAGTCAAGATACTGGAGAAGATTCAGGAGACCCCAACTTTCCTTAACCTCCTTTGGACCTCAGATGAAACTCACTTCCATCTTGAAGGAAAGGTAAACTCGAAGACAAATATCTTCTGGGGGACCTCCAGACCAAATGAGGTAGCTAACAAGCCCCCTAAACTCTCCTAAGTGCAAGGTATGGGTTGAAATCTCCGCCAGATGCATCATCGGACCATTCTTCTTCGTGGAATCTGGCGCGACAGTGACAGTCACCAAGGAGCGGTATGTTGAGGTCCTCAAAACCTTCAAGAGGGAGCTGCAGACCCTGTTCCTTTCGTTTATGGGGAAGTTCTGGTTCCAGCAAGATAGAGCAAGCTCTCACACCTCAAACCTGTCCCAAGATTGGTTGAAAGAGAACTTTGGTGACCGTGTGATCAGTCTCAAGACTGAATTTGAGTGGGCACCTCACAGCCAGACCTTAGCCCCCTAGATTTCTTTCTCTGGGGCTACCTTAAAGACATAATGTACGCGGGGAGACCCAGGACCATCACAGAACTCAAGGAAGCCATCAGGGAGGAGATCAGAGCCATTAGTCGGTCGGAATATAAGAACGTCATGGACAACTTTGTGCTGCGCCTCAAGAAATGCACTGAGCTAAATGGAGGTCATCTCAAACACGTGCTCTAGAATAAAGAAGAAAAGTCCAAAGACTCTCATGTTTAGATATGATGTTTTTAGACACAATAAACTAGTTATCACCAAAGTTTCATTCAATCCTTGCAGAAAAAAGTTGGGGGCCCGATTTGAGGGGGTGATCATATATTAATATATATATATATATATATATATATATATATATATATATATATATATATATATATATATATATATATATATATATATGAAAAAATCACAAAGTATCACGTGAGGGTGGCAAATGAATGCAATATCCAAGGAGCGGTATGTTGAGGTCCTCAAAACCTTCAAGAGGGAGCTGCAGACCCTGTTCCTCGTTTTCGTCGTGCTTTATCGACTCTTCGAAAAAATTCTTCCCTGCATATTACTAAGGCCGATAAATCTGGTAATATTGTAATCATGGATAAAAATTCTTATCTTAATAAAATGAATGTAATGCTTAATGACCAAGATACTTACCTACCTGTATTAAAAGACCCCACTCTTCAAGTTAACAGTGACTTCCATAAAAATGTACAGCGATTACTTAAAAACTTTCCTGATTTAATTTCAAAATTCAAGTCTAGTAACGCTACCCTCCCTTATTTGTACGGATTAGTTAAAACTCACAAACCTAATTTTCCATTACGCCCTATTATAAGTTCTGTTGGGTCTGTTTCATATTCTCTGTCTAAATGGCTTACTTCATTTCTTACTCCACTAGTTGGTTCCATTTCTCATTCTCATGTCATTAATAGTTACGACCTTATTTCTAAACTTAATGCTATTCATTATTCTAATGATTTTACTCTTGTTAGTTTTGATGTTTGTTCATTATTTACCAAAGTACCCGTTGAAGACCTTTTCAATTTCCTTAATGATCATTTGCAAAATTATGATTTGCCGGTACCTGTTACTACTTTCTTGAACCTCATTTCCCTTTGTACCAAAAACTGTAAGTTTTCGTTCGAAAGAAAATATTTCCTCCAAAAATTGCTAACTTATATATGGAGTTTTTTGAAACAAAACTTCTCCCTACTATCCTTGACGCTCCGATCGTTTGGTACAGGTATATTGATGATGTCATTTGCTTGTGGCCTAATTCCAAAGATGTTAATGTTTTTCTTACCAGACTCAATTGTCTCGTCCCTTCAATTAAATTTACCCATGAGTTGGAAAATAATAGAACCCTTTCCTTTCTTGATCTTCTTATTCATAGAACTCATACATGTTTTAAATACTCTATCTTTCGTAAGCCTACTAATTTAAATTCTTATATTCATTTTTACTCTTCTCACAGCCCTAAAGTTAAACGCTCTGTTTTTTCTTCTATGTTTCTACGGGTATTACGTGTTGTGAGCCCGGAATATATGGATTTGGAATTTTCCAATATCTTTGAAATTGGCCATAAACTTTGTTACCCTTACCGGTTTCTTCAAAACTGTCTTTCTTCTGCTAAAAAGACATTTTATCAAACTGTCCCTACTCTCCCTTTTAATAGTAATAATAATTTAGTTCTACCTTTTTCTCTTTGTTTTAGTGATCTTCCCCGTCTTTTGAATAACTTTAACATTTCTGTTGCTTTTAAATATGAGACGACCATTAAGAATTTATTAGTACGTAATAATTGTAATAGTTTGGGAGGAGGGGGAGTTTATTCAGTTGAGTGTTCTGGTTGTCTAAGTAAATATTACGGACAAACAGGTAAACAACTTTCTGTTCGCATAAATCAACATAAATATAATGTCCGAAGAGGGGAAGATAACAGTGCTTTCTTTGTCCATATGTCAGATAAGAACCATTTAATTAACTGGAACTCGGCCAAATTTATTTATCGTTCCAATGTTTTATTTTTTATTTTTTATTATTATTCATTTTTATTTTTTAATTGTCACTGCTCTGTTTTGTACTTTGTATTTTTTTCCCCTTTTGCTCATCGTGTCTTATAATCTCCCTCGCTAGGCTATCTCCATTTCTTTTAATCTGTTACCCTTTCCTTCGACTTAGTTTGACCTTACTACCTGCTTCTTGTAATCCTTAATGTGTTTTTTTACCTTCCCCCTTCCCTCTTCCTCATTGGTGATTTCTTGTTTTTGAGGCGGTCTTTCATATTTTTCTTTCGTATATATACCTCTAATATAATACTATTTCTTGTAGTTATCCTTGATAAGGAACTTAATAAAGTTCGAAAGTACTTGGAAACACCTTTTCATTTTTTCCTGCGGGATATTGCATTCATATATATATATATATATATATATATATATATATATATATATATATATATATATATATATATATATATATATATATATATGAGAAACTCTTCGTAGTTCAACTTAGATTTAAATTTCGTAATTAGTCTCGATTTAATGATTGCTTGTAGAATAAGACTGTCCCGTTTGCGATGCTGAAGAAAGAGTTGTAGAACGTTACAGGGAGCAACAATGAAAATAAGTACCCTAGTAGATCTTACGGCTCATTCAAAGAGGGTATCTTTGGCGTAACAGTTGAGCAGGCGCAGTCCTCGAAAGTGTCAATTGACGCCCTCGGAGAACACTTGCACTCGCACAACGGTTATATGCCCAAACGGCTACTTTTTTGACTTTGTCTAGACGCAACTTGAACTGCTCAACAGAATTGCTGTTGGCAACTTCCACTGGAAGTGCGTTACATGTATCACTGATGCTGTATGTGAAAAATTTATAGATCACGGTGGTAACGTTTCAGCTCAAGTTTGTAGCCGTAGTTTCTGGTTCTGTTCTCACTAAGCTGGAAAATATCCCCGTAGTCTACATTGTCGAAGTCTCGAAGCATATTAAACACTTGATAAGCTGACCACGCATCCTCCGGGTCTCCAACGAGAACAAATCTAATTCTCGTAACCTATCTTCATAACTATTGTGTCTTATAGAGAGAATTAGTTTGGTTGCCCTGGCTTGCACACGTTCCAATCTCGTAATGTCCTTTCGAAACGAAGGACTCCAAAATTGTACGGCATACTTCAAGTGTGGCAAGATAAGGGAATTGTACAAACAAAGTACATTCCCCTTGTTCCGATATCCAAACTGTTGCTTTATGTAGCCTAACATCCTTTGAGCTTTCTTCTCCGCCTCAATACACTGCTTCAAGAACTTGATGTCACTAGTGATACTTACACCCAAGTCCTTCTCAGTATCAGTGCATTCAAGAGCAGTGTCCTTAAGGATATACTGCGATTGGAGGTTTCGGTGACCGATATGCATCACTTTGCATTTGTTCACGTTAAAAGGCATTTGCCGCGTGTCCGACCACTCCCCAATTTTCTGAACGTTCTAGAGCAGGGGTCGGCAAACCTTTATCGCAGTGGGCCAAATAAGTGAGAGGTTGACGAGCGCGGGCTGCTAACCATTTTGTTCAATACAATATATTGAATACACAAAAAATAAAGACAACCACCATATTTATTAACCAATACACAAAATACACAAAAAAAGACAACAAACATTTATTTACCAAAAGGTTACCAAAGAAGGCGCGTTAGCAATAAAATAGTATAATCACACCCAGTGCGATTATACCTAAAGACGAATAAGTCCCCTGGACCGGACGGGTTTCTACCTAAAGTGTTGAAGGAAGTGTGCGATGAAGTATCACGACATCTGTGCGCTATCTTTAACATGTCAATCCGGACCGGATGCGTTCCTAGAGACTGGCGTGAGGCGGAGGTGACTCCTATCTTCAAGAAAGGAGACCGTAACCAACCGTCGAACTACCGACCTATCAGTCTGACTTCGATAGTCGGTAAACTCATGGAAAGCATCATGGTGGACAAAGTGACGTCGTATTTAGAGTCAAACCTGCTACTGAGGAGTTCCCAGCACGGCTTCCGAAGGCAACGGTCATGCCTGACGAACCTTGTGGAATTCTTCCACTTCGTTTTCAGTGAGCACGATCGGGACAAGGCGGTGGATGTGGTCTACCTAGACTTTCAGAAAGCCTTTGATAAGGTACCACACCGCCGCCTTCTCCGGAAAGTGCGAGCGCTTGGCATAGACGGAAAGGTAGCCGGCTGGATCGAGAACTGGCTAAGTGGCAGACGGCAACGGGTGGTGGTAAATGGACAGTCTTCTGAGTGGGTGCCCGTTACTAGCGGGGTGCCTCAAGGTTCTGTCCTGGGACCACTACTATTTATCATCTACGTCAACGACATGGACGGTGACATGGTTGCGAAGATTTCCAAATTTGCCGACGATACCAAGCTTGGTATGAACGTTGCAAAGGATGGAAATACTGCCCGCCTGCAGGAAGATCTTGGGAAGATTGGGGAGTGGTCGGACACGTGGCAAATGCCTTTTAACGTGGGCAAATGCAAAGTGATGCATATCGGCCACAGAAACCCCCAATCTCAGTATATCCTTAAGGGCACTGCTATTGAATCCACCGACACTGAGAAGGACTTGGGTGTAACAATCACTAGTGACCTCAAGTTCTCGAAACAGTGCATTGAGGCAGAGAAAAAGGCCCAAAGGATGCTAGGCTATATTAAGCGCCAGTTTGGTTATCGGAACCAGGAGATTGTACTGTGCCTGTACAACTCACTTGTCCGACCGCACCTGGAGTATGCCGTACAATTTTGGAGTCCTTCATTGCGAAAGGACATCGCGAGATTGGAACGCGTACAAGCCAGGGCAACCAAGCTGATTCCCTCTATCCGACATAAAAGTTATGAGGATAGACTAAGGGAATTAGATCTGTTCTCGCTGGAAACCCGTAGACTGCGTGGTCAGCTCATCGAAGTTTTCAAAATACTTCGAGGGTTCGACAATGTTGACTACCGGGATATTTTCACACTGAGTGAGAACAGAACGCGCAATCACGGCTTCAAACTTGAACTGAAGCGTTACAACCGCAATCTGTGTGGAAATTTTTTCACCTACAGTATCTGCGGTAAGTGGAACGCACTTCCAGTGGAAGTTGTCAACAGTGAATCTGTTGACCAGTTCAAGTCAAGACTAGACAAGGTCTTGAAAAGTGGCCGTTTAGGAACGCAAACAATTGAGCAGCCTTGTGCCCGCTCGATTGCAAGTCCAATGGTACCCTCTTTGAATGGACCGTAAGGTCTCCTAGGGTACCTTTTTCTCCTTGTTGTTACACATTTCCGAGTCTCACAAACTAAGCAGCAAAAAAGATTAGTGAAATTTGTGAACTTGGCGTTTAGCTTTTAAGATATCAATATTTTCCATGTAATTGTTGCATCCACACTGCAGCGGCCGGCCCGATGAACTCACCTCGTGGGCCGGATCTGGCCTGCGGGCCGTAGTTTGGAGACCCCTGTTCTAGAGTCTAGAATATTCCTGACTAGTCCAAATTATTAAAACAAGGTCACAAAAACAACAAGGGGGGACTTCGAAACTGCATCATAATTAATACCATTTAAATTAAACATGAATGTGAACACGATATCGTTAAAATACTTTTTAGTTTCGAATTTTCGTAAAAAAAGTCATTATTCCTTTATTTTCCATCACAATTCTTAACATTTTGTGGATGTCCCTTAATACACTACTCTTATTGTCTCTGAATCCCATTTCCTCCTAATAAACGATTCATGAACTATGGCGCAAAATTGTGGTCTTACGTAGGAATATGAATAATTTCTGGTGAAGGCATATCTTCGACGCCAAAAATATGCTCAAAGGAAGGTATTTGAAAAATAGGATTGACTACTTTAGACAAAGACTAATTAGGACTGCTTTGGGGGAGGGCAATACATTCAGTGGAGACTAAACAGTTGAGTAGGACAGTAAAAATCAGAAAAATTAAATGGCATAATAACGTTAAAAAAATCAATGGCCATGGAGTTTGAAAGTTAATCTTGTTACCAAAATAATGGAGTCAGGTATTGCGTATTTTTAGCACCCCGAAGCACAGATTATAGTAAAAACTTGAACCCTCATTAAGGTAGACAAAATAGGCAGAACCCTAAGATTAAGCCTTGGGGAAACACCGAAATAAATGGAGTCACAACGAGATGAGCTAATGGAGTAAAGGAGAAAATGGGGGTCCAGAGATAAATGCTGAGCACAGAACGGAGGGAGAATACTGATTATCGCCATTTTTGAGGTCGGACTTCATTTAAAAGGAATATTAGTGTTCGTGTGACAGAACTCCCATTCTTATTACTCTAAATTATTATCACTTTCACAATTACAGGTCCTTATTTTGCAAAATTGGTTATCAACGTGTTTAAAATAAAAACTCATTGCTTTCGACGAGCTTATTTTATTCTGGCATAAAGCCATAATTCGCACTTGGCTATCTTCCGAATAGGCTTCCAAGATACTCTTGGCTTACTCATTATAGTCGGAAATAACCCACATCCATCCTTAGACTGAAACGTACCGTTAGATCGACCGAGTAGAGTGACATACGGTCGATGAAGTGTTTGCATGATATTCTATATCTTTTTCTCTGTCGCCGCTGCCTTAGCCAGATGTCGCTGCGAGCAAGGAATAGATTGATTATTGCTTCTTCGCTCACCTCCCACGCTTTGGTCAGCCATTGATGACCCTAAAAAAAGAATAGGGATAATAAAAGGAAGTACAAATGAAAAGTATGTAGAAACGAATGGGAAGAAAACGAGGACAATACAGGATAAAATGAGAAATTATAAAAAAATGCATAAATTGTTTAAAATCTCCCTGATAATTATATATATATATATATATATATATATATATATATATATATATATATATATATATATATATATATATATATATATATATATATATATATATATATATATATATATATATATATATATATAAAACAACAAATGGAGAGGGAGAATAGTAGAAACCACAAGTAGTACCAGGTTCTTTATTACTGACGTTTCGCTCCTCTGGAGCTTCCTCAGAGTAACAAGAAACTAAGACAAGAAATTTTATTTATTTATTCATGTAGAAAGATGGTGAAAAAAGCGACCCCCTCCTTGGAATGGGGGGCAGGGGTAGAGAGGAATAGTGGTGAAACTTAAGTAGAGGGAAAAGTCGAAAATATGCCCGGAAATCGGGCCATCTCAGTAGTAATATTGTACAAAAAGCATTGATGTTCAAACAGTACTACATAATACAGAATATTCCATTTGTAATGATAGGTTAACAATTAGCCAACATATAATCACGGCCAAAATAATCAAGAATCACTTTATCTTAGTCTATTTCATTATTTTTGGTCTATATTTATTTCATAGAGTGGTACTTAAGCTACTTTTCGTAATTTTAATTACTATTGTGCACTTTTGTTTATTCATTTTTAGGCCACTAATAAATATTTCGCAGTCACTTGTATTGTAATGGCTGGTGTGGCCACGGACCGCGCGGGAGGCATGTAAGACTTGTATCTCCCAAGTTAAGAACAATTAACGATTTATTAATAAAAGAGTATACAATGAGTTTTCACAAATGAGTAAATAATTACAAATAAGTAAAAATAATTAGGTAAAGTGGTGAATGGAAAAATTGAGCGGAGAAGAGAAAGTTACATCTAGAGGCAAGAAAGCTAAGCTCCATGATCGGTGAAAGACAATCATCATTTTTTACAATTTACAGATTTAATTTTATATAAATATTTGAGGTTTATATTAACTTATTATGTATTATTTGTGGGTACATTATTTTAATTTACAGATTTGTATTTTTAAATTATATTACAGTCTTCTATTCTATATTTAACACTTCATTACTCTTAGCTTACATTGTTTTATTTATAATTACTTTATTCACTTTTTTACTACATTTCCTATTATCTTATGCTATCCATAACCCTATATTTTAAGAACGAGACTTTTTGAAGGTTTGAATAAGATTTTTTTCTTTTAGTTCGGTTGTCACCTAAGTAGATTTCAATTTCTAATCATTCCTTTATAATATAAAAAAAATAAAATGGTAAAGTTCAGAAATAAATATAAGTATCGAATTTTTGTGACTTTTTAAAACTAAAAGAATTACAAATGGTGAAGTTCAGAAAATTTATTAAAATTTTGGCAGAGAAATTATTATAGCAAATTTAGATGGAGAAAAGAAAAAAGAATCATGATAGGCCGTAGGACACAGACAGAAGAAGAAGAAGAAGATGAAGAAGAAGAAGATGAAGATGAAGATGAAGATGAAGAAGAAAAGGGTGTTCAGGGTGTTAAAATAAAGAGTCTATAAAGGGGATTAAAAAAGGCGGTTAAGATTAGCAAATAAGGCCGTAGGCCACACCCCGCAGGGGTGCCTGTGTAACCAAGCTCTTCCTGTTAAGGAAGAGAACAGCGGCTTGTTATATTATACTTATTCTACTTTATTCGATATTTAACACTTCATTACTCTTACATTATTTTATTTATAATTACTTTATTCAATTTTTTTTGCTACATTTACTTTTTGTCTTATGTTATTCTATTTTTATTATAGTTATTGACTAAAATTCTACATTTTTTAATAATCCTTTGTGCTGTAGTTACATTTAACACGTTACTTTAATCACTTTATTCACATTTGTTTTGGGGTCCTAATCAATTTATTTCATTTACTTTGTTAATTTATCTATGCACCTAATCATTTTAATAGTATTCATTTTGCTTGTCTCTATTTAATAGTATAATACATAGTTTAATTTATTCACCGCTATCTCGGACCTCCTTTGGCCGGTTTTAATATTTTGAAGCTTCTTCTGACTGACTGCATGGACGCACGATCTCGAGATGTTGAGCGCGACTTCCTCCAGTAGTCTTGCGATTTCCATCGGGAAGTACAGTTCCTCGTAGATCCACTTGTACTTCCTAGCTCGGATCCCCTGCTACAGTTGTACCTGGTCTCTTTAGGGGGGTTTGCACGTGGGTGATCCAAGGACCTGGAAGCCCACGTCCTCGCCGTTGAAGAAATAACCTTTCTCCAACGTGTCCTTTTCCTCCGTGAGGGAAACTCTTAGGTACTTCTTAACTTCGATTGTAGTGGTTTCCTTTTCTTCTTCAGTTTTCTTTTTTTCTTTCCTCTTTGCCGTTCCTTTTTTTGGACTCTTCTTGTACTTCGTAACTTACTCTTCTTCGGTTGTAGTGGTTTTCTTTTCTTCTTCAGTTTACTTTTTCTTCTTTCATTTTCTTTTTTTGGACTCTTCTAGGGGTTTACATTCTCTGCATTTCTTCTTCTGTCGATTATTATTCTTTTTCTTTTGTTTCTTTATTATTTTCTTCTTGTGGCTCGTTGGCGAATTGTATTTTTAAGATCTCCTTAGAGGCGGGGTTAGGCAGAAACCATAGTTTCTTTATCACCCCGTTCATATGCAGAAGACGACTTAATTCTTCTACAAACATGCCGGGGTAAGCCAGGTTTGTCATATGCGCAAACATCGCTATGATTTCTGTTCCTTCTTTTGGCATTAGTAGTTTTCATGCGGTAGTTTCGGTGCTTCTCGGCGTCACTGCCTCGAGGTAGGACCTTGCCTTACCTACTTTCCTTTTTTTGCTGTTCCTTCTTTTCCTGGATTGCCTTTTTCGGACTGGTCATCTCATTGCCATGGCATTATGCTCGCCTTTACAGTTTATGCATTTCGGCTTTTCAGCCTTACACTCTTTCCACCCATGCCGAGTTTGTTAATCATGTGGCAGTCCCTTGTGTTGTGCTGTTCAACCGCGTAGCAGTTGATCGGGATGAACTCCTCTGCGGGTCCGCCGTCTTATATACGTATGGGACTGAACTTAACTCTGACCATAGTCCGAGCTCGTTGCTGATTCGTCGGTTTTCTGAAAAGTCCAGGCCGGTGTTGGGGCGTTCATCGCTGCAAAGTTGTTCTTTTGCATCTTTTCACGATAAAGGAAGCAAAGAAAAGGGAAGAACCACTTGCTTTGCTACGTTTCGAGTTATGTTCCAAGTTAGTGTTCAAGCATTTTGGCGTGGCTATGAATGCCGCTTCCAATGCCTTCCTCCTCCTTATGTTGGATGCATATGTGACTGCTCTTGCTTCCATCCAGCTGATGCGGTGGTCAGCATTTTGTAGGTGTTCGGTGAGAGCGTTGCTGAACTGCCCTGCTCTAATGTTCTGCTTGTGTTCCCTCACTCTGGTGTTCACGCCCCTGTGTGTCTTACCAAAGTAAGCCTTGGGGCAGTCGATGCAGGGCACCATGTATACTACAGAGTTCTTATTGATCTTCATCGGTGGTTTGGAGCGGCAGATATCTCTGATATTAACGCCAGCTTGAAGGGTGACTCTAGTGGAGGGATGCCAGCTAGAGGGTCAACTCTAGTAGAGTGTGCCAACTTTCTTCCTATTGCAATGGAGAAAGGGCTAGTAGGAGCTGAAATGACCTCTCTGTTATGATTCACTTCCCCTGCTGCTGCAGCACGCTGGCCGATGTTATTGGACTTGCTCCTTGCTCTTTTGATGAAAGTCACAGGGTGCCTCAGCTTCTGAAAGAAGTCTTGGATGTGAATCTTCTCCTATGAGATGAACTCTTGGCTGAAAATCCTCCGTGTGCGCAGAAAGAATCCGATAATAATGCCCATTTTGGTCCGAGCATCGTGGGCCGACAGGTAGTGGACAGTCATATTTGTTGTTTGGCTTCCTGTAGACGGAGAATTTCAAGCCTTCGTCGGTCATGTGTAGTTTCACATCTAGAAATGGAAGCGTGGCGTCGTTTACCTCTTCCTCCACGGTATATTTGATGGTTTGGTGAAGCTCGCTGATTCTGCGGAGTAAATTATCGTGGTTGATGCGTCGTGGGACGATCAAGATCGTGTCTTCTACGTACCTGGGTCATTTGATGTGTGGCCCTAGCACTTTCCTTATCGGTACCGCCTTCATTTTCGCCCAAAACAGGCAGGCTAATACGGCGGACAGGGGCGATCCCATGGCCATCTCGTATACCTGATGGTACTCCTGTTCACGAAAGCGAAAGTGTTGAGCCTAACGCAGAGCTCAACCAGCTTCAGGAAGTCGCGCAGAGGGAGGAGTAGAGACTCAGACCTGTCTCTGGTAACGATCCGAATGGCTTCCATTGAAGAAGCAATGGAAGCCGCCAGGAAAGTTAAATATATAAAAGCCAAATATATAAAACAAACACAGATTAGTGAGTCCTTATACTAAATAAACTCTTTAGCGTGCTAACATAAGTGCACCCCTTTTATAAGGGGCTTCACACCGGCCATAATGGCGGTCCACACCGCCACAAGGGTCCCACTAAGAACCTTAAATAGCCTGGAAAAACCGGACCAGGAAAAGCTGTATGAAACCCTGTTTGGCAAAATGAATGTTGCGATCCTTAGGCTGATCGATTCACCAACAGAATATCCCGCAATTTGTGAGAGGGAGCAGGATGTCGAGACCCTCACAAATGAGGCAGGGATAAAGGAACTGAGGGAGATTAACCTTCAGCCCAGCAAACCCTCCTGAAATCCAATCACAAAGAAGTGTGGTGTGCCGGAGACTGGGCCCGTGAATCGGCCAGCATTTCCAAGAAAGTGATATAAGAGGAGATCAAGCTTAACCAACCTTGGGCAAAGGTCGCAGAGATTGTGAAATTCAGAAATAGACGCGACAACATGGAAATCAAGCACGTGCTCAAGATCATTTTTGAAGACATGCCGATGACGGCAAAGGCGAAGGAGAGTGGGCTTCCGCTCTGCAACGCCAAGATAAGTGGGGAGCAAATTGAGCGGGAGGAGTTTAACCCGGTGCAAATTTGCTTCCACTGCTTCAATCTAAAGCACCACGCAACAAAGGATTGCAAGCAACAAGAAGTAACTTGTCCTAAATTCAGCGGTAAAGGACACAGCTGGCGCGAATGCCCGGCGACCGAAAAAAAAATGCTCGAACTGTTTCCAAAAGCATGGGGCTATGGCTCTGTCATGCCCCAAGAAGAAAGAGATCATATAAAGAAAAGAAGAAGAGAGAAAGGATGAGGAAGTTAGGGTGGCAAACAGATCATACGCCTAGGCAGCAAAAGCAGCCACAGCAGGGAACACCAAAAGCGCTATTCAGAAGACATACCTGAAAGTTAGCAATGAAAACTCCATCAAAATCCTCATGTGCATTCTGTACGCCCAAGTGAGGAACCTGACAAACCCACGATGCTTTTCTAAAGAGCTTAACACCATTCTTAGGAACAACGGACTAGCGAAGATGGGGTTGTCGGAAAACCCCCTGTCAGTGGACGTCCTGCAACTATAATTCCAGCCCGAGTACGAAGCAATGGCAAAGGCGTTCCCGGTAGAAAAGGAAAACCGGAAAAGAGCACGACCCTGGAGGCCACGCCAGAACTAAAAAGGTCCTCAAGCAGGGACCCCAGAGTGGAGGCTAGAAGTCTCCGGGAGCTGAAGTAAAAAAGAGCTGCCAGAAGGATTAAGAAAGCAAAGGGGAACATCTCAAGATCCTCATCCTCCAAGGAAGAAGAAGAGTGCGCCTAGCCCTCAAAGGCTCCCGAGAGATCGAAGGGCAAGAACAAGGGAAAGACTCCCCGCCGGACCTTTGAGTTCGATGGACATGAGCCCAATCTTCGTTTCTACTCGACGAAGCAAGCTTCCTTCTAAGACTACCCTAGTACCTGGGATGTCTTCTTGGGGAGTCCAAACCGGCCAATTCAAATGGTCTTTCGACGCGCCGGTCGAAGAGGCACTCTTGGCAGAAGATATACGACTTTATAGGGACCCCTATATCACTCTAAGCGACGCAGAATTTTACAATATTAAAAACGACAAAAAGAAATACACTAAAATTTAGAGAGGAAGACACACACACAGCCAAACACCCCTTTAGAGGGAAATTACATACACAAAAAATCATAGAAATCACCAACAACACAGTAAAAATACTCACGCTAAACGTTGACGAATGGGAAGGCAAATCCATTGCCCACGGAAACATATTCTGTACGGTGAATCCCGAGGTCATCCTTATCCCCGAACATGATGTCAACACAAAAATAAACATAACAAAAATACTTAACTACACAGTCATCAACAATTTTACACACATGATCTATACGACGGCGCAGCCATCGCGAGCTTGGAAAACATCAATATAACACGCTACCCAGACTTAGAAGAATCATTCGTGGTTGTCGAAATCCCAACTCTGGTGGAAACCTAACCGTGGCAGCTGCCTACCAGCCGGCATGTCGTAACTATCTACCAATCAACAATTTCTTCACTCTATTCATACACGGGAGAATGGCATTGCTTGACGGTGACCTAAATGCCAGATGCAGAGCGTCTGGTTACGGTCGCACCGACCAAAGGGACAGGAACCTGGAATTACTATTCGGAAGAGACAGGCTCTAGAGGGTCTGACCGGATTTTACGACCTTCCTTACGTACCGTTCGGCAACTAAACCGGATATTGTGTCAGCGATAAAAAAGCTCTCCCTTAAACATCAACAAAGAACCGAGACCTGTGGTATCGAACAATCATATCACAATCGCCACCACAATCTCGCTTGCGCCATGCTCATGCCGTTCCACTCAGGAAAAGTTATGCGAAAGCTAACTGGGAGCTATATAGAGATATGCTAAGTGACTAACAATTAGCTGACATGGGAGATGTAAATCTCGAAGAGATAGATGAGGAGATAAACAAGATCACTAATCTCCTGATACAAGCCGACGAGAGATGTATCCCCAGAATCTCATATAAAATGCTCCCACAAACTAGGTGGACGGACGAGATGAGGGATATCGCTCGAGAACATAGAGAACTTTATGAAGAAAGCGAAAGGACAGGCTCCAAACGGGAAAGGATATCCCGAATAAGACAGCTAAGCAAGGAGCTAAAAAACATCATCCTCGAGAAGCAAAGAGATGTCTGGAAATATACCATTGATAGGCTGGACAGGGAAAGCAGTTCTGTAATTCTTTGGAACAACATCCGAAAACTTAGAGAATTGCCTCTCAAATCAATAACGCGAGTCAAAGACGGAAACGACATCAGTGAGGATCTAGAGTATCTCGAAATAATATTCAAGGTACACTGGAACGTTATTTTTGAGATATCCCATAGGGAAAACGACGACTTTGACCAGGACTTCGAAGACCAACTGTTCGATGACCTCGGCACAATGATACATACGACCCATCCACATTCGCAAGTATCTCAAGAAAAAAAGATGGTTAACCATGGGCGCCCAATCATCATTAAAGAGACCATGGCCATCATAAGGTCCTTCAAATAAAGGTCGCCCGGCTGGTCTGAGCTCACGAAAAATATCATCATAAATGCTCTGGGGGAACAAGCCCACAGAGCAGGGGGCTAATTATTACCCAATCTCTCTTCTGGAGAAACTCGGCAAGATCTTCGAGAAGATTATAGCCGAAAGG